>OX411319.1:3062500-4288750 GCA_948150665.1 Conistra vaccinii | reverse complement strand
TAACCGCGTACATAAGTTCAACAGCTTTAACTCTAGTATGGTAACGTACTTGCTGTAAGGCTGCCTGTCCACTGGAGCGGAGAGGAGAGGAGAGGAGCGGAGATGTGCCAAAATTAACCAATAGAATCACACCTCTGGAGCGGAGTTTTGATTCTATTGGTTAATATTCACACATCTCCGCTCCTCTCCTCTCCTCTCCGCTCTGGTGGACAGGCAGCCTTGAGCTATTAAATTTGAAGCCAACCCCAACATTGTTGGAAAAGGCTAGCCAGATGATAATGATGAACATAAAAAACCAACGTGTGACGAAAATCTAATGTTACGTCTTGTTTCGTAGCGAGTGCCTGAAGACGGGCTCGTCAAGGAGCCAGGCTTGAAAACTAATGAACTTAAAATAGTTCATTATGTTACCGGCTGGCCAGAGAAGACAACGAATAGAGATGTAGAACCATAGAGGACAGAACACACAACAGACAGAATAGGCTGTTGTTATTGGATGACCAAGAAATAACAACAGTCAAGAGACGATACAAGATGTATGTAACCTTCTTCTTGGCGTGTCGAAAGAAAAATAATAATTGTAGGCCCATAATTCAGCAACGCAAATACTGTTTGCTGATGCAGCCATCATCACGTGCCAGGTCATCACGTGTGCCGATGATGGAGCATGCGGCGCAAGATGAAAGGTGGGCGATTGTCTGTGGAGAGACGCCGCATACGCACCGGAGATCTGAGCCATCCATGAACCCTCCACTGGAGATTGTCTTTGCTGGGATGTAAGAGAGGAGTCTCTCAAGTGACGTACATACCGACCGTCAGTTAAAATATGTGAGTAATAAAATTGATGAAGCTAACGTAGATCTAATCGAACCCAAAACTCCATGCTCAGTAGGCGCACTTGCGACCACTGAATCAACGAGCCCAATGTGTTATTATATTTATTTATTCTGTTATCTTCATTGATACCAAATAATCAATCATTACGGACTTTCCAAGTCTTCATTCGATTTTAATCTTAATAAAGTACATAGTTATCATAATCAACGACGTAGATTAATTATTGACAAATCCCTTATCCTTTGCTTTATCAGATGCTCTTGCGCATATAACCAATCGATTTGTATCGTTTGTAGTATTTTGTGATTTAGTGGCTTTTGCACCACAAATTCATCATGAAGTACTTACTGGTATTTTCTTTGTGCATACTTGGGGTGTTGGCTAAAAATGAAATTTATGAGGGGTAAGAATTTCTTTGATTAATTTCTTTGATGATTGCGATTATCGTAATGAAAATGGCCCAAATTGTAATTCTTCTTATTTATTCTAATTCACCTAGATGGCCCCACGTGAATGATTTCTTAATTTAATTATACTTATTTGCGCGTAAATAATATTTTTTGAGCAGCATTGCTGTATTTTTGTTAAAAAGATATGGCTGATGAAAATGATATATGCCCACGAAGTATTTACTACCTCTTGGTAGGACAAATGTCTTTAAGCAGGAGTTACTGAATTCCAGCTAATAACCAAAACGCTTTATTGAAAAACCCTTAATTATTTCTTCTTTTCAGCCACGCAGTTTATGAAGTTAATGTAAACTCTATTGATCAAGGCAAACTAGTCCATGATGTAGAAGAAGAGATGATGCTAGACGTGTGGTCTGATGCCATACCTGGTTATGCAGGAAAAGTCCTCGTTCCGAAGATCAAGAGAGAAATCTTTGAAAGCTTCCTTGAAAATGCTGGTGTACAGTACAAAGTTGAAGTTGAAAATGTTAAAGAGTAAGTTTTAGATGCTTAATCTTGTATTATTAAAAAACATTGCATACAGGTAGGAAGAGGTCTATGTCTAGCAGTGAATGTTTTTCGCCTGAATGAAGATGATAATGATGATTGCATCACATAAGTGTTATTATTAGAAAAGGGTTTTTTCGCAATTTCTGGACCGTTTGTGAAACAGACTGACTCGACAAATTAAAAAATGATAAAGCATTTGTAAGAAATTATCTCAACAGCAGTGATAGCTTAGTGGTGTGATCATCGAACTTCCAAGTCATAATGTCTGACTTTTCAGATTCATGTGCTTATTGTATAATTATCACTTGGTTTAAAAACGGTGAAGGAAAACAACGTAACGAAACCGGCATATCTGAGAGATATTTCTCAACGGTAGGTGAAGCCAGTCCATGGGTAGAATAAAAACTCTGACACCAGGTTTGTCACTAACCACACGAAAAGAAAGAACATACAGTTAAGTTCTATGGACCATAATATCCAGGGGCGATGGAACAAAAAAAACATAATTGACTCAAATGAATAATGTAACAATAAGAATAACAAGCGACAAAAATAATTAATATCGTTTCGATTTCAGGCAGCTGGATTTAGAAGACCTACTGCTAGCTGATGCCGCAGCCAAGAGCAACAGTACCAAGTCTCGTCTCGCCTTTGACAAAATCCACACATACGCAGAGGTAAGTACAACCATAAAGAACATGTAATATTCAGACAGACACTTTAATGAAGAAGAAAAAGAAATAAGTAACAATGAAATTGAAAATTTAAGTAATTTTGATAAATGAGTCGTTTGGTAGTTCAGAGATTAGCGCGATCATACAAAAAAACAAACAACCTCTTCAGCTTCATAAGATTGGTTATAAAAAGACAATTCAGAAGAAATGATCTGTTTAATAATTATTCAAATAGCTGTGATAGGTCGTGGAGTTTTGCATCGAACATAAAAAATCTATATTGTTTTCTTTCTTTAGGTCGATGCATATTTGGATGAGCTCGCCAGACAATACCCTAATGTGGTCACCGTCGTTCTAGGTGGACGCAGTATTGAAGGCAGACCTATCAGGTACCTCAGGATTTCCACCACCAACTTCCAGGTAAGACTTTCTGTCTAAAGAGTCTATAGCATCCTACATAAAGAGGATACTGATATCCATAGGAAAAAGATACTAAAGTGCTCTTAATAAGGTTCCTATTTTAAGAGTTTCGCAAACGGAAGTTTGCGAAACCCTTAAAATGAACAAATAGCTTACGACATGTTGGAAATCAAATAAGCATTAAGATGACTTCGTTCAGCCCGGCTGTCATTCGTGGATCTTTGACAGTAGTTACGGGTCACCGGCCCGGAAGTCTGACAACCAGTCTTACCAACAGGCATCGTATTACTTAATATCTGGGTTATGGAGATCAGATAAGCAGTCGCTCCATGTAAAATACTGGTATTCAGCTGAATCCGGTTAGACTGGAAGCCGACCACAACATAGCAGGGAAGGCTAGGCAGATGATGATGATATTGGAAATATAAAAAAGCTCATTTTTCTACAAAATTAAAGATTTTTAATCACCAAATTCGAACAAGGATTTACGGAACAGAACTAAAACAATAAATAATTGAAGAAGAAAGCTGCCGTAGCCGGCCATTAAAACCGTTATTATAATTTAAACCTTAAATTCTAGGACACTAGTAAACCAGTCGTCATGATGCAGTCCCTTCTCCATTGTCGTGAATGGGTGACTCTCCCTGCTACTCTCTACGCCATCCAGAAGCTGGTGATTGACGTTACAGAGTCAGACCTCATCCAGAACATTGACTGGATCATTGTGCCAGTTGCCAACCCTGATGGATACGTCTTTACCCATAGCAATGTAAGTAGATTTGATTTTTTTTATGATCATAGTGAAAAGTAGCCGAAGTACAGTGGTAACGACCGACCCCGATATACGAGTTGCAAGCCATAGATTTAAATTTAGGCAGCATACACATTACTTTGTGAATCTTTTTTATTGCTTGAGGCAAAGATGTAAAATCATAATGCGTAAAACAACACGCGAGAGGACACTCTCTCACATACACAAAGAGGTGGTCTCTATCTTAACCACCGTTAACTTGTCTTTTTCACCACCTTGCTGCGGGTGGAGTACTACCCAACTAGTCATCATCGTCATATCAGCCGAAAGACGTCCACTGCTGGACATAGGCCTCCCCCAAGCACCGCCACTTCGACCGATTCTGTGCTTCCCGCATCCAGCGGATTTCTGCGGCTTTTACAAGGTCATCGGTCCATCTTGTGGGAGGCCTTCCAACGCTACGTCTTCCGGTACGCGGTCGCCACTATAGAACTTTTCGGCCCCATCGGCTATCTGTTCTGAGCAATTTGTCCTGCCAAGGCAACCCAACTAGCATATCAGTTATTTTCATCTTTATAATGACCGCTACATAATGCACTGTCTTGATTACAAATTGCTATATTTTATCAAATGGATTAATGATTGCATTATCTTCGTGGTGTTGTAATGCAATGTTACGAAAACATGTGCTTTTAGAATAACCTACGTCAAATCTTTTGAAAACTTTCATATCAGATCATGATTAATCTACCCGCCAATTGACTGTATTATGGAAATACCCAAGTTTCCCTAATTAACCTACTAAGAACTAAGATTTGGTCAAACACAAATAATATCGATGTTGATAAAATATAATTACTTCCAATTGATATAATCTTTACTCATCAGATCAAAATGTTTAAATAATTAAAAAATAATTTGCAATACTTTATTAAAAATTGAACCTATTAAATTTTTTCTTTAGCTCATTATTTATATCAACGATTGAGCTTCTGCGTTTTTAACGGTTCAAAATACCAACTGTTAATTTTGTTACTTACGTTAAAATCGTAAACCAGAAATCATAGCCAACCCCCCATTCTCTTCCACAGGAACGTTACTGGAGGAAGAACCGTAGGCTGAATCTGGGTGGCAACGTCTGTCCCGGCGTCGACCTCAACAGGAACTTCGCCATGAACTGGGGTACTGCCTCCAGCACCAATCCTTGCTCTGATACATTCCACGGCACTGGGGCGTTCTCCGAGCCCGAAACGGCCGTCATCCGGGACATTATCGCCGCTCATAGAAACCGCATGGCCTTGTTCCTTGACATCCACAGCTTCGGTAGCATGATCCTCTACGGATATGGAAACGGTGTCCTTCCACCAAATGGCTTGCAACTCAACTTGGTCGGTGTTCAAATGGCTCAAGCTATCGACAGAGTCAAATGGCCCAGCAACAGAAACTATATTGTTGGAAACATTTTCCATGTTCTGTATGCCGCTTCTGGTGGTGCCAGCGATTATGCGAATGTAGCTGCAGCCCCATTCTCTTACACCTACGAATTGCCTGCTTATAGGAACAGTCAATGGTTAACAGGCTTCCTGGTAGACCCTGATTTCATTGAGCAGGCTGGTTTTGAGACCTGGGAAGGTATCAAGGTTGGTGCTAGGGCAGCTGCTAATGCTTTTAGGCAACGAAATACGGTTTAAGAGTAAAGGTTTTTAATGTTATGACTGATAGTATTTAATGAATAAATGATTTGAAACCGATTTTTTGTTGTTTGTATATTTAAGATTTCTTTAAGATATTATCAGCTATTATTTCGGTCAAATACGTATACAATCTTATCATAGGAACTAAGAATTTTGCCCATATTATATTTTTAAGATGTTTCACTTGTGTACCGCAAACTGACAAATGCTTGCACTGACTGGACAGGTCCACTCAAATCTGTATGGTTCTTTACTCAAAAGACCATTTCAGATAGTAATCTACATGGTCCTTATGTGGCCTGACCAAGATTTTGTCTGGACTTTAAAAGAGACTGTGACCTGAGTTTGTTTCGGCGTTTCTTCTCAGAGTAGTCACATAGCAAACGCCGACCTCATCTAGCTTATTTTTAACATTTTTATAATTTCATTTCATTTCACAGTTGGAAGATGTGAAGTCTTTAAAATATCTACAACATTTTTGGTCTAAATATTTTCCAGTTTACTTGCCATTCCAGAATTATTCTTATTATGAAGTATTTTGTCCTTATTATTCGCTAACCATAAGAAATTAAAATTGGTCCTCTATCGATATCCCTTAAATCCCAACTCTATCCGCGGAGTTTCCAACACCGAATGGTAATGCGGTGTAACCCCAACGTCGGAAGTTTTCAATGAATTTAGAATACCGCTGCATCGCTGCAACTGAAGATTTCCCAACATTTTTCTAATTGAATTTTGTCTTTAAACTAGCATTAACGCAATGTGTTCATACATTTCTTAGAATTGAGAGGAGTTTTTATTTCGCAAACGTGAGACGTGCACTTTCGATTCGGTAATTTAGAATCCTATTGAGTTTTTTGTTTCTTTTAAAACCGCAACGTGGCGCTCTTGACCTGCATCTCACCTGATGGTAGGTGTGGATCAGGCCGGAAGTGGAAGCGAGCTTCGCCCGGAATCCTCAACCATACATGAACTTGGTAACTTCTTCTTGGTAATTGTTGCAAATGGGTCGCACTTTCGCGTCCTGGAGGGAATGCGTCAGGTTGCAAGTCACCCTGTATATATAATATATATACGTAGATAAATATATGCTTTATGAATGTAAGTATTTATTGTATATTATTATCATGTACATAAGTGGTTCACCACTGACTACCAGCAGTATTGTCTCTCCTTTTGAATTTAATCCATCCAAAGGTTGTCTGTAAAAGATCGCTTTTAGCGATAAGACCGCCCATTGTATCACCCTATGTAAAATTTCTACATTTATATCTGTACTTTTTATGGTGTACATAATAAAGAATATTCTATCTATCTATCTTCCCTCTAACTGCCGAAACACAATAATGCTGTTAACATTGTTTTTATGGCGACAGACTTAGATAAGATGGTTGTGGCTAGCCAGGCGGACTTACAACAAGCCCTACTACTACCAGTAGTACTTTTCTCAAACAATGCGCGGAAATTCAAACTAAGTAAATCTATAATATAAAAATGAATCCCTATTTCCTTGGCCACGGCTTCACAAATTCGCTAATTCTTTTTTCGTTGTGTTTGTTATAGTAAGGAGATGATTCTTAGGATAGGTAGGCGAAGGTAGGGTAGGTAGGTATGTATGTATGTAGGTAGGTGTAGGTAAGTAGGTAGGTAGGTAGGTAGGTATGTATGTATGTAGGTAGGTAGGTAGTTAGGGTAGGTAGGTGCGCCGTAGATAAGAGCTTATCCCTGCGAAGCCGGGGCGGGCAGCTAGTTAATTATAAATTCCAGATTCAATGACGAACAACGATAATTTTTCACGCACCAATTATGTTCATTTGTTTCTTCTTTAGCTCTATTTACAGGCCAAATCAAAATTGAAGTAAAATCTTTATCAAGTTACCTCTTTGGTTGCCATATTTCGAAGTAAAAAGATCGGTCCATTTTTAAATACCACGACATACTCGTGTATGAGTATTTATTCAGCCGCTAAACAGAACAGATTATACGGATTTTCATACTAACATTGCCGGCCGGGTGAGCCTCAAATGTATTCGGCCAGTTCCGTATTTTCGATTTATCTCGAAGAATATTGTCAAAACAATGCTCGAATTTCCATGCATGTTTGAGAAAAATCAATTTTACCCGCAATCCCATTCTCAAAAATAGATGCATCTCACAAAGTCTTACAAAGTCAACCACCCCATCCGTGCCCCATCCCTAACTCCATATCGGAAAGAAAATCCTGCATTGTTTTTTTCGATTCAGGTGGGCAATAATAGAAGAGAATTCGCTTCGAATAGCTTCACGTCGTAGGGTGAGAGGGGGGAGGGTAAATTGCCCCAAGGAGGGACGTGACATGCCGACGAGAGGTGGACAATAGTGAGGTATATTGGGTAGGATTTTAAAGTTGTTTATAATATATTTTATTGGATTACTTATAATTATTTATGTGATAGACACATACCACGAGAAAAACATAAACAACAGGAATAAAAATTTAATCCTCAAAAATATTTAAGTATGAATATTAAGTGGGGCCCACAAGACTTAGATTAGTTTCAAGTTGCACAAATTCAGGATTGCTCAGTGCAGAAATTTGTGAGTTCCCAAAAAACATTTCATGAGGATGAGCATTAAAGTCACCCAGCATAAAAACACACTCGACATCTCCAGCTAGCTGGAACTGCACATTTTAATATCAATAATTTATTTACTAAAAAGTTGGCCTATTTAGTTCTGCAAAGCTGTTGAGCGGTAATGCCAAAAATACAATTAAACTCGTATGTTTAACAGATTGTTAAATTAAAGGAATCAGTCAAACCAGCATTGCTGTGTAACAAAAACGGGGTTCTTTTTGTTTCTGTGACAAATTAAGTTATTTTTCTTTCTTGATTTCTTTTTCCTTATATCTTTATCGATACCTACCACCAATACCTGAATACACTATACAAGTAACATCACTATCCTAGAATGTCTGTCTTCTAGGTACACGACTACGTTGTTGGCCAAGGAAATATGTCACACGTAAAATAAGTGGAAAATTCTTATATTTATCACTGAAGCACACTCTTAACGTACCCTTCTTATTGTTGAGATTTTTGTATATAAATTGTGAGGGTTATTGCAAGGTGACTATTGTGGCAGTGAAGTAGGCAACAAAATAAAACCTCTGAATTTTCGGATTCATGTGCGTATTGTAGAGAGCGATGGCGGCCCAGTGGTAACGGCCCCCGACTTACGAGTAGTAGGTCGTGGGTTCGAACCCAAGCAGGCGCTTTACTTTGTGTAAATAATTTCATCACCACTGCTCTCAAAACGGTAAAGGAAATCGTGGGGATACCGGCATGTCTAATGGCTCCTACACACAGTGCCGGCGGCACGTGCCTCCGGCTTTTGCTACTTCATTTTCTTTACGTTTCTTTCTGCGGCTTTGTGCGGCTTTCTGTGGCATGGCCGACGGCAAGGCCGGCAGGACTGTGTGTAGCAGCCATTAGAACCAAAAATTCGAAGACATGTGACATCTACCAACCCGCACTGGGCCCGCGTGGTAGATTACGGCCCAATCCCTCTCACAGAGAGGAAGCCTGTGTCCCAGCAGTGGGAACATTAATAGGCTGATTATGGTGCGTATTGTAAAATTATCACTTGCTTCAAAAACGGTGAAGGAAAATATCGTGAGGAAACCGGCATGCTTGAGAGATATTTCTCGACGGCATGTGCAGCCAAGTCAGTGGCCCATGGGCGGCATGAAAACTCTGACACTAGGTTAGTCACTATTCACTAACCACACGAAAAAAAAACAGACATAGTCAGAAGCTGTAATTAGCCTATTATCTGTACTGCTTTGTACAGACTAATATTATTCAAACCATCGAACTATAAATATGTTTTCACTGTATAATAAAGCACGTTCATTATTCTTAAATCTGACATCTCTTTAATAAGAAGAAAGGGAGAGACATTTAAATGAAAAAGAAGAACCACAAAAAGAAAACAAAATCAAAGGTCCGCCACGAACCTCGGATAAGCCGCATTTTATAACAGATTACTAAAATAATCAATTCTTTATCATCTCAGCCATATTAAATTCTCAAAGAGTCGCAAAGAGTGCGAGTTTTTTAAAATTAAATCTCGCCATTTTTTATCGTAATTCGGTTCGGGATCTGTTTTCAATTTGTGAAGATTGCCTTTAAAAATTTCTCGAAGAAAAATAAATCGGTATTATAGAAGTTATTGAAAGATGTAATAACGATTGTTTTAACGGCTATTTTAAAAACTTTGATGAGAACCGAGAAAGCTGCAATAATGATGTACCTATTATCTATATCTATACTTATAATAAAACAGTAGAATCCGGTGTCTGTCTGTTTGTTTTTTCGCACACATCTCCGGGACTACCGAACGGATTTTCATGTAGTTTTCACAGTATTTTGTTCACGACACGTAGTGCACAATTTCTGAGAGTACCTAACAAAAAGTACTAGGTTTGCATGAATTCAAGATAGTATAAAAATCATTAATATTATCCCACTAACAGGATTTGGATGAAGTTTGGCGCACCAATGGTTTATAACTAACAAAGAGTACTAGGCTTGCATGAATTCACGTTTAATTTATTTTGAGTACATTAAAAAATAGGTTATGTCAAACGCCCATGTAACACCCACTCTCATAAAGATCGGAGACGCTACGCTCGAAGTTGTAGACGAGTATGTTTACCTAGGACAAACTGTCCAGCTACGTAGGTCCAATTTCGAGAAAGAGAGAGGCAGCGTTCGGGAAGCTATGCAATATCTTTTCGTCCCACATACCACAGTGTCTCAAGACGAAAGTCTTTGACCAGTGCGTGTTGCCAGTGATGACTTATGGCACTGAAACGTGGTCGCTCACAATGGGCCTTATTAGAAGGCTAAAAGTCACCCAAAGAGCAATGGAGAGGGTTATGCTTGGAGTTTCCCTACGTGATCGAATCAGAAATGAAGAGATCCGCAGGAGAACCACGGTAACCGACATAGCCCGAAGAATTGCCAAACTTAAGTGGCAATGGGCAGGACACATTGCCCGCAGAACAGATGGCCGATGGGGCCAAAAGGTTCTGGAGTGGCGACCGCGTACCGGAAGACGTAGCGTTGGAAGGCCTCCCACAAGATGGACCGATGACCTTGTAAAGGCCGCAGGTATCCGCTGGATGCGGGAAGCACAGAATCGGTCGAAGTGGCGGTGCTTGGGGGAGGCCTATGTCCAGCAGTGGACATCTTTCGGCTGATATGATGATGATGATGATGATGATGAAAAAAAATGCTATCTAATTAATAAAAATCTATTTCCGCATGTATGAAAGATCATCACTTGAGAATGACTCGACCGATTTGGCAGATTATTTTTTTGTTGTTTTCGTAATTGCCTCGACAAGGATCGTATGAAAGAAATTTTGGAAATTCCACCGGAATAGTCGGAAATACCACCAGGGCGACGCCAGGCACGAACAGCTAGTTAGAAGATAATTTTGTTGTATAAAGTTATGATGTTCACTGAGTACATATTTACACAGCACACAAGATATTGTTCCGGAATGTTTTGAATTCGATCAAGTTGATTGTGGGTAATTGACTGTGGCCCTTTGAATTTACACATTGAGTTACATATTGTACACCATTGTGGCGATAGCAATTTAAATACAAATATGGCTTCCGTCAACTTAATAATAATAAGTTTATTTAGTTGTAGAGGCCTTCTTGTAAGACCGTTCATCCAAAAAGTTGGCAACGTCGCAAATAGCTGTCTAATATTTATCTGTTTTAATTAATTTGGTAATATTACACAACCTAGTATGGAATGAAATATCGCTAGCTAGTGAACTAGAATATTAATATTGAATTGCAATTTATAACACTGAATTTGATGTTGTAACCGTTTTAGGTATAAAAAAGGCATTTCAAAAGTTTTTTTACATAATTAATTTCATATTCGGTGTTACGATATTAATTATTGAATTTCATAATCAATATTTTAGTTTACCAGTTACCCATATATTATATTTCTTATTTCCTTACAGTAATATTGACAAATTAATCAAAACAGCGAAATATTTGACAGGTATTTGCGACGTTGCCAAACTTTCTGTATAAACTCATCTGTAAGGAGGGAGATACCTGTACTAGAAGACCTCCTTCTTCCATATCTTCGTGTACAACATACAATAACACACATTAACAATAATTTTTAAATTCTCTACTTCTAGTTTTTACTAGAACTAGAGAATTTAAAAATAATTAATTAGGTACTTGAATTCGTAATCTCAGATAATTGACTTGATTTGTAAATTGATTTGATTGATTGAAACTTAATCAGACTATTGTAGCGTTGGATCAATTATTATCTATTTTCTACGACTAGCTTCTATAGATCGTCCTCAAAAGATGCTTGACTAAATAAGTGCTTGACTAGTAGGCTTTCAGTCTATCCGTATGCACCTGAGTACCAGTATTCTACATGGAGCGACTACCTATCTTACCTTCACAACCTAGTAACTGCGTAATACGATACCCCTTGGTAAGACTGGTTGTCAGACTTTCGGGCTTCTGAAGACCCGAAACGACTGTCAAAGATCTACAAATGACAGCCGGGACTCGACCACTGGGGGCCTAAGCCACGGACCCGGCTAAACGTGTTTTCCGAGACACGGAGGAGTTTCGATATGTAAAAATGGTCACATATCCACTGTCCAACCCTGACAAGCGTAGCTTAACCTGATGGATCGACCCGTGCGGCTGTTATTACTTAGCCACGAGCTCCTCTTACTAGTAGGTATTATTAATAAAAAGACTGAAAATAATTTCAAAGATTTAATCGAATCATTTCATCAGCAGCAACAGCAACAGCTTTCCAGACATCGTCAACAATGCCACCAATATCTTCTTCTGCTATAACGACTCCATTATCACTTTGTACAACATCAATATTAAAAGTATACAACACTCCTTTGTCCCTCGCATAATCAATGCTTGTTCCTGAAGCCCTATCAAACATTACTGATCCGATGTTCAAAATGTAAGCTTCGTTCATTGAATTAATCATCCCAAAACCTAAACGATGGTGTTGTATGAACATTCCGCTGGCAGCTCTTTCATAGTTCCAAGGATATGTGATATATCCTCCATTATTTTGTAAGGATATATACAATTTGATTTTGGAACCATTACTTTCGATTATGTGTCGGATCATTTCGGTTTCTGTCTCGGAGAATGGGTCTGTACCTCCGTAGAGATGGCTGCAGGGACTGGAACTGGAGTCGAAGTGAAGCCAGTCCAGGTCGAAGTTTCGGTTGAGGTTCACACCTGGACAGATGTTGGCCATGTGGCTGGAGGTGCTTCTAGATTTCTGCCAGAGACGGAGCTGAAAGAAATAGTTGGAAAAGTTAGATAAACTTTTATTTCCTTTGATTTTTTTTGGGTGGTTTTACACGATAGATCTTATTCGTGCCTCGATATACCTTAAACTATTTAGAACAAGTACGTCAGAGCATTAACTCTAAGGCCATGATCATGATTGATTGATAAATTTGTCAGTTTCTGTTTCGACATTTTAGTAAGGATTTTAACAATTAAACAAAACTTCGTTTAAGCATATTTAGTATTTCTTATATCTTTTAATTCAATTCTATCGCAGCTATGCTGAAAAAGATTTCTATTTAAATAAGCATCACTTTACACTTTGATTTTCGGTTTCTTCTTCTTGTTATTTAAGCCGGGTCCAGACGAGTAGGTATGGGTCGTTACGTGATTTTCGCGAAACGTAACGTAACTAGTGACTTCGAACGCGTCACCTGTTTTGAAAACTAGTGATTTTAGTAACTAGTTATTTTTAATTTTATTCGGTGATTCAACATAGTGATTATATCGAAGTGTTACAGTTATTAGCAAAACGAAAATATAAATGGTTACTTAGGTAATACTTTACATTACGTTACGTTAGCTTTTAGTTTTTTGAACGAATAAGTTTTTGTAGCTACTTTTGCACTCGCAACGTACTTTTGTTTCGTTTCTCGCTTTTCATTCCATCACTGCATTGTAATGTAACTAGTTACAAAAATCACGTGTTTCTGTGTGACTCGAAACTAGTTATTCGGCTACATGCCCTGTAGCCAGTTATTGTAACTAGTGACGTGAAATAACGCCCATACCTACAGACGAGTGTTATGTGTATTACATCCATACTGTAGCTACATAAAAGATAAATAAAAAAACATGCGGGGCAGTATTTGGAGACTGTCAGGAATTTATGTGGCTTGCTGTCAGTACAAGAACGAAAGCGGTAGCTCCATTAAAACAATTCCAAAAAAATAAAACAGAGTGTGCTATCAACAAATTCTACTCTCCCTCCGTCTTACGAATTTTCGATCGGGTCACGTGGCTTGACGCTAGTTTAAAAATTTTTACCCATCCCAAAAAAAGAGCACAACGGCGCAAAAGAAGTTTTCACTTCAAAAACTAAATATAATCTTACTTACATTATCCCGAGTATATTCATATCCATCAGGATTCAAAACTGGAACTACAATCCATTCCAGACCATCCAGAAATCTTTGCTCACCCAAAACATGTTCCACTATATTCAACGCTGCTGGAATGGTTATCCAATCTCTGGGATTTATACCAGATTCTATAACAACTATGGGTTTTTCTACAGCCGGGTTGGTATTACTGGTAACTCTTAGGTATACTAGTGGTCTGTTCTGTTCTGTAACTCCATATTCAACTAACTCTACTTTAGCATTTGGGTATTCTGCTTGCAGTGTTCGAAGGTAGGCTACAATCTGAAAAAGTAAAATTAAATTGACATTATTATGGTTATTCAAGTATAAAAACGTCCCTATGGGTAATTGCAAAATCAGCCTATAATGTTCCCACTACTGGGACACAGGCCTCCTCTCTGTGAGAGGCAGCGGGCCGTAATCCACCACGCAGACCCAGTGTGGGTTGGTAGTGTCACATGTCTTCGAATATTTGGTTCTGGGACATGCCGGTTTCGGCACGATGTTTTCATTCACCGTTTTGAGAGCCGAGGTGATGAAATTAAATAAACCAAGTAAAGTGTCTGCCTGGGTTCGAACTCACGACCTACAACGCGTAAGTCGGAGCTGATACCACTGGACCACCACTGCCATGGGTAATTGCTAGGAACAATTTACTATACATTGTAACATGCAAAACAACTAAGAACCTAGACAGCAATTATCAAATGACTAAATGAAGATTTATCACTGAGGTTTTCAGATGGTAATGCGTATCATCTCCTTAACTCATTTGCAACAAAATTCGTGACAACAATTCAGTGCCTCCAGTCAAAAACGGCATAAGTCGAGTTATGCCCTTTTGTTTTTATAGCACCATTGTAATCTACGTGTTCTGTTACATAACATATCAAAAGGACATAGCTCTAGCTGTATCCTAACATACTTTTTGGTAATATATCAAAGGCATAACTCGACTGCGTATATAGGCACATCTATAGATATCAAGTAAATTTCACTGCTTAATAGACATAACTGCAAGAAACCCCAAAACACAATCGAACTAAAAGGCATAAATACAGTTAACTTAATTACAAAAAGACACAACTCATGTAGTTCCAAAGTTTTTTAAATATAGTAAGAAATAAATGTAGATAATCCCTTTGGTAAGCATGTTTGAAAGGGAACAAGTGCATTTGTTGCGTTTGCTTTAGGAAGTCTCAAGCGGTATATCCCCATTAAACACTTTATCGCTATTGGTGGATTAGCGTGTGGTGTACTGTTTTTAGAAATAAGTCGTTTTATTCCTTAATTTGTAATTTGATAATTTCTTTTGTAATAATTAAATTAGTGTTACGCGTATTAATTTTCAAGCTTTTAAAAGTGATATAACATCATTAAGCTAGTATTCAAATATATAATGAACCTTCTACCATCTATATACACAGAATATCTTTATTTCTATAAGAATTTGCTGACTTCAGAACAGCAAAGAGCAGAAGACGATCCTGACTTAAGTTTTGTACCGGGCAATGAAGAGGACAGCGAGGACAATTGAAATGTTTTATTTAAACATTATGTATATACATATATAAACTCACTTAGCTTTACATACTCCTTTTGTTTCGTTTACGGTCATACATCTGGTCATACACGCACGAGTTACGAGTACCTGAGCATTCTGAAGAACATCACCAATGAGGTCACTATGTGTCCTTCTAGGGCGTCTCCTTCCGGTATTTCCAGTCACATCTGCTTTGTAAATACCTTTTGTTACTCGCCTTTCATTCAATCTCTCAACATGACCAAACTATCTAAGCATACTCTTTTAAATTTTTGTCACTACATCGTCTTTTAAACCGCACCGTTGCCTTATCACACCATTTTACAGCCTATCATTCATAGTCACGACACACATGCTTTGCAAGGAACGCATTTCCACAGCATTTATTCTACTTTTATGCTTCTTCTGCCACACCCAACATTCACTTCATACATAGGCACCAGCACTCCAGCACCCCATTGTGAACAGCTAGTCGAGACCTTTTGGGCATCGACTGGTTGATCACAATCGCATGTATAGGTATACTACTACTACCACTACTACTATTCACTTTATTTCCCGCATTTACTTTCCTTTCCACATCTTCTTTAATCTTTCCATCCCTTGTAAACTGACTCTCCAAATACATTATTACACTTACTTTCTCCATACTCTTATCATTTATGTTTATATCACACACCGATACATCTTCTTCTGTTTCAAATACCATAAGCTTCGTCTTATTCACATTTATATTCATCCCTTTCAAATTATATGCTTCATCCATCACAGTCACCATGTCTTGCAACTGTTCAGCTCACGATGTAAGTAGAACTTGATCATCTGCGTAGAGAAGGTATTTGACAGGCAAATCATTAATGCTCAATCCGCACTCACCCCCTTTCAAATATAGCAAAAAACTATCCGTGTGCATGTTGGACATCCACGGTGACGTGACAGCCCTGCGTAACACCTCTTGAGATGCAAAACCAGTCTAAGCATACCCCATTTAACACAAGCATTGGTATCCTTGTGGAAATATTGAAAGTGCCCGTACCAAGCGCCAGTCCACAACGTACACGGATAGTGTTGACCACAGTTCTTCCCTCCACACCATGTAATAGGCCTTCTCCAAGCCAAAGAAAACACACTAGACTTTCTTGTTCTTTGTCAGATGTTTTTCGCCTATGCACCTTAAAGAGATCTGATCCATACAGCCGATTTTCTATCTAAATCCCGCCTGCACATCCAATATTTTCTCATCTATCGCTCTAATCACTCTATTTATTAAAACCTTCGCATAGAGTCTGCTGACAACACTCAAAAGACTAATGCCGTGACAGTTTTTGGACTGCTGCTGAGAGTCTTTTCCCTTATAAAGTGGTACGATTACAGCCTTGCACCAAAAAAACCACCTTGTATCCGGCGCACGGCCATTTCTCCAACACATATTACAGATCCGTCACAACAGGCTTGCTCCCACCCCGTCACATGCCTTCAGTATTTCAGCAGACACTCTGCCATTCCCTGAGCTTCCCAATTTTCATTCCTTTCAACACTATTACAATCTCATCTATTTCTATTTCATTTCCATCACGTGCATCTGAGCTAGAGTCTTCAAAACTTGCTTCTGTCCAGTTACCCAGTCCTTGCACACTATCTTGACAACTGAATAAACTTCCAAAGTATCCCTTCTAGTGTTCCAAGACCTTTCATTCTTCGTTTAGTAAACATCCATCTTCTGCTCTTATAATAATCCTTCTCGATGGTCCTGTCACTCCATGAGCCAATCTTATCTGTTTCCAGAACAGCTTAACACATTGGCCCTGTAGTTATCCTTTTACCTGTAGAGAACTTCCTGTTATAGGCACTTTTCTTACTTTCATCCTTTTTCATTTTTACAATCTCTTTTACTCTTAGGTGTTTTATTTAAAGTGTAGATTTAATAAATATTTAAATAAAAGATTTTCTAGACTATTGTTTTAATTATAGATTTTTTGTTCGATCGATAGCAGAAGGAAATAAGTCGTTACTATATTTGTCTTAGCGCCTGTTTCACCACCTACGATTAAGTTCCTATTAACTTACTTGGTAGATAATTTCATACAAATTCTGTTCCATTTTTGAATTTATTCGGTAAGTAGTGGGTATTCGGACATCGTGATATAGGCCCTTAGGCATTTATAAAATAAGGGAATAACTCGCAATATTACTTTAGATACGACCAACCTGACTAGTATAATTAACGTTATTCCCTTAACACTTCGTTAACAAGGGAACAACTCGAGAAAAACTAAAAAAAAATATAGTAGGAGTGACTGAATGTGGAAGTGATTACTATTAAATGAAAGAGCAATTTTTTATCTACAATACTAATTCGAAAGCAATTATGATTTTAATTGCGAAATACTAAAAAACATTAAAAGTGTTGTTTTTTGCCTCTCCTGAAAAGTGACGAATTTGAGTTGTGCCCTTTTTTACTGGAGACACTGAATTGAGCTGTATAAATCAAACGCTTCGGACCTCTTCGAACAGAAAATCAAAATTACGGGTGCCAAGGGTGGCGATGAAATTGAGTAATACCATAACATAACATAATCAGCCTTTTAATGTTCCTACTGCTGGAACACAGGCCTCCTCTCTGTGAGAGGGACTGGGCTGTAATCTACCACGCGGGCCCAGTGCAGGTTGGTAGATGTCACATGTCTTCGAATTTTTGGTTCTATGACTTGCCGGTTTCCTCACGATGTTTTCCTTCACCGTTTTGAGAGCAGTGGTGGGGAAATAATTTACACAAAGTAAAGCGCCTGTCGTGGTGCGAACCTACGACTTACAACTCGTAAGTCGCGGCCGTTATATTGGGCCACCACCGCTCTACCACTTTTAATAAATTGTCTGTAAAACTTTCTAGCCGGCATCCTGTTACAGGAAAAACAAAAACACAGTCTCAAACAGAATAATAAAAAATGTTCGATCTTTTTTCCCTACTAAGAATTTCCTGCAAATATTCCAACCAGTCGGCAAGAATAGTTGAGAGCTACACACGCGTAGTTTTGCTGAATTGAGTCTAAGAACTTACGCCTGCGCCTTTTACGCTTTGCGATCTATTTTTACTGAAGGAAAATACTTCGTTGGAAAATCTTTCTCCCCAAATATTCCGATACGTGGAAGCTAAAACGTACTATTGTACTACTGTGTATATTTCTATCGAAAGAAGGCCTCCCACAAGGTGGACCGAAGACTTGGTGAAGGCCGCAGAAATCTGCTGGATGCGAAAAGCACAGAACCGGTCGAAGTGGCGGTGCTTGTCCAGCAGTAGACGTCTTTAGGCTGAAATGATGATGATAATCATTTCTATCTATTATGTGATAAAATGGTTAGCTTTAAGAATTTATTCACTAAAATTACAATTTAAATAATTTTAAATAACGTTTTTTTATTCTACGTTATTAGTTAACAAATTTTAATGCGACGAGTGCCCATCAGATAGAAGAAGGTTGCGCAAACATCAAAGGGATTACCATTGTTTTCCGACAGAAAAAATAAAGTTAAAAAAATCGTGTTAGCCCGTAATTTCACCGGCACCTTGAAACAATGATTTGTACAGTAGCGGCACTTCTCCTGCCTAACCTTTTTACAAAGAGTTTTAAATGCACGATAATTCTCTCTTTATTTACGAGTCGATGGCAATGTATTGTGATAAACGAGTGAATACCTGCGAAATTTCGCGTTGTTGCATAACTTTTTAATTAGTCGAGTGTTTTAATCCATATTCTTTATGGCACCTGCTCTCTGGGTCATGACTCATGAGCTATCAGAACATCAAAAAGTATTTGGCCTAGTTCAGGGAAAATTGATTCGCTGTTACAATGTTTAGTAAAAATACTCAAAATAGAATAATAATAATAATAAATGGCAATGGCCCGTTGAGGTCCATAGCCTTGCATCCCTATTATCATAAAATAAAAAATAACTTGCGAAAGGTACACCTCTGCCTAACCCCTTCGGGGATTAAAGCGTGATGTTATAGTAAAATAATTCATCATCATCATCATCATTCTCCTGCCCTTAACCCAATTTATTAGTGGTCGGCGCAACATTATGTCCCCTTTTTTCCATACTTCTCTATTAGTCGTCATCTCGGTAGTCACCCCCTTTCTAGCCATATCATGTTTCACACAGTACATCCATCGTTTCTTTGGTCTTCCCCTACTCTTATAGCCATCGACATTCATACTCAAAACTTTCCTCACGACACAAAACTCTCCTTTTCCTCATTCCTCCGCATCACATGCCCATACCATGACAACCAATTTACGCACAACTTTTCGGTCACTTTCAGACTTCCTCTTATGTACTCATTTCTTTTTGGAACTCCACATTAACGTTCGAGGAACGTTATAGTAAAATAATTAATATTTAAATAACTGCTTGACTTCGTGGAAACCGGCATGTCCTATAACCAAAAACTTCGAAGACATGTGACATCTACCAACCCGCACTGAGCCCGCGTGGTAGATAACAGCCCACTCTCTCTCGAAGAGAGGAGGCCTGTGTCCCAGCAGTGGGAATATTATAGGCTGATTATGCAAATCACAGATATAGATGCAAATACTTACATCATCATAACTATGGTAGCGTTTGATATCAAACGTATCAGCAGTATCGGCATTGTTGTCATTCTTTGATGATCTTGTTTTACTCTCTTCCTTTGTTAAAAATCTGGAAAAGCACAATATTTTCATAATTAATCATTGTTTTGTAATAAGTATGTATTTTGGGACATCGCCAAGCGGTTGGTCGACTCTGCACGTGACCAGATGGCTGGCCAATTTTTAGGTCAAAGAATCAGTCATGCCATCCAAATGCTGGCCTGCCTTTGGTCACTTTTCTCACTGACAGCGATGCGGACGAATTCTTGATGTCCAATGAGCTCTTCACATTTTTTTTTGCAGAAGCAGGGGTGTACGTATAGTACAGTACATTTCGGCAGTTATGTTTAAGACCCATGTCATAGGGGGTAAGCAGTAGCGCTTGCGACCACTAGAACATCTAGGTAGACAAGTTATCTTCAGCTTAAAATTATAATAAATTATCAGTTATCCATTACAGTTGCTCTACTCTGTGGTACAAATTTATCCGAACCTCATTTCAGTAATAAATTAAATAAATATCGGAAAATATTTACCAGCTCGGTAATATTGGCTTAATAATGATGTGGCTAATTATAATTATTTTACGAGATTAATTATTTTCACTGCCTATGATATAAATTATTTAATTTATCGGTTTTTAATAACTATGTAAGTGTTATCAAAATGTACATCAACATCAGCCAAGCCTTTCCTGACGCAAAACTGATTTGATTACAAATAAATGATTTTCAGTTGCTTAAGTTTTAAATAAACATGAATTTTAATGACGTCATAAGTCGGGCTCTTGTGATGGAACCTAGGAAACCAAAGTTTACAAGCAGTTGCTTATCGGGGAGCTGAAGCTCATGTTTAAAAAAAGACGTATGGCTGCTATCTGCAATTCAAACAACAAATTTTCTGAGGACATCAGTAGGATATCCCTCAGTTAGGTTACTTGCCAGGAGTTTTTGACAGGTGTCAATTTGACAGGTTCAAAAATTCACAATGGCGACACCTTTCCAACGTTTGTAAATTAGTAGACTTGGCCCCCGGACAAATGGTCTTTGGTAGACATTGTCACGAAAAATAAAAATGTTATCTCCTACTCACTCATACACATCTTCAATATACACGTCCCTGTCTATCCCCAACTCTTCCAGCTTGTCCTCAAACCAGTTGAAATGAGAAGGTGGAACCATCATCTTGCCGACCACCCCGTACTTGAAACTTGGTCTTCTCCAGAAGTCTACTAGGTCATTCTTCAGTAGACCGATGTTATCCTGCTGCTTCTCTGAGTTCAGTTCTATGTTGTATACTTTGTAACTGGAAAATAATGAATAATTTAGTATTCAAGTAATTTTTTGAAGTATCGCTAATCTATATCTATGTATTGTCTATACATCTATAAAAATAATATATACACCCATATACATACAAATACATAAAATAGAAGGATCTGTTTTGTAATGTCAAAATATAAAACATCTTTTTACTAAATCTATATACGGTACAAGTTAATGTGTTTTAACTTAGAGTTAAAACACATAACCTTGTACCGTACCTGCAGTAAATTCCCTTGAGCACTGAAATCTCGATGTAAAGATTTATCGCCACATTAGTACATTGCACCCATGCGAAGCAAGGTCAGGTCACTAGTACTTTATAAAATTAATCTAGGTACATAGTTGAATTGGTAAAGTATGTAGTAGAAGTACTAGCGTGAAGGATTTTTTTTTAACAAATTCGAAGGGCGTCTTCCAAGATGCGACTGAATAGTTCATTGCATAGTCCTCTAGACCGAATTTCGGCCATGGCGGCCAATATCTACAGAGACTAGTCTTCGGCGCGGGAGATGTTATAGTGCACATGGTGTGCGCAGACACAGGCTCTTTTCCCTCACTTGCCCAACCCGGGAATCGAACCCAGGACTCCACACTCAGCTGTCGCGCTTGCGACAACAAAGCCAATGGGGCAGTAAAATATTCATTGCATGAAGCTACTGTCATAATGGGAATGACCATCATAAAACCTAGCTCAGTAATGCTAACAGACTATAGGAGATATACTCAGTTTCTGTGTTTAGACCATAAATAACTATTATACAACGTCATTTTGAAATCTTTTTTTTTCTCTGAATGTAATAAATAATAAAATGTTTATTAGAAGAAGTGATTCTGTTAAAATAGCTTAATAAAAAGGCGGAGACTGACTTGTAACATTGTTCGTAACGTGTCGAGTTTTTATAACTCGTCTGTAACGCGTAACGCGTAGTCAACGCAGCCAACCGAGCCGCTCTATGCGAGCGCCGGATCCTCTGTAAAGACTAGCGTCACATTAGTATGATAACAGGGTCATACGATATATTCCATCACGCAAATTGCAATTTAATCCAAGATAAATGCTAATTAATGTAGATTCCAATGTTATCGCTGCTGTATTTTTTAAATTATTGATTACAAATAAAAAATACAACAGAGATAATATTATGTATAGGTAATTATCAAGTAAACAAATAAGCGTAGGTATTAAGCTTTTGATTTTGAGAAAATTAATGCGTTCAATTTGTATTTCGATATTTTATTTCGAAGCATTTATTGACCAGGAAACGCATATGACTAAAAGCGTGATAGATATAAATGTTGAGAGAAAGGGAGAGGAAGGCCAAAGAAAATGGATGGATTGTGTGAGGAATTATATGAAAGAGAAGAGAATGTATTGACAGAGTGACGGCTACCAGAGGAGAATTGAAGTAGAAAACGTATTGGGCCGACCCCACGTAAAATGAGACAAGGACAGAAAGGGGATGGTATTGACATAATTCATGCTGAAATTAGTAATTATATCATTATTCAAATGCTTAAGTCTAGAGTTCCTTTTATACGCGAACACGCATAACTGAACAGTATTCCTGCTTGCAGCGCTCGACCGCTATGATAACGCTTACCTACCTTAAAAAAAAAATGCGGGGCAGTCTTTGGAGACTGCCGATGGTAGTGAAAACTAAGTTACGCCATCTAACGAAAATGTCAGGAATTTATGTGGCTTGCTGTCAGTACAAGAACGAAAGCTGTAGCTCCATTAAAAAAAAATCCAAAAAAATAAAACATAGTGCGCTATGAGTGCGCTGTCAACAAAACTCTCTGTCTTACGAATTTTCGATCAGGTCACGTGTCCTGACGCGAGTTTAATATTTTTTACCCATCCTAAAAAAAGTGCACAACGCCGCTAAAGAACTTTCAATTCAAAAACCGGTCAAGTGCGAGTTGAACTCGCGTGGACAGGGTTCCGTACGATGAATATAAACGTATGTATTTTATTTACTTATTATTTACTTATTGGTTGAATACGAGGCTTTTGGCTACTTTCGGATGTCTGTATTTTATGTTTTTATAATTTATATGTGCGTTTTGTTTGTGCAGAATAAACAATTTTTCTTTCTTTTTTTCTTTTTAATATGTTATACATATATACAGGGTTATTTGTAAAACACCAGCAACCTCTTAAGGGGTATATAATAAAAATCAGCTGTTCCACACATTTTGACAAGATATGAGAACATAAATGTAGGGAACAGCAATTTTTTTTTCGCGATTTTAACTTTGGTCGATGAATATCTATCATATTCATCGTACAGAACCCTCTCCACGCGAGTTCAACTCGCACTCAACCGGTTTTTTTTTTAAACTACGTACTTTTTATTTTGTACTTTTAAGTCTAGTAGGTATATTCATTTAATTTTAAAAAAAACAACGAAGTTTTGACTTGTCCGGTTTACTATAAGGAGCCACTAAAGAAATCAGCTATACACCAAGTGCAATAATATTACTAATAGCCACTTAAGAGTTCTAACTATCCACCTCCTAGCTCCATCATCAGACCCTCGACAGCAAGTGCAATATATTGGACTCATCAAACCGAATTATATGACTTACAACTCGAAGGGTTTACTAATAGCCACTTAAGAGTTCTAACTATCCGCCTCTTGGCTCCATCATCGGGCACTCGACACCATGTGTACTATATTGGACTCTTCAAACCGAATCATACGAGCCCAAATTCCAGATGTTTACTAATACCACTAAAGAGTTCCACTATACACCTCCTGGCTCCATCACCAGACCCTCGACACCAAGTGCAATATATTGGACTCGTCAAACCGAATCATATGAGCTCAAACTCGAGGGGTTTACTAGTAACCATTGAAGAGTTCCACTATCCACTTCCTGGCTCAATCATCAGGCCCTCGAGACCAACTGCAATATATTGGACTCGACAAACCAAATCATATGAGGTCAAACTTGAAAGGTTAACTAGTAGCCACTGAAGAGTTCCACTATCCACCTGCTGGCTCCATCATCAGACCCTCGAAACCAAATTGCAATATTTGACTCGTCAAACCAAATCATATGAACCCAAACTCGAGGGGTTTACTAGAAGCCGCTGAAGAGTTCCACTATCCACCTTCTGGCTTCATAATCAGTTCAGCTCCAAGAGATACTAAATTATTGTATTGCCATCGAACCTCGATAAATCTATAAAGTTTGAATGAAACGTTTAACCTAGGACCAACTGTCCAGTAGGTTCAATTTCGAGAATGGGGTCAATCGTGGAATCCGGCTCCACTGGGCAGTGTTCGGGAAGCTACGCAATATCTTCTCGTCTCACATACCGTAGTCGGGACCAGTGCGTGTTGAGTGATGACCTATGGAGCTGAAACACGACGTAATAGCTCGCAATGGGCCTCATTAGAAGGCTGAAAGTCGCCCAAAGAGCAATGGTGCTGTGCTTAGAGTTTCCATGACGACGTGATCTAATCAGAAATTAAGAGATCGGCAAGAGAACCAAGGTAGCAAACATAACCCGAAGAATTGCCAAACTTATATGGCAGTGGGCAGGGCACATTGCTCGCAGAACAGATGGCCGATAGGCCTGGGGCCGAAACGTTCTGGAGGGGCAACCGCGTACCGGAAGAGGAAGAGGAACTGATAACTGGAAATCTCTGTTTCTATGAAAATCGGTCTAATTTGGCAATAACACTATTTTTCAAAAATGTTCTTAACAAAATTTTTAGACCTTTGTATCTTTGAAATAATGGAAATAAAATAATTAAATGTCGAATGAATCATCCCCCTGACGCACTATTTTGCTCACTGGAAACAGGCTACATGGTTCCCACTCCCACAATGGTGCACGAGCTAGAACTGCCATCGGATTACGTCCTGTTTTAGGCTGAAAAATCCAGTTGTCTCCAACTGGCGGCAATTGGTTAAAATCTCCTACAGAAATAATAGATTTACCAGCGACTGGGATGTCTGTATGGAAAATTTGCTGTAATCTGCGATAAATATGATTGAATGTCCTACTTCCCAACATAGATATTTCGTCTAAAATGATTAATTGAACTTTACATAGCTCACTGGCTAATGTTTTAGCAGTGCCTACCGACAATGCCGGCATAGTACTAGCGCACCGTGAAATCGGCAAACAGAAGGTACGAGAAGTGAATGCGTCGCCTAAGTACACGTTGGGCGAGCTCGTTGAACGTGTACTGGGGCCTTAGTCGAACTAGCAGTAGCAATAAATTATCCCAAGAACTAACTTAACATTGTAGTTGCAAAACATATTTTCCCATACATTCCAACCGCAAATACAATATTGAGAGATTTACCATGTTATTTTAAGACCATAGACTTCTTATAGGTTTTCCTGTAATCTAAGAGTAAAGAACTATTCTCTGTATTTTTTTTCATAATTTTAGGCTCAGTAGTTTCGGAGATAAGGGGGGGGAATGGTCAATTTTCATCTATTTTCGTAAATATCTCTAAAAACATATATTAAATAATTATAAAAAAAATATATTTGAGATCCTTGTAACAATTCCTTTCATTTGATATGTCACACGGTACAATTTGCGAAACTTTTTTTTTAAATTTCCTTTTTTGCCCCACAAAAGTGAACCCCATATTCAAAATTATTTTATTTTCGTTACGCGTCCGTGTTTGGGTCACAGAAATACATATGTGTACCAAATTTCAAGTTAATCGGTCCATTAGATTCGGAGCAAATTGGCTGTGACAGACGGACAGACAGACACACGAGTGATCCTATAAGGGTTCCGTTTTTACCTTTTGAGGTACGGAACACTAAAAAGGCGCAGGTAAACAGATGTGGTCATTGTGTGCAAGTGATTTTGTTTGAATGAATGAATGAATGATTATATGGGTAAGGTCGCCAAAAAATTTAATATAACGCACTGGAAGATATAACACACAATAACACAATAACGCACTGGAATAATGTAAAGGTCAATGTTCACTTGGAAATAGGTCAAGTAAAATCCATTTTAAAATATTATGAGTTATTTAAACCCTTTTTTTATTTTCCCGTAGTCGGTTAAGTTATATGAACAGTCTCCTTTATAAAATTCCAGTGTGTGACATAACAAACACCATAACACACATAACGAACTGGAACAAACACACTCGAAAATTCGAACCTCAATAATGAATACCGGTCACAATTCAAGCGCGATTTCTTTCATAAAACTGGACATACTCTGGACATTGACTATACATTTCAAATTATGAACCTAATAAACGATATCTTAGTACTTATCGCGTAGAATTTACAGATACACTGCCCGAAATATGTGCACAAAATTTTGGATTTTACAATTCTTCACCGTCGCGGCCATAAATTTAAAAAATATGTCAAAACTGACACTTGACAGTTATATTAAGATGTTGCCACATCAAAATTAGCTAAATAATGTTGCGTACTGTTGAAAACAAAAAATATACCCTATATCGAATCGGAATAACACACTGGATATCTTTTGGAGACACAAATTAGAATAGGTTTTTTTTTTCAATAACATTGTATTATTACAATAATTTATACATTATCAGACGGCATCTTTATTGCTTTAAATGTAAACTACAAATTTAAAACTATAATGCTAATAGTTTTTTTTTGATGCAGTTTTTTCGGCCTCTGGGTCGATAGGAGACAAATAATTTATGTATGCAGCTTTATTTTGTTGATTCCGAAATATTTTTTATTTTATTAGTTTGAGCCTCTCGAATATTCTGGTTATTTCTACATTACTCTAAGCATGATTATCAACATGCTATAAAATAATAATATTAACATACTATTTGTTAGCGCATGGTATTCACAATCAAACATGGGCTCACCTCAAAATGTTAAAAAGTACATTTTTTTATGACCTTACCCATATTATGTTTTCAAAGTGGTTAGATATGCGTGACCGCGATGGTATGGTACCTATTTTGAACCCCCGACGCAAAAAGAGGGGTGTTATAAGTTTGACATCTTACGTGTGTTTTTGTCTGTGGCAGGCACCGTAGCTTTTAAACGGGTAAACCTATTTGAATGCAGTTTTTCTAGTGATGGTTCTTAGAGATGTTTTATCAGAATCGGTTCAGCCGTTTGAAGATTTTCAGCTCTTTGTTAGTTGATGAATGGATGTGAGTTTCTTCCAAACGTCTGATCGATTTGAAATTTGGTATTCTGTTACTTCAATGATATTAGAAGAACATAGTAACCTTGAAGTGATGCTGCAGCATCACCTGGAATTTACAGAATACCCAACTCCCCTACCAACTTACAGCACAGGTATCGTGTTTGGGCTCATTGGAATGGTCTCAATGAATAGGTAATAGATAGATGATTAACAGGGTCTGGTGATTGAGTAGGAAAGAGAAATAAGGAAATGTTTGAATCGAGGGTTTTTTAAATTTTAATATAATTTCACTTGTATTCGTAGTGACTAATATTTACAATTATTTTCATTTGTTTTAAGAGAAAGAACATTTTCACCCTGCGTACCCTTTTAATACGGTTCATTACCTTTTACGACTTGAGAGAGATAAGTAATTTAATGTGGTTCTATATTTTTTGTCACGCCAAGTCGGCTGAACTTAATGAAGGGTAAATATTAAATTGTAGCGGTTTTTTAAACACTTATACTGTTTGTCCACCGCCGCCGTCAACGACATCAACGAGAAACGAGATTATTCAAACCAAACGTGACGTTTGGCGGTGGTGTGCGGTGGACAAGCGGCCATAATAAGTGCGTTTCCACCATAGATGAGCGGAGATGCGTAGCGCAGAATGTGTGTGAAACTAACACATAACATCGCTTCACTATCATTGTTTGAGTTTGAGCTAAGCTAATGAATAAATAAAATGAATAAATTTATTTATTTAAGAGAAGTGACAACATTGTTACAGACATTTTCAACATATATAATATTTATGTATGTTCGTATATGGCTCCCAAACTAGGTTTATACCTGTGACTTGGGAGTCAGTGCTCCTCCACTATAAAAGACGTTACGTAAGTCGTTGGTTATTAAAAAATGTAGTGAAAAAGAAAACACAAGGAAAATTTTTTTTAAGCTGGCATTGTCGTTGGTTAGTTTTACGGACATTCCTCGCTACGCATCCTCGCTCATCTTTGGTGGATACGCAGCCGATATGTATGTATCGCTACTTCGGCGCCGTCATCTCGTATTCGTTGACGTCCCGTTGACGGTGCTGGTGGACAAACGGCCTTAGTCCTATGAAATAAGTGCTGCTTTGCTGTTGTTGAGTCAAAGAATTAAGTTTAGGGTTTCTTTTTTCGTCTGAACTATTTCAACAGGGGCGTTAATTCGTAAAGATTTGAAAGCATAATTTTTTTTTAAATATTCGTATAGGCAGGCTTAAAAAAATTGCGCTGGGTGATTGTCAGTTGATTATTAAATGTTGTTTTTTTTTCACTAGATTTCAGATTCTATTCTGGAATTCCAACTTAAAGAACTCAATTTGTTTACTGAAGTGATTGTATGAAAATTCAACATAGGTCACACAAAACACTTGAATTATTTTAGAGATATCATCATATCAGCTTATTTGAGTTATCTCAATTCACCATAAGCCTTTAATTAACAATGACCAAAGGGGGTATTATTATCTTCGCCACGCTCAGCACACGGATTGGTGGCTGTTTGTTCTTTCCCCTCCTCCCCTTGACGTAATTCTTCAATCATTGTTAGTTTATCAACGACAAAAACATGAGACTTATAAGCCAAAGTTAAAACATTATGGTTTGTTCCAAAAGAATCAGATGAAAATGTAAACAAAGGCAAACCCTATTCATTTTAGCTTCTGTTATATGTTTTCTTTCAACGTTATGAGAGCAGTGGTGATTAAATAATTTGCACTAAGTAAAGCGGCTGTCTAGATTCGAACTTACAACCTACAACTCGTAAGTTCCGGCAGATACCACTGGGCCAATACTGCTTGATTTTAGAATGCGAGAACGAAAAAAAAAAAAAAACACTAAACACATAGTAAAACTCACCCTTTATACTCTTCATTCTTAGCAGCCACAAAATAACAAAACACCGTAAGAAAATATAAATAAAATAACATTTTAAAGCTATAACTTAGCCTGACAGCACTAGACTAACATTGGTATTAATTCTAAGATAAATAATTATTTGGATAATGAGACGGAATGTTATCTTATCCGTATAGGTAAATTATAATAATTAATCCGCGGAAATTATAAAGACGTGTACAGACTGGCTGAAGAACATGACGCATGGCGTGTGCCATGCACTTTCGAGAACGAGAACTCTAGATGCATTGGCGTCTACGAAACACATGTGAGTGTGTGAGTTAATTGAGTTACAGACACGACGGTCTATACAGTATGTAAAAAAAACCCTGTCCATACCGAAAGCGGTACATAGTTTATTTTTATTTTTTTTCTTTGCTTTGAACCACGAGTTTCCAAACCCTTCAGGCGTACCATACCCAAATTGCTCTGCGTACAGCTGTTGTATCTAGTTTGTGGTCGTGTGTCGCACCCTCAAGTGGATTTTGTCGTTCCGGTGTTGTGAACGTTTCGAAGTGTGAGTAATACGCGAGGTATTCAAAGGTATACAATCATAACAAAGGCCGAGAGGCCCCGGGGCTCCGGGCTCTCGCGCTAGCAGGCTTCCGAAGTTCTCTGGCCCGAGGCTGTGCCCAACGCAGACCCGCACCGGCGCCGGAGTATACGGCTTACCGCGCGCTGTCACCATCGCCAACGCTGTCGGCCCCTTCCGTCGCAGAGGCGGCATTGTAGCTGACGCCAGCCGGACGTCGCTCCCCACCACGTTACGCCATTGAGGATCCAGGGCTTCGAATAACGTTTTAACAACTTAGAACTTTAGTCTACTCCTCCGTCAGGCCCATAATTTCAATTTCAATTTTATTTAGGCGGTTTATCAAACGTTTTAAATCTAGGTCTATTACGTGCCGTAACGGTTTCGCCCAACTTATTGCTTCCAGGAGGAATAGTAAATAAAGGCCATTACTTGTTTTAACCCGTCGCGTCACGATCTCAAACCAAATCCTACCATCACGTAATTCACCTAAAAATCAAACAGCTAAATCCGTAGGCTACTGTACTGACAAACCTTTTTAGGGTTCCGTACCCGAAGGGTGACAAACGGAACCCTATTCATAAGCCTCCGCTGTCCGTCTGTCTGTCAGCGAGCTCTATCTCATGAACCGTAATAGGTAGGCAGTTGAAAATTTCACAGATTGAGCATTTCTATTGCCGCAAGAGCAACAAATAATAAAATTAAAAATTAAAGGGGGGTCGCCATACAATAAAATTAAATTTTGAAAAAAAAATAATCTGACCCTGGCATGTGGGGTATCATTTCCTAGAGCTCATCGAGTTGAGAATAAATATAATTTTTATTTGTTTTTATCTTCTAAAATGATGAATTAGGGGGCAGTAGAAGTTGTCTGTTTTAGACCATTTTTGTACCAGCTCTATCTCAACAACTAAACAAATTAGGAATTTGAAACTTGTGTGTATCATGTAACATATACTGTTTATAATCAACAAATACCAAAAACGCCGATTCATAACGTATTTTATATAATATGGGCGATTTTCTCAACTTAAAAAAATAATTTTGTATTTCATGCTAATATTATGCGATATAAATTCCACAGATAACTATTTAATAGTCGGAGTAATGACATGGAATTAGTAAGTACCTACTATCATGGCAGCTTATACTATTATCGATCATTTAAATTTCGATCATCCAAAAAGGTCTACAAAATAAACTTTCTTCACAAGATTTTAAAACCGGCCAGTATTTTTTGAGTTTGAGAACTTTATCGACTTTTTTCAAAGTATCCCTAGACGGTGTTGATGGGTGTGTACCTCATGTTAAAACTACACTCCAATAGACAATATATTCAGTAACATTGAAATGAATGCTGGCACATACAGTGTACTATTCAGTTACCTTAAACCGTTGTGGATACAATTTCATATTGAGAAAAATTATTGGCGTAAAAATATTCGGCCACGGCGGCCAATCTCAACGGAGACTGGCCTTCGGCGCGGGAGATATTATAGTGCACAAGTGTGTGCGCAGACACGAGTGCACTCTCTCTTCCCTCACTCTCATAGTCCGATGGGATGTGTAAAAATAATAAGTAAGAAATAATAGATTTCTGTATGACTATCAAAAATAACGTAAATAAATACCTGTATTGACCCGTGCGTTTACACTGGCGTAACATCACTCGAATCGACAAAACATGTTGAAATCTCTAGTTCCTGTCAAACATTGTATGAAAAATTGACAGAAAATAGAGATTCCAACATGTTTTGTTGTGAATGTTTCGCCAGTGCAAACGCACAGTTATAATTAAAATTTGGCGTACTACTTACATTCTATTTTGTACAATATAGTCTGATGTAGCAAGAGAAATCCTTTTATTTATATGTAACTAGCTTTACCCGGCCCGGCTTCGCACGGTTAGCACTAAGTACTTATCTACGGCGCACCTACCTTTCCTAATTACCAATTTCTACCTAATTACCCACCCTACCCTACTTACCAGGGTAGGTAGGTACCTAACCTACCCTACATATCTACCTGCTTACCTACCATATATATACCTATTTATACCTACTAATACTATGTTACTAGCAAATAAATAACTTTGACTTTAGTTAATGCATGTTACTGGATAAAGTTAACTTAATATTTTTCTCTTAAAATAAATTAATGAAATATACTCCTACACCTATTATTAACTACCGAAATATAAAAGGCGCTGGTTCTGGTAGTAAAACAAAAGGTATATTTTTATCAATCAAAATAATAGACAATAGGTATCAAAAACATAGACAAAAAGGTAAAAATATAAAAAAGGTTTAGTGCAGACTTGCACATTCTCCCCTTTTTTAATTAAGAAATGGGCAGCTTAATCAGCTTTCGGAGCGGCCTCCTGATCGTGCCAGCTACAGTGGCAACATCGGCCACCCGCACTATTCCATCTCTACCGGGGAACAACCTCACGACACGGCCTTTGGGCCATGAACCACGCGGTAAATTTGAATCGCATATTATGACCACATCTCCTTCCGTAATTGAGGGCGCGGAGCCTCCACCCCTTCTGGGTGACAACGAAGGCAGGTATTCTCGAACCCATCGCTGCCAGAAATGATCGGCTAGTCTGAGTGCCCTCCGCCAATGACTTCTGCTCGAGAGGTCCGACTCCTGAAGCGTGGCTGGGATGGGACGCCCTGGTGATCCGTTTAGGAGAAAGTGAGCTGGCGTTAGTGCTTCTTCTGCATTAGCTTCGAGTGAGATCATCGTTAGTGGCCGCGAATTTACCAAGGCTTCAGCTTCAGCCAGCAAAGTTCTGAGTACCTCATCAGAGGGAGCCCGCTCGTGGAGTGACACTTTCAGCGCTCCTTTGACACTTCGGATAAGGCGCTCCCAGGCTCCACCCATAAATGGTGCCGAGGGGGGAATAAAACGCCAGTTTATGAACTCACTGGCAGCGTAGTCTTCAACTGCATCACCGTACAACTCTCGCAGTTCTCGGCTGGCTCCAACAAAGGCAGTGCCGTTGTCGGACCAAATCTCCACTGGGGTCCCTCGGTGCGACACAAAGCGGCGTAGGCACATGATGGCCGAGTCAGTCGATAAGCTGTGCACCACATCCAGATGTACGGCCCGGACGACCAAGCATGTAAATAGGGCCACGTAGCGCTTTTGCTTTCTTCTGCCAACCGTGACGTGAATGGGGCCATAATAATCGAGACCGGTGAAAGAGAAAGGCCTTTGATGATGAGCTAGGCGAGCTTCTGGCAGATTTCCCATAGGTGGTTGGAACGGTCTAGCACGGCGCAATTTGCACAGCTGACAGGTATGGGCCACGAATCGAATAGCGTTTCTGAGTCCAATAATCCAGTAACGTTGGTGAAGCTCGTTCATTACCAAATCTAGGTGAGAATGTGCGGCCTTCTGATGATATCTTTGGATCAAAAGACGAACTGCTGGGTGTTTTCCATCCAAAATGAGCGGACGCTTAACATCATCTGTGACGGTTGAGGCAGCAACAATGCGGCTTGACATTCGTAGCTGATTATCTTCATCTATGAATGGCGACAGTTTGAACAGGCGGCTATTACGAGGCAACGGCTGTTGGTTCTTAATCCGCAAAAAATCTTCTTTAAAGGAATCGAATTGAGACTGCCGTAAGATGTGGGTTTCGGCCAGGCGTAAATCGTTTGCTGTTATTCTCGCTGATACATTAAGATTATTGGGGACATTAGGAGAGGATGTGCAAGAGGGAATAAATGTACATAAACTTCCTTCCAGACGAGTTAAATTGGCATCAACGCCTCGTCTTTGTAGACTACGCATACGCAGTAAAGAAATAAATTGATGCGCTTTTGCTGTTGCTCGCACCATTCTCAACCATGAGCTGAAACGCAGTGGATCCGCGGAGATTGGTGCGGGCAGGTCAGTATCAGTGATGAGATGAACGTGATGTTTGAATTCTTCGCGGCCTAGTCCACTGACATCGATCACGGGTTCAGTGGGCCAGTCCGAGGAGAGCAGGAAGGTAGGACCTGAGATCCAACGAGATTCTGGAGTTAACTTAAATCGTTTGACCCGAGTTGCATCATCTGCCACGTTTAAATCACTCGGAATCCAACGCCACTCACCAACGTCCGTGAGTTCCAGTATCTCACCTACTCTATGAGACACGAATGGCTTAAGAGTCCGAGCGTCGCTGCGAAGCCAACCTAAGGTAGTCATTGAGTCACACCAGAAAACGCGTCTCGTCGGTTTAAGTCGGTGGGCTTCGCATACAGACGTAGCAAGACGTGCAGCCATCAGAGCACCTTGGAGCTCTAAACGGGGAATTGAAACAGGCTTAAGGGGTGATACCCGAGCTTTGCTGCAGATAAGGGAGAGTCTGACGTCACCGTTAACGTACAAAAACCGCCAATAAGCGACAGCGGCAAAGGCAGACTCGCTGGCGTCCGAAAAGACATGAAGTTCGCAGCCTGCTAGATCGAGATCATTCAAGTTATAGCGACGTGGAATTCGTAAACTAGAAACAGAGGATAAATCCTGAAACCACGATTTCCACGCAGCGCTATCACCTTGAGAGAGCTTCTCATCCCATTCCAAGCCTTTACGCCAAGCATCTTGAAACATGATGCGGCCTCGGCGCAATGATTCCAAGAGGATCATAGACTCGCATCACGTGGGCTAAGACCTCTCGCTTGGTGAGCTTCTGTGGCAACACACCCTTATGGACTCCTGTGTTAAAACCAATCACGTCACGGGCGGGTTGCCAGATAAGGCCAAGCGTGCGCACATGCGTAGCCAAGTAGCCTAAATCTATATCTTTAACAACGGGCGTCTCTAGTAAGGATTCTTTGGGTAGCAACGAGAGCGCCATAAGATCATTTGACGTCCAGCCTCGCATCTCAAAGCCAGCACGAGAATGTACGTTATAGATATCGGCAGCCAGTTTGGCCGCTTCGTAAACGTTGTCTAAACTAGTGATGCAGTCATCCATGTAGTGATCGTGTATGATTACTCGAGCTGCATCAGGGTATGCATCCTGCCACTCTAATGCATTCTTGTTTTTTATATAGATTGCAGTAAAGGGGCTGGATGCAGCGCCAAAAATCATGGATGACATGCGGTATGTACGTATAGGCTCATTCGGGCCGTCGCGCCATAGAAATCTTTGAGCATCCCTATCTTTTTCAATAACTTTAATCTGAGGGAACATTTCACGAATGTCGGCTGTCAGAGCGACTTTACCCTCACGGAAACGCATCAGAATACTTAGTAAGGGTTGCAAAAGGTCTGGACCAGTTAATAACATCGAATTTAATGACACGCCGTGGGACTTGGCGGCTGCGTCGTGTACCGTTCTCAACTTGTTGGGCTTATTTACGTTAATTACGCCAAAGTGAGGGAGGTACCACAACGGAGACTCCAAGTCAGGAGGACTAGCTGAACACGGTTCAGCATATCCCTTTGAGAGCATATCATGGATATTCCGACGGTAGCGTTCAGCATAGGCAGGATCTTTCACCATTTTTTTTTCTAAACTAAGGAACCTAGACACAGCTAACTTGTAACTATCGGGAATATCTAGTTTATCAGCCTTCCACAACAAGCCTACTTCAAAGCGGCCACCGGGCAGGCGGCGCGCGGTGTGCTCGAGAACTTGCACGGCGCGTTCGTCGTCTGCACTACGAGCTTCCTGTTTAGAGATGCCGATTGAATCAATTTTAAACTGCTCCCTAATAAGACCTTCCAGAATCAACTGATCGTTCGCTATATCAGGTTCGCTAACAGCGGCGTGGTTGACAACGTCGACCAGTTTAGTTTTGCTACAACCGAAACCGTACAAAACCCAGCCTAAAGCAGTTAAAATAGCTACGGGTTGTGTTTTGGTTCCCTTGCGCGTAGCTTTCGCGAGAGATAAGTGCCAGTTGTCGATACCTATAATCAGCATAGGCTTAACGTCTTCATAGCAAAATTCATTAGCAATGTCTACCAGGTATGGATACTTACGCACGCTCTCAAGATGCGCAGACTGTCGCGCAGCACTCAAACCGCTCATCGACCTGGCTCGCTTAACGCAGTGAATTTCGTTTGAATGACGGCCTTTTATGTTGAAATCGACGTACTGAATGTTCACGTCCATTCCTAGACCACCTACACAGTCCAAATGAATACGTTTCTCTTGGCCCTTGCAACCAATTTGAGCTGCTAGCTTAGAATCGATGAATGTGCCTGTGGAACCGTCGTCCAGCAAAGCATAGGTATCAACGCTACCAGAAGGTCCCGACACGATCACGCGAACTATTTTCAACAATGGCCGAACAAAAGATTCCGTGGCTGATGAGGAGGATGCATGAGCCAAGACTTCGTGACCCGAGTCATCAGGTGGTGGTACAGCGGTCTCGTCGCAGGCAGCGGGCGCCCTGCACGGCGACGGCGTGCTGAACGACGAGGGGGCCGCGCTGGATGTCGATGGTTCGGGTTCAGCGTCGTCTTCCACGTCGACGTGCGCGGTGACAGCACGCTCGAGTTTCGACCCGTGCAACAACGCATGGTGACGCATGTCACAACCTTCTACGGTACATATTTTTTTAATGCAAGAAGTTTTATTTTTGTGCCAACCCTTTTTTAGACATCTATGGCAAATTTTATGTTTTTTAATAAATCGCCAACGATTATTTACTGTCATTTTGACAAACCTATCACAAGACGTCAACTCATGATTTTGTTGACACAATTGACAAATATTATTTGTTGAACTATTTGTAGTTGATAACGTTTCTGACGAAACGTTACGATTTTGATGATCAATTTCAGCTACAACGTTCACCCTATCCCTAAGGCCTCTAATATCCATGTTAGGACGTGATATAGCAGGCATGGTGCAGTCAGTAATGCCACCGAACCTACACTGTAAGTTTGCCTCACGGGAAAGGAAATCGGCAAACATTTCTATTTTGGACAAGCTGCCATCGCACGAATGAGCGTAATCCAGCCACCGCGGTCGTAACAGCGGTGGCAGCTTGCTCCACAGTGCCTGAACCAGCTCTGGTGAGCGTAAGTAGTCCGGCTGATTTAACAGGCGGATTACTTCCACACAGTTTCGTACACGGCTGGCAAAAATTACGAGGTCTTTACTATCGTAGCTTACCTTAGGCAGCGCACGTATCACAGACACTTCATGCATCACTACGAGCTCGGGGCGACCATAGCGCGCGTCGAGTGCAGCTAGCACCACACCGGGGGCGCGCGCCGCTGCCAGCAGGCCCGCTACTGCGTCGCGCGCCGCTCCGCGCAGGGCGCACGACAGCCTCGCTAAATTATCAGTTGCCGAAAAACTTTGAGATGTATTTTCGTACGCACGTTTTAAAGCTAGCCAATCTAAATAGGACTTGCCGTCGAACGTAGGCAAATCCGTCCTCGTAGCAGTTTGCCTGTTAACTTTGTTTAATAGTGTTCCGAGCGAGTTGATTAAGCGCGTCACTCCTCCGTCTTCGACACGATCTTGGTTGAGAGCATGCGTAGTCGCCACAGCATCTTGGCCGTGCGACACTCTCATGCCCGGTGTCTCACACCGGGCCCCTGCATCACCGTACCTGAAATGTGGGTTGGCACTTAAAAATTCTCGCTCTTCGGGATTAGGCACTACATTTGTTACCCAATCTTGAACACTAGCACGGCTACGCATGCCGTGGCTGCCGTGCTGGCTGGCGTCCGCCTCTATGGCGGCGAGCTCAGCTTGTAATTGGAGCTTAGCGACCTGTCGCTCTCGCTTCAAAGCTTGGCGCTCCCGCTCCGAAGCTTGGCGCTCCCGCTCCGAAGCTTGGCGCTCCAATTCAGCTTCCAAATCAGCCAGGTGGCGCGCGTGCTGCGCCTGTGCCGCGAGCTGACGCGCCACGATGGTGGCGGATGAGCGCGAGGTAGCGGCACTGGCCGGGCGGGAAGGCGCCGGAGCCGCGGCGTGAGGGGGCAGGTCCGCGCTCTGCTGCGCGGGCGGGGCAGTCTCCCTCTCCGCAACTTGGGTGCCGTCTCCTGCACACAGCGCATCCACCTTTGCACGTTTAGAACGTGTTTCTACCATTTTTCCGGCTCGAAGGACCAATATTAACTACCGAAATATAAAAGGCGCTGGTTCTGGTAGTAAAACAAAAGGTATATTTTTATCAATCAAAATAATAGACAATAGGTATCAAAAACATAGACAAAAAGGTAAAAATATAAAAAAGGTTTAGTGCAGACTTGCACACCTATATTTTAACACAACAACATTTTTTCATTAAAATTAGACAATTTCTTTACAAATATTTGTTTTTTTATAGCGCCTCTGTTGTTACCTTTACGAAAGTATTACAAAAATTCATAGTGTTAAATCTTGTACGACATGGTATGGAACCCTTCGTGTGCGAGTCCGATTCGCACTTGACCGATTTATTTATATACCCAACTGTATTTCTTTTTATTTTTACATCCAATATATTATTTCATTTAAAATCTACACAACGCAGTGTTTTAATTCTTAATTCTATCGCAAGGCCGGGTTCGAAGCCCGGCGCGATGTATCCTTTCTTATCATATCTAAGCAGTTTGAAAACAACATTCCCGTGAACACGGTGACCACATCAGTTACCGCCCGGTTCTATAGCCGCCGAGCGCTGCAAGCAGAAAAAGTCCTTACGGTGTATAGATAATTATGAACTTCTTCGATGGTACTGCAATAACTTTACCAAAAAGTAATAAAAAATATTATTATTATTGAAAATAAAAAGTTATTGCTATTTAAAATTCACATTTTCGGTACCAAAATTACCCTAAATCTATTAAAAATTTGCAAATTTTCAACAGGGGTCATAAATGACTTGTAGACATCCGCTAGAATGGTTCCCTTTACGTCGAGCCGAGAACCTTGTCTCGCTTCTATTAGCCTTACGTCGAGTCTACGATTTCTGCCCCGTTTCTATTCCCTTAACGTCGAGTTTCTTTACCCCGATGACGGCCGCCCGCGACCCATGTACTAAACCAGTAATATTCCCCATTGAAAAAAAATATGGCTTAACGTGCATTCAGATGCACAGAGGGGTCTTGGTATGTAAAGATGGTCACCCATCCACGAACCAACCGCGGCAAGGATCGACCCGAGCGGCTGTTATTACTTCGCCACAAGCCATTTTGAGAGTAGTGGTGATGAAATAATTTACACAACATAAAGCGCCTGTCTGGGTTTGAATCTACGACAGCTTACAACTCTGGGACACCAGAAGGCCAATTCTCGTACTAAAAAAATGTTCACATTCTAGTCGCAATTTGTCAAACTTGTCAAAAATTTTAGTAAATTGATTGTATTTTTGACAGATTGCAAATGAGATGCGAATGTGAACGTTCTTAAAAATTACGGGAATTACCCCTCAGTGCTCGATTTTAGAATGCGAGCGTTATAAAAAATATAAGAATTGCCACTCTGTCATAATCATATAAAAAAAAACACTAATCACATTGTAAAGTCCCCCTCGCCTCACCCTTTATACTGCGTTCAAATCTACAACTACATACTTACCACAAGAGAGGTATTTCCAAAGTTTTCTTTTGCTACTGTTGTAAAAGCATAATAACTAAGACAGCGAAGTAATCAACGTCGACCTTTTACTGTATGAGAAAATATCCTTGAAAGTGTAGAACTTACTACATGATAATATAATATTACTCCTACACACCTTTCCTTCCCTCTTTTCGGTAATTAATTTATTTACGGTTTTCACCTTAAAGCCTTTTAATTTAAAGACGGTTTTTCCTTTCGTTTTATTAATTTTATGCGCATGAAGCCGTGGGTGGCTTTTCATTACTTGGTGTAAGAAATACTATCTATTCATATAATAAAATCGTAGTTAACTCAAAACTGTACATTAAGATCGTGTATCCTAAAATATTTACCTGTTTTGATTTAGCAATATTACTGTATGGAATTATGAAATGCGGTTTACTAGTCAACTAAAATATTGAATATGAAATGCAATAATTAATATCGTAACACCGAATATTTAGTCGGTGGGTGGGTTTATTTTTATTTTATATTTATTTTATTTAGTTTTAGATGTAAAAAAAGTATTTGGAAACTTTCCAAATGCCTTTTTTAAACCTAAACCCTTAATATTCTAGTTCGCTAGTTAGCCACATTTCTTATTCCCATACAGTAAATATATTAAATATGTACAGTAAATATTGCCAAATTAATCAAAACAGCGAAATATTTGACAGCTATTTGCGACGTTGCCCACTTCCAGAGTAAACGTTCTTAAATATTTTTGAAAATAATAATTGCTATGAGGTGTGACGATTCTAAAATCGAAAAACTCCTAAATTGGAAACTGCTATTGAAGACTGTGAGTGTAGACCACAGCACGAGCTGCTTCTCACACGGACAACTGTATGTCGCTCTCTCAGGCGTCACCAGTCTGTATATTTTGGCTGCTGAGACCAAACCTACAAACGTAGTGTACAGAGAAGATTTATAGAAATGTAGCAGTTATTGTAGAATATTGTGGTGTCTTATGACTTCCACGCGAACAAAGTCGCGGGCAGACGCTAGTTAAAGTAATAAATGTAGGTCGACCATTTATGAGAGATCGATTATTCTCTGGGCGTTGCAAAACAGTAAAAGTTATAGCAGGCAGGTCACGTCTAACATCGGTTAGGTATCATCGGTGACTTTGCGACTTCGTCATTGCTTCAAGTTGTTTTGACGACTTTATTTTGTCGCAATAGCAAAATCCCTCATTTTGCGTTTTTTTCTTAATTAAATGAAATGTAATTTATTTTAAGAAATGTAGTTTACAGATGGTCACATTTTTAAAAGTTTCTAAAACATTTTGCTAAAACTAGCACGCATAATTACATTAATTAAATAAGTGAATTAAGCTAATACAATTGGAACATACATCATAGTATATTATATTAAGGTGGAACTAGTCGCGGGCTCGAACTCAATGGTGGGCATGGCCAAAAACCACGCTGTCTCACCTGGCATTGTGTCCGACAGATATAGTATCAGTGATGAGCAGTTAGAAGCTGGTCTACATGGACAACGTATAGTTCGCACGCACAGAAACACCGTACCGACCAATTTTAGTAAAACGAGCGCGTCAAAAATTACGAAAAGGCCTTTGGAAAAAAGGTTTTTCTGAAAAAACCACTGCATAAATCAATTACAAATAAAATTTATTGAAATCTTCGTTAATTTTTCTGTGTCGGTACGGATTTTTTTTTCGAGATTTCACACTTCTTGTATTACTTATTTACTCCCAAAGTTGCGTTAAAATTAGCAAGAAAAATGAATCTTTGTTGGCTTATAACTTTTTAATGGCTTTTTATTTTACTATTCTGCTTCGGTACAGACAAAATTAATAATGAGACCTAACGATATCATGTTAAACTTTGAATGTACGATGTCAAACAGTGGAGTAAAACCCCTCCGAAGTTTGAATGGAAAAAATATCAAATTGTTTCAACCTTAAGAATAAGACTGTAAATCATTTTTGTCAAATTATAATAGTAAAATGTCAGAATAAATCTTTAAAGTTCAGGCACAGATTAAAGCTTTGTGCAGACCAGCGCGACTTGTCGCGCGACGTGATACCGGTTATTGTTATACCGTGAAGATTTCTTAGAAATTGTATTGTTCGTGTCGCGCTGGTCTGCAAAAGCCTTAATACAGATGGGACTCTCTGCAGATTTGGTATCAATCTACAAGTACGCGGCGGGGCGTCTTGCTGGGTCAATTCAGTGAGTGTAATAGTTTCATCACATAGTGAAAGTTGTTCATAATGATGAGTACAATGACCCCTTAAGAGGTTTAGTATAAACAAAAACTAAGGTTGTAAAAATACGTTTCACAATGACTTAAGAAATCTCATCTCTATATATCCTAACATAGGATGTTAAAAGGTTTTCAGTAATATGTTAGTGGTAGACATATGTCGTCCAGAAAGGTAATTGATGAGTCTCCAACAAACTGTAGTTACAATCTATCACCGCTAATGCATTAGTGCAATCTATACCATGGCTTTGTTCTAGCTGTCTTTGTTTTGGGAAAACTTGGAGCTATGTTGACCGTAGAACTAAATCCATGATGCAATATTTTATAAGTTGACAGGAAAAGATCGAGTGTGGGTTTAAAAGGCAAAACGCACTGGGAGAACCTATATGGGGACCCTACCTATATGGGGAACCTACCTAGGGTTATTGGTTATGTATGTTGTCACTGACTCGCAGTGCTGCCAAACGTAGCTACTGTTGTTGTAAACAGCTCCTCGGTGATTATGCACTCCTATTTTTATCGTTGAATTGAAATTATTTAAAATTATTTAATTTTATGAAAGAATAATTGCGTATATTACTAGAGGCACCTCAACACCTTACGGCGGGCCGGGGGAAGAGGAATATTGTATTTTTAGACTATCATAAACTTGGTTTATTGAAACATAAAAATCAAAAAATAAACAATCAATACAAATGAAATTCCCATTGTTATCATCAGTACATATTTATTAACAAAACATACAAAAATAAATAGATGTTGAATAAATTATGGAGGAGCTCTTGTATCTCTCATTTTAAATATTCTTCCTCTTGAAATTATCGCGAACGAATCTGGCACCAGTCTTAATACCTTCCCAGGTTTCAAAGCCAGCCTGTTCAATGAAAGCAGGGTCAACGAAAAACCCGAAACCACCAATTCCGAACCTGTGCCCGGGTAGCTCGTAAGTATAGGAGTACGGTACACCAACAGCCATGGCATAATCACCAGCGCTGCCTGAAGCCTGGTATAAAACTAAGGCCACATTACCAACAATATAGTCCGAATTCCAGCTCATTTTGACAGCATCAATTGATTGTGCCATTTGGACTCCTAACAAATGCTTCATGAGGGCATTTGGAGGCAGGGTCCCAGTTCCATAACCATACAAAATCATGCTTCCAAAGCTGTGGATATCCAAGAATAATTCGATGCGATTGCTGTACTGATCAAAGATTCCCTTGATGATGGCGGTCTCAGGTTCAGAGAAGGCGGCAGCTCCGTGGAAGGTGTCACTGCAGGCGAGGTTACTTGAGGCTTCCGACCAGAAGACGTCGAAGTTTCTATTGAGGTCTACTCCGGCGCAGAGGGGGCCGTAGTTTGTGCTGCGGTTCTTGCGCCAGAGACGGAACTGAAAGGGGAGTTTTATTGTGAACGTTACTTTTATGATCGACTGTTTTTGTAGAAAAGTGAGACACGGGATCAGGAAAGTAGTCTGTTTGACTAGTCGTAAGTGCTAAAAATAAATGCTAGTGGTTTTCATGCTAATATAATTTTACGATGGGCCAACTATGTTACTACCAATCCGCACTGGGTCCGCGTGGTGGATTACAGCTCACTCTCTCTCACAGAGAGGAGGCCTATGTCCCAGCAGTGGGAACGTTATAGACTGATAATGTAATGTAAACTGTTACTTGCTAATAATTGTGATATTTGCCTGGCGTTTTTTGCTTGGATGCTGAAACTTTCTTCAGCAAAAGCGTAGCCGAAGTTTATCGAACCATAGCAAAATTCAGACGTTAACTTCATCTGAATACTAGCCACCTCTTAAAACCACTGAACTACCGCCGGCTGTCGCTGAAAACCAGCGCTGGGGCTCTGTCTCGTATGGAGTCGCAGCTTTATGCTGAGCGATGGCCGTTTTGCGTGGATGTGATGCATATTTTCCCCCAAATTGTTTTTATTCGTATTTTATTTCTTTTTTTTGCGTCATGTTTACCGCAAATAAATATATTTTCTTTCTTTCTTTCTTTCTAACTACAACAGCATATTACCCTCGGCAAAAATCACTGAGTACAAAATAATCGTCCCAGAACTGATCACATATTTTTATCTTCCCGACCCCAACATTTTGGCAGCATAACGTTGGCGGTTACTTAATTGGCCAATAATTTATATACCTGACATGTGAGTATCAGGCGTCATTTTATTTTGCAAATAAAATTCGGGCACCAATTTTGCATATTGGCTGCGGCCACAAATTGGGTGCAATTATCATGTAACTGTTTTAGCTTTTGGAAGTTTTTAAAATTAATAGTTTTGGGTCGATTAATTCGGATATTACTACGCTAACAGTCAGCAATTTGGCGGAATTCTGTTGCGTCCCTTTTGTGCTACAGATAGCAAGAAACACCGTTCAGGCAAATAGGCAGGCAGTCAACAAACCGAAAATCTTGGGAAGCAGTCTTCAAAACATCAATGGACTCAAGCTTTGAAAGCTCAGATAGGAGAAATCCGGATAAAATGATGACGATGAAAAAAAATTAAATGACCAGGTTGCATAACTGGCTAAACTGAAAGCTGCTCTTGACAAAAAAGCTGGAAAAACCTGTTGGCAGATGATTTTAAGGCAAGCGCATATTACAGCCCTATCGAGTCTCAGTGCATTTAAAAAAACCTTTCTTTTTAATTTAAAAATAACTTGGTGCAGCCCGCCTGAAGTAGGTGATCATTTATACAAAATGTATGAAAGTGATATTGTAAGATTTTTGCGTTGAGGTGAGGCCCGTCTGAATATGTTTCAGCGTTTAAACCTTTATTTTATATCAAAGACATTTTGCCTTACCTCTCCGTGGGTATGAACGTATCCATCAGGGTTGGCAATAGGCAGGATGATCCAGTCGATGTCCTGCACCAGATCCTGCTCAGTGACGTCAATCACCAGCTTGTGGATAGCGTAGAGAGTAGCTGGTAAAGTGATCCATTCACGAGCGTGGAGGAGAGATTCCAAGAAGACTATGGGTTTTCTGGTGTCCTGAGGAAGAATAGGAAATGATAATCAGAATTGTAAGTCATATCAAAACAAAAGGGAAAGGACATAAAACAAGTGAAGTTCATACAAAAACAAGTGAAAGGCGGTTTTGACGTTCGAAAAGTGCTGATTCTCAGCCTAGTTTCATAAATGACTTTTGAATTTTGAATTTGAATTTTGAACAAAATTAGCTATTGGCAAATTACGAGTAATATAAAAAATTAAAATATGAAACAGATTGTTTTATATTTCAGAGAAGTTCTATAGTTAAAGATGAACATAAAAACACTGTGGCCTACAAAAGTTTGTCCTAGTATATTTTGTTTGGACTTCATAAAAAAAAATGTCTTAACGATGCCAGTTAAGGAAATTGTTTTATCTCGCTACTCCTTTTTCCCGACAGAGGAGTTCCTATATTCTTTGATTCGTTTTCTGATAAGGGTTTGTTATTTTTTCGATAGATTTTTTAAATCAGATTTGTTAGCGATTGTAATTGGTCTTAAATTGCGTCACAATGACGCTTATTATTTTGTAATCTCCTATAAGTCTAGTATTTGCTTACTATTTAATCGAGTCTTAAAAGATAAAGGGAGAATTACATGTGTACATTTTTAAGTAGGTGATATATTATGGACTATTGTGAAATTAATCAATCAATTTTATCTTTTTTATCAGCCAATCCATTTTTATCTTTTACGTGGCGTTTAATTAAGATACGATATCATCATTATAGAAATTACGTTTTGTTTGTATAATATTAGGGAGATCTCAAGCTCTCGAGGTCAAGCTGCTCTTGCTGCGATCAGTTTAGGGATGGGTTGGATTCTTTACAGATACAATCCTCTAGTCCATGTATGATTTTGTATTTTCTACTCACAGTTGAGGACATGGATCCTTACCTCAAAGTTGGTGCTGGATATTTTGATGTACTTAATGTCCCTGCCTTCGAAACTCTTGCCAGCGTTAACCAGGGTCACTGTGTCAGGGTAAGCTTCAGCCAGCATGTCTAGGAAAGTGTCCACCTGAAAAATGCATACGCATACTGAGCCTATAACGTTCACACGGACCCAGTGCGGGTCGTCTTCGAGTTTTTGGTTCTAGAACATGTTGGTTTCCTTACCGTATTTTCCTTCACCGTTTTGAGAGCAGTGGTGATGATTATAAATTACACAGAGTTAAGGTGCATGTTTGGTTTAAGGTCCAAGACTCGTAAGACTTGGCCATACCACTGAGCTACCATAAAGACATAGAAGTTAGTTTTGACTTTGCATTTTGGAACTGGTGATAACATCGGTGTCACCAGTTTGAAGGTTCATCTCCAAGCTGGTGCTGCTGTTGGTGAATGTGGTTTCTCATATTTTGTTTATAGGTATGAACTATCAATTAATAAAGTGTGGTCATATAAAATAATGGAGGAGGAGGAGCTCGTGGCTAAGTAATAACAAGCCGCACGGGTCGATCAATCAGGTTAAGCTACGCTTGCCGGGGTTGGTCAGTGGATGGGTGACCATTTTCACATACCGAGACTCCTCCGTGCCTCGGAAAGCACGTTAAGCCGTTGGTCCCGGCTGTCATTTGTGAATCTTTGACAGTCGTTACGAGTCGTCAGAAGCCCGAAAGTCTGACACCAATCCAAGTACCATCAGTACCAAGGGGTATCGTATTACCCAGTTACTGGGTTGTGGAGGTCAGATAGGCAGTCGCTCCATGTAAAATACTGGTATTCAGCTACATCCGGTTAGACTGGAAGCCGACCCCAAGATAGTTGGGAAAAGGCTACGAAGATTGATTGGTCATATAAAATAATGTTGTACAGCAAAGACTGTCATTTGACTGATCGGTTCTGGTTCATTGGTTATGTTTTAATTCTTTTTTACTTTACCATGTGTTTAGTCAGTCTATTGGGATTTGTTTTTCATGTAATTTCTGTCGGCTCCAATTAAACATTTGTATATGGAGTCCTCAAAATTGCAACAGTTCTGGGTTTAAAAGTCGCCTGTTCATAGTAGGTATTTGAAACTGACCTGGTGGTATGTGTAGATCTGATCGAAGGGAAGAGAGTCTAATCTCAAAGCATGGCTCTTCTTAGATGCCGCAGAGTGAAGCTTGTCTTCCAAATCAAGGAGGCTGGGAAGGAAAATAATGAAAACTTAAATACCTGTTTTGAAGTAGTTAAGTGACATGACCTTGACTCACCAAAGGGAGAAGGTATATCTTAGTTACTACTTTGCTCGATAGCCCTTGCATAGTATGTAGAATTAATTTCGTTTGTCTTTCTCAATATACAGTACTTCTGTGTTCCCCGAACACGTAAACCTAGTCAGACGTGTATTTAGTAGAACAGTAATGATTCCAATCCTACGAAATAGCGGACAAATCTTGAGCTTAAGCGGCTTCTCATAAACATCACAAATGCCATCTTCAACTTACTCCTTAATATTATCAGTTTCAACTTTGAACTCTACGCCAGCGGCTTTTAGTTCATTTTGGAATAGCGTCTTCTTCTCCTTAGGCACGAGGACCTGTCCATCGCGTCCAGGCAGCGCATGAGACCAGACGTCCAGGTCTAAGCCATGGCTGAGGTGGTTGATCAGCTCAACTTGGTCTGTAGACTTCACTGAGACTTTGTATAGGCCGTATCTGGAAGAAAGGTCATTTTATAATGGTGTAGTATATAACATTTTATTTGGGGAAATATTACAAGAAATCATGGTGGCTAACATACGATACATACCTAGATAAATAAAATATACTTAGGTAGGTATCCTGTATAATATTTAGATAATCGAAACCAAGACCTACAGCGCAGAAGCCAACAGTTTCACCACTGCATAAATGGAGCCGCAGAAGTACATTGACTTCAGGGAGGAAGAGAAGACACCAAATCTTCTAAAGTCAGACTGATAAATATTAAGTTAAGAGTGATGTCTCTAGACATCCTCAAGATGTCTCATGTGCCTGGGATATTAGTAACAAAGAGATGGAGGTAGTAGTATCCCAGTGTGCCCTTTACACTTATGTACATCATCATTTTCCTGCCCCTGTCCCTTGTTATAGTTCGATTCAAACTTAATGGCGGCTCGGAAGTTGGTTATTCGCTGCGCAGTACCCCACCTCTCACCCCCGCTGACCCATTAATTCGATACTGAGCAGCGACTCACCACATGTTCCGAGCCGCCATTACAAAGTTTGAATCGAACTATACTTGGGTTCGGTGTAACACAATTTTTTTCATCCATTCTCTCTGTCAACGGTCACGCTTTCAATGACACCTTTCTTATCATTCCTCACATCACCACATGGAATATCTTTAAAATAGCCTTACCCATCAAAGATCTCGTGTTTTTCCCTGTCAACCGTCACGCCTTTCTTATCATTCCTCACATCACCACAAAGAATAACTTTAAAATTGCCTTACCCATCATAGATCTCGTGTTTTTCCCTGTCAACCGTCTCGCTTTCAGTCAGGCCTTTCTTATCATTCCTCACATCACCACAAAGAATATCTTTAAAATAGCCTTACCCATCATAGACCTCGTGTTTCTTCCTGTAAACCTTCACGCCTTTCTTATCATTCCTCATATCACCACAAAGAATAACTTTAAAATTGCCTTACCCATCATAGATCTCGTGTTTTTCCCTATCAACTGTCACGCTTTCAGTCACGCCTTTCAAATCATTCCTCACATCACCACAAAGAATATCTTTAAAATTGCCTTACCCATCATAAATCTCATGTTTTACCCTGTCAACCGTCACGCCTTTCTTATCATTCCTCATATCACCACATGGAATATCTTTAAATTAACCTTACCCATCATAAATCTCATGTTTTTCCCTGTCAACCGTCTCGCTTTCAGTCAGGCTTTTCTTATCATTCCTCACATCACCACAAAGAATATCTTTAAAATAGCCTTACCCATCATAGACCTCGTGCTTGGCCAAAGCCAAGCCCACAAAAACGAACAAACTGACTAGCCTCAACATGTCTACCACACAAACTGCCCACAAATTAATTAAACAATACGATATCTTAATCAGTTCTCAAATAATTATCACTATCGATCCATCATTGCGAAATTTGGTTGATAAGGATGATAATAATGTATTAACAGTTAAGAACGAAAAGTTTAATTTTTACACACCTATCCTACTCCTGGGCAAATGGCTCCTCTCATTCCTTCTTCTTCTACCGATGTTGTTTCTTCTCGCCTGTTCTTGAGGAAGTCATCCAAGGTGTCCCACTTTCCAGGTAACATTATACTTGTCAGGTTGGGAGGGGGCTCAGTTTCCCCATTGAAGGAGATGCTCTCGGAATAGGGGAACGACTCAAAATGAAAAGGGGACTTTCAGGATTTATTTTTACTTTAGCGTCCCGTTTTCCCCCCTGAGGGGGATTCTCTCAGGGGGAATAGGGGAATAAGCTCCTATATCTAGGCAGAGAAACCCTTGAGAATTCATGCATTATTTAATTGTAAATGCAAGTTTTAGTTCATTCATAGGAATTTTCAACAGTTTCTATCTGCCTTGTGATAAAAACGTTTGTTAAATTATACGATAAGTGAGAGATCATTTTGCTTCTTATCTGCGTATTCAAGTTAACCTATTTATCAGGCTGTCAATGGAATACAATAAAATCAAAGTACGTATAGCATAGTATTAAAAACTCGCCTCTTACCAGAGGCGAGCTAAAACTCCTCCTGTATAACTACACAGGAGGAGTTTTGTTTTGTTTTTATTTTTAATAAATGAAAAATAATAGAAAATTCTTCATTGATTTTCCGCATATTGTTCCTTCCTTTTGCAGGAAACGATTTTATCAGAAATATGAATGCTCCATGCAAAAATACAATGGAAAATTGTCAGGTTCGATTCCGCACCTCGTTTTTTTTATTTTTTATTTACCTATTGATGCTTTTTGTTTTTTTTTGTTTTACGTTTTTGTGTTTTAATATGATTGTAGTCATTGTTCTTCCTGTACGAATCCTCATAAATATTATTATATATTCTTTCTTTCTTTGTTTAGATCCCTTTCCTTATTACCCGATAGGTATCATTAAATACTTAGTACCTTCAAAGTTAAAAATCACGAAACACCCAGTAGGTACATCCACAGGATGCAACATTTTAATTAAATAGTACAAAATAATCGCATCGCAGAATGCAAACTGACAACATAATTAAAAACTACATTTCTCGTGTTAAATAACGTTGCAAAACAGCTTCAGTTAACAGTCGCAAGAGTTTATTTTTATTTCTATAAATTAATTAATTTTATGAAAGGAAGCTTGGTTCTAAAGATACCGTCAAATCATACCGTAATGTTTTCTAAGCTAAGTTTTCTTAAGACAGCGGTCAACGCCACATGGCGTCCGCGATTGACCGTCTAATGACGTCACTGAAAATGTGAATTATGAAAGTAAGTTGATAGGTTGCCGGAGAGCGTAAAGTTGTTGACTTTACGCTCTCCGGCAACCTATCAACTCGGTGCCAAATTTTTTTATGACAGACGTTACTGCAGCCGATATGTGGCGACCACAGGTTTCGTGGACACGAGCTACACGCTCAAGCGACACGTGTCTGAGGGCGTTTGCCCACCTATCCGGTTCGTATTCAATTCATGTTCGTTTCTGATCTGGTTTGGCCATTCTAGTAATTGTATGGATGTTTGTGCACTCATGCGTATCAGTTCGTACAATTACTAGGACGGTCTCGCCCTTACGACAGCCACTGGGGAGAAAACATATGAAAGAAATTGTTTAGAGCCTGCCACGAGTCATCATGCAACTTGCGATGTGACGGACGGAGACAGGCATCCGCGCGCAGGAGTCTATTGTCTCAACGCCCACGCCGCACCGTCGCCTCGCCTCTTGTGTATGTTCCGCGCCACGTAGTTCCTGATAAGAAACGGACGGCGCAACGCCCGCGCCACACCGTCGCCACGCCCGCGCCACTCGCCAATTGTGTATATCCCGCGCCTTAGTCGCATCGCTCGACGCCGTGAACGCGGCGGGACCTGAAAAACATCGGGGCTGACTGACTAGAAAGAAAGCAGTGGGGCATTAAATAACAAGCAATAATTACTTACACTGCAGAGCTAACAACTGCAGCATGTTTCCTCAGGTATTATTAACTTGTATTATTAAATAATAACCTCTTATTACCAAGAAAGTAATACGTCTGTTAACGTTAATTACATTTTAATCAGACCCAGTTGGGAAATACCGCTGTTGTGGTTTTATTAATGAAGGCAAAGGATACACGAGTACCTTGTGGTTGACAATATTCTAAGAATATTTTGTAATATAGGTTGATTATAGATTGGCTTTATATTTATAATTTTATAGAGGAACTCGTGACTAAGTAATAACAAGCCGCACGGGTCGATCCATTATTTAGCTACGCTTGCCGGGGTTGGTCAGTGGATGGGTGACCATACCGAGACTCCTCCGTGCCTCGGAAAGTACGTAAAGCCGTTGGTCCCGGATATCTTTCGTGGAACTTTGACAGTCATAACGGGTCGTCAGAAGCCCGAAAGTCTGACAACCAGTCTTACGAAGGGGTATCGTATTACTCAGTAACTGATGGGTTGTCTGATGTAACGGCCGCGACTTACGAGTTGTAGGTCGTGGGTTCGAACCCAAGCAGGCGCTTTACTTTGTGTAAATAATTTCATCACCACTGTTCTCAAAACGGTGAAGGAATACATCGTGAGGAAACCGACATGTCTTAGAAACAAAAAAATAATCGAAGACGTGTGACATCTACCAACCCGCACTGGGCCCGCGTGGTCACTCCCTCTCACAGAGAGGAGGCCTGTGTCCCAGCAGTGGTAACATTAATAGGCTGATTATGGTTATGGTTATGGAAGGGTTGTGGAGATCAGATAGGCAACGCTCCATGTAAAATACTAGTATCTGCATCTGGTTAGACTGGAAGCCGACCCCAACGTAGTTGGGAAAAGGCTAGGCAGATTGATACAACAACGCTTGTTCACTCCAGAAGACAAAAACAAAAAAAAAACATCCGTGTAGACAAAATACTATTATTTAAAAGAAAATAAACTTATACTTGTACCTATTGTGTGAACCCAGCCTAACAGATTTGGGCACGCCACAATTGCGGCGATAAGTCCCCTCTTTGAGGAGTGGCTAGAGAGGCGCCACGGCGCCCTCACCTACCGCCTGACGCAGGTCCTCACCGGACACGGTAGTTTCGGGAGGTTCCTGTTTCAGATCAGGCAGGAGGAAACGCCCGGGTGTCACCACTGCGTGGATCGCCCGGAGGACACGGTGGAGCATACGGTGGAGGTCTGCCCGGCTTGGGTGGAGCACCGCCGTGTCCTCGTGCAGGCGATCGGCGGCAGTGACCTCTCACGTCCGGCCCTGGTCCAGGCCATGGTGCGGAGTGAGAGGGCATGGCAGGCTGTCACCTCCTTCTGCGAAGCAGTAATGCTCGTAAAGGAGGAGGCGGGGCGCGAGAGGCAGAGACTAAGGTCGCTCCCTCGAGCCCCTAGCCGCCGCGGTAGTAGACGCCCCGGGCGTCGGGAATCGATCGCCGATTTCCGGCCACCGTAGGCGCGGGCTTGCGGACGGAGAGTGATGGGTAGCTCTCCGTCCGATCAGGACCAAGCCCGGGTCGACGGCGCGTAGTGTTCCACGCGCGCCTCAAAGAGTTGTCAGCGAAGCTGAAGGGGTCCGTCAGGGCCGATGCCTACCACCGGGGTTGCGGATAAGTCCTAAGGGGAAACCGTGGCCCTGGTCTAGGTAAGGGAAGGAACACGGGTGGGTTTTAGTCAGTAAAAGTCTGACACGCCCTTCCGCTCCGCCCAGAGCGGGAGAAGTCATTGGATGATTTCCCACCCAAAAAAAAAAAAAAAAAAAAAAGCCTAACAGATTGCTAATTCATTTCCTACAAATTACGTAGAAAGGTGAAAAGTATACGACATGGTGGAATAAGTAATTTAAATTCTAATTCAAAGTGCTACATTACAATAACTCGATGTACCTATAAGACTTTGTTTGTTTTGAGTTTGTGACTAAGCAAATACTTTAAGAAATCCGCTTACACAGCTACTTAGCCAAGAACGGTGGCCGCCACATAACGGCCGCAGTGACAGCTGTCATGATAAAACTGGCAGCGGGGTTTTTGTGGTTTTAAAACACGTTGTATAAGAAAACACACTAACTTATACTTTATAAACAACGTTTCAATGACGTCATTCGACGGTAAATTGCGGAACTTATCCGGTCTTTTTTTTTTAATTCTTTAGCGGCGTTTGCACTTTTTATGGGATGGGTAAAAATATTTAAACTCGCGTCAGGACACGTGACCTGATCGAAAATTCGTAAGACATTCAAGTTTCTGATGACAGCGCACTCTGTTTTATTTTTTAGGATTTTTTTAAATGGAGCTACAGCTTTCGTTCTTGTACTAACAGCAAGCTACATAAATTCCTGACATTTTCATTAGATGGCGTTACTTAGTTTTCACTTCAACCGGCAGTCCCAGACTGCCTCGTGTTTTTAAATAAAAACGTTGTCCCACACTAGGAATTTCTCCTATTTTTATTATTTATTATTATTCATCGTTTATTTCAGGCATTAGCACCCATCGTGGGTGCGTTTACAAACATTTAAACTCACATACACAAAGAGCCAGACCCGGGACAACTACTTGTCGGTCATACAAATATTTATTCCGTGTTCGAACCCGCGACACGCAGCGCAGCAGTCAATCGCTTAACCACTGCGCCAACCGTGCCGTAAGTTAAATTTCAGTTAAGTTAGTATTAATGTTTTTAGTGATTCCTGTATTATTTGTGATTGATAGCAGTCCCTTATCAGCAATCCACATGTTCGTTTGACCTTTCAAAGAACACTTTTTTTTAAATTACATAATCTTAGTACAGCAGTATCTAATCTTTCTTGAAACTCTAATGAGGTCAAACTTAGAAACGGCACTGAAATTAAACGATGAAAAACAAAAGAAAACAACTGATAAATAACTTATCTATTTTTAACATAAATACAAATAAATTAAGTGAACTTACAACTAAATTATTTCCAAAAATATTTCTCTGATTTCACAATTCATGAAAAATAATTCCATCTAGCTCGATAGATGGCGTTGGCGTCGAATTAGATCTCACTATGGTTTCCTTCCCGCGGAAAACATAAGACGGGCGCGTTGCGGAAATTGTTTGAAACAAACATACATACATACTTTATTTTTGGTAGAGTGAAACCTGAAGGTGAAAACTCGAAGGATATCTTTGCTCTTAGAATTATTTTATTACCATGATTTTCGTGGATTTTTTCGGGATGTTAATAATTTGACGAGCAGCGCTACCTATTGGAATTTAGTGGAACTTAGAAATATGTATTTTATGGTAATATGGTTTTCCGCTATTTCAGTTGTCTTACTAACTTGAGAATCAAATAGCATCTATGTTATTTCTGATAAACAATGTTAGAACCGTTATCTGTTCACCTGAAGGCTAAAATTAATAATCTAAGAAGAAATTACTACTAAAGAACTTACCTACATGAAGTAACGTACTTTTTCCACAACGTTATTTGTCGATTATTAACACACTCAAATATGTAATCGCAAAATTCAAACGCATTGGTAATCATCAACTGCCTAGTTTTTTCCCAATTATGATGCGGTCGGTTGCCAGTGCCAGTCTAACCGTATGCAGCTGAAAACCAGTATTTTATTTAAAAAAAACGTGTGTGTCTCAGGACGCCCGACAGAAGTGATAACTTAAACTAATCTAAGTTGAACTATACAGACAGATTGGCGCCGTAACGCGTTACGTAACGAATCGGTTTACCATATGAAGTTATCACTTCAAAAAGTGAAAATAATATCTTAACAATAATAGTGTGTGCCTCGCGGCTGTTTCAGCATTAATGCCAGATAAATACTGTCTGACCCTGGTTTTGTAATATACAAGATATATCGGCATTTCATGCACAGCAATAAAGTATACTCCACATCAATAAACTGCATATTAATCAACACTACGTTACCTAATAACGTTTGAACGATACAACCGACAAAATAAAACACTTTCTCTGCTTCTTAATCTGCTATTAGCAACAAAATATTATAGAAATGTTTGTCGTGCTTTAGTTTGTCGAGCGAACATTGTGTCGCGCTATCGTTTGTCGATCAAAAGTTTCGTCGCCCCATCGATGGTCGTGACAATAATCAGTCGCACTAACGTTCGTCGATCAAAAGTTTCGTCGTGCCATCGTTTGTCGCGAAAACAATCTGTCGCACTAACGTTCGTCGAGCTGATGTTCTGTCGCACCGCTGATGGTCGACCTATCGTACTGTCGCCCTTGCATTTGTCGCACCTTTGTTTGTCGCAACTTTGATACGGAGTCACATCTAAGTACCGTTTATGTTAATAATCCCCTGTATCGGTAAAACAGTAAACCACATTCTAATCGTGCATGGAGTAAATAAAAATGGCCCTTGACTTGACTTACTGTGACTGTACAACACCTAAGTCCTGGGCACCTTTGTTACCAGTGCAGACACAAAAGAGGAAGAAGAATATAAATATGAAAACATAAACAAGTAATATTAAGGTGAACAGGTTAAGCCATTAACGCCAGCGCAACTTGCACAGTTTGAAAGAAAACAATATTCTGCAGGAACTTTATGTGGCCGACTGTCACACCGGATTGTTGCATAAATGTCTCTTTTAGTGTAAAAAATGGACATGTGACAGTCTTCAGATGTTAAGTTAGCAATGAAAAAAGAGTGAACGATGACATGACAACTGCAAGGGCAGAAAGTAGAAAACATTATTATTTCGCCGACCCCAAGTGACATGGAACACACCGTAGGCGCAGGCTTGCGGACGGTGAGCAATGGTGGAGCTCGCCGTCCGATAAGGACGAGGCCCGGGTCGACGGCGCGTTGTGTTCCACGCGCGCCTCAAAGAGGTGTCAGCACAACTGGCGGGGTCCCCTAGGACCTATGCCTGCCGGGGTTGCGGGAAAGTCCGAAAGGGATACCGAGACCCCTGGCAACATACAGGCAACTGAAGAAACACGGATGGGTTGTAGTCAGTAAAAGTCTGACACCCGCTCCGCCCATAGCGGGAGAAGTTATTTAATAATTTCTACCGAAAAAAAAAACGAGAAGAAGAAAATAATATTTCAGCTGGTCTTCCTTTCTTTCTTTTTCACGTGGTTAGTGACTAACCTGGTGACAGAGTTTTAAAGCCACCCATGGAACTCTGACTTGGCTTCACATGCCGGCGAGAAATATCTCTCAGGCATACCGTTTTCCTCGCGATGTTTTCAGCTGGTAAGTACTTAGTTTAAAGACTTTTATTTTTACACGACTGCCCAAAACGAGTGTAAAATTTTCAAGGTTCATGTATGTATGTCATCATCATCAGCCTATTAATGTTCCCACTGCTGGGACACAGGCCTCCTCTCTGTGAGACAGAGTGGGCCGTAATCTACCACGCGGGCCCAGTGTGGGTTGGTAGATGTCACATGTCTTCGAATTTTTAGTTCTAAGTCATGCCGGTTTCCTCCCGATGTTTTCCTTCTTTTACTCGAAACGGTATGTATGTAAATTATGTAAAATAAAAAAAATGTATGCCTGAATAGCATTTTATGTTGCCACACAATTTTTGGAAAAATATCAAAATGGCGGCAGTACGGCTCCATATTCAAATGTGTAAAAAAAAGCTACACCGTGGCAGTTGTATTTTCTTTTTAAATAACATTATAAAAAAATAATGTTACAAAGACAACACGACAATCAATCACTCGGTAACTAGATTATTTTCTAGGTTATTTTAATGTCGACACCAAATGTCATTTTAGTCTTTATTTTTTTATTATTAGTCTATGCTGTCCCACTCCTGAGCAAAAGCCTCCCTCCACTCCTTTCATCGTTAGCGAGCCCGTGCGTCCTTCCAGTTTTGACGGAATCTCTACCTAGCTCGTCCCGCCATCTCCTACGTGGTCTGCCGCGACCCCGCCGTCGCGTCGGTCGCCAGCCGGCGTGCCGTCTCAGGGCACCAGTTCTGTGCTATTTGGGCCCACAGTTTGTCCGGCATGCGGCAGACATGTCCTGCCCAGTCCCATTTAAGTTGAGCAGCCTTTTGAGCCACGTCAGCTATTTTCGTTTTGGAGCGCAGTATTGTGTAATTGTGTTGCATTTTAGTCTAACAAATAAAAAATTAGAGCAGTGGTGGTCCAGTGGTAACGGCCGCGACTTATGAGTTGTAGGTCGTGGGTTCAAACCCAGACAGGCGCTTTACTTTCTGTAAATTATTTCCTCACCACTGCTCTCAAAACGGTAAAGGAAAACATCGTGAGGAAACCGGCATGTCCTAGAACCAAAAGTTCGAAGACTTGTGACATCTACCAACCCACACTGGGCCCGCGTGGTAGATTACGGCCCACTCCCTCTCTCAGAGAGGAGGCCTGTGTCCCAGCAGTGGGAACATTAAAAGGCTGATAATGATGAATGATGATGAAATTAAAAATCTGAGTATCAGAGTATAGTTATTTATCAAATTGCCTACAAAAAAACACACAGCAATCAAAACGATATACGTATTTGCTGCTACATAGGCGCAATCAGTAGCATACAATGCTTCTCGTTGAACCAATATCAATGCCTTCAAATGATAGAATCGCGTGCACGTTCCACTGATATCCACCGATTACTAAAGTGAAAACCAAGCTTAGATTTACCGTACGTATGAGTGTTATATGTGTTCCTCGATAAAAACTTCCCCATTCTTCTCTCGAGATATTATTAGGGATCAGGGTACTGTAACAGTGAAAAGAACTTAGAACATTTATTTATGTTAGAGTAGGGAGGGATACATGGAGAAAAAAAAAAGAAAATAAAGAAAGAAAATACGTTTATTTGCTGTAAACATGACGCAAAGAAAGAACACAAACACAAAAAAGAACAAGTTGGGGGGAAATATGCGTCACATCTACGCAAAACGGCCATGGCAGAATATAAATTCTTCATAAATATACCATTTCATAATTATTTATATTTATATATACTTTATTATACACCAGAAAATACACAGCAAAAAATATCGCTTTCTGCGATCTCTTCCAGGCAACCTTAGAATGGATAGTGAACATTTCATGTACGTTTTATCAAACTTTGGGATAGCATTTCTTGGCAAAGGTCTCCCTAATACTTCTCATAGTCTTCCACTCCTATGTAAAATCTTTTCTAGCCAATCTGTCAATACATTTTCCAAGTTGCCTATAACATTCCCACTACTGGGACACAGGCCTGGGATGTCACATGTCTTCGAAATGTTGGTTCTAGGACATGCCGGTTTTCCTCTCGATGTTTTCCTTCACCATTTTAAGAACAGTGGTGATATACACAAAGTAAGTAATTTTCCAAGTTATCACAAAATACTTAACAACTGAAAATTACCTTTTAGTTATTTCTTACAAAAACATCTACAAAGACCGAGAGGTGTTACACCGTACGGTGTAACACCATTTAAGCTTCACCAAGTTCAAACGACACATTCATATTAAAATTTATGACTGAACTTTAAATAGTTACGGCCAGCGATGCAATATAAGTTTCATTGTCCCACTTACCAACTTGTCGGTTAATGGCTGCCTGTATTATGCTGTAAATATTACAAGAAGTATGGCGGCGCGGTGGCCGGCCATCTTTCTTTTTTGTTTGGCGCCAAAAGTTGGAGCTTGTAATTTCGTGTTATTTGTTCTGAGAGAAAGAGGGTTGTGATGGATTTTGAGTATGTTGATTAATTCTTTTTGTTTTGTTTTTGTATTGATGTATGAATATTGTGATGGCCCAGTGGTTAAAGCTTCGCCTCTCAAGCACGAGGTTGTGGATTCAAATCCAGGCAAGTATATTTTAAGAAGATATTAAGGTAGGTATTAAGGAAGGTAGTAAAAATAGTAAGTAAGGTATTTCGTTTATTCATTTTTATACATATAGTTTACATTTTTAAATATTTTTATAAAAACAAAATAAAACAAAAACATTTAAAAATATAAAAAATTGTAGCCCACCGGTATCGGGAACAGGGTCCAAGCTACCGGTGGTCAGGGCTCCTGAGAGAGAAATCTCCTAACGATACGCGCCGTGTCCAGAAGTACCGCTTTCTGGATCAAGCCCTTGATCCAGCTGCCTAACGAGAGCCTCCTCAGGTTTTGGTCGAGGCTCTTGGCTAATATGCCATTGGCCGTCACGACTATCGGCACAATGACTGCTGTATCCACATCCCACATGTCGACAACCTCGCGAGCCAGATCAAGATAAGTAAGGTATTATTAAATACTTATAGACTAGTGTTAAACTACCCAGAACAAAACATATAAAAGTAAACTGAACAGTGAACAATCACTACTGCGCCATTCCATGACAAATGACGCAGCAATGATTGATGTAACCACAGTCCAGCCGACTAGCGATCATGCTAAGCATGCTGTCTTCTTTCAGGCGGAAACAAGGTGCGCACCTTCATCGGTTGGGTTATTAGTCTTGATGTACTCTTTCGGTATACTCAAATGGATTTCAAACTCGACACCCTCGGGCAGTCTCAACATAGATAGCGATCGTTAAACAACCGAATTAAGTCGCAAAGTCCTAATGGCGTCCTAGACGCGTGCAATGTGCTGGACAAGTACGACAAAATCACGTGCATGACAAGCGCATCTAGGGACGCCATTATGAGTTTGCGAACGAATTCGGCTGTGTAACGATCGCTATCTATGTCGAGACTGCCGGGCCTGGATAGGAACCCTCCTATCCAGGGCGTCGAGTTTCCGCGAGATGTACAATCTCATCACTGAAGTTGGTGATGCATTTGGTTTGACGAAGACCCTCCACAACCGCGTGTAATCTAAGAGAATATTTTTAAAGGCGAAGTGGGTATGCACCGGGATGTGGTCGCAGTGGACAAGGGGCTCACCCCACTCTTCATGGCTAAAGATAACTGGCGTAAACCTGTAGTACTTACTACCGATGACCGCAAGGAGGTAGGAGGCAATGCAAGGACTTTTTAGCATCCGTATCCTGGCTACGTTTTGGTGACCTTTTCGGGAAAACTTTTGGTTTCGTCTGTGCAATTATGAACGAAGCTATCCTGACCAATAACTACCGGAGATATATTATGCAAGACGTCACAGAAATTGATATGAGTACCAAAATTCGACTCCGATTAATAGCCTGCGCAGACGACGGATTTTTGTCCGCGGACTTTTTATTGAGAAGGGCGTAACGAGTCCGCGTAAGCATCAAAGGAGCTTGGATCAGGCAGTCAGTTCCATTCAGATCGCGAGATCGATCGACTTACCAGCGGACTCGTTACGCCCTTCGCAATAAAAAGTACGCGGACAAAAATCCGTCGTCTGCGCAGGCTATAAGTCAAATCCTTTAGATTCGGAGCAAATTGGCTGTGACAGGCGGTTCCGTTTTTCATTCAGACATACGAAACCCACATAAAAATCACATTACTCCTTCTTTAATCAGAGCAGAAACTACAAAAACAGTAAACCGTATCTACGTGCAGGTAAAAAGCTAAAACACAGTACGGTAAACATACGAACCACAAATGGAATCCTCGTCCATATTTTAAAAAGTCCGAAAACTGCTCCGTTGTGTCTTGCACTATGAATAGTATTTCGTTTAGAATTCAGCTCTTAAAGAAATTCTTGTATCTCCACTAATGTGCTGGGTTAAGGTGTGAGCGAGAGCGAGTTACATGAAAAAAAACCAACCAAGTGCGTGTAGGGTAAGCATCCGTACGGATTTATCCGGACATGTCCGGCTTTTCGGCCGCCCGTCAGGACTATGTCCGTCCTTCTCATTTGTCCGGACTTTTAGAATTACGAGAATTTTCTACAAAAAAGATAAATGATTAGTGATTACTGAAAAAAAATAAAAACATTAAAAAGTTAAATATCCGGAAATTTTTGCAAATGTCAGGGTTTTTGTCACGACTTTTCGAAATTCGAAATGGAAGTCCTAAGTGCGTGTCGGACCACGCACAATGAAGGGTTTTAGTAGTAGTTGGGATGAATTAATCCTAAATCGGTCCAATATTGGCTATGTCAGACGGGCAAACAGACAGACAGACACACGAGGGATCCTATAAGGGTTACGTTTTATCCTTTAGAGCTACAGAATCCTAAAAAAAACCCTCGACTCAAAAAGAAGAAGAAGTAATAAAGAAAATGAAGTAGGCGAATGTTTGACTTGGAAGATTGTCAAGATATTAATAGCCCTGTACAGAGAGAGATCAAATGCACCACCGATAAAAGTATAGCTTTTGAGTTAAAGGAGAATGACCTCATTTCCATCACGGTAAAAGATTTATTCTTCACAAGACCGTTTATGTTCTAACAGAACACCTTAAAAGCCTCAATTTGTCACTTATAAATTAAAGTCTGCGAAAACTGCCTCCACGAAGGCAATGTCGTTAGAGTCATCAAAATAACTTATGTGTCGCATAAATCGCTTAGAATTCAAGGCTTGCACACTTCCCGCCCTAACTCAAGTCAGCGACAGGAAGTGAGTGTTGGAAAAATGGCCGCGTTTCCGGCACCGTAATGGTGGCATGCTCACTACTCGTGCGGGTCCGGGAATTGGTAATACTCCTGTTTTACCTATACTACGTTTAGTAGTTCAGTGATGTGCAGAAATGTAGAAGAACTGATGGCGGAGGAGGGACAAGTCACGGTCACTTTCAAATTGTTTTGTATTTGTACAACGACTGTCAACAGGAGTGACATTAGCTTTTCGGTAGCTTATGTAACAGCCGCTTGGGTCGATCGATCAGGTTAAGCTACGCTTGCCGCGGTCGGTCCATGGATGGGTGACCATCTTTACATACCGAGACTCCTCGGTGCCTCGGAAAGCACGTTAAGCCGTTGGCCCCGGCTGTCATTCGTAGATCTTAGACAGTCGTTACGGGTCGTCAGTAGCCCGAAAGTCTGATAACCAGTCTTACCATGGGGCATCGTGTTACCCAGTTACTGGGTTGTGGAGGTCAGATAGGCAGTTGCTCCATGTGAAATACTGGTATTCAGCTGCATTCGGTTAGACTGGAAGCCGACCCGAAGTAAGCAGATTGGATTGGTTAGGATAGAGATGAGGTTTTTTTAAGTCATTGTAAAACGTATTTATATAGGTACAATTTTATAAAATAAACAGACATAATCACGCCTGTAATCCCCGAAAGGTTGGGCAGACGTGTACCTATTGTCCTTACACCCTATTATGTTTGAGTCCCATGTAATAGGGGGTGAGCCTGATAGATAGGCAGTCGCTCCATGTAAAATACTGGTATTCAGCTGCATTCGTTTAGACAGGAAGCTGACCCCAACATAGTTGGGAAAAAGTTAGGCAGATTGGTTTTAAACAGTCTTTGGTTACTGCCGATAGAAGTGAAAACTAAGTAACGCCATCTAACGAAAATGTCAAGAATTTATGTGGCTTACAGTCAGTACAAGAACGAAAGCTGTAGCTCCATTAAAAAAACGAAACAGCAGGAGCAGGCATATATTTTCGCCGCGCGGCAGAAAGAGAGGGGGATATTACTTCCTCTCCTACGCCTGTAAACTATAAATCGATATAATACAAACTACCTACAGTATTGTCTCCATTTATTTCAAGTAGGTTATTTACAACATCGGAATATAACATAACATTACATAACACACAACCTCATTTATCTATCGCGATTTATTGCAATCGACGTCTTGTCATTTCAGCAGCTACATACATCAGTCTTGTCTACGTAGGGCTGCTCCTTCGTCGTCAAAGCCAATTAACTTGGCTATTGGCTTTGTACCGTATTGAAATGAAATTGTTTATTCTGTAAATAAGATACTGGAATCACTTTTACAATAAATATTAAAAATTAGCTAGTTATGTTCAGGGTTTCCTATCTGACTACTCTGAGAAGAAAGGCCGAAACAAATTCAGAGGTCACAGTCTCTTTTAAAGTTTAGACATAATTTTGGTCAGGCCACGTGAGGACCATGTAGATCAGTGTCTGAAATGGACTTTTGAGGAAAAACCACACAGATTTTAGTGGACCTGTACTCAGTGCAAGCATTTATGTCAGTAATCGTGTAGCTGTAGCTCAACTCAGTATTGCATTGTCTCTCCTTCCCTTTTTTAATCCATCCAAAGGTTGTCTTAAAAAAATCGCTTTTGGCGATAAAACCGCCCATTGTGTCACCCTATGTAAAAATACATTTAAATCCGTAATTTATATGGTTTACATCAGAGTATTCTTTTTTACAAATAAAGCTGTTTTCAGACTAGCGCGATTAGTCGCGCGACGCGACACGAACAATACAAAACTTCACGGTATAACAATAACCGGTGTCGCGTCGCGACACAAATCGCGCTGGTCTGAAAACAGCTTAAAAATAGAAAAAAACAATAGATCCCTTAGATAATTCCCTGCCATTTATTATTTTAACTTGTAAGCATATTCTTTTCAATTTTAGCCACACAAAACATAGTTGTTTTAAAAACACACAAGAATGACAATATCATCCATACAGTTTGCATTTGGTCTCCACTTTAATTAGGACCCCTTTTGCACACAAACGAATAACTTGGCTCAAGAAATGAAGCGACTGGTGAACTGTGACGTCAAAGTTAAAGTTTATGCGTTAAGTTTTTGCTGTTGGTCTTTAGAATTGTTTGAATATTATTAAAAGCAACTTATTACAAAAACCAGAAATCAAAATTATAATCCAGACAACCATCTATGCAACTCGGTTAAGGTGACGAGCTGGAGATCAGTAATTCGATGCCTATCAGACGGGCAATTCCCGTAATTTTTAAGAACGTTCTGATTCCCATCTCATTCGCAATTTGTCAAAAATACAATCAATTTACCAACATTTTTGACAAGTTTGACAGATTGCGAGTTGAGTACGAGAATTGGCCTTCTGTTTAAATCTATGATATGAATGTGACTGACTCTTATCCCATAAATACGACGACGAAAGTACGGGTGAAAATTAAAAACTACCTGTACTAACTGGCTCTGGAAGTAAGTAAATTATACCAACTACGAAATATAAAAATCTGCATTTTTTACAGAAATCCCTTTGATTGGGTAGATGTCGCATCTCTGTATGAAACTGCAGATTTTTTTTGGAATGGAGTTTCTTAATGCATTTTATTACAACATAATATACAGGGTGGCAGGGATATTGACGCGAAAACTGATACCATGGATTGAGTATATGATTCTGAACCCCACTGCGTTGAAATTTTTCGTCTATTATTTAAAAAAAAACTGCTGTTTCATAGAAAAGTGCAATACCTACGCGGTCAAAATGGAACAGCAGATTTTTTTTTTATAACCGACGAAAAATTTCAGTGCAGTGTTTTCATGTCGATGTCCCTGCCACCCCGTATAAGTCTACACACATGGCGAATAAAAATAGCTAGACCGAGGAAAGTGTAACATTTTGACCTTCACATTTTTTTTGCAACATAATTGGATCACAGTGAAAGTTTTTCAAATCTTTGAGTAGGTATGTAAGTGTAAGTACTTATATAAACCCTCTGGAAGGCTACTAGTTAATTCAAATTCAACCTCTATTTAAAATACCGCTATTCTCCAACTCGTGCGCCGCGTCACACAGACGTCAAAGAGTAAAGAAGAATGAAAGCGACTCGTTGGGTTACGTAAGTGCGTCGTTGCTTTGTGACGCACGGTCAAGTTCTGCTTATACCCTGGTTGTACTATGCTTCTACCATGCAAGGGTTTATTTACGAGGTTCTGATGAGAAAAATCTAATGCGCCAGACCGGTCAGACCGGCGGTTGGCCAGCAGCGTAACCACGCGCTCATAACTTCTTCTATTTTATTTTCTATAAATCACATACATACATAACCTTACGCCTTCTTCCCATGGGGGTAGGCAGAAACTACAGAACGCCACTTGCTACGATCCTTACATACTCCTTTTGCCTCGTTTACGTTCATACATCTGGTCATACACGCTCGCCGGTTGCGAGTACTACGCACCTGTCCTTTCTGAAGAACATCACCAATAAGGTCAGTATATGTCCTCCTAGGGCGTCCCTTCCCGGCGTTTCCAGTCACATCTGCCTTGTAAATACATTTTGTTAGCCGCCTTTCATTCATCCTCTCAACATGACCAAACCATCTCAGCATACCCTTTTCAATTAAAATTACCCTTTTCATTTTTTTTCTTTAATAATATCGGAATATTTTGTTTTCGATTATGTCATATTTTTTTACAAGATGCCATATTTATTTCCCATATTAAACTATCCTTTCATGCATATTTTCTAAACAAAGAACATTTTATACAAAAAAATAAATAAAAAGCTTCCAAAAAAAACACTAGTACTACAAAGTGAAACATATCTTTAATTTCAGAAGTGTCTTTGGATCTATTGGAGTTTTTGATTCGCCTAAAACGATTCAACAAATCGTAAAACGATTTTAAACCGAAAGGTTATGTATATAAGATTTTTTTATTCACTTGGCAACTACACGTAACAATCACAGTATATCACTACGTATTAACATGATAAATAAATTCATGGGTGCCGAGATGGGAAGGTGCCTAAAATACCTATTAAATAAAAAATCTCGGTGTTTTGTCTTTGTACATTTTGACGTTCAATAGTGCCATTAAGGGCCTATTTGAAATTAAATGATTTGACTTTGACTTTGAAGTCGTAAAAACCTTGCGGAGCAAGGTCGGCGCTAGTGTAAAACATTAGGCGAAATCTGTAGCTACTTGAAACACGTATGCGGTGTGTTAAGACATCCGCACAGTTTAATCTAGACTGCGCTGTAATTACGAACTCTTAATGAGGATACGCAATTTAATCAAGAAAATTCAATATTTTGCAATGCGTACGCAATAATAAAGTTACACCTATAATCTTTCCCACCATTTATTTAATTTTTGACAGCTAAAGTAATGATGTCCAAAATGCATTTCTGACTCGATTTAGAAATTCATGATGAATTTAATCGAATTTAAATAATAATTAAAATTCAATAATTGAAATAATATTATCATCGAATTCATCATTCGATGAAAAAAAAACAAAGTGCCCATAAAGCATTGACTTTTTCACTTTGGTTTCTAATGTAATAATTCAGTGTCTCCAGTAAAAAAGGGCACAACTCAAATTCGTCACTTTTCAGGAGAGGCAAAAAACAACACTTTTAATGTTTTTTAGTATTTCGCAATTAAAATCATAATTGCTTTCGAATTAGTATTGTAGATAAAAAATTGCTCTTTCATTTAATAGTAATCACTTCCACATTCAGTCACTCCTACTATATTTTTTTTTAGTTTTTCTCGAGTTGTTCCCTTGTTAACGAAGTGTTAAGGGAATAACGTTAATTATACTAGTCAGGTTGGTCGTATCTAAAGTAATATTGCGAGTTATTCCCTTATTTTATAAATGCCTAAGGGCCTATATCACGATGTCCGAATACCCACTACTTACCGAATAAATTCAAAAATGGAACAGAATTTGTATGAAATTATCTACCAAGTAAGTTAATAGGAACTTAATCGTAGGTGGTGAAACAGGCGCTAAGACAAATATAGTAACGACTTATTTCCTTCTGCTATCGATCGAACAAAAAATCTATAATTAAAACAATAGTCTAGAAAATCTTTTATTTAAATATTTATTAAATCTACACTTTAAATAAAACACCTAAGAGTAAAAGAGATTGTAAAAATGAAAAAGGATGAAAGTAAGAAAAGTGCCTATAACAGGAAGTTCTCTACAGGTAAAAGGATAACTACAGGGCCAATGTGTTAAGCTGTTCTGGAAACAGATAAGATTGGCTCATGGAGTGACAGGACCATCGAGAAGGATTATTATAAGAGCAGAAGATGGATGTTTACTAAACGAAGAATGAAAGGTCTTGGAACACTAGAAGGGATACTTTGGAAGTTTATTCAGTTGTCAAGATAGTGTGCAAGGACTGGGTAACTGGACAGAAGCAAGTTTTGAAGACTCTAGCTCAGATGCACGTGATGGAAATGAAATAGAAATAGATGAGATTGTAATAGTGTTGAAAGGAATGAAAATTGGGAAGCTCAGGGAATGGCAGAGTGTCTGCTGAAATACTGAAGGCATGTGACGGGGTGGGAGCAAGCCTGTTGTGACGGATCTGTAATATGTGTTGGAGAAATGGCCGTGCGCCGGATACAAGGTGGTTTTTTTGGTGCAAGGCTGTAATCGTACCACTTTATAAGGGAAAAGACTCTCAGCAGCAGTCCAAAAACTGTCACGGCATTAGTCTTTTGAGTGTTGTCAGCAGACTCTATGCGAAGGTTTTAATAAATAGAGTGATTAGAGCGATAGATGAGAAAATATTGGATGTGCAGGCGGGATTTAGATAGAAAATCGGCTGTATGGATCAGATCTCTTTAAGGTGCATAGGCGAAAAACATCTGACAAAGAACAAGAAAGTCTAGTGTGTTTTCTTTGGCTTGGAGAAGGCCTATTACATGGTGTGGAGGGAAGAACTGTGGTCAACACTATCCGTGTACGTTGTGGACTGGCGCTTGGTACGGGCACTTTCAATATTTCCACAAGGATACCAATGCTTGTGTTAAATGGGGTATGCTTAGACTGGTTTTGCATCTCAAGAGGTGTTACGCAGGGCTGTCACGTCACCGTGGATGTCCAACATGCACACGGATAGTTTTTTGCTATATTTGAAAGGGGGTGAGTGCGGATTGAGCATTAATGATTTGCCTGTCAAATACCTTCTCTACGCAGATGATCAAGTTCTACTTACATCGTGAGCTGAACAGTTGCAAGACATGGTGACTGTGATGGATGAAGCATATAATTTGAAAGGGATGAATATAAATGTGAATAAGACGAAGCTTATGGTATTTGAAACAGAAGAAGATGTATCGGTGTGTGATATAAACATAAATGATAAGAGTATGGAGAAAGTAAGTGTAATAATGTATTTGGAGAGTCAGTTTACAAGGGATGGAAAGATTAAAGAAGATGTGGAAAGGAAAGTAAATGCGGGAAATAAAGTGAATAGTAGTAGTGGTAGTAGTAGTATACCTATACATGCGATTGTGATCAACCAGTCGATGCCCAAAAGGTCTCGACTAGCTGTTCACAATGGGGTGCTGGAGTGCTGGTGCCTATGTATGAAGTGAATGTTGGGTGTGGCAGAAGAAGCATAAAAGTAGAATAAATGCTGTGGAAATGCGTTCCTTGCAAAGCATGTGTGGCGTGACTATGAATGATAGGCTGTAAAATGGTGTGATAAGGCAACGGTGCGGTTTAAAAGACGATGTAGTGACAAAAATTTAAAAGAGTATGCTTAGATAGTTTGGTCATGTTGAGAGGATGAATGAAAGGCGAGTAACAAAAGGTATTTACAAAGCAGATGTGACTGGAAATACCGGAAGGAGACGCCCTAGAAGGACACATAGTGACCTCATTGGTGATGTTCTTCAGAATGCTCAGGTACTCGTAACTCGTGCGTGTATGACCAGATGTATGACCGTAAACGAAACAAAAGGAGTATGTAAAGCTAAGTGAGTTTATATATGTATATACATAATGTTTAAATAAAACATTTCAATTGTCCTCGCTGTCCTCTTCATTGCCCGGTACAAAACTTAAGTCAGGATCGTCTTCTGCTCTTTGCTGTTCTGAAGTCAGCAAATTCTTATAGAAATAAAGATATTCTGTGTATATAGATGGTAGAAGGTTCATTATATATTTGAATACTAGCTTAATGATGTTATATCACTTTTAAAAGCTTGAAAATTAATACGCGTAACACTAATTTAATTATTACAAAAGAAATTATCAAATTACAAATTAAGGAATAAAACGACTTATTTCTAAAAACAGTACACCACACGCTAATCCACCAATAGCGATAAAGTGTTTAATGGGGATATACCGCTTGAGACTTCCTAAAGCAAACGCAACAAATGCACTTGTTCCCTTTCAAACATGCTTACCAAAGGGATTATCTACATTTATTTCTTACTATATTTAAAAAACTTTGGAACTACATGAGTTGTGTCTTTTTGTAATTAAGTTAACTGTATTTATGCCTTTTAGTTCGATTGTGTTTTGGGGTTTCTTGCAGTTATGTCTATTAAGCAGTGAAATTTACTTGATATCTATAGATGTGCCTATATACGCAGTCGAGTTATGCCTTTGATATATTACCAAAAAGTATGTTAGGATACAGCTAGAGCTATGTCCTTTTGATATGTTATGTAACAGAACACGTAGATTACAATGGTGCTATAAAAACAAAAGGGCATAACTCGACTTATGCCGTTTTTGACTGGAGGCACTGAATTATGCGTGTATACTGTATATGTCAAAACTTAAATAAATGGTTGGAAATAGTATAATTACTTTAATTGGCCATAAAGCTAAGGTTTCTTAAAAGAACGGTGGGCCGCAGTAACGGCTGTCAATTGTCCTGAATATAATGGCATTCCTAAAGATTTAAATCTTTAGATTTGCCCTACCTCGTCAAAAGATAGTCTGCACAAGCCTTTCTGGCACACTCTTCTCTCTCGAAAACCGGGGAAGCGCGCGCTATTTGATTTGACCAATGCGTGCACGTGGTTCTATTTTTGGCCGTCAGAAACCGCCCCCTTAATGTTACTTATTACGTTAATGTTGCTTATTACCAATTGTGAGATGTTACACATCATAATTATGCTACTACTGTCAGGAAAGTGTTACTACCTACTACACGGTTGCCAACCGCGTCCCCGACAGCGGGACAAAGTTTAGTCGTAAACCATCATCTACACGGTTGCAAGGTCACCTCTGTCGTGACGCGATTGGCGACCGTGAAGCAGGCGTTTCAGGGTCGCTCGTTTTTTTAATAAGAATATATTATTTCTAAAGTCATATCCATACTAAACCTCACATCATCCGCATCGCATGTAATTTATCAAAGTCAGGGCAAGCGTCGCGGCGTTAATTACCTTGTGTCGGATCACTCATCGAACGTATCGACGCCGTCGATGTGTACGTCGATATAGACGCCATATTTAAAACTGTAGGCTCGTAGTTCGGATCGATCACACGGTCTGTAGCTTGGGGAAAGAAGTCAAATGTTCGGTCCCGATTGTCACTCTAGAGAAAGAAAAAAACCGGCCAAGTGCGTGTCGGACCACGCACAATGAAAGGTTCCGTAGTTGGAATGTTCTTATCTTAAGAACAAACTGAACAAAGTAGGTGAAAAACGTGTTCTCCCATACATTCCAACTGCAAATGTAACTTTATACGCATAAAATTGGGAGATTTACCGATTTAAATTGGCTGTGACAGACGGACGGACAGACAGACAGACGCACCAGTGATCCTATAAGGGTTCCGTTTTTTCCTTTTGAGGTACGGAACCGTAAAAATAAAACTGCGCATGAGAACAAGAACACCTTAAAACTATGAAAACAGAAAGAAAACAATGCTTATATTATGCCAAAAGAGCCTCAGCTCAGCATAATGTCCACGTGGCTATAAAGATCGTTCTAGCTATGATCGAGCGCCACTGCATTGAATGAACACACAGGAAGTAAGTATGTGGATAAATGGACCACAAATGGGTGGCCATTATTTGTCCCTAGTCGCTGGTTAGATCCAGAAGTTAATTAAAGCTCCTGGTCTGTTTAGAACGTCTGTGAAACATCTGGGTGACCCGAGGGTTTGTGTTTTAATCTGGGTGACGCCTGTGCATTTGAAGAGCACTTGCGCGACGGTTTCCTCAGCCTCCATGCACGCCCTGCACAGAGGACTGTCCGTTATGCCTATTGTGTGGAAGTGTTTTTTTAGAGAGCAGTGTCCCGTGATGGTCCCCGTCACCAGGCGCAGGCCGTTCCTGTCCAGGCGTAATAAACGCCCGGTCATCAGCCTGTCATCCAAGGATGGCATAGCTTCCTTGGACTGCCTGCAGCCTGGTGTCGAAGTCCACCAGATCTCCGCTTGTGTGTGGGCGGGAACTCCTGTAGCTACCTGCGTATTTGGTTGAATATGCAGGTAGCCGACCTAGCCGAGTTACTAAATATACGAGCATGTATTAACTTATCAAGCTGTGTTTCAATTACTACTACCTAATCTACCTACCTAGCCGTTACAGTGGCGCAACCGTAGTTTAACCTTCGATCGACTCATGCGGCTGTTATCATTTAACCACTAGAGCCCCTCCATAAAAATAAAGAATATTAAACATTATTCGCTGTCGAAAAAACCCGAAGTATCTCGAACAAATATCAGCAAAAACGACGGAAAAAACTCCGGAACAATGCTAAGATAAAAACATCAACTACAAGTTCCATTTCTCTTTAATACAGAACATTAACCGCTTCGAAGATCAATAACAATGTTATTTTATTTCAATCACGTCGTCTTCCATTATTGCCATCATTTTACAAATGTTCAGCTTTTCAAATGAAATGGAAGAGAGAAAAAACTTTGATTACAAATTATAAGAACCAACCACTTCAGGAATTAAAACACTTAACATAAAATCACCCCTGATTTCCACGAAGGGTTGAGCAGACGTGTACATAATGGTGATGGTGATGGTAATAGATAATTATAGAAATAGATTGAGCGCCTTATCTTACTTAATCTATTCTGGCGCGGTACTTCGCGACGGTAACACGCGAAAGTTCCGGCTAGTTTAGACAAAACGCACATGAGTTTGCAATAGCGAGATGAGTCGCCACCTGAGGCGCGGTCAACTAGTTCCGCGCGCACTACCTATATATTATAGTAGTATAATTGCCCGGAGTTTGGAAGTTGGCGGTGTGAACACCCCCGTATCTCGGAAGCGCCTGATTACTCTCCGGTCGTGTCGGATTGCCGTCCCTTCGGACTATGAGAGTGAGAGAAGAGAGAGTGCAGCTGTGTCTGCACTTATAATTGTGTACTATAATATCTCCCGCGCCGAAGGCTAGTCTCCGTTGAGATTGGCCGCCATGGCTAAAATACAGGATTATTATTACATGTACTCACATTTCGCCAGTTTCGTTTAAGTCCCATGTAAAAGGGGCGAGCCTATTGCCATCAACTGGGCACAAATCCAGACTCCGGCCTGCTACTGAGTTATTGTCGGTCTGCTACAGACTGTACTTCGGAGAGTGTGCGCAGGAGCTCCACGATCTGATACCACCGTCGCACTTTTATCACCTGACTACCAGGCGTACTGCAGGGTACCATCCGCACTTGGTTGATATTCCGTCCAGTAGTACTCAGCGCTTCTCCTCCACATTTATAATGCGCACAGCCAAAGTGTGGAACTCTCTGCCAGCGTCTGTGTTCCCTTCCACATATTATAACCCGTCTGCCTTCAAAGCAAGAATGAACAGGCATCTTCTGGGCACGCTGGATCCATCATTATAGACCTTATCCATCGTTTTCCATCAGGCGAGATCGAGGCAAAAAGCAGGCCATTCAGAAAAAAAAACCTATTGGAAAAACCCAATCTTCTTCTTAGCGTGTCGATGGCAAAAATAACACGAAATAAATACATAATATAATTATGTTCTAAGTTTTTTAAATTTGTTTGGCCCAAAACTCAGCAACGCGGATACCGTTCGCTGACGCTGCCATTAGGTCCTCAGGTGTGCAGGTGACAGGGCATGCGGAGCAAGATGGGAGGTGAGCCATTGTTTGTGGAGAGTCGCCGCATACTCACCGAAGGTCTGAGCCGTCCATGAACCCCCACTTGTGGAGGTTGTCCTTGCTACGACCTACTTGGGCACGAAGTCTATTTAATGTTTTCCAAGTAGGCCACGGTAACTTGTGCCCGGGTGGGAGGCTCTCTGATGGATCAATGAAGGAATCAGGGGGCTTAAACAGTTCTTGCCAAAGATCACATCTTGCTGTGGAGGGGTTACCATCGGCTGGACTCACGCACCCAATAAAATTTTTGCGGCTTTTAAGCCTTTGCGGTTTAAAGTTGTGCATTGGATGACGTGAGTCATCTTGTAACTTCGCTCTCTCGATGCGGCTGGCTATAGTCCTACGAATTTCTGGAGGCGCGATGCCAGCCAGTGGATACAGCATACGCAACGGGGTCGGTTTTAAGCAACCAGTAATAATCCGGCATGTGTCATTTAGAGCTGTATCCACTAACTTGGCGTGAGCACTTCGGCTCCACACTGGACAGGCATATTCACCAGCGGAGAAACAAAGCGCCATTCCAGTTGTTCGTAGGACTTGAGGAGATGCCCCCCATTTGGTAGATGTTAGGCGACGGAGTAAGTTGTTTCTGGTGTGCACTTTCTGTTTGACATTTTCACAGTTTTTCCGGAAGTTAAGGGATCTATCCAAAGTGATGCCGAGATACTTTGGGTGAGTACTGTGGATGATTGGGACGCCTTCCCATGAGATGTCGAGTGTTCGACCGGCTTGTCTGTTACGAAGGTGGAAAGCGCATGACTGCGTTTTTGAGGGATTTGGTTTCAGGGCGTTGTCAGCATAATAATAACACCCGACCTGGGAATCGAACCTAGGTCCTCATGCTCAGCTGTGGCGCTTGCGACTAGACCAACGAGGTAGTTATTGCGAGTGACGAGTCAGTGAGGAATTGTAAGGAGGTTAGGAGTAAAAGTTACGCAATGTGTATTGTCTTTGGTCCCTGGCCCTGACACATCAGCAATGGTTAAAATTGTCAAACTATAAACTTTTATTCTTTGAATATGAGGCTCTTGGCTACCTTATTTGTATGTAAAGAAATAAAAAAAAGAAGGAGAGGATAAAAAAAATAAAAACAAATTGTTTATTTAAAAAAAAAATTGACACAAATTACTAAATATTTTAACAGGCTAATTTAGGACAGTTTTAGTGGTATGCTCATCTGTAGCCGAACTAGGCAGAGCCTGTTTCGGCTATCAGCGCCAGACCCCTCGAGTATTACACATATAAAATAGCCATGGATGTGTGTATTTTGCCTTTTTGTTTTTGTAATGTACGTTTTGATAATTTATTTATTTATTAAAAGAATACCAACAGCATTATACATTCAACAATTGTTATTAATAAATATAGATAATTCAGAATAAACAATTTTACCAATAGATCCCAGCGCGTCAAATAAATACACTGTTGAATTTTCAACTATGCAGTGCGCGAAAAAAAATTTGTCGCGATATAAAATCGCCCGTGGGTATAAGTCGTCCACTCTGAAATGACACTCCCCACTTCCGCATTATTTTTTTCTTACGCACACGGTAATCCAGATTTCAAATGGGTAATGCAGTCACTACAGCATTACCCATTGAAAGCTCGTCATTTCAGAGTGGAAAGCTATACCAAGGCTTACGTACTAGCAACGTGTAGGATTGTACCAGCGTGTAGGATATATTTTTTATCAAACCACACGTTTCATCATTTCCTCTGAAATGCCACAGTACTAAATTACATTAATGATTCACAGAGCGAAGTTGTTGTAGCTCCACCACTTAAACTATGGACTTGTGAATATTTATTTATTAAGCTATTGCATAGCTTCTATCGCGGGCCTTGAGCGTGGAGACCTAATCCAGAAATTTCGTAACGAAAATACTACCTAAGAAAAGAGTGTTTTGTATTGAAAATTATGTTTAACTGCTTGACAACAAAGTTCAAACTTACTTAAACGAATGATACGAGAGTGTTGTATTCAAAATTATGTTTAACTGTTTGACAACAAAGTTCAAATTTACTTAGACGAATGATACGAGAGTGTTGTATTGAAAATTATGTTTAACTGTTTGACAATAAAGTTCAAATTTACTTAGACGAATGATCCTTGACTATTAATAGTTAAATTAAACCTTTTTATTAGTTTGATGTTCCCGGCCATTACGTTGTGTCAAGTTTTAAAAACTATAAATGTGAATAACAGTTCCTGTCAATGTCATCATTGCTATTTCTTGTATTCGGGTTAATATTTTACAATTGCGTAAGTTGATAAAAAATGCTATGCAATAGCTTCGCCGGGGCAGTCCCCGAGTGCCACACGTCTTTTTTTTTTTGTTAGGGAATACAAACAATTGCACAATGATTACACACACCTAAGATTACAAAATAATTGGAAGTGGGCAAATGATGGCGAAAACGAAACGAACGAATCTACGACGTTTTCAAAGATTACCTAGGTTACAGATACAGTGAAGACACAGAGAAGAAAACAGAAAGAGAAAAAAAGGATGTAAGTACTTCTTTTAAACTAAAAAAAATATTAACTGATTATAAGTATTACGAAAACAAACAATAAAATTATTTTAAAAAAAGACTACACATCACACAAATGCAGACTATTCACTAAATACCTGTATTTTTGGCGATCTAAAGCGAATATATCCAAATTCCCAAAATGTTGGTTGTAATATTGGCTAGTGTATAGAGAGGCGCCCGTTCAACCGCGTCAGTACGACAAGGTGTCGTTATTTTGATATTGCATACAATGCTGGAATTAGATAATGCCTGAGACACTTACAACGAATCCCAGGAAAGATAGGTTACGTATTCTCGCGGATAGGATACGCCACCCATCTTTAACCTGACGGAAACCAAAAGGTCGAGAGGGGACACTAGGCAGCCAGGATGAAATAAATTAACAACGTCTGAGAGTATCTAAATGAAGAAACCTTCAAATGGGCAAAAATCTGAGAAATTGCACTATTCGGTCCTTTTTTTCTTTGGGTTCGGAAGTTATCAAATAACTTCTCCCGCTCTGGGAGGAATGGCAGGGCGTGTCAGACTCTTACTGACTAAAACACACCCGTGTACCTTCAGTTGCCATTTCGGACTTTCCCGGGACCTTTCGGACTTTCCTGGACTTTTCTACTCGGTCCTTACAAACGTTTATTCATTACTGTTGAAGTATTTCTCTTTATAAGCGAATAATATGCACCTATTCAGGTGAATATAAATGTCTAAAAGCATAAATTCCGAATAGGAAGACCTAACCGCCTGGCCACGGAACGGGCGGCGCGAACGGCGGCGCGATCGGGCGGCGGTGCGTCTTGAGGGGCGTGTCTAGTACATTTCAATACATTTGTTTTAGTCTTAAGACGCTTCGCCGTTCGCACCGCGCGAAGTTTCGCTGTAGCGAATGTCCCGTGGCCAGGCGGTAATTTAGCACTTCACTAGATCAGCAAACTGATTTCAGTGAAATGAAATGAAATGAAACTGTTTATTCTGTAAATAGGATACCGGAATCACTTTTACACGACTATTACTGGTGACCTGACATACAAGTTTTGTAAAAAACTTAGTTTAGGCACCAGTCTTCCACAAATTAATTGTAAAATTGTGTCTGTAGACTACGTATTTAATTTATTTGTGGTAAGAAATAAACAAATATTCTATTCTATATTCTAATTATTATTTTTTATTAAAAATCAGCTAGATGAGGTCGGCGTTTCCTATCTGTCTACTCTGAGAGGAAAGGCCGAAACAAACTCAGAGTTCGCAGTCTCTTTTCATCATCATCATCATCAGCCTATTAATGTTCCCACTGCTGGGTAACAGGCCTCCTCTCTGGGAGAGGCAGTGGGCCGAAATCCACCACGCGGGCCCAGTGCGGATTGGTGGATGTCAAATGTCTTCGAATTTTTGGTTCTAGGACATGCCGGTTTCCTCACGATGTTTTCTTTCACCGTTTTGTGAGCAGTGGTGATGAAATTATTTTACACAAAGTAAAGCGCCTGCCTGGGTTCGGACCCACGACCTACAACTTGTAAGTCAAGGCCATTACCACTGGGCCACCACTGCTTCCCTGCTCTCTTTTAAAGTCCAGACATAATCTGTCGGTACTTTGGGTACCAGTAGTGGTAAAAACACATGCTAATTAAAAACACCGATTGGATGCATCACATAGGACCTCGGATACTCACTTCCAGCTGCTACCACCCTACCTGCGAAGATCGTCGCCGCTCCAACCTCCAATATTTGCAAAATCTAAAATCTAAACGCTATTACTCCCAAGTTCAAAGTTTACCGACTCCCAACCAGCCGCTCCGTAGATTTAATGTGGATTATAAATCAAAAACAGGAGAAAGGCCGAAAATTTTATCCAAGTACTTCCCGCTTAGAGGGAGGTCTGTCGGAACTGTTAACAGATGTATGTCTGTTATCCCTCCGTTCTCACCCCGGATTCAAACTGTGGCAAAACATGGAGGAAGGTGGGTTCCTATTTCGGTAAACGAATCGTTGTACGTACAAGGCATGCATTAACGAATGGTTAGTGTAGCAGCCCACCTGCGGAACGTTCGGCGCGGAACGTTCCGTCGCGTCATGTGACGCTTGCTCATGAACGCGACGTAACGTTCGGCTGATGTGTCATAGGTAACTTGAAAAACATTAGGAGCGTATTCAACCGAACCTTCCGCGCCGAACGTTCGGCAGGTGCGGCGCGACCCTTATACTTACCAGTCGTAATTAATACACAGAAATGGAAAAAGCATCAAAATAGTTGAAAAAAAAATCCTGTCCGTCAATTTATGAACCTTGAAAACATTGTAGCTTACGACAAAATCAATTAATTGAGTCAATTTTATTTTTTATACGTTCGTTTTAGCCATAGAAGGAACCCTATTGAAAATGGCTCTTTTATTCAAAGTAGTTTAATTATAATTAATAAAATACTAACTAAAATATAATATCTGTAACTAAATATTTCCAACCTTGATTTGACATCGTTGCCTAGCAACCCACAACGTAATATCGAAATAAATAGTCTTTGACATTACGTAAGGATTGCGAGGTTAGCAATTTTACCCGTAATATTGCTAAATTCATGAAAAGTGATAAATCATTAATTTTTGTTAGAAACTATGTAAGTATTGAATTTCTTTTTCTTTTATGAATGAGTGATAGGAGGCGTGCACTTTTGGATTTTCCAAACTTATTTTTTTTACATTCTTCATTGACATAATCATCATATTATTTGACATGACATGACATGACTACTATTTAATTTCAACTCTTTATTAGTGGCTTTTGAGGACATGATAATTATTCAGATTTGTTACAGTTGTATTATAGCAATCATGTTATTTCGTTTAAAATTGGTATTTATATTTATTTATTTTTATATAGTCTTTTCTATTTTGTGAATGAACGCTTTATGCTTAGTCGACTGTAGTTTTTTTTTTTTTAAGTGCTTTGTAGTATTCAGATGCATCCGGTTAGACTGGAAGCCGACCCCAAGATAGTTGGGAAAAAGTTAGGCAGATTGATTGAAGATTGACTTGGTACTTGTTGAAAGACCTACACTGTCCTCTCACATCTAATACCACTGATAATTTAAAATAAAATATTGTAAAAAACAATTATTTTTAAAAGAGTATAGTGGAGTTTCATGCCGGCTCTTCTCCATAGGAAACGACCATTTGGAACCGTGCTTCTGACGTTTCATAAGTGCCCATGTAAGTTTATGTGTTTTTTTAAATTAATTATGTTATTCAAATTACCAAATTGCAAAGCCACATTTAAATACCTACAACATACGATCTATCTAGGCAGATATTTTGATCATTACCAACGATTTAATAAAACTTATACTATTTGAAGTTATTTTTTTTTTCATCTATGTAGTAGGTAAAAGCCACAATATAACCAAGACAACAATATACTTACATATAACCAAAACAACCGCGTTCCGCAAAAATACCCAAAAAAAAAGAAAAGAAAATCCGCCATTTGCAAAACCGTTGCTCAGCGGCCGCCCCGCCATCTTTAAAAGACAAACTTAATTTGGCGCGTAAACAACAGCCGGGCTTCCATCTATCAAATTAATGAGAGCTGCCAATACCATGCGACCTCCCTAATCTGAGGCGGGGAGGCTGTACTGCACTAACGCCTAAGCTTTTGCGGTTTATTTTGTACCCAGGATTCTTTGGTTTAGAATCCACTTGAAGACAATAGTGAAATCGGATGTATTGTTCAACTTTCTGCAATTTGAAGTCGTCTTCGTCAAAATAAATCATCACATTGGTCTGCCGCGTCGAGTAATTGAATAAAACAGCATTTCCAACTTACAAAATGGCGCGGGTCATCAGAATTATAGCCTGCATGACGAGGACGTTTGCGGATAAGCAGTGCTGCAGTGGTTGCATTTCTGTTGCTCAGGCATGGATGTGCGGGCTTCAGTTGAACTATACAGAGCTGATAAAACCACTGTGTTTCGAATGATATAAGTCTGTTTGCAAACTAGTCGGCGTCTATCAATACTCAATTATAAGTGACTAGGTCCTATTCTAACTCATCATCATCATCAGCCTATTAATGTTCCCACTGCTGGGACACAGGCCTCCTCTCTGTGAGAGGGAGTGGGCCGTAATCTACCTCGCGGGCCCAGTGCGGGTTGGTAGATATCACATGTCTTCGAGTTTTTTGGTTCTAGGACATGCCGGTTACCTCACGATTTTTTCCTTCTCCGTTTTGAGAGCAGTGGTGATGAAATTATTTACACAAAGTAAAGCGCCTGCTTTGGGTTCGAACCCACGACCTACAACTTGTAAGTCGCGGCCCGCTCTCATTCTAACTACGGTACAAACTATTTAAACTATATTTACAACAGAGCACTTTTATTAGGTTTCACATAGTCATTAGAAAACTGTCATAATGCTTGCAGACTACTTGACTTCCATAATTATTACTAGTAATGTGCGAGTCGAGTTTTTTTATTCGAATAACTCGGATCAAATCGTAAACGAGTCGAATCGGGTTTAGTTTTTAACAACTCGAATGAACTCGGTCGATCGAATGCGATCTACTGCTGCCTGCACGTCGTCGCATCCCACGAGTCACGCCCCGTTACCCGCGCCCGTACAAACAAAGACACCAGGTCAACTCAAATTGCGAATCGACTCGAAGTCAACATATCAACATTACCTATCAGCTAACTGCTAACCTTGTCTTGCTATGAAAGCACGCCTCGAGTCGCGCTCCCTCTCTCTAATGGTTGCCCCCTTAGGCTGCCTGTTTACTGGAGCGGAGATGAGAGGAGAGGAGAGATCTGCCAATATTAACCAATTGAATCTAAACTCCGCTCCAGAGTTGCGATTCTATTGGATAGTATTGGCACAAGTCCTCTCCTCTCCCCTCCAGTGGACAGGCAGCCTTAGGCCGGCACCGAGTGACCGAGTCGACAGTAGCCATATCAACACGAGTAGCTCGAGTAAAAAAAAAACCAACTTGTCCCGTCGAGTAACTTAATCCGTGTACATAATCTGTGTTAGTAAACTAATGTTTTTTCATCAAGCATTTCTCCGTAGCAGTCCATCGTCTTAATTTATATCTGGTTTACAGTAATAGGTTCAACCCCAAATTACATGCGACTATATTTTGGAAAGTTCCTTAAAGCACGTTATACTCTGGACACTTGGAGAATGAGAGCTAGACCAAAAAATGCTCTCATTATCCAAGTGTGCGAAAGATAAAGGAAACATCTTGTTCCAGCAGTGGGAACATAATATTATAAGTTGATTATGAATTGCTAGGTATCAACACCTCTATATATTTCCGCAACAAGCACAGTACGAATAGTGGAGCTCGCAATTGCCCCCCGACACAGGTTTTGTTATCCCTCACCGTTGATTGAGCTCATTCAACTTATCGCATTGCTATAGCATTTACAAGGTAGGCAGGGTTTAAGGTTACATTTGTGAAAAATACAAAGCTGTGTGTGTGTGGTCTCTTGACTACAGAACATTAGTTTTGTTCATCTCTCGTTTCAGCACAAAATACAAGAAAGTAGGTCGTATTTTCTTATTCTTATAGAGCCAACGGGACCCTATTATTAAGGCTTCGCTGTCCGTCCTTCCTTCTGTCACACGGCTGTATCTTTTCAACCGTACTAGATAAGCACTTGAAACTTTTAGAGTGTTTACTACTATGGTCGTTAAAACAACAAATACAAAATTAAGTTATAAGTAGGTATATATTAAAAATTAACTGTAAGGCTGCCTGTCCACTGAAGCGGAGAGGAGAGGAGAGGAGCGGAGATGTGCCAATATTAACCAATAGAATCTAAACTCCGCTCCAAAGGTGCGAATCTATTGGTTAATATTGGCACATCTCCGCTCCTCTCCTCTCCTCTCTTTTCCAATGGACAGGCAGCCTAAGAGGGTGTCTGTATGTTATACGTATTTTGGTGAATCCACGTGTATTTTTGAATTGTGATTGTGTGTACTGTGAGTTTTTACCACGGGGGCACGGGTATTTGCTCCGTGGTTTTTACTTTTGCTACGAAATTTTCTGTCATGTCATTGTCCCGTAACAAGCCAGTTTGTTACCGTCACTGAGGAAACTCTTAATAATTTATAATAATATTTCTTTTTCTCAGATATTCTTGGAAATTCGAACATTATTTTGACAACCTTCTTCGAGATAAATTGAAATTGCTGTACTGGTCAAAAACAAGCGAACATCAGGCCGGCAATCTTAGTATGAAAATCCATATCTGTCGTGTTTAGCGGCCAAATGAATTACTATGTAAACTCATATCTGTCCTGTTATTTAAAAATGGAACTAACTTTTTACTTCCACATGGCAACCAAGGAGGTAACTTATGACAGATTTTATTTAAATTTCGAACTGGCTTAGCAAATAGAGCTGTGAAGAAACAAATGACCATATTGGCGCGTGAAAAATTTTCTTTAATCGTCATTGATTCTGGAATTTATAAATTATTTACTTGGTTTGAATTTCCGCGCATTGTTTAAGAAAAGTACTAACAAGCCTTGGCCGCAACCAGGCATTGATGGACTCACGTATGTGTGCCTCGGCGTCCATCAATGCCCTAATTGCTGGCCTCGACAGTAGTGTACTATAACAGACACGCTGAATTTAATTTGTTTGAAACTACAAGGTGTGGTTTATGTAAATGAAAACTACAAGCTATTGATCAAGATGCAAATACCAAGTTAAAATATCTCTTGCGTCTGTAGTTTCATCGGCATATGTACTTTCAAATCAAAACACAATATATGTCATCTATTCAATATAATAATGGCAACTAAATTAGGTACCTATATGTATTTATAAATAGTGCCATCCACGAAGGGGCGCCCCACTCCGCTCCGCTCCGTACAAAATTACAGCTTAGCCGCGCGACGTTCACACGGACGTAATAAAATCGCGGCAATTTTTTTTCGCGTATTGAATTTTCAACGTTCTGTTTAGCGCCGAGAGTTACATCCAACAGTGTATTTTTTTGACGCGCAGGGATTCGCGCTAAATGCGCTCTGTTGGATATTCAACTCTCGGCGCTAAGCAGAGCGTCGAAATCGAATGCGCGAAAAAATAACGCCGCGATTTTATTACGTCCGTGCGAACGTCGCGTCGGCTTATAGAACGGTTATCGCGGAATCCTGCTTCTTCGTGGATGGCAGTATAAACAAGGATACAACTTCTCCCCGAACAAGTAACAAAGGCTCTAATTATTTAATCGGATCTAGTCAGCTGCCATTCTAATCATTCCAGCCAACAGTCTCCCATTCTGGCGCTACCGTGTTCTCAGGCTCCACTGGGGAGGATATCCACGGAGGTTCTGTTGTCGGCACAGGTCTCACAGGCTTGTCATCGTCACAACTGACAGGAAATTCCTTGTGGCATGCCCTATCAAACTGTGCCACCGACTTCTTTTCAGGAAAACTGTTAGTCTGATTAGAATAATTAATACAGCCTCTTGGTAAATTATCACCAAAAATGGTGCATACTTTCATTAGGAACCAGATGTCTTCTACCCCAAAAACTGTGCTTCTTGGCTCTAGTTCTATAATAGGAGTGAAGTTGATGCCTAGTTCGGAAAATTTCGCTGAAGCTGAACCAGCTGAAGATCCTCCCAATGCAACGCACTGCTTAAATGTTTGGCTGTCTATCCCGGCCTCGCAGAGGCAGTACGCGCTCGGGTTTCCTGAAATCCATAAAAATTACAATTGAGTAATACTTCAATCTGGGCTTGGGTTCTGGTTATCGTCAGTTTTTTAACAACCCCGTTTTTTTAGGGTTCCGTACCCGAAGGGTGACAAACGGAACCCTATTCATAAGCCTCCGCTGTCCGTCTGTCTGTCAGCGAGCTCTATCTCATGAACCGTAATAGGTAGGCAGTTGAAAATTTCACAGATTGTGCATTTCTATTGCCGCAAGAGCAACAAATAATAAAATTAAAAATTAAAGGGGGGTCACCATACAATAAAATTAAATTTTGAAAAAAAAAAAATCTGACCCTGGCATGTGGGGTATCATTTTCTAGAGCTCATCGAGTAGAGAATAAATATAATTTTTATTTGTTTTTATCTTCAAAAATGATGAATTAGGGGGCCGTAGAAGTTGTCTATTTTAGACCATTTTTGTACGAGCTCTATCTCAACAACTAAACAAATTAGGAATTTGCAACTTGTGTGTATCATGTAACATATACTGTTTATAATCAACAAATACTAAACACGCCGATTCATAACGTATTTTATATAATATGGGCGATTTTCTGCAACTTAAAGTAATAATTTTGTATTTCATGCTAATATTATGCGATATAAATTCCACAGATAACTATTTAATAGTCGGAGTAATGACATGGAATTAGTAAGTACCTACTATCATGGCAGCATATATACTATTTCGATCGTTTAAATTGCGATCATCCAAAAAGGTCTACAAAATAAACTTTCTTCACCAGATTTTAAAACCGGCCAGTATTTTTTGAGTTTAAGAACTTTATCGACTTTTTTCAAAGTATCCCTAGACGGTGTTGATATGTGTACCTCATGTTAAAACTACACTCCAATAGACAATATATTCAGTAACATTGAAATGAATGCTGGCACATACCGTATACTATTCAGTTACCTTAAACCGTTGTGGATACAATTTCATATTGAGAAAAATTATTGGTGTAAAAATATTCGGTCACGGCGGCCAATCTCAACGGACACTGGCCTTCGGCGCGGGAGATATTATAGTGCACAAGTGTGTGCGCAGACACGAGTGCACTCTCTCTTCCCTCACTCTCATAGTCCGATGGGATGTGTAAAAATAATAAGTAAGAAATAATAGATTTCTATATGACTATCAAAAATAACGTAAAAATACCTGTATTGACCCGTGCGTTTGCACTGGCGAAACATCACGACAAAACATGTTGAAATCTCTAGTTCCTGTCAAACATTGTATGAAAAATTGACAGAAAATAGAGATCCCAACATGTTTTGTTGTGAATGTTTCGCCAGTGCAAACGCACAGTTATAATTAAAATTTGGCGTACTACTTACATTCTATTTTGTACAATATAGTCTGATGTAGCAAGAGAAATCCTTTTATTTATAAGTAACTAGCTTTACCCGGCCTGGCTTCGCACGGTTAGCACTAAGTACTTATCTACGGCGCATCTACCTTTCCTAATTACCTACCCTACCTACTGCTTACTTACCATATATACCTATTTATACCTACTAATAGTATGTTAGTAGCAAATAAATAACTTTGACTTTAGTTAATGCATCATCATCAGCCTATTAATGTTCCCACTGCTGGGACACAGGCCTCCTCTCTGTGAGAAGGAGTGGGCCGTAATCTACCACGCGGGCCCAGTGCGGGTTGGTAGATGTCACATGTCTTCGAATTTTTGGTTCTAAGACATGCCGGTTTCCTCACGATGTTTTCCTTCACCGTTTTGAGAGCAGTGGTGATGAAATTATTTACACAAAGTAAAGCGCCTGCCTGGGTTTGAACCCACGACCTACAACTCGTAAGTCGGGGCCATTACCACTGGGCCACCACTGCTCAGTTAATGCATGTTACTGGATAAAGTTAACTTAATATTTTTCTCTTAAAATAAATGAAATATACTCCTACACCTATATTTTAACACAACAGCATTTTTTCATTAAAATTAGTTTTAGTAGCAATTTCTTTACAAATCTTTGTTTTTTTATAGCGCCTCTGTTGTTACCTTTACGAAAGTATTACAAAAATTCATAGTGTTAAATCTTGTACGACATGGTATGGAACCCTTCGTGTGCGAGTCCGACTCGCACTTGACAGATTTTTTTTAAATGTTGTTATTGTTGTATGTTTTTCAATGTCGTACAATGAATAGTGTCATTACGGCGATTTAAAATGGGATGTTTGGTATATGTACTCTAAAAGTAATTTAATAAAGAGCTCGTACTGGCACTGGGAAAGACTACCATCATTTTATTTCTGTCGTCAAGCAGCGTTGCTGAGTTCCGGTATGAAGATTATAGGGACCGGTGCTAATTACAGGCACATGAAGCCGGATTTATATTACTATGTATGTTGTGTCGTGTCGTGACGACTGCTAACACAGTCTTAACCAATCAAAACTCGTTGTGATTTGACGTAGTCCTGAACTTATTCGTTGGATTGGTGTATCCCGCGTTACGACACAACACGACACAGTAATGTGTCGCTGGCTTGAATCATTTCACCTTTGTCGCTGAGACGTCGGTGACCACTTTACTGTCAGATGAGTCATAAGATAAAAACAAGTTAGGTATATATTCCTTACCTTCAGCCTCACATTTCAAATACTGCGCTTGCAAAAAGGTGTTTAGCTTCAGGTCTTCTAAGGCGCACATTTGAGGTACAGAATACCTTCCGCTGCCCAGCATGTAATAGTCCACGATTATTTCTCCACCAATATTGTCAATAATCCACGGGAAAGTTCTGGTGAAGAATTCGACATCTGTGTGGACGTCCCCATACACGGTAATGTTGTAGACAGCGTGTGTGCTGGTAAACAAGGCGGATAAGAACAAGAGAATCATTGTAAAGGTTTTTTCTGACTCTTCTTCTAGTAACACAAACGAAGACTAAAAATACATTTTTCTTTCACTTCTAGAAAAAAAAAAAATTTTTGTAGTCTTTAAGTTTATCAGCATGTAATGTTATTTTTGTAATGAAGATTATTTTGATGCAATGCACTTTAAATACTAAGATAGGTACAGTCGACGATGATTGTGCTAAGGATCAATAAAAAGAAATTCCAAATAAGTAATTGTTATTTATTTATGTACACACAACATAAAGATAAAAGAGCACCAAGTTACTGTTTATTTCATTAGAATTATAAATAAAATCTGTCAAGTGCGAGTCGGACTAGCACACGAAGGGTTCCATACCATGTCGTACAAGATTTAACACTATGAATTTTTGTAATACTTTCGTAAAGGTAACAACAGAGGCGCTATAAAAAAACAAAGATTTGTAAAGAAATTGTCTAATTTTAATAAAAAAATGTTGTTGTGTTAAAATATAGGTGTAGGAGTATATTTCATTTATTTTAAGAGAAAAATATTAAGTTAACTTTATCCAGTAACATGCATTAACTAAAGTCAAAGTTATTTATTTGCTAGGTACTAACATAGTATTAGTAGGTATAAATAGGTATATATGGTAGGTAAGCAGGTAGATATGTAGTACCTACCTACCCTGGTAAGAAGGGTAGGGTAGGTAGGTAGGGTAGGTAATTAGGTAGAAATAGGTAATTAGGAAAGGTAGATGCGCCGTAGATAAGTACTTAGTGCTAACCGTGCGAAGCCAGGCCGGGTAAAACTAGTTACTTATAAATAAAAGGATTTCTCTTGCTACATCAGACTATATTGTACAAAATAGAATGTAAGTAGTACGCCAAATTTTAATTATAACTGTGCGTTTGCACTGGCGAAACATTCACAACAAAACATGTTGGAATCTCTATTTTCTGTCAATTTTTCATACAATGTTTGACAGGAACTAAAGATTTCAACATGTTTTGTCGTGATGTTTCACCAGTGCAAACGCACGGGTCAATACAGGTATTTATTTACTTACGTTATTTTTGATAGTCATACAGAAATCTATTATTTCTTACTTATTATTTTTACACATCCCATCGGACTATGAGAGTGAGGGAAGAGAGAGTGCACTCGTGTCTGCGCACACACTTGTGCACTATAATATCTCCCGCGCCGAAGGCCAGTCTCCGTTGAGATTGGCCGCCGTGACCGAATATTTTTACACCAATAATTTTTCTCAATTTGAAATTGTATCCACAACGGTTTAGGGTAACTGAATAGTACACTGTATGTGCCAGCATTCATTTCAATGTTACTGAATATATTGTCTATTGGAGTGTAGTTTTAACCTTAGGTACACACATCAACACCGTCTAGGGATACTTTGAAAAAAGTCGATAAAGTTCTTAAACTCAAAAAATACTGGCCGGTTTTAAAATCTTGTGAAGAAAGTTTATTTTGTAGACCTTTTTGGATGATCGAAACTTAAATGATCGAAATAGTATATGCTGCCATGATAGTAGGTACTTACTAATTCCATGTCATTACTCCGACTATGAAATAGTTATCTGTGGAATTTATATCGCATAATATTAGCATGAAATACAAAATGATTACTTTAAGTTGCAGAAAATCGCCCATATTATATAAAATACGTTATGAATCGGCGTTTTTAGCATTTGTTGATTATGAACAGTATATGTTACATGATACACACAAGTTTCAAATTCCTAATTTGTTTAGTTGTTGAGATAGAGCTCGTACAAAAATGGTCTAAAACAGACAACTTCTACGGCCCCCTAATTCATCATTTTTGAAGATAAAAACAAATAAAAATTATATTTATTCTCTACTCGATGAGCTCTAGAAAATGATACCGCACATGCCAGGGTCAGATTATTTTTTTTTCAAAATTTAATTTTATTGTATGGCGACCCCCCTTTAATTTTTAATTTTATTATTTGTTGCTCTTGCGGCAATAGAAATGCTCAATCTGTGAAATTTTCAACTGCCTACTTATTACGGTTCATGAGATAGAGCTCGCTGACAGACAGACGGACAGCGGAGGCTTATGAATAGGGTTCCGTTTGTCACCCGTCGGGTACGGAACCCTAAAAAAGACGTGTGGCACTCGGGGACTGCCGCGGCGAAGCTATTGCATAGCATTTTTGATCAACTTACTCAATTGTAAAATATTAACCCGAATACAAGAAATAGCAATGATGACATTGACAGGAACTGTTATTCACATTTATAGTTTTTAAAACTTGTCACAACGTAATGGGAACATCAAACTAATAAAAAATTTTTAATTTAACTATTAATAGTCAAGGATCATTCGTCTAAGTAAATTTGAACTTTATTGTCAAAACAGTTAAACATAATTTTCAATACAACACTCTCGTATCATTCGTCTAAGTAAATTTGAACTTTGTTGTCAAACAGTTAAACATAATTTTCAATACAACACTCTCGTATCATTCGTTTAACCCTTACGCCCCCCCGCCGCGATGACGCAAATATACCTTGACTCCCGTTACGTACCGGAGACCGCCGGCGGCGCGTCGGAGATAAGAGCGCGCTAACATAAACAAAAACTGAGAGCTTCTTGTTACGTAAATAGTCTTATCATTAATGGTTTTGGGTCCCTGATTAGACAAAGGATTTTTTATAATACTTAGAATCTTTGTAAGCGAACGCTAGTATTGATAAATAAACATTCTTATCAGATTCTTATAAGAAATTCCTTTGTGCATTGTTTTGATGATTTATAATAAAACTACTGGTTCGATTCACATGAAATTTCGCAGGATACATTATGAATACACATACTATCGGTCAAAACCATTATTTACGAACAAACACAATAAATAAAAACACCAATAATTAAAAAAGTTCAATAATAGGTATCCGTATCATTACGTAACATTACTTAGTTGATAAAAAATATTGAACTCTTATTTTTTTCTGAAAAATGGCATTTTTATTATGCATTATCTAATAAAGAATATAAAATAAATGACTTACCAGCGATTACATACACAAAACACACACAAAACTCAAAATTTCACAACAATACGTTTTTTCATTACCGAGTTTGTTTACATTTTTTGATGGGTCCGTAATAGGTAATTACGATGTTATTTAGTGCAAATATTAACTAAATACGATGACGACACTACTTAATTATTTAAAAAACAACATTTCCCGTCGATTTACACTTAAAAAACAATAGAAAACAAATAAATAGAACGCGGAGTGCAGCGCGCTGAACGCATGCGTGGACGCCATTTTGCCGTGCCAAAATGTTCAATTTTTACTTTTTTCTAGAATTGTTTCTGCATATTTTGACGTTTTAGTCGATTTATTTGACAAGTATATTACCAAATCCATAGAATAAAATTAACCACAGACCATATTAGCCCCTATCCATAGTACAAATAGACCTTGAATCAGCGTGCGCCGACTGCGTCGCATGCGACGCAGTGGGGCTTGACGGATATGGCAAATTTTGCGTGTTTTGCGACGCAATGGGGAATGAGGGGTTAAGTAAATTTGAACTTTGTTGTCAAGCAGTTAAACATAATTTTCAATACAAAACACTCTTTCTTAGGTACTCATATTTTCGTTACAGAATTTCTGGATTAGGTCTCCACGCTCAAGGCCCGCAATAGAAGCTATGAAATAGCTTAAAAATAAACAAAATACATAATATTATACCTAATTGCATTTGACATGACGCAAAGAAAAAAACGCAGTAGTTGGGCGAAAATATGCGTCATATCCACACAAAACGGTCATCGTTCAGCATAATGCTGCGACACTACGCGAGACAGAGTAGTTTTCAGTTCAGTCACTTTTCGTCAACCGGTGCAGCATACAATGCATGCATTCTTCTCTCTATTCTATGACGAGAACAGTTTATAAAGATGTAAAATTATAAATAATTTCAGCGAATCAACACTTTTTGAATAACATCAATCAATCAATCAACCGTAGTGTACTGCTGGACATAGGCATCACCCAGGCTGAGCCACAACACCCTGTCCTCCGCCTTCCGCATAGAGAGAGAGCGGAACGCCCCCCCGCTAGGTAGCTGGGGGGCGTCCCGCAACGGACATCGTAATAATAACACATGAGCTTAGCATATATGCTAATCATCTTGTGGTCGCAAGTGCAACTGCTGAGCGTGGGGTCCTGGTTTGTATTACCAGGTAAGGCAAAGAGTTATTAGATATTTCCACAAGGATTTTCGCAGCAGCCCGGAGTTTGGCAGTTGGTGGTGTCATATCCCCGTGCCTCGGAAAGCACGTAAAACCGTTGGTCCTGCGCCTGATACCTCCCCGGTCGTGTCGGTTCGCCGTCCCGTCGGACTATGAGTAAAGGAACAGAGAGTGCACCTGTGTTTGCGCACACACTTGTGCACTATAATATTTCCTGCGTACCTGGTTAATCTCAGTTGAGACTGGCCACCGTAGCCTAAATCGTTCGAGAGGATAATATTTTATGTAATACATAAAAGCATTTGCAGTAGAGCAGTGGTGGCCCAGTGGTAACGGCCCCGACTTACGAGTCGAGAAGCCTAGGATGAGATTGAAATCACGGCAATAGTTTGAGTTCTTATTTATTATTTAAAACATCTACAAATGTTAACTAAAACTGACTAACTAACAACTACAACTAACTTCAACTTTATCGACTTTGTCGTTAACTGTACAGGTGATATTTTTTGATAAGATACAGGGAAGTTTCTTAATCTATATAATTGATGTGTATTTGAGAAATTAGTTATCTATTTAGTTTAGGTAGGTTACTCAAGTTTATAAGGAAAATGAAAGTAATGATTTAGTTAATCAGTGAATATGTCATCAGTATTTTTGTTCTGCTTGTTTATTGTTTTTATTTATTTCAATTTGTTATCAGACTACAAAGATCGGTATTCCGGTTTTAGGCCGTTATCATGTAGCTGACTAGATAATATTTGTTTTTTAATCATATAAGCCGAAAAAAGAAATGAAGAATAGATTTTTTCTTTATTTATTTCATACTTCAAGCACAGAAATTTACACAGGCGGACTTAGGCATTTACTACCAGTCAACTTTTGGGTGATGCAGAGACAAACAGAGTTAGGTGTAATTACGAAAAATTCCGAAATATAAAAAAAAGTAAATATAAAGATACACTTATACCTATTACAAACTATAAATATAATATATATGCTTAATTATATATAAATATACGCACAAATACATATAAATAAATACACGAATATAACTAAACAAATAAGACAAACAATGGGAAAACATTAACGTTGTGAAAGGACTGAGAACACTAATACTGTACCTAATATGAGAATTTGAAATGACTGTACAATTATAGCCAATTTGCATTATCACCACTAAAAGGTTGGGAACCCCTGCTATAGATAGATGTAGATGTGATGTGATGTGTGTGATGTGTAGTTAGGGGAATTAATATAATATATTAAGTATAGAGTACTTTCCTATGATTTGCGTGTTTGCGTATTTTGATTACTACGTGTGGCGTTATAATATTCCCACTGCTGGGACTCAGGCTTCTTCTCGATGAGAGGGAACATGCTGTAATCCACCACGCGAGCCCAGTGCGGGTTGGTAGATTTCACATGTTTTCGAATTTTTGGTTCTAAGACATGCCGGTTTCCTCACGATGTTTTCCTTCATCATTTTGAGAGCAGTGGTGATGAAATAATTAACACAAAGTAAAACCAAAAACGCCTGTCAGGGTTCGAACCTACGACCCACAAGCACAACTCGTAAGATGGCCATTACTGCTCATTTTAATAATACTCACTGAACCCTGTTACAACTCCAGTGCCCGTAATTATAAGCTCTTTCGTAACATAATAAATTCTATTTTAGAAAAAATCACTTCGAATAAATTCCACATTTTTGGAATCGACGAAAAACCTTGCAAAATGAGTGTAGCGCACTCACCGATTAACCATGTTGACTGACATAGTGATGTAGCACTGGATATCGATATAGTCATGTCGATAAAATAAACATTCATAGGTAAATAAATACAGGACTACTTGTCCCAAATATAAGACTGATATAGTGCTGATGGAGTGATAAAAGCGTCGTATAAAGATTGTTGATATAAAAGCCCCTCATGACGAGAACCTTGGCAGAGCTGAGACCTTCAGTATCTTGGTTCTTGTTGTCAATATGTGAGATGTAGAATCGTCAATCATTGTGCCGATTGTCGTAAGTTACAGCTGATGGTATAATAGCCATGAGCTTCGACCGACACCCGAATCCTCAGGTGTCCAAGCTCTTAAAACAACTGCGTAACGAGTCCCATTTGTATTAAGGCTTGATCCTGGACACGTATTTTTATAAGAAGTTCCTCTCTCTGGAATCCTGTCCTCGATACCGGTGGTCAGATTTCTTTTTAAATTAAAAATGTAAAATATCTACTTAATTAAAATCTTGTTTTCACTGACAGACAAATCACAGCCTAAACGCTCTGCGTTTTCAATATAACAACGCATTTAGGGCGCTGCTGGGGCTACCACGATTCTGCAGTGCTTCGACTATGTTCGCAGAAGCGCACACTGATGGGTTTCATGCTCTTATAAGGAAGTATAATAAGCGTGTCCGCGGACAGGTGGGACTCTCCACTGCTGCGTCACTGGATACGTTTGCATACTGCACTGTGAGCAGTGGACAGTTCCTCCCGGTCTTATTGTGTGTAATTTTATTTTGTGCGTGTTCTTTTGTTTGTTTTTTAGTTGTTTTTTAAAGTGTGTGTTGTGTGTTATATGGATTAATTTCTGAAATAAATGTTTATTTAATTTAATTTATTTGAACCACTGCACACTGGGCCGAGAGTTCCTTTTATAAAGAGTTTTAAGGACGGAGTTTGAAAATTCATCCAATAAAGGGATGAAAGGTTGCATGGAATTTCATCGTTTTTTGATAGTATATCCCATCGGCCACATGGTTTGTTCTGTAATACAACTCATCCAAAAAAGTCGTAACCTCCCTCAGTAAAAAAGGCATCGACATCAAAAATGATTGCGAACATCACTATTTTTGCGTGAAAGAGCGTTTGGCATTTGACCCAATCCCGAAGAGAACAATAATTTACATGCACCCCGGGGCCGCATGCACCCCACCTCTGGCTTCACCCCCCTTCAACCCCATTTACCCCAGCGCGGAATTTTGTCACAAAAAAGCAGTTTTTTTCGCAACAAATTGAACAGCCGAATTTACTTACAAGACTTCAAGAGTTTGTAGAAGCTATTAACATCACTTTGTTTCCTCTGAAGGGTGAGCAGAGGTAAAATATGGGTATATTTGATCAGTGAAGTACTATGTAACCGGTAACCGGTAACCGGTAACCGGTAACCGGTAGGTAACCGGGTACAAATCAGGCACTCTTTACTGAGCAGGCTTGCTACTGAGAAATTGCTGTAGGAAAACCCAATAACATTGCCCGACCTAAGAATCGAGTCCAGGACCCAATCTTTGCGACTTGCGTCCACTAGACCAACGAGGTAGCCGATGTGTTTATTGAAGTCATTTGTTAATAATGAGTAGAGTCCTACAAGAACCTGTTGACGCCTGAACAATATTGACACGTTGTTGAACATTATTTTGTGAAATTTTCAAGCTTACAATTTTTTTTTTGCCCGTAAATTAGTTTATAAAAAAATATGAGACGTTTTTTTTTTCTTTTTTTACATAATCAAAACATTGAGTTAAAATGTGGCATGACGTCACGTCACCACATTTTATACTGACTTGTGACGTAGCATGCTGCCACCACTCCCCAATTATAATGCGTTTTATCTAAATTTTTTAAATTAATATGATAATTATGGTAAAGCAAAAAATACATGTCTAAAATTTTCTTTTTATCAGACTGTCAGACTAAATAGTTTTTTTTGTTTCGCCAGTCCACATACTTAGGGGGTGAATGAATACCAACATGACGTCTTATTGTAGCAGTAATAGCTCAGTGGTAACGGCCGCGACTTACGAATTATAGGTTTGGTTCGAACCCTGTATATTTTTAATCACCACTGCTCTCAAAACGGGAACGTGAGGAAACCGGCATGTCCAAGAACCAAAAAATTCGATGACATGTGACATCTACCAGCCCTCACTGGGCCCGCGTGGTGGATAACGGCCCACCTTTCACAAGAGGAGGCCTGTGTCCCAGCAGTGGGAGCATTATAGGCTGATCATCCTACCGAGATGACGTTTATGAAGGAAAAAAGAGACTTGTTGCACCGACCCCAAATAAAGTGGGATATGAACAGGAGAGATGCATACATGCCTGAGAGATATTTCTCGACGACATGTGAAGCCAAGTCAGAGGCCGCTTGGCGGCTTTTAAACTTAACCCCAAGAAAAGAAGAAGGGCTGGAGATTGATGGTGAATGATGATTTCTCAAATTGTCACAGAAATTGTATCATCATCATCATCTCCCTAGCCTTTTCCCAACTATGTTGGGGTCGGCTTCCAGTCTAACCAGATACAACTGAATACCAGTATTTTACATGCAGCGACTGCCTATCTGACCTCTACAACCCAGTAACTAGGTAATACGATACTCCTTGGTAAGACTAGTTGTCAGACTTTTGGGCTTCTAACTACCCGTAACGACTGTCAAAGATTTACAAATGACAGCCGGGACCAACGGCTTAACGTGCTTTCCGAGGCACGGAGGGGTCTTGGTATGTAAAGATGGTCACCCATCCACGGACCAACCGCGGCAAGCGTAGCTTAAACTGATCGATCGACCCGTGCGGCTGTTATTACTTAGCCACAAGCCCCTCTTAACAGAAATTGTATATTGACATAAACAGATCGCAACGTTAGTGACTATTATTTTGGCCGCATGCCAAACAAACTCTATAGGTAGCTAACGCTACCAACAGAGTTCAGTCATTACAATTAGTTTTGCTCTGCCATTTCAAATTCAAATTCAAAATTATTTATTTTGGGACAACTAGATCCAAATGTTAATAGCTATTAGACACTTTTGTTAGTACTTAAATAAAACTACAAAGGACAACACTCATCATAAAACCCCATAAATAATTCTATACACACATGCACCTGTGATGAGACACCCCGCTCCGTCAAGATAACTTATAGGGAGACACCTCCCTAAGGATCATCAGACGAACGAAATGCCTCAACACAGCACCCTAATTACGTAACGCAAACTTAATTTTAAATTGAAACCAATTGAAAAAGATTGCCAGGCCATTGCTTCATAAGTTCGACAAAAAAATCTGCTCAATTTTTTTTGTCAAACTTATGAAGCAATGGACTGGCAATCTTTTTCAATTGGTTTCAATTTAAAATTGAGTTTGCGTTACGTAATTAGGGTGCTGGTGCACGTCGTTACATCTTCAGCTACAGTTTTCAGTAGTGTATTTCATTTATTTTGTGAAAATTAAGGTCTTTAAACTGAAATCCGATAAGTTCTAAAGATTAACCGACGAAAATAGATATAGACGTCGCATTTCCTAATGAAATGTTTGATAACGATAATATCCGTGGCTGCCGTGAATATGTTGACATGTCTAAAATTGTAATTTGTCAGGGCGGCCATTTTAAAGTTTTGACCTCTTCTGGTAATCGGTTTAAAGAACTTTATTTTCTCATAAGAACTTAAATAATTCGGTAAATTAGTTTAACATAAGTGTCTTAGTTGTTGTTTTATGCCATCTTTTAAATTATATCAACAAATAAACAAAATTCCCCATAGTTTGCATAATAATAAACTTGTCAAGTCGTTCAGCAACAAGTTATCATCTTATTCACCGAGTTGTCAATTTGTTCACCAACAGTTATCAACTTATTCACCGAGTTGTCAACTTGTTCACCAACAGTTATAAACTTATTTATTTCTGGGTATAATATTAGGAGGTAAACAAAGGTGTTTTTAATGACAAACAAATTATAATTATTGGAAAGCAAACAGATTACGATATAAAAAATATTTGTTGATTTTTTGAAGTACTACTTACTCAAATACAGCAATATTGTTCTAACTGAGCAAATATCAAATTGAAATACCACGAGCCTATCAGTTTTCTAGTGTAAAAGCAATAAATAAAATAAAAAATTGTTTTATTGGACCATATACTTAAGTTAAGGTGGAACTAGTCGCGGGCTCGAACTCAATGGTGGGCATGGCCAAAAACCACGCTGTCTCACCTGGCATCGTGTCCGACGGAAATAGTACCAGTGATGAGCAGTTAGAAGCTGGTCTACATGGACAACGTATAGTTCGCACGCACAGAAACACCGTACCGAACGATTTTAGAAAAAAGAGCGCGTAAAAAATTACGAAAAGTCCTTTGGAAGATAGAGTTTTATGAAAAAACCACTGCATGAATCAATTAGAAATAAAATTAATTGAAATTTTCGATAATTTTGCTGTGTCGGTACGGATTTTGTTTTCGAGATTTCACACTTCTTGTATTATTACTTATTTACGCCCAAAGTTGCGCTAAAATTAGCAAGAAAAACGAATCTTTCTTGGCTTATAACTTTTTAATGGCTTTTTATTTTACTATTCTGCTTCCGTACAGACAAAATTACTAATGAGACCTAACGATGTCATGTTAAACTTTGAATGTACGATGTCAAACAGTGGAGTAAAACCCCTCCGAAGTTTGTATAAAAAAAACATCAAATTGTTTCACCTTAACAGATAGGTTAGGTCTTAGGTCATCAATTCATCATACAGATACAATTATAATACAGGTGGAATTTTTTAACCTCACCTGAAATGGAAAAAAAATATGAAAATACCCTAAAATACTGGAGATAGCAAATTTTACTCAAAGGAAACATTCCTTAATTTTTTTTAAGAAATAAATTTTTATTCAAAGATTTTCTAAAATTCGATTGCCACGCTTGGGAACCGAGCCGTAGCCGTTTCCGAGAAAATAACACCCTGTACTTTTATGGCATCAATCGATAAGGATCAAATCTCTCTAACAAACATGATAAATTAAATGAAAGGAAAACCATAAAATCTTAATTTATTTTAATAGAACAAAAAAAATGTGTAAACTAACTAATTCGTTGCTCGAAATGAGCTCCATTTTGTTGGTTGGAGTTGGATTCTGATGATGATAAGATGTTCCTCCGGCTCCTATCAGCAGAATCACAGAGTAAGTTAAGATTTTATGGTTTTGATGGTCACCCATCTACGGACCGACCGCGGCTAGCGTAGCTTAACCTGATCGATCGATACGTGCGGCTGTTATTATTTAGCCACGAGCCCCTCGTTCACATAAACATGTGAATCGTTAATTTGACATGAGATTTTGTCAAGTACAGTACTTTATACATGTTAAAATACGAGATGTCAACATAAATTACCTACCAAAGTCGATTGCTCCAAAAATTATGTAGATAACTAGATATATTTGGAACTATCTTTTTTTTTCGTACATATACATTTTTAATGCGTAGGAAGTATACGTTTATCCAATAACAAAAACATTGAAGTCGTTAATTGTGTTCAAGCCAGTCACGGATATATTATCAACATCCGCATACTCAGCTAACGACATCTATGTCGAAAACCTAAAATTAATGTTTGTTTATTATCAACATGACATGCGCTAAAATCCTCGTCCTTATTTATGTCCTTTGCGAAATATAAAACATGGTATCACTAACGCCATCTAGTAGACTTATAGCATACTACAGTTATAAAATGTTGTCAGTAGATGGCGTTGTTAGTAATTATCGATTGTACAGTAATTTGGCATTGTTTGCAGCCGGTAGGTAGGCTTCGTTTTGAAAAGTCGTGAATTACAGTAATCTAAAATTATCGGGCCGGTGTTATAAAGTTGGTAATAGCAGGTCAGTCACGCACGGAAAGTTTGCCCATAATTTTCATGGTGCTGCGTTTAGTATTACTTGGTGCTCGACTAGTCCAGGTTTTGTACCAACACAAAAATACCTGAATCTTTGGAAAGTGAAACGTCAATTGAATGATATCAGGACTTATTATTGATCCCATTGATGTCCTACACTAAGTTTTATGCCGTGGATGTAATAAAAAATGTACACTCTTGCTTAGTTGCCGATGTCAGATTATATAAGTCCAATGAATTATCCATATTACCAGGAGAGCAGTGGTGGCCCAGTGGTATCGGCCCCGACTTACGAGTTGTAGGTCGTGGGTTCGAACCCAAGCAGGCGCTTCACTTTGTGTAAATAATTACGTCACCACTGCTCTCAAAACGGTGTAGGAAAACATCGTGAGGAAACCGGCATGTCTTAGAACCAATAATTCGAAGACATGTGACATCTACCAACCCGCACTGGGCCCGCGTGGTAGATTACGGCCCACTCCCTCTCACAGAGAGGAGGCCTGTGTACCAGCAGTGGGAACATTAATAGGCTGATTATGTATGTGTGTATGTATGAATTATAGGAGGAGAGAAGGGACTGTGGTTGTTAAATATGCATTAAATATTATAATGTAGCCTTACCCAATGTCCTATTTAAAAGCGATTGTCGCGCGAATACGGTCTTACTCTTATGTCACTTTTTGTACGGTGCACCTTTTTACGCCGACTTAGTGTGCTTTCCGCTTTTCCGAACAAAAAGTGACATAATATAGAATTTACATAGACAGTAGGTGCTTCTTTGAGTGCTTCTGATCGTTGTATTATTTTATTTGATTAAATGGAATTTCGATGGGGAAGAAATCGTCGTGTAAATAGCTTGTTTTTATAAATACCTACTTAATATTAGCCAGTTTTAACATGCGTGGTCTGCCGCCCAGTCTGTAGAACGGACATCTATAACAGAAAAAACATCCCTGCCTCTGTACGAGTGAAACAGCAAGCGTACTTTCCCGACCCAGCGCTCCACCGTCCTTGAACGAGCTCTATAATTCCCCACTCCGTCTATCTCCTTCATTTAATTCCATTCGAAATTACAAATAGCTTCTTAGGGCGTTCCCAACGATTACATTTGAAACTTAAGGCTATTTCAAACAATTTATGATGGCTCTGACTTTCGAAACTCGATTTGGGGAAGTTCCCAAAATAATCGCACAGATTTGTCGGCAGTTTTAATATGGGGTCAACGGATTTGGGGTGCGTTGCGAGTGTCAGCGTTTATAGCTACTGAGATATTCCAAAAACCCAATAACACTTTGTCCAACCCGGGAATCGACCCCACGCTCAGTATTCGCGCTTGAATCCACGAGGCCTACGGGGCAGACAAGTGACTAAACTATAGCAACCAACTAACAACAACTACAGCAACTATAACAGTCATAGGTCTTGAGTTCGAACCCAACATGAATCCAAAAAGTCAGAGGTGCGTGCCTTACCTCTGACTTTTTGGATTCATGTGCGTATTGTATAATTATTACTTGCTTCAAAAACGGTGAAGGAAAACATCGTGAGGAAACCAGTGCCTGAGAGATATTTCTCGACAGCATGTGAAGCCAAGTCAGGAGCTCGTGGCTAAGTAATAACAAGCCGCATGGGTCGATCCATCAGGTTAGACTACGCTTGCCGGGGTTGGTCAGTGGATGGGTACTTAACCATTTTTACATACCGAGACTCATCCGTGCCTCGGAAAGCACAATAACCATTGGTCCCGGCTGTCATTCGTGGATCTTTGACAGACATTACGAGTCGTCAGAAGCCCGAAAGTCTGACACCAGTCTTACCAAGGGGTATCGTATTACCCAGTTACTGGGTTGTGGAGGTCAGATAGGCAGTCGCTCCATGTAAAATACTGGTATTTACGGTTAGACTGGAAGCTGACCCCAAGATAGTTGAGAAAAGGCTAGGAAGAAGAAGATGTGAAACCAAGTCAGAGGCCCATGGGCGGCTTTAAAACTCTGACACCAGGTTAGTCACTAACGAAAAGAAGAAGAAGCTATCAACCGCCATTTCTGACTGCCTGGGTAATATTTTCGCCAAGGCAAGAAAGTAGTCGCAGAAACCAAGACCGCAACTTTACCGGCGACCATTCATACATTTCGTTAGAAGACGAACGTTTTGCTAAATGGATGCTTGGGTACAATTGACCTTAATTGTTTTTAGAGTCATTAAACCATTAGCATTATAATTTTCTTTGTTCAACTGTGAAACTTTGAAAAATTGGCCTGTCTGTGGCCGTCCTTTTAAAATGATAATTGAATTTTAATTCTTACATCTATAAAATATGTACTTACTTTTAGAAAATTGTTTATGAAGGGGCCACCTGTACCGGTATTTCTTATATCGCTACAAGGTTATTTTTTCGCGTGGCCAAAGTCAGAACAGAAAAATTAAATTAAATCTTAAAAATTTAATATATCTAAATGTATTGAAAAAATGTTCACAATGTATTATAAAAAAATATACATATAATTTATATGTTTAAATATTTCATTTGATGCAATTCTTGAAACATAAATTCAACGCCAAATCCAAATCCAACATCATTCGAGTGCCAAACGATTCTTGAAGCAGTGTATCTGGCAGCTCTAGGACTATGAGGTCTAAGTCGCTTAATGCCTAGTTTACAAAAGCTTATTGCTCATCATTAGACGCTTCCGTGTCGGCTTGACTTTAAAATCAAACTTAAATTCTAATCTTTTTATTGTGGGAAGATGTTAGGTAAACAGTTCCATTATGTCCTGCCTAATTCATCATCTTCATCAGCCTATTAATGTTCCCACTGCTGGGACACAGGCCTCCTCTCTGTGAGAGGGTGTGGGCTGTAATCTACCACGCGGGCCCTGTGCGTTGGTAGATGGTTGGTAGATGTCATAATAATAATATATGTCCTCGAATTTTTTGATTCTAAGACATGCCGGTTTGCTCACGATGTTTTCCTTCACCGTTTTGAGAGCAGTGGTGATGAAATTATTTACACAAAGTAAAGCGCCTTCTTGGGTTCGAACTTCGAACCCACGACCTACAACTCGTAAGGCGGGGCCGTTACCACTGGGCCACCACTGCTCTCCTGCCTATTTGGCATACAATAATTATGTCACCATGCAGTATTAAAAAATTCTCAGGTATCACTTATAAAATCTTACAAAATAACAATTATAATTATCAGTTTCTATTCACTATACTAAGCACTAATTCATTATGTTTACAAGTAAGGTGACAAGTACAAACATTAGTTACTAAGCTCGTGTAAACTAGATACACATAACTGAAACTTTTTAGTTGTGGTACCTTCACCAATTCGTATAAAACTATTTGCTATGTAAACAACGGTGACAAAAAACGTATTATATGATCACCAATTTACACCAAGTGGCTCTTCTCCATAGGAAACGACCAATTGGAACTGTGTACCTAGCTTCTGACGTATCATTAGTATTAGTGCGCATGCAGATTTATGTGAAATAAAATAATTATGATCTTTGACATAATATATTATGTATACAGGGTGGCAGGGACATCGACGCGAAGCCTGTTACCATGGATTCAGTACATGATTCTGAAAACCCCTGCGTTGAATATTTTCGTCGGTTATTAAAAAAAAACAGCTGTTTCATAGAAAAGTGCAATACCTACGCGGTCAAAATGTATGGAACAGCGGTTTTGTTTTTTAATAACCGACGAAAAATGTCGACGCTGGGGGGTTCTGAATCATGTACTGAATCCATGGTAACAGGCTTCGCGTCGATGTCCCTGTCACCCTGTATATGGTAGTCAGAAGCCCAAAAGTCTGACAACCACTCTATTACCAAGGGGTACATAGTAGTATTCAGTAACTGAGTTGTTCCTGGTCAGATAGGCAGTCGCTCTTTGTAAAATACTGGTATTCAGCTCTATCCGGATATACTGGAAGCCGACTTGGGAAAAGGCTAAGCAGATTATGATACTGTGCTATTTCTATCTTATAAGTCTCTTTTACTGTTAGCGTAACAATAATAATATTTCATAGTGGTAGCATTGGAGTGTTCTAGAACAATGTCGCGTGTCTAGCAATAATGGCTTCTGTCTGTTTGTGAAACTGTATCAAGTGTCTCGCTATACGGGATGGCAGGGACATCGACGCGAAGCCAGATACCAAGGATTCAGTACATGATTCTGAACTGCGTTGAAATATTACGTCGGTTATAAAAAAAAAATCTGCTGTTTCATAAAAAAAGTGCAATACCTACACGGTCAAAATGTATGGAACAGCTGTTTTTTTTTAATAACCCACGAAAAATTTTGACGTGGGGCGTTAAAATTTTCAGAAGGTTCAGAATCATATATTGAATCCATGGTAACAGGCTTCGCGTCGATGTCCCTGACAACCTGTAGATATACATTATGCAAAGCGTCACCTTTTCTTTAAAGTCCTAATATTAACGTAGCTTTTGCTTCGATTACGTTCATAAATCTAGCACGCGCACGGCGCACCGGTTGCGAGTCATACGCACCTGACCTTTCTGAAGAAAGGCCATAAGGCGTTTATGACGTTCCCTCCCGGCGTTCCCACTCACATCTACCCTGTATACCTTCTGTTTGTCGCCTTTCATTCATCCTCTAAACAACACGACCAAAAGCTACAAAAATGTCAAAATTCTAATGTTAACCAGCATCGACACTAGAAAAATGAACTCCTTATGTTTGGAACACCGCACCATATGCAAACATTGCAATAGGTAAGCTTGCTGATATTTACCCTAGGGTTGCCAATTTTTTATACAAGAAATAAAATACTATTAAGCTTTGTGCAGACCAGCGCGCAGCGCAACTAGACGCGCGACGCGACACCGGTTATTGTTATACCGTGAAATTTTCTTAGAAATTGTATTGTTCGTGTCGCGCTGGTCTGCAAAAGCCTTTATGATCAAAGTGGGAAAATAAACAATATTTCGGAAAAATTAACCGAACCTCATAAAAAATAAAAAAAACAACCGTCTACCAATAAAACACTTTATGTTACTTTTATTTCGGAAGTCAGTGTCTTTGGTTTTGTATAATTCATTTTTTGCCACCGACTTTTTTATTTTGCTATAGCTCTCTTTATTAGTGAAAACAGTATATTCGTATACTTTATTTTTGTTGAACAGCAAATATTTTAGAGTGAAAAACAGTCTAATACTGTTTTCAACAGTATGGCAACCCTAATCTACACATATACAAGAAATATAGGTATTTTCCTTCAATATACCGGCATTACGCTGGCTCGATTCCCTGAAGCTGAATAGTGGTGGGGCATGCAAACATATCGATATTTGATGATATATTTGTTAGGGTTTACAATAAGGAATTTCCCAGCAGTAGTCCGAAGTTGGGATTTCATGGGACCTTAAAATTAACTGGCAAAATGTGAGCAAGTACATCTGTGCGACAAATACAAGAGTGATAAAAACAAATAATAAGTAAATAAAATGTTATTCAAATAAAAAGTAAGATTATGATTTACATTAATTACAATCGAGGAAAATTTAATTCTAACTGTAATGTAGACTTCCTGATCTAGGTTTATGAAAACCTGCGTTTCAGGCCATCAATTTACATCAAACATTTAAAAAGAATAATTCATTTATTAGAATCTAAAAAAAAACAATGTTTTCAATGACTTAAAGAGTAACTATTTGAGTACCTATATTATTTTAAAACTAGATTATGTAAGATAAATTAACTATATTCTTGCGTGACGTCATCATACCTTAGCCTCAATCACCGGCCAACATGTTCAAAATCTAATTAATTGTTTGTAATCTGGGAGTTTCACACCTCTCTAACCTCACAGGCGTTATGTTGTTTATGTTTATCACTCTAAGAAATCCTAATCCTAATCGTTAAAATAAATGTTATGTACAAATTACTAATTTGTCATCATAAGAAAAAATAATACTAATTTGAAATTAGTATTATTTTTTCTTATAATGACATAAATTGCAGGAATTATAGGATAGATCGCTTCACCGAGACCGCCCACAAAGTAGGCGAGCAGTCCGCAGGACGACCTATACCGTCCAAAAATAAATTCGCCCGTTTAGGACATTGCCAAGAGTTACCAAGGCCCAATAATTTCCTTACTCAATAGATTGAGGCACGAAGTAAACTCGGAAATTTTTCCTGCCTATACTATCCGCGAGAACGAAACCATAGCGCGATTCAGAAACTGACCCGAATGGTACAACGCCATCTATCGAGCGAGGGGTCAAACTTTTGCGCTTCAGTTTTAGTGTTGTTTTTATTGTAACTATGAAGAATATTGTCTTTTTAGATACGATAAAAATATGGCAGTGTATAGAGTGCCACCAGTGGCACTCTATCCCTATCGGATAAAGTGCCACTACAGGCACCCTAGTAACACCGCCTCGGCCCGGCCAAAGTGCCGCAAGCATTGGATTGTCATTATCACTGTCACTAAGTCACGTCACTTGGTATTTTGTTTGATTGTCGAGGTTAGATCGCTGTAAAACACCACATTCCCAAAACATTACATTATCTTGTGCCTAAACGGACCCTGGCACTTCGGCGCGGCGGCCGCTGACGCGGCCCCGCTCGCTATGCTCGCTCGGCTCGTGCGTTGTGTGGTCACAGTTCTAACCTAACCTAACCTAAATAACAAGTGACAGTGACAATGCAACGCTCACGGCACCCTAGCCGGGCCGAGGCAGCGACACTAGAGTGCCACAAGAATACTCGCGGCACTCTATACATTTCGTAAAAATATTTAGAAATCTTATTTCAATGTTTTATTTAAGGTGAATGTAATGTTTTCAAACCACTTTCACAATAAATAATTTATAAAAAGAGAAAAATAGTATCGATTCTTTTGCCACATCTCTAGTCGCCTTTGTAAGGCAATCTCCCTATTTACGGGCGTGCATCGGTGCAGACTCTATTAAATCGACGCTGGGGCGGTATGTCACCTGAATTAATATCGATTATAGCACAAGTCTTTATCGAGATTGAGGAGTCATTAGTTTGTTTATTAAAAGACGGTATTTTATACTAAAGCGTAGGTATTTTTTCATGTTTACATATATCGAATATCGGAACATGTATCTGTTTTGTTCTTTACTTTAAATAAATAACTTTTTGATCAGTAGTTGGTCGCCCTAAGAACATTGTTGAAGGAAAAATAAATCCGGGTTCCATGTCAGTGCCTACACCCAAAAAAAAGCGTGTTTTTATGTTTGTAGTAACAATTGGCCATCTTCTAAAATACGTATAGCTGTCCTGAGGAAATCGCCAAAGTGAATAATCATGAAAAATGCCCTTTTTACACCTAAAACAGTTAAAAGCGTGCATTCTAAAAGTTGGCAACGTCGTAAATAGCTGTCAAATATTAATTACCTGTTTTGATTAATATGGAAATAATACTGTATGAAAATAAGCAATGTGGCTAAATAGCGAACTAGAACATTCATAATGAAATGCAATAATTAATGTCGTAACATCAAATAAGTTTTAGATGTAAAAAAGTGTTTCGAAAGGACATTGTTCGGCGTCCATACATCGTTCGCCTAAAAACCAACAGAGACGGGAATTTACTTTCTGTATTCTAAATAATGGATATATACGACTGAAACTAAATTAAAATCACGGACACTTCTGAGAATTGTAAAAAATCTAAAACACTTTCGGATTTTGAGGCTATAATAAGGCCAATAGAAACATACTAACTTAGCGTTTATTAGTGAAAATACATTGGATTATATCTTCAAACGTTTCATTAAGTGCTTATTGTACTATTAGGTAGTCAGAACCATTCTTTCTTTAAGTAGTTACTAATTTATTTGTAGTTATGACTAGTTTAGGGCTATGAACTGAAATCACAGTTGTTTGTTCACGCCAAGTTGTTAGACAAAATCGAAAAAAAAACAGACAATGCAATAACACAAACGAAAATATACAACCAACGCAAGATGCACAGGAGTTAAATGACAAAATAACAACACTGTCATTACTATAAAATGTCAAACTGTCATCAGTAAATTAGTCGACAGTCAGCGTCGTTGTTGCTCATTTCACACAGCGCTTTCAATGGCTTTATTCTGTTTGTAACTAAATATCTTATTCATAGATCAAGCGCTGAGAGTGCTGAGCGTTGTAATTACGGGGCACACTACTTATACGGCTGCGCAAAAAGAATTGGCTGTACGAGCTATTGCCCTTTGCCTACACCAAAACGTTATATTGAAACAAAAATAATGGCGCCGGGGACTAACACCGAAGTGAATTACTTTTTAAATTGTTTTCGAAATTAAGAAGTGTCCGTTCTATTGTAATAATTGTAAAGTAAATGATTAAAAAAACTAGTAATTACTGTAAAAGTTTCATACGTGTTGATTCATAGGCCATTTCTAGCAATGTCCTTTCCAAATGCTTTTTTTACACCTAAAACGAGTACAACATCAAATTCAATGTTACAATTGCAATTCATTAAGTATTAATATTTCTTATTTCCATACAGAATTATTGCCAAATTATCTAAACAGCGAAATATATGACAGCTATTTGCGACGTTGCCCACTTTCAGAATGCACGCTCTTAAGATCAAATTCGGTGTTATAATTGCAATTTCAATTATAAATATTTGAGGCCACTATACAGGATGAAATTGAATTCATGCGACACCTCTTAAGGGGTCATTGTACTCATCATTATGAACAACTTTCACTATGAGACCAACCCAGAAATAGCAAAAAAAAAACAGCTGTTCCCTACATTTATGTTCACATATCTCGTCAAAATGTAGGGAACAGCTGTTTTTTTTTTGCTATTTCTGGGTTGGTCTCATAGTGAAAGTAAAGTATGAGTAAAATGACCCCTTAAGAGGTGTCGCATTAATTAAATTTCAACCTGTAGAGCGATATTTCATATTTCCATACAGTAATATTAACAAATTAATAAAAACGGGTAAACATTCGACAGCTATTTGCGACGTTTACCAACGGCTTAACGTGCTCAATATGTTATAGATGGTCACCCATCCACGACCCGACCTTCGATCGACCCGTTCTGCTGTTATTATTAAGCCACGAGCCCCTCTAAGTTGAAGTTTAAATAAGCTGAATTTAGAAGGGTTTGAAGTCCCAATTTCCAAAGAAAATAAAAAGAAGTTAATAAACAATAATCGTTTTCTTTCAGTCGCTCCATTGCAAACGTGGAATGACTCGATTACTTGAACACTAGACCGTAAATAAAGTATCGAGAGTTTTGTTCAACTTTGATTAGTTTACCTATTCCATATCGATTGTCTTTGATTGGGTAAAGGACATCATTCATTTTGGGCTAAATGTGAAAGTGCCGGCCAAACAAAAAAAAAGTTATATTCCGTTAGAACATGTTTTTCTCTTCACTTTTCACTATGGGACCAAACCTGTAGGGCCATTCCCTGCGCTGTTATACGTCTTTATAAAATACTGTTTTCAGTATGTTTTAGTTAAGAGAATAACAGTAATCTAATTATAACAATAGCTTTTTATGGCAGTAATCATTACAGGCATCATCTTTTATTGTAAAACTAAGGTTCTAGGGTTATTCTCCACATACCTAACTACAGTATGCGAAATAACGTTTTTTTTTATAGTACTAGTCTAAGCTGATAGAAATAGGTACTTATCACTAGTATTAACTGGTTTTATGCCCATAAAACGCCACAGGCATGGAACAGAGGTGTGGTGGTACTCTTCTTTAAAAAGGGCGACAATGCCCTGCTTAAGAACTATAGGCCCATCACAGTTCTGACCCATATCTACAAGCTGTTTTCAAGAGTTATCACGAACCGTCTCATGCGCAGGTTTGACGAGTTCCAGCCTCCCGAACAAGCCGGATTCCGTAAAGTCTTTAGCACCACATACATACGCTGCGGCAGGTTACACAGAAGACCGAAGAGTATAACCTGCCTCTCTGCTTAGCGTTTGTGGATTACGAGAAAGCCTTCGATTCGATCGAGACATGGGCAGTCTCTTCAACGGTGCCAGATCGACTATCGGTACATCGAGGAGGTTAAAGTGCCTATACAAAAACGCCACTATGTCAGTCCGACTTCACGACCAGACCTCGAAACCTATCCTTCTGCAGCGAGGTGTGAGACAGGGAGACGTTATCTCTCCGAAACTATTCACCGCTGCACTGCAGGATGTCTTCAAGGTTCTGGACTGGAAAGAACTAGGCATGTTATAATGGCTGAGACCAAGGAGGACCTCAGTAAACTGCTCGATGACCCCAGTAGAGCCTCCAAAAGAGTGGGTCTTAAAATTAACATGTACAAGACAAAGGTCATGTCAAATGGCCATGTAACACCCACTCTTATAAAGATCGGAGACGCTACGCTCGAAGTTGTAGACGAGTATGTTTACCTAGGACAAACTGTCCAGCTAGGTAGGTCCAACTTCGAAAAAGAGGTCAAGCGTCGAATCTAACTCGGCTGGGCAGCGTTCGGGAAGCTACGCAATATCTTCTCGTCCCACATACCACAGTGTCTCAAGACGAAAGTCTTTGGCCAGTGCGTGTTGCCAGTGATGACTTATGGCACTGAAACGTAGTCTCTCACAATGGAAGGTCCATTGTGAGAGACTACGTTTCAGTGCCATTGCTCTTTGGGTGATTTTTTGCCATATCAGAAGGCAAAAAATCACCCAAAGAGCAATGGAGAGGGCTATGCTTAGAGTTTCCCTAAGTGATCTAATCAAAAATGAAGAGATCAGCAGGAGAACCAAGGTAACCGACATAGCCCGGAGAATTGCTAAACTTAAGTGGCAATGGGCAGTACACATTGCTCGCAGACCAGATGGCCAAGGGGGCTGAATGATTCTGGAGTGGCGACCGCGTACCGGAAGACGTAGCGTGGAAGGCCTCCCACAAGATGGACCGATGACCTAGTAAAGACCGCAGGAATCCGCTGGATGCGGGAAGCACAGACTCGATTGAAGTGGGTGGAGGCGTATGTCCAGCAGTGGACGTCTTTCGACTGATATGATGAAATAGACCTAAATCGAGTTAATACTAGTGATAACTATTTCAATCAGCCAATAATAGTACTGTCGAAAAAAAAAACTTTATTTCTTATACTGTAGGTATGTGGAGAATAACCCTACAACCTTAGTTTCACAATAAAAGATGATGCCTGTAATTATTACTGCCATAAAAAGCTATTATTATAATTAGATTACTGTTATTCTCTTAACTAAAACATACTGAAAACAGTATTTTACAAAGACGTATAACAGTGCAGGGAATGGCCCTATAGATTTGGTCCCATAGTGAAAAGTGAAGAGAATAACATGTTCTAACAGAATATAACTTTTTTTTTGTTTGGCCGGCACTTTCACATTTAGCCCAAAAATGTATGGACCGTGAATGTTCTCCTTTGGATTTGCATTCACTTGCTTTTGTAAAAACAAGTTCTGTATAGTGATACAGAATGATGTTTTTACAAAAACAAGTGAATAATAATAAAGAAATACTTTTTTTACAACTAGACTTAGATAATAATTTCACTGCAGTACAGAGCAATTTACCTTCTCAGAATAATAACTAGAATCTCACCTTGGTTCACACCCGTGAGATTCTGAAAAAACCAGGGACTAACCTGAGAAAATTAAATTAAAAAAACCAAAATAATAATAATACCATTTATTTCAGGCGACACAGGCCCATAGGAAAATACCTTAACCTAAACATACATATTTTAATATAAACCACTAGTGTTAATAAATAAGGCTTAGACTATGTTAGTAACACTTCACTTAGCACTAGCTTGACCGCTTGCTGTCTTGTGGAACTTGTCCGCGGTAGCGACGGAACACCACGTCCTGCGGCCAAAAGTCTTCTTGCATGACGAGGGGCAGATAGCAGTTCGGTACACGCACGACGAACGCCTTGAAGTAGACGTTCCGGCGAATGCAAATCTGGCGAAATGTGTTTGTCTTCTCTGCCTACCAGGGGGTACAAACACATTTCGCCAGGCGCAAACTCCTAATGGCAAATGCACAGTTTTTTACACGACTGCCCAAAAAGGAGTGTAATGTGTTCTTACACGACTGCCCAAAAAGGAGTGTAATGTGTTCAGGGTTCATGTATGTATGTGAGTTTCTTTGTTCCACCATAACTTTTAAATGCCTCAACAGATTTGGATGTATGAGGTATCGTTAGAATCCTTATATCATCCCGAGTGACATAGGCTATATTTTATTTGAAAAAAAATACCTGTGGTGGCAGTATGGTCAAACTTAAAAAATAAATTAAAAAAACTTAAACATTTATTTACAATATCTAATTTAAGGCCTTGATTAGCACATTCCATAACTATATAATTATTGGCATACATTTTACCTAACTAGGGAATAAATGCAAATGAAATGAAATGAAATGAAATTGTTTATTCTGTAAATAGGATATCGGAATCACTTTTACACGTCATATTAAAAAAAATGTTTAAAATAAGCTAGATGAGGTCGGCGTTTCCTAACTGACTACTCTGAGAAGAAAGGCCGAAACAAACTCAGAGGTCACGGTCTCTTTTAAAGTCCAGACATAATCTTGGTCAAGCCATATGAGAACCATGTAGATTAGTGTCTGAAATGGTCTTTTGAGGAAAGAACCACACAGTGTTGAGTGGACCTGTCCAGTCAGTGCAAGCATTTGTCAGTAATCGTGGAGCTCACTCAGAGCGACGAACAATACCAAAGAAAGGACATTTGGGTAGGCCGCATCAACTACTCAAACTGCCAGACCATCATTAAAACATTATTAAGTATATATAAATAAATAAATAATAAATAAAACTAACTGTGAAATAAAAAAAATAAAAAAACATTAAAGAGAAAAATACCCACATAGTCCTCACATTCACAATAATTAAAATAATATTATACTTTACAAAGTAATCATGTCATTTTGTATATAATTTTATTATGTTATTATTTTAAAAAGCAAACAAATATAAATAAAAATTCATCTTTGGCTGCAAATCAGTAGCACTGCGAATGTCTAAATGATTGAATGGTTTCGTAAATGAATGCGTTATTATTATTAAAAAAAAAAAAAAAACGATAATAAAACTTGTCACTAAAATGTATAAAATAAAAATAAATAATTAAATAAAATAAAAAACACAACTGCCCTGCCAAAAACGAACTAAAAAGTAAAAAACAAGCTGTATTAGTTAATCTGAAATCTAAATTGTTACTGCAATCGGGGGACCTCTTAGATTAAAAAGTGTTCCACGGAACAGTCCCCTGCAGTAACAATTTAGATTTCAGATTAGCTAATACAATACAGCTTGTTTTTTACTTTTTAGTTCGTTTTTGGCAGGGCAGTTGTGTTTTTTAATTTTTTTAATTATTTATTTAAACACTTTTCATTTGTTTTTTTTATTTTTATTTATAAATTCATTAACCTAATGAACAGACAAGAAGAAAAGAACAGAGAAATATGTACAATTTATTTCTAAAGAAATCTCTATCAGCATACCTGCGATAGGAAAGTTGATAAAGAGAGATGTAGCCAACGTGTGTAAGAGTAGAATAGAAAATAAAATACATAAAAATAAAACAGTTCAGTGAATAACAATAATTCAACAAACATTATGAGAATATACCTACATAATCTTCTTAAAACAAAGTTGCTTTTCGCGTTTGTCTGTATGTCCGTGTTGTTCTTATAAAAGGTGGAAACGACAATACAACAAAAAATTAAACGGTGTGTCCATAATGACGTTCCCATTCTGTATACTAAAATTCAATTGAATATATTCAATAGTTTAGTCATTATAGCTCGGCAAAATCCATAGTCAGCTCGGGCTATTTCGTTTATCCTCCCTAAGGTGGATATTCTGAAATGTATGCCCGAGAATTCACCCAAGGCCTAGTTGGATAAACGGAATTTATAGGTTTAGAGTGGATCCGGCTTACATTACATTTAATTTGTTTGAAAAACTCGTTTTTTTTCTCGAAGCTAGGATTTATTTGTCAGTTCCAAAATACTCTTATGCATTTAGTAGTGCCAGTATTTAAATTTTTTGTTGTATGGTAGTCTCCACATTGTATACCACGCAACAGATTTTTCGTCTTTTTGATGAATGATGAAAAAGAGTGTAGGCATTCAAAGAAGTAACTGCTTTGTATTCTCAAAATCTTCTTCTGCTCGCAGTTCCTCTACAATTACCGAAGCTTAGCCATCGGCTTTCAATAGCTCTCTTAGTCCTTAGACTTCAATATTCCTATATTTTCAAGATAAAGAAAACAATATTAAGAAGTCCACCATTTTATTTAGCATTTCTAGTTTATTCTATTAAACGAATCCCCAGACAAACAAAACAGACAGTATTCATATCCTACTGTCTCCAAGATAATATGGTTTATTAAGAAATGCTAGCGTGCCCTAGGCTAGTTTATTTCCTTTGTTGTAGAACTAATTTTTACTGAAATACCGTACCATTATTGAGATAATACATTGTTAAACTAAATTGAATCTCTGTGTATGAATGAAAGGCCGAAATTGAATATATCACTTTTAAGTTTACACGATTCTCTTTGATGGTTTTATCCAAATTAAAAGGCATATTATAAGTGAACCGGGGCTCAAAACGGCCTCTGTGGCAGAATCTTAATATGATAATATTTCAGTCACACAAACTGTCACAAACTGACAATTCATAATATTCATCATCATCTATTAAACACCTGAAACACAGGGTATGGTCGTTACAAGTTTTGAAATTTTAGAGACAAACCCAAAGTCATTTAGTGCTTTGAATGCGGCATTGTCTTGAGGTCGTGAATAAAATATTCTTGTGCGATGAAACATTGAAATAAAAATGAAATGACTGAATGACGGCCCCGACTTACGAGTTGTGTGTTCGAACCCAAGCAGGCGCTTTACTTTGTGTAAATAATTTAATCACCACTACTCTCAAAACGGTGAAGGAAAGCATTGTGAGAAAACCGGCATGTCTTAGAACCAAACATTCGAAGATCAACCCGCACTGGGCCCCCGTGGTAGGTTACAGCAGCCCTCTCTCTCTCACAGAGAGGAGGCCTGTGTCCCAGCAATGGGAACATTAATAGGCTGATATGTATGAATGAATGATGATGATGATTTTGAAATGTGTTGTAGGTACGTTTGACCTTTTCACGAAATAATACTGCTGTAACGGTTACCAGCTTTCTACGTGTTTCAGCCTTTGTTGGCGCTGGCACATATTACGCCATCATCATCATCATCATTATATCAGCCGAAAGACGTCCACTGATGGACATATGCCTCCCCCAAGCACCGCCACTTCGACCGATTATTTGCTTCCCGCATCCAGCGGATTCCTGCGGCCTTTTACAAGGTCATCGGTCCATCTTGTGGGTGACCTTCCCACGCTACGTCTTCCGGTACGCGGTCGCCACTCCAGAACCTTTCGGCCCCATCGGCCATCTGTTCTGCGAACAATGTGTCCTGCCCATTGCCACTTTAAGTTTGGCAATTCAGCGGGCTATACATATTACGCGCTGGTTGTCAATACTGCAGCCAAATCAGCGGGAAACAGTGTCAACCGACGACGTCAAATTCAGATAGGAACTTCTCGGCGCTTATTGGCGACAGTTCGTGCTGATTACAAAAGTATGAAAACTCCCTGCATCGAACAGCAGTGACAACCAGCGCTTATCAGCGCCGACAAACGCTGATATATCGGCGCCGGTTACTAGCTTTCGACGTTAATTTGTAGAAGTAAGTCAGACGGTACTTAGCACGACCTACCTCGAACGAGCCCTGCATCTTTCTGTAAACAAAACAAAACCTCAAATTTGAAGAAAAAACAAATAATTATCAGCTCATGTAGATATGTAAAAATGTATGCAAAGGAAAACAAACTAGAAACTACCGACCCAATATCCAAGATTTTAGCTAGAATTTTTAAGAAAAGACTTTTAATTTTGCGGAACAAAAGATTCTTAGATAGCTATTCGTTGGAACTCATTACGTATGAAAGAATATGTTGAACAATAGCTATTGTTTTGTTATTGAAAATTAAAAGGAAACTGTGCTTACATATTCTCGTGAAATGCTGAAAACCCAAGCGGAATATGGCACATAAAGATTTAACGAAAGTTCCACGGCCCGCTTTCTTACAGGCCAGATCGTGCCAGGCTAGGCCGACAGGCCGCGGGAACCGTCAATCCTTGTGGTGGGAATGCTCGGCACGGGCCGCGACAGGCCTCGACAGGTTGTGGGACCGTGGCTTCACTCGTACAATACCTGTATGACCTACCTGTATGAAACCCGCGCGGGACGCGACAGCACGGGTCGATCCTTTCAATGATTAGGCAGGCAAGCGACTATTTGCACTAATTTGAATACCTCCATACAATTTAGTCGACACAATCGGCGCAAATGCATACAGGCCCCTCATCCCGCGCGGGATTCACTTCAGTTTGGCCAGGCTGTGTCACATTATGCTGGGTAGAATTTTTGCTACAAAACCACCCAATAATAATTTGCTCGACCTTGGAATCGAACTCAGGACTGGTATTTTTTTACAGCTTTTTTAAAATATTTCTCTTCAAGAATATCCATAGCTTTTTACTATCAATTTGATACGCGTAGGGAATAAAATTGTCTTTGCAAACGTTTATGTACTCGTACTTACACCCCATTGCTTTCTCGAACACTGATTTAGAAAATTCCTTCCATTTACATTTTATATGCACGTGTTTCTGTGAAAATTAAACGACTTTTCTTTCTTTCTCGACATCATCCGAAGAAAATAATATGCTATAAATTGTATATAGTATAGAGCAGTGTTTCCCAAAGTGGGAGATAACGCCCCCTTGTGGGCGCTGGAGGCCTAGAGGGTAGCGGGGGCTCAGAAAACATTGGGGGGTGTTAAAGTGGTTTGGGGAGGGGGGGGGCGATGGCTGATTTATAATTTCATCTACTTAATATTTTAAATTCACTGTAATTAAACCTACCTCCTACACAACATCGATTATTTAGCTCATATTTCTGCCCTGTTTGATTGTATAAAAACTCTCGTTTAGAATGTAAGTTTAAACTTCTGCCCAGAGTAATATAGCACACTATAATTAAATTAATTAAAGTAATTAATGTGATCGTGGTTTTTAACATGAAAAAAAAGTAAAAAAAATTGGGGGGCGCTGAAAAATAATTGATTTTCAAAGTAGACAGTAGTAGTGGTAGATGAAATAAGTTTGAGAACCTCTGATATAGAGAATGGTATTTATAAGTACTATTTCATATACTATATGTTTATTCTGCAAATAGGATATCTAAATCACATATACACGTCATATTAAAAAAAATATTAAAAATAAGCTAGATGAGGTCGGCGTTTCCTATCTGACTACTCTGAGAAGAAAGGCCGAAACCAACTCAGAGGTCGCAGTCTCTTTTAAAGTCCAGACATAATCTTGGTCAGGCCATATAAGAACCATGTAGATTAATGTCTGAAATGGTCTTTTGAGGAAATAACCACACAGATTTGAGTGAACCTGTCCTGTCAGTGCAAGCATTTGTCAGAAATCGTGAAGCCCAACTCGAAACTTAAGGAGCTCAACTCGACGAACAATACCAAAGAAATGACATTTGGGTAGGCCGCATCAACTACTCAAACTGCCAGACCATCATTAAATCTGAGAAAGAAAATATACCTAAAGGGTAAAAAAATAATGTCCACATAGTCCTCAAAACCTCACTAGCTATTGCCCGTGGCTTCGCCCGCGTGTATGTCGGAAAATATCCCACGGGAACGTACTACCAGAATTAAAAGTACCCTAAAACTATCTGCGTGCCAAATTTCATCTAAGTCAGTTCAGCCGTTTTTGCTCCAATGCGGAACATACATCCAAACAAACAGACAAACGGACAAAAATTCTTCGTTTCTATTTTATTATAAGTATAAATTATTTTCTAGTTCCACTAACAATAGTTGGTAGGTACCTACACAAAACTGCACGTTCTTGTATTTCAGTTAACAAAGTCATGTTTTCAGTATCGGTACGAGGTTCAGTTTCCCGATGGAATCTTTAAACAAGTTATGTTTTGGTTCGCGTATTTGCTGAACCTGTTCCCCGCTATACGAAGCTCCATTTCGTTAGGTAGCTGGCACGTTTATGAGCGGAGCGGTTGAATATCTAAGTAGATCTAGTAGATTGACTGGTCTTGTAGTCACAAGGGCGACTGCTGAGCGTGGGGGGGGGGGGTCCTAAGCTTGATTCCCGGGACGGGCAAAGTGTTATTGGGTTTTTCCATAAAGAGTTTCTTAGTAACAGCCTGGAGTTTGGAAGTTGGCGGTGTGAAAACACGTTAAGCCGTAGGCCCAGCGCCTGATCTTTCTCCGGTCGTGTCGGATTGTGTTCCTGTGTCGCGCACACACTAAACTTGTGCACTATAATATCCCCCGCGCCTAAGGCTGGTCTCCGCTGAGATTAGTCGCCATGGCCAAAATTCAGTCTGGAGGACTTTTATTTTATATTATTTAGATCTAATAGTGGTTTTCTTCAGTATCTTCGTCATCGGTCGTGACAAACTTGAGGTACCCATTAGGTTTATTTCCTAAGCTAGTGCAAATATGTAGTAGCAACCTTTTTTATTCCAAGAAACTCTCAGTCAGGAGCTGCAGTTTTCATTTCCCAAATTGGCGTTCTGTTATTATAATATAACTGTAGTTTCAAGAAAAAGTCTCTAACTGTACATAGTGTCTTAGGATCCTCACCAAAATCCATTAAGAACAGCTATCTCCAAATAGAAACAGACGCAGTTGGACTTCATTTTGAGATCACCATTCTTGACCAATCGCTAGCTGCCAACGACTGTTTCTATTCCATGACTGATTCTGATCGTGATTCAACAAAAACACCAATAATAAAGATATCATCATTTTCAGCCAAAAGACGTCCACTGCTGGACATAGGCCTCCCCAAGCACCGCCACTTCGACCGATCCTGTGATTCCGCATCCAGGTAATCAGTAGATGGGCCAGGTGTTGGAATTACTGCAAATGCCAGTGAACGTGGCACTCCATCAAGCCACACCAATGGAGATCCACTATTCATAAATGAATGAGGAATAACAGTCCTCAACAGTAAGGAACCGACTTAGGAAGTTTCTGGTAAAGCTAAGCCCGCTACCGCTTGTAAATATGTCCTTACCCTTACCACTTTGTTTTCCAATTTGTTGTAAAGACCGTAAGCGAGTTACAGAAAGTTTTAAGTAAACATTTAGTGGAACAGGTTTAACTACACTGCGCAGAGTGTCCTAGATCTTGAGAGGAGAATAATATACCAGATGTTTTAGGGTTGTGTCAAATAATGGAAAATAAACCGGTTATTGTTATACCGTGAAGTTTTGTATTGTTCGTGTCGCGTCGCGCGACAAATCGCGCTGGTCTGAAAACAGCTTAAATCGGTACCTTTGAAGTTTTGTATAACTGTCTTCATGCTAAGAAAAGACGAACATTAGAGCACGCGTAGCCTGATAACTATAGAAATTGATTTGTCCACGGAAGAATAGACAAAATGATAGATTGTGATTGTTTATCTCCCGTCGTAAAAACCCGTTTCTATTGTGGTCATATTAACACATAGCGTGACAACCATAGAAACGGATTTTCTACGGGTTTTGTCGACGGTAAAACAGACAAAATGATAGATTGTGATTGTTTATCGGTCATTTTCTCTATTCTTCTGTCGAAAAAACCCGTTTCCAACAAATGCTCGGTTTCTATTAACAAAAACGTATAGTTTTGCTTACCAATGGTAGTCTTGAAAGCTACTTATAAATCTTATAATGGAACTCTATATGGGATGGTCTAATATGCAAAGCTTCGCAAAGATACAAGAATCTTAATATTAACCAATAAAGGTCCGTAAATTATAGGAATCGGGCATATGAGGAACAGAGTGTAAAGTTCACTCATCCTCTTTAGAAAAGGGAGGATCCTCCGACCAGACGGGTGTTGTGTCTGGCGGGCTACTGCCCGTAAGTTGATTTCGGATAGTCTTATAATGTCGTTCGCGCGGTAAACTCTAATAGCGCAGGATGCAGGATTTGTGTGACGTCATGTCTTTGATGCGTAGTTCAGTGTAACCGCTACAATATTTTCTAAAGCTATAGTAAACTTTTAAACTGGCCTCAAAAAAGGAAATTCTTTATTCGTCCCGTCTATCTAAGTATGTCAAAACTGTAACAAAAACTAATTTTAACAAATTTAAGCCTCGTGCAGACTGGCGCTACGCAACACCGTTATTGTTCTACTGTGACATTTTCTTAGAAATTAGTTTTTTAGAGTCGCGTCGCGCCAGTATGCACAAGGGTTCAACAAAAAATATTATCTTCATTACTATTATCTGCATCTCTTTATAAAAGAAGTTGTCAAAATATTATGTTCATGCAAACTCAAACTCAAAGCATTTATTTCAAATAAACCAATTACAGGTACCTACTTTTCAATTGTCAATGGGTCAGTCAGTCAGAAAGATGAAGCTAGTTGCCCATTCCAAAGCGTAGTAGGTTTCTATGGAGAAGAACGGGCCAGAAACTCCTACTTGACGATGCTTACTCAAAATACGATTCAAAAACAGAAACTTCGAAGAACACTATGGGCCTATTTCACGATGTCCGATTAACCACTACTTACCGAATAATTTCAAAAATGGAACATAATTTGTATAAAAGTTAATAGGAACTTAATCGTAGGTGGTGAATCAGCCCCCCAATTCGCAATGCACGATAAATTTTAAATTGAAACCAATTGAAAAAGATTGCCAGTCCATTGCTTCATACGATCGACCAAAAAAAATCTACTCAATTTTTGTTGTCGAACTTATATGAAGCAATGGACTGGCAATCTTTTTCAATTGGTTTCAATTTAAAATTGAAAATGCATTACGTAATTAGGGTGCAGGCCCCAAGTAGCATATAAAGCTACTCATTTCATTACACGGTTACACAAATTCATTCAATATAACCTGGCATTTGAAAAATCTCATATATGTGACACGGTGAGCAGAACGGTGCCGATGGCTCAGCCACGCGTGTGCTAGTAGTCGATAGCTTCCGCCGAGATCTGCGAATGGATGGAGGAGGAATGCAGAAACGAAACTTTTATAAAAACTTTTTACAAAAAAAAAACAACCGAGTTCCCAAAAACACTACAAAGTGAAAAATAACTTTAATTTCGGAAGTCGGTCAAAAAATCTGTTGTTTCATAGAAAAGTACAATACCTACGCGGACATATGGAACAGCAGATTTTTTTTTTAATAACCGACGAAATATATCAACGCAGGGGGTTTCAGAATCATGTACTGAATCCATGGTAACCGGCTTCGCGTCGATGTCCCTGCCAGTATAAACTAAATGGGAAAAATACGTAAGTATTCTTGAAGGTAACTGAAAAACTATCCAAACAAAGTTAATGAAATTTATATGGGACCAACTTGGGAGCAAACACTTTCAAACAAAAAAAATATTTTCAAAATCGGTTCACAATTGACGGAGATATCGGTGGACATACATAAAAAAAAAATTAAAAAAACAAACATACGCGACGAACATATAACCTCCTCCTTTTTGGAAGTCGGTTAAAAATACAACAAGTAGCAAACTTATGCTGTCCAGATCCTGATAGTGGGGTTTTAAAACCACACCAAGAAAATAATTATTTAATCAATCTGCCTAACCTTTTCTCAACTATGTTGGGGTCCGCTAGTCTAACCGGATGCAGCTGAAAACCAGTATTCTACATGGAGCAGTCGCTCCTATCTGACCTCCACAACCCAGTAACTAGATAATACGATAGTCCTTGGTAAGACTGGTTATCAGACTTTCGGGCTTCTGACGACCCGTAACGACTGTCAACGATCCTCGAATGACAGCCGGGACCAGCGACTTAACGTGCTTTCAGTTTTGGTCCATCGATCCATCAGGTTAAGGATGGGTGATCCTTAACCTGATGGATCGATTCGTGCGGATGTCATCAGTTAGCCACGAGATCCTCTAAAATATTATGCCTTTCTAATGACACGTTTTTTTTAAATAAAAAAGCCTCTGAAATCTTTTTAGGCTTTTATGTCGATGTACGTTTTTTATAATAAAAATCGTCTTTTGACTTTCCGAACTTTTTTCAAAGTATAGTACAATGCAATGTTGTACTTTCTTCGTTGATCTTTGACACAACTGTCTTCTGAGAGACTCTTCTTCTTCGTTTCGCTCTTGACAGAGCAGTCGTGGTTACAATGAACTATGTCCAAACGCAGGTGTAGTCGTTGCCCGCCTCACGATCTCCCTCCATCTGGTTCTGTTACATGACAGTCTAGCGCATTCATTGACAGGGCCTCCAATTTCGGAAGTCGGTCAAAAAATCTGCTGTTTCATAGAAAAGTACAATACCTACGCGGACATTTATGGAACAGCAGATTTTTTTTTTAATAACCGACGAAAAATATCAACGCAGGGGATTTCAGAATCATGTACTGAATCCATGGTAACCGGCTTCGCGTCGATGTCCCTGCCAGTATAAACTAATTGGGAAAAATACGTAAGTATTCTTGAAGGTAACTGAAAAACTATCCAAACAAAGTTAATGAAATTTATATGGGACCAACTTGGGAGCATACCCTTTCAAATAAAAAAAATATTTTCAAAATCGGTCTACAATTGACGGAGATATCGGTGGACATACATAAAAAAATAATTAAAAAAACAAACATACGCGACGAACATATAACCTCCTCCTTTTTGGAAGTCGGTTAAAAATACAACAAGTAGCAAACTTATGCTGTCCAGATCCTGATAGTGGGGTTTTAAAACCACACCAAGAAAATAATTATTTAATCAATCTGCCTAACCTTTTCTCAACTATGTTGGGGTCCGCTAGTCTAACCGGATGCAGCTGAAAACCAGTATTCTACATGGAGCAGTCGCTCCTATCTGACCTCCACAACCCAGTAACTAGATAATACGATAGTCCTTGGTAAGACTGGTTATCAGACTTTCGGGCTTCTGACGACCCGTAACGACTGTCAACGATCCTCGAATGACAGCCGGGACCAGCGACTTAACGTGCTTTCAGTTTTGGTCCATCGATCCATCAGGTTAAGGATGGGTGATCCTTAACCTGATGGATCGATTCGTGCGGATGTCATCAGTTAGCCACGAGATCCTCTAAAATATTATGCCTTTCTAATGACACGTTTTTTTTAAATAAAAAAGCCTCTGAAATCTTTTTAGGCTTTTATGTCGATGTACGTTTTTTATAATAAAAATCGTCTTTTGACTTTCCGAACTTTTTTCAAAGTATAGTACAATGCAATGTTGTACTTTCTTCGTTGATCTTTGACACAACTGTCTTCTGAGAGACTCTTCTTCTTCGTTTCGCTCTTGACAGAGCAGTCGTGGTTACAATGAACTATGTCCAAACGCAGGTGTAGTCGTTGCCCGCCTCACGATCTCCCTCCATCTGGTTCTGTTACATGACAGTCTAGCGCATTCATTGACAGGGCCTCCAACCGCGGATTTTATTTGATTGGTCCATCTCATCCGTGACCTCCCGCGCCTTCCACTCTGCCCTGCACCTTTTGAGAGACTATCAGAGTATAAATGATAAATATAATTTTGTCTTAGTTTTAATTATTATTTTTATTCAAACAAGCCACAGTAATTTCTCATGTCGGAAATCTGTCGGTGTATCTGTCCGCCGCGGTGGGCAACCTGTAGTTTTAGTTTTTTTGAGTGCATCGGTGCAAGGATATCTAGCTAATCGCTAAGAACAGGTTTTGCTAGGACAGTTCTTTTCGTATGTTTTTTGTTTTTGTAATTAGTTTTGATTACTAGCTTATTTATTTATTTTGAAGTATAAAAATTATGTATTCGGTATGTTGAAATTGTTTGTACTTCCTTGTCCTTAAGGGTTCATTAGAAAACCAGCGTCTGACAGCATCTGTCTGACATTAATGCTGAAGTGAATCTTTTTGGCGCAGCCGTGAGGCACACACTACCTATTGTTTTAAAAAAATATTTTCACTTTTTCATTTTGTTCTTTGTTTTTAGTGTTTCACGAACTGTGACCAAATAAACTTTATTCTTTCTTTCTAATTAAATTTTTAAGTTAAGTAACGACGAAATTTTGAGGACTCAGGTTTTCGTGTTTAGTTACAACGATGATCGACCATGACAACCGTAACCCAACGGTCCCTTCGAAGTCATATACGGTTTTGACGGTAATTAATAATTTTCATAAATAATCGTTTAATATTCGTAATAGTTAAATTAATGAATAATGTACGAAATATTTTGATTTTAATAGATATTTGAACACCTGTGTAGGATATGGTTGAATGACTTTTGTTGTATGTATCACCTCATGTACCAGTATTCAGGCAAATAAATGATTTGATTTGAAAGGCTGGGCAGCTGCGCCTTTAGTCTGTTACTAATAACAAACTAGCTTCTCCATTTCTTGCCTTAACGGACATTAACTTTGTCTCTGGCATCTCATCGCACCAGTAATATCTGGTTGCTGATTTTTGTTGGCGGTGGTGACGCCTTGCAAAATAGAGATATTCAAAAGGCCCAGCAATACTTTGAAAAGCAAATACGTTTATTTGCGATCAAAATGACGCAAAAAAAGAACACAAACACGAAAAGAACAAGTTGGGGGAAAATATGCGTCACATTCACGCAGTACGGCCATCGCTCAGCATAATGCTACGTGACAGAGCCCCAGCGCTGGTTTTCAGCGACAGCTTTGATTCTAATGAATGCTCTTATAAGTTGTTCTGCAGTTGAGGAACTCGTGGCTAAGTAATAACAGCCGTACGGATCCATCCATCAGGTTAAGCTACACTTGAGGGGGTTGGTCTGTGGATGGGTGACCATCTTTACATACCGAGATTCCTCCGTGCCTCGGAAAGCACGCGTGGATCTTTGACAGTCGTTACTGGTCGACAGAAAGTCTGACAACCAGTCTTACCAAGGGGTATCGCATTACCCAGCTACTCAGTTGTGGAGGTCAGATAGGCAGTCGCTTCATGTAAAATACTGGTATTCAGCTGCATCCGGTTAGACAGGAAGCCAGCCCCAATATAGTTGGGAAAAGGCTAGGGAGATTTGAAGTTGTTCTGCAGTTACATAGTTCAACAGAACATCAGGTTCTTCAAAAAGGTGTCAAAAACAATTAAAATACCACTTTCATCCCTTCTTCGCACATCATATCCAGATTCATACGTGCAACCGCTGAATCATTCGGCTGTGAATATTCCGATAGTGAGCCGAATAGAAGCCCGACGATGTATCGTCGAATATCCAACCAATCGATGTTTAGTTCTCGATGTACACATCGATTTTAATTAACTACTCTGTATCGAGATTTTTTGTGGTGAAATTGTTGGTTTAAGGAACCTAGTTCTCGATTGGTTTGTTACGAATTTCTTATCATGTTACCGGTGTAACTTAGTTAGTTTTATATGTTTATTCTCTTAAGAAAACATCGTGGGAAAACAAATGAGCGTGGTGGTCAATGTTTGATTTAAGAGAGACCAATGCCCTGAATTTACAATAAAAACATGTCATTGTCGGAAGTTTAAAAACAAAAAAAAAACAAGAAAACACGTTATTCCTGCACTATCCTAAAACTAGTTTATATTTGTAAATAAAAAGCCCTAACTAACCTAACCTAACTTAATAAAAAAAAAACCTAAAATCCCTAAAATGAAATTCTATTCGTTGGTGAGCGCATCACTACAGAACAGCTTCACCGATTTGTCTATTTTTTGTTTTAAAATGTTCGTGATAGTCGGAATAAAATTTTTACGGAAAGATAAAATGGAAAACATTCCCAGAAAAAATTCAAACTCGCGAAAAAATTTACCTCCATTTTTCTGATATAAAAACGTAACGCAACTAGTGATGGGCAGAGGATAAATACTCGGAGGATAAATACTCGAGTATTTATCCGAAACGGATAAATACTCGTTTTTACTCATTTTTATCTGATATTTACTCAAAATGATGGATAAATATATTTTTTGCGCTTCTGGTGGTTATTTTTTTTAATTTTTTTGTTTAGTATTGAAGTTTGGGCCTTCCAAAATACTACATTATTTGCCGTAGCCTACAATAGAGCCGGAGGCGTACAGGGGCCAGCCACGACGTGTTTTATATGGAATTTTTCACTTTTTGTATGGAAATTATGAAAAATTATTACCAACATGTTGAGTTATAGGGGTTTCCTAAAGAGGGTCGAAATTTTCATTATTTTTGCGATAGGACGCACCATTTTCGAGATATAAGCAAAAGAAAAGAAAAAGATAAAGTACTGTTTTTTCACCTGAAGTCGAAGAATTGGTGGGAATAAAATTTGTTGTCATGAACTAATTCCACTCCTTTTGAATCGCGTTTAAAAATAGTCTGGTCTAATGGGATCTGGGAGGCAAAACTCCTCGCGCATATTCGGGAGTGGCGCAAGGAGGCGAAACGTCAGGGCGAACCTCCGCTGCCGCGAGTGCGATTGTCGCAACCTTGTGCTGGGCACGCCACAATTGCGGCGATAAGTCCCCTGTTTGAGGAGTGATTAGAGAGGCGCCACGGCGTCTTCACCTTCCGCCTGACGCAGGTCCTCACCGGACACGGTTGTTTCGAGAGGTTCATGTTCCGGATAAGGCGGGAAGAAACGCCCGGGTGTCACCATTGTATGGATCGCCCGCAGTACACGGTGGAGCATACGGTGGAGGTCTGCCCGGCTTGGGCGGAGCACTGCCGTGTCCTCGTGGAGGCAATCAACGCTGGTGATCTCTCGCGTCCAGCCCTGGTCCAGACCATGGTACGGAGCGAGAGGGCATGGGAAGCCGTGCGTTGCCTCCTTCTAGAAAGCAGTAATGCTCGCGAAGGAGGAGGCGGAACTTGTGAGGGAGAGGCAAATTTCGCAACCTCACGGCCCTAGCCGCCGCAGGAGACGCCCTGGGCGTCGGGAATCCTAGGCCGATTCCCGGCCACCGTAGTCGCGGGCCTGCGGACAGTGTGCAATCGGTAGCTGGCCATCCGATAAGGACCAGGCCTAGGTCAACGGCGCGTTGTGTTCCACGCGCGCCTCTAAGAGATGTCAACTGACTTGGTCCGTTAGGGCCGATGCCTACCGTGGTCGCGGGAAAGTCTGAAAGGGATTAGCAACATACAGGGTTTTATACAGTCAGTAAGAGTCAGACACGCCCTCCCACTCCGCCCAGAGTGGGAGAAGTTATTCGTCAATTTCCTAACCAAAAAAAAAAAGGCACGCAGCTCTGACTTATTGGATTCATGTGCGTATTGTATTTATCACTTGCTTCAAAAACCGTGAAGGAAAACATCGTGAGGAAACCGACATGCCTTTTTTTTTTGTTTTGGTTGGGAAATCATCGAATAACTTCTCCCGCTCTGGGCGAAGCGGAAGGGCGTGTCAGACTCTTACTGACTAAAACCCACCCGTGTTCCTTCAGTTGCCTGTACGTTGCCAGAGGCCACGGTCTCCCTTTAGGACTTTCCTGCAACCCCGGCAGGCATCGGCCCTAGCGGACCCCGTCAATTGTGCTGACATCTCTTTGAAGCACGCGTGGAACACAACGCGCCGTCGACCCGGGCCTGGTCCTTATCGAACGGCGAGCTACCCATTGCTCTCCGTCCGCATGCCCGCGCCAAGGGTGGCCGGAAATCGGCTACCGATTTATTTATTTAACACTTTAAGCACACAAATGTACAGAGGCGGACTTAATGCCATAGGCATTTTCTACCAGTCAAACTTTGGGTGATGCAGAGACAAACAGTGGTAGGTGCAATATCGAAAATTGTGGAATAAATATTTAATTAAATCTAAGGATATACATATACCTATCAAAACTATATATATAATATACCTAAAATATACATAAGTATAATAATACATAAATACATGAATATACTTAAAACAAATAAGACAAACAATGGGAAAAATATTACCGTTGTGATGATACTGCCAGCTTCTTACAAATGTGCTCGCGAACTTTAACTTTAAAGGATAATCGGTTGGTTGCCATCCTGATTTCTTGGGGGAGCGCATTCCACAGAGAGATAGATTGAACGAAGAAGGAAGAGTGAATGAAGTCAGTGCGGTGAGTGGGACCGATTCCCGACGCCCAGGGCGTCTGCGGCGGCTAGGGGCATGAGAGCGTGAAATTTGCCTCTCCCTGACGCGCTCCGCCTCCTCCTTCGCGAGCATTACTGTTTCGCAAAAGGTGGTGACGGCTTGCCATGCCCTCTCGCTCCGTACCATGGCCTGGACCAGGGCCCGACGCGAAAGGTCACTGCCGCCGATCGCCTCCGCGAGGACTGGGCGGTGCTCCGCCCAAGCCGGGCAGTCCACCGCATGCTTCACCGTGTCCTCCGGGCGATTCACACAGTGGTGACACCCGAGTGTGCCTTATGCGAAACAAGAACCTCCCGAAACAACCGTGTCCGGTGAGGACCTGCGTCAGGCGGAAGGTGAGGATGCCGTGGCGCCTCTCAAGCCACTCCTCAAAGAGGGGACTTGCCCAGCACTGGGTTGCGACAATCGCACTCTCCATGACGCCCATGAGATCCCACCGGAGCTCTGTCCGCTGTGCCGTTATTTCTCGCGGCAGCGGAGTTTTACCTCCTCGCGCCTCTTGCGAGGACTTTCGCCTCCAGATCCCATGGTGGCCATCCGGCAAGGAGGGTCACCGCCTCACCGGAGACCGTACGGTATCCCCGGACCATCCGGATGGCCATGACCCTTTGAAACGCGTTCAACCGGCGGGCTGGCCGCAACCTCAAGGAACGCGCCCACACCGAAACTGGCATGCCTGAGAGATATTCCTCGACGGCATGTGAAGCCAAGAGACCCATGGGCAAGTTAGAGACCCATGGGCGGCTTTTAAACTCTAACACCAAGTTAGACACTAACAGCACGAAAAGAAGAAGAAGAAGTAACGCACAAATGTATAATTTTATCTAACTTTGAGAGTGATTGATGAAAATATTCATGAAATGATTGTTATTAAAGGCTTTTTGTTATGGTTAAAGTGATTAATAAAGTACGGTACAAATGTATATTTTCAGATTGTCATTTATTACAGTCCTTTTGTTCGTAAAATTGCAAAATTTACGGTTCATAACGTAACGAAAACTGTAGATAGTATTTATCCGCTGTTTTGGATAAATACTCGAGTAAAAACGGATATTTATGAGTATTTATCCGTTTTGAGTATTTATCCGGATAAAATCCCAACACTAAACGCAACGTCACATTTTTTTTGAAGTGAAAATTTCTTTAACGGGGTTGTGCACTTTTTTTGGGATGGGTAAAAAATGTTAAACTCGCGTCAGGACGTGATCGTAAAATCCGTCACCGAGCAACCGACTAAGTACTTACATATCAAAATATAGTCTTTAACATTACGTAAAGATTGACCCATATTGATGGGTAATACTTAAATTGTTTATTTTTGTTAGACAATATTTTAAAAATAAATAAATATACTACTACTACTACTAATGAATATTGTATTTAACCACATAAATGATAGTACTTTTATACTGATAAAAAAAGCAATTCGTGCGAAATTATTCCCTAACCATTCCAAAATATTAAAAAATACACAACGTTAATGTTCAAGTTTTCACTTCTGTCGGCACTCCCGGAGTGCAACCCGTTGTTTTTTAATAGGTTTTTTGTATGAACTCAAGACGACAAAACAACGTCTGTCGAGTATTTGGTAAGCGCATCACTTCAGAACGGCTAGACTGTTTTGGGTATGTTAATAAATTACACAAATGTTCTTGGTCCGAATAAGGTTTTTAGTGAATAAAGCTGGAAAAGTTGCCCGGAAAATTGGAAAGTCTGGGTAAACCTGAAAGTGATTTTTTGTATAGGACAGAGCAACGTCTACCGTGTCAGCTAGTTCTTTATAATGTATATGCAAAACAAGATAACGCGATAAAAAGGTGGTTCACATAAAGAGGTTTGGCATGGCATAGACAAAGTAAAGGGTTTGAATAGATAAGTCAAGTTGCCCATAAAAACTTCTTAGCAATACAAAATTCCGAGCAATTGTATTCACAAATTAAAAACAAAGTAACACAGTACATACAAATTCTTATTTTTTAGGGTTCCGTACCCGAAGGGTGACAAACGGAACCCTATTCATAAGCCTCCGCTGTCCGTCTGTCTGTCAGCGAGCTCTATCTCATGAACCGTAATAGGTAGGCAGTTGAAAATTTCACAGATTGAGCATTTCTATTGCCGCAAGAGCAACAAATAATAAAATTAAAAAATAAAGGGGGGTCGCCATACAATAAAATTAAATTTTGAAAAAAAAATTATCTGACCCTGGCATGTGGGGTATCATTTTCTAGAGCTCATCGAGTAGAGAATAAATATAATTTTTATTTGTTTTTATCTTCAAAAATGATGAATTAGGGGGCCGTAGAAGTTGTCTGTTTTAGACCATTTTTGTACGAGCTCTATCTCAACAACTAAACAAATTAGGAATTTAAAACTTGTGTGTATCATGTAACATATACTGTTTATAATCAACAAATACTAAAAACGCCGATTCATAACGTATTTTATATAATATGGGCGATTTTCTGCAACTTAAAGTAATAATTTTGTATTTCATGCTAATATTATGCGATATAAATTCCACAGATAACTATTTAATAGTCGGAGTAATGACATGGAATTAGTAAGTACCTACTATCATGGCAGCATATACTATTTCGATCATTTAAATTTCGATCATCCAAAAAGGTCTACAAAATAAACTTTCTTCACAAGATTTTAAAACCGGCCAGTATTTTTTGAGTTTAAGAACTTTATCGACATTTTTCAAAGTATCCCTAGACGGTGTTGATGTGTGTACCTCGTGTTAAAACTACACTCCAATAGACAATATATTCAGTAACATTGAAATGAATGCTGGCACATACAGTGTACTATTCAGTTACCTAGCTTAAACCGTTGTGGATACAATTTCATATTGAGAAAAATTATTGGTGTAAAAATATTCGGTCATGGCGGCCAATCTTAACGGAGACTGGCCTTCGGCGCGGGAGATATTATAGTGCACAAGTGTGTGCGCAGACACGAGTGCACTCTCTCTTCCCTCACTCTCATAGTCCGATGGGATGTGTAAAAATAATAAATAAGAAATAATAGATTTCTGTATGACTATCAAAAATAACATAAATAAATACCTGTATTGACCCGTGCGTTTGCACTGGCGAAACATCACGACAAAACATGTTGAAATCTCTAGTTCCTGTCAAACATTGTATGAAAAATTGACAGAAAATAGAGATTCCAACATGTTTTGTTGTGAATGTTTCGCCAGTGCAAACGCACAGTTATAATTAAAATTTGGCGTACTACTTACATTCTATTTTGTACAATATAGTCTGATGTAGCAAGAGAAATCCTTTTATTTATAAGTAACTAGCTTTACCCGGCCTGGCTTCGCACGGTTAGCACTAAGTACTTATCTACGGCGCATCTACCTTTCCTAATTACCTATTTCTACCTAATTACCTACCCTACCCTTCTTACCAGGGTAGGTAGGTACCTAACCTACCCTACCTACCCTACATATCTACCTGCTTACCTACCATATATACCTATTTATACCTACTAATACTATGTTAGTAGCAAATAAATAACTTTGACTTTAGTTAATGCATGTTACTGGATAAACTTAACTTAATATTTTTACCCGACTTCGGCGAAGCAAAAAGGAGGGTTATGATTTTGACCGGTATGTATGTATGTATGTATGTATGTATGTATGTAAGTATGTATGTATGTATGTATGTATGTATGTATGTTCATCTGTAACCTCATAACTTCTAAACCACTGATCATAATTTGACAGATGAGGTATCGTTGGAAGCGTTCTGATCGTCCGCTGGTTATAGGCTATAAGACGTTACATTAAATTCAATATGGCGCCCTCTAGAGGACATAAAGTGACGAACGAAAAAAATTTTTTTTTATAATCATACCATGTTTGGTATCAAATGAAAGGGCTTGACGAGCACATTACAAATATGTATATATATCATATTTTCAAAGTAAATAAATATGTTTAAATTGTTAAAAACTTGCAAAAGTGAGACTGTGCTACGTACGGCGCAACTGTAAAAGTAATACCTATTATACAATTAAACCTATACAAAAAAATAAATAAAGCGGCTCTGCAAATACTTTATTACTCAAACTCAAAACTCAAACTCATAGCATTTATTTCAATTAAACCATTACAGGCACTTTTGAATTGTCAAGGAGTCGGTCAGTCAGAAATATGAACCAAGTTGCCCATTCCAAAGCGTAGTAGGTACCTATGGAGAAGAACGGGCCAGAAACTCCACGGACACTCTTTTAAATAAATAATTGTTACAAAATAGTGGTTAAATCATTCATGTTTAAATTATACATGTAAGAACAATGTAAAAAGATGCGCACGTTAAAAGCGTCCGTAATAAAAAGATAAAAACAATTCAAAGATTAAAATAAATTAAAATAAGTCACAGCAGCTAAGAGATGACCAGGGGGCCTACCACCACCACTAAAAGCAGTATTATTTTAATCTTACTTCAGTGGGGGAAAGAGATGGTGCTTTACGTCTTGTAGAGCTTCATCTCTTTCCCACACTAAAGTAATATTAAAATAATACTGCTTTTAGTGGTTGTGGTAGGCCCCCAGTCCCAACTGACGGCGCCCGTTCACGAACATGACGCATGAATTAGCACCATTCAGCTCAACCATTTTGAAGGGAGCTAAATGATCCAACACACACGCCACCATCAGCGAGACATCTGAGTGAGCATGACATACTCTCAGCTGTCAGGGCACATTCAAGTCAATGAAAGACATAATACATAATACGAAATTATAACCCCAAAACAAATGAAATAAAAAGCAAGTTTAAAAACTAAAACCCGACTTCTGAAAAATCACGCTCTAAAAAGTATGAAACAAGAAAATATTTCGGACAGAAATCAAGACATAGGTACAAAAATGGTCAAAGTAAAGCCGTAGTCGTATGCCTGTCGGCTACAAAATTATAATGGCATGCGACTACGGCTTTACCTTGACCATTTTTGTACCTATGTCTTGATTTCTGTCCGAAATATTTTCTTGTTTCATACTTTTTAGAGCGTGATTTTTCAGAAGTCGGGTTTTAGTTTTTAAACTTGCTTTTTATTCTCTTAAAATAAATGAAATATACTCCTACACCTATATTTTAACACAACAACATTTTCTCATTAAAATTAGACAATTTCTTTACAAATCTTTGTTTTTTTATAGCGCCTCTGTTGTTACCTTTACGAAAGTATTACAAAAATTCATAGTGTTAAATCTTGTACGACATGGTATGGAACCCTTCGTGTGCGAGTCCGACTCGCACTTGACAGATTTTATTTATAGTTTACGTTGTTTACTTTGTTTTTCATTTGTTTTCTGAGAAATTGTCAGCAGGTACTTTATTGAAATTGAATCTCAGAAAATGGACTATGTAGAAAAATTTCAAATATGTGGTAATGTTCCTTACGAGGTAAACTTATAGTGCAATAAAACACATTGACTGCGACAGTTTTCTAACTAATACAGCTATTTACGTACGCAAATCAATTTGTAATTAATGTGTTTTATTCCTAAAGATGAAATAAATAAAATAGTTTGGAAAATCCAAAAGTGCACGCCTCATAACCCTCATTCATAAACGAAAAAGAAATTCAAAACATAGTTTCTAACAAAAATGAACAATTTATCACATTAAGTATGTTTTGACTGCGTTTTAACCCATCAATATGGGTAAATTTCTAATCTCGCAATCCTTACGTAATGTCAAAGACTATTTACAAAGATATTTACTTGGCGGTTGCTAGGCAACTTTCGAACGTCAAGTCAAAGGTTGGAAATATTTAGTTATAGATATTATATTTTAGTTAGTATTGTATTAATTATAATTAAACTACTTTGAATAAAAGAGCCGTTTTCAATAGGGTTCCTTCTATGGCTGAAACTAATGTATAAAAAGAAATTGATTGAATTAATTGATTTTATCGCAAGCTACAATGTTTTCAGGGTTCATAAATTGACGGACAGGATTTTTTTTTCACCTATTTTGATGCTTTTTCCATTTCTGTTGCATTAAATCAATTGTTAAAAAGTACAGTATTAATCTCCATTTAATCATCTATACAATGGTATATAAATTAAGTAGGTTATTGATAATCCTTGTGATTTGGATATCTGATTTGGAAATTAAACACTGTATTTATTACGACGTGAGTTTTTATTAATTCCTTGGAAGCCATTACAGTTGGGAATCTTGAATGCTACAGCGCCACCTGGCGAGACGCGGAGACATCTTACAGACTATTTGTTGCGTTCATTTCAACACCCCCCCTCAACAAATATTTTCCTTTACAAATACTTATATAATTTTGCAATTACTTTTGTTTTATTTGTACTACTTTACTTTTACCTCAATAAACTGAAACTATAACAATTGTTTTTATGTTTAGTACCTAACTCTTATCTTGTAACTTCCCCTTAACAAAAATTGGAACTCCCTTTTGAATCTTAAAACTTAAAGAAATAATCTTAACTTATTGGCTAGTGATGCATCATATAACTATAGTAATTACTTTCATTTACTATTAGGTATAACAAAACCTTATTAATGCATGACCAACCATTACAATACTAATCACAATATTAAGATTCTAAAATATTAACTCAACAAACTTTTCAAATAAAGATTTGCCTAAGGGCTTAGTTAATAAATCAGCTAAATTATTTTCTGTTTTGATGTACTCTATTGATATACATTTTTCTTTTATTTTGTCCATAATGAAGTGGTACCTAATATCCAAATGCTTTAGTCTTTTATTATTTTCATAGTTGTAAACTAATTTTATTACTGACTGATTATCTTCATAAAGTGTCACTTCATTATTGACTACATCAAAATCACATAACAATTGTTTCAACCAACATGCTTCTTGAATAGCCATACTTAATGCAATATATTCTGACTCAGTGGATGATAATGACACACTTAGTTGTTTTTTAGAACACCATATTACAGTACAATCAAACATTTTAAATAGATAACCCGTTGTTGATTTTCTATCTTGGGTGTCACCAGCCCAATCTGCATCTACAAAACCTTGCAATGCTGTGTCTGTGCTGCTGTACACCAAAGAATAATCGAATGTACCTTTTATATACCGTAAAATACGTTTTAATGCCTTGTACAGCATAACACTTGCACAATGTTGGTATCTACTGAGAAAACACACTGATACACATAAATCTGGTCTTGTAGCACAAACTGCATACATGAGACTGCCTATAAGTTGTCTACACTTTTTCTCTATTTCAGGACATTCTGATTTCTCTCTTTTCAACATTTCAAACCTAAAATTTTGATCTATAGGGGTAGAAACTGGTTTGCAATTTGACATATCATATAATGTTCTAGAACTTTAGTTAAATATGACTTTTGACTTATTACCGTTTTACCTTTCTTTTGTTCAATATCAATACCTAGGTAATTTTTTGCTAAACCTAAGTCTTTCATTTTAAAGTTTTTACATAACTCTCTTTTAAAATCTTCTAAAAACTTATTTTCAGAACAAAATAGAAGTATATCATCTACAAATAGCAAAACATATAGTTTATATCCATTTACTTTCCTAAAATATAAACAATGATCATTTTTAGATTTATTGAAATTCTCTTTAGTCATGAACTCATCAAACTTTTGATTCCAATATTTTGGAGATTTTTTTAAACCGTATAATGACTTATTCAACTTACAGGTTTCACCGCTTGGTAATTTTAAGTATACCGTTTCATTTATATCACCATGTAAAAAGGCACCTACTACATCCATCTGGTGGACTGGAAGTTGCAGTTTATTTGCAACTAACATAAAAATTCTAAATGTTGGCAGTTTAGCCACAGGGGAATACACTTCTAAATCACAATCTGATTGTTCAAAACCTCTTGCAACTAACCTAGCTTTATATACTTTTTCACTACCTATTTCTTTAACTCTAAAAACCCACTTACTGGAAATTATTTTATTTCCTTCTGGAACATTATTTACTTCTGTCCATGTGTTATTTTCTCGTAAAGTATTTAGTTCAACCTCCATTGCATTCTTCCACTCGTCTTTTTCTTCAGAATTCAATGCTTCTTCTAGAGTAACTGGTTCTTTTTCCATGGATAAAAGGTTTGTATCATAATCATCTAGCCACAATGGTTTCTTTATTTCTCTACCTCTTCTTGACTGTGTTAATTCTGGAAGTCTTTCTTCATCTTCTGTCTCTTCTTCCACACTATTTTCTTCTTCCAACTCATTTTCTGATGATTTTCTTTCTGCTTCTTGACGACTCGGTACTGCTTCTATTTGGGTTTCCAAATTTTCGACAAGACTTGGTGACTGTGCTAATTCTTCATCATCTTCTTCATAGAAACTGTGATACTCTTCTCTTAATTCATCTTGTTCTTGCTTTCCATTATCCATTTCTTCTTTTTCTGAATCTATGTCCATAAATGGAAGTGTATGACTGAGATCTTCAGAAGTATTACCTATTTTCTGATTACTAGAATTACCTTTCAAGAATGTTACCTCTCTTTTTATCAAAACATCATTTTTCTGGGGAAAATAAATCCTTAAACCTTTTGTTGTTTCACTATAACCTACAAAATATCCGATTTCAGCTTTACTATCCCATTTTTTACGATGTTGATCTGGAACATGTACACCTACTTTAGATCCAAATACTTTTAATTTGTTTATATCATATATTTCCTTTTTATACCACAGCTCATATGGAGTTACATTTTTAATTCTACTTTTACCCGTTCTGTTAATAACGAAAACAGCTGTATTTACAGCTTCAGCCCACAAAGACTTGTTCAAACCACTTGACAATAATATTGTTCTAGCGGCTTCAGTTACTGTACGCATTTCACGTTCTATGCAACCATTTTGTTGGGGCGTATAAGGCACACTAGTTTGATGAACAATACCTAAACTATCCAATAGTGACTTCATCTCTTTGTTCACAAATTCTGAACCACAGTCTGATCTTATAATTTCTACTTTATATTCTAAGTTCTTAACAACATAATTCAAGAAACTTTTTATTTTACTAACTGTTTCACATTTATTTTTTAGAAAATAAACTGTTCTATACTTTGTGTAATCATCTTTTATTAATAAATAGTACCTGGCACCACCTAATGATGTTATTTCCATAGTTCCACATAAATCTATGTGTAAACACTGACCAGGTCTTTCTGCCCTATTTACACTTAATGGAAATGGTTTTCTATGAAACTTACCAAGAAGACATGGCTCACATGTTGACTCCTCTTGTTTACTGAAATCTATGTTACATTTAAGTAACATGTTTTTTACCTGTTCTATATCTTGATGGCACATTTTTTCATGCCATTTAGATTTATATTATCACTTGATTTACCAACACAAGCATTTTCTACTTTGTTAAACCTAAATTTCATAATAAACAAGTTATTTTTACGATAAGCAAATGCACAAATATTTTTAGTATCCTTTTTTGTAAAATAACAACTCTTATTATTTATTGTCATACTATAACCCTTGTCTGCTGCTGAAATAGCTGAAAATAGATTCATTTTAATATCAGGTACATGTAAAACATTATTCAATGTTGTACTTATCCATTCTTTACCATTGTATGCTTCCAATAAGATAACACCTATACCTATGGCTTGTATGACTTTACCATCACCAATAATAATAGGCCTAGGACTTTCTAACTTCTTGTAACTTTTAAATATGCTAACATCATGACACATGTGCTCTGATGCACCACTATCCATTATCCAGGAATAATTACTGTCTAGTTGACTATATAACACTGATGACAGCACAGACACAGGAAATGCATTGCTTTGACTTTTGTTTACATAAGGTTTCTTATTACTATCTTTACCATTTTTAAACCAACAATCTTCACTTTTGTGATTATTTTTCTTACAATAGTTACAATAAATACCTTTTTGTTTTAATTTGCAGTCCTTTTTCACATGTCCTATTTTACCACACTGAAAACACTTTCTTGCAGACCTCGATGCAAATGCTGTTGACTCTTCCTCTTCATGCTTAGAACTGGCACGCTGTTCTTCAATCAATAACCTTGCTGTTAGCTCATCCATAGTTCGCTTTTCTGCAGGCACCGATTCCCAAGCCTTTCTGAAGTTATCTTTGTTATAGCCATGGTTTGGCTCACTTCAGCATTGACATTTTTCAACTTACACAGGAGACTTTCAAACCGTCCTAAGAACTGAGATACTGTTTCTTTGTCTTCAAATTTAATTGTAAAGAATTTCTGTTGTAGTATCTGCACCGACAACTCCCCACGTTGTTCATAGATTGTGTGTAATTTATCCCATATTTCTTTAGCTGTATTGCAGCTTACTATTTGAGGTATTACCTTCTCTGATATGCGTGCAACCAACATACCTTGCGCTTTCGCATCTTTCACCATCCATTTTTCGTACTCTTCCAATTTTTCTGGCAGAGGGGACGGAGATGTTCCTTCGACGACACTCAGAAGATCTGCCGCCCGTAGGATGACCTTGGTTTTGAATGACCATGTGGTCCAATTTTCAATTCCTTCCAATAGCTGCTGGCTATTCACTATATTTCCGACGAAATCCATCTCGGATTGCTTGACCGCAATACTTGTTTGTACCTTTACCGGTATTCTCACGCCGATTTCCTTTCGACCAGTTTCGGCCGTCGACGAAATCACCCGTCGCGTTGCTACTTGACCGCAGCACACCAGCGTTTTCCAAAAACCGATAATCCACCACAATTAGTGGACCATGAGCATTGCTGGGCCCATAACCTATTGATAATCCTTGTGATTTGGATATCTGATTTGGAAATTAAACACTGTATTTATTACGACGTGAGTTTTTATTAATTCCTTGGAAGCCATTACAGTTGGGAATCTTGAATGCTACAGCGCCACCTGGCGAGACGCGGAGACATCTTACAGACTATTTGTTGCGTTCATTTCAACATAGGTTCTGTGTACTAGCAGGAGTGTAACAATAAAAACAGTTGCAGAAATGGAGCAATAATTTTTGTAGCATGACGCCACTCCCAGGCAGATTTAAAAAAAAATACAGGGGCAGTCTTTGGAGACTGCCGATAGAAGTGAAAACAGTAACTTTTTGATACACCGTAACGCCATCTAACGAAAATGTCAGGAATGTATGTAGCTTGCTGTCAGTACAGTTCGATTCAAACTTAATGGCGGCTGACCCTTGAATTAGTTACTGCGCACCGACTCGCCTCATATTCCGAGCCGCCAATCGTGGTGCACAAGAACGAAAGCTGTAGCTCCATCAAAAAATCTACAAATTCCTGAAAAATATAACAGAGTGCGCTGTCAACAACATTTCTACTCTCCCTCCGTCTAACAAATTTTCGATCAGATCACGTGTCCTGAGGTCCTGACGAGAGTTTAACATTTTTTACCCATCCCAAAAAAAGTGCACAACGCCGCTAAAGAAGTTATCACTTCAAAAACAAACTAATTACAAGAATATAATATAAAAACAAGATGCCAATAAAAATAAATAAAAACATAAGTACTTAAAGAAATGATTATGACGTATCTACCTACTTCAAATCAATTAAGGATAAACAAGGTGCAGTCCGCGTCTCAAGGTTGCACCAAATGGGAGTCCAGCTCAGCATGTGTCAGGCAAATATACCTGACGCTGATATTCTGCTGGATCCCTGCAGTGACGTACGGACGTCCAGCAGACGAGATAAATTGGTGTATTGGTGTGTGAGAGCAGTGGTGGCCCAGTGGTAACGGCCCCGACTTACGAGTTGTAGGTCGTGGGTTCGAACCTAAGTAGGCGCTTTACTTTGTGTAAATAATTTCATCACCACTGCTCTCAAAACGGTGAAGGAAAACATCGTGAGGAAACCGGCATGTCTTAGAACCAAAAAATTCGAAGACATGTGACATCTACCAACCCGCACTGGGCCCGCGTGGTAGATTACGGCCCACTCCCTCTCACAGAGAGGAGGCCTGTGTCCCAGCAGTGGGAACATTAATAGGCTGATGATGATGATGATGATGATTGGTGTGTGCATTGGTGTGTGTAATTGGTGTTGTAATCAATACCATAATGGAAACAAACCTGATAATACCTAATAACCAATCACTGAGGATCTGAGGAGACTGATAATGAGGAACCAATTGATAAAACATTCAAATACCAATTAACCTTACAATTGATTCTTAGCGCAATTACGACAAAATGACAAACAGTACGTTAAGACAATTATAATTATCTCGTGCCACTGTGCTGTATCTTCAAGCCTCTTCACACTACACATAGTATAAAACAAAGTCGCTTCCCGCTGTCTGTCCCTATGTATGCTTAGATCCTTAAAACTACGCAACGGATTTTGATGCGGTTTTTTTTATAGATATATTGATTCAAGAGAAAGGTTTATATGTGTAATACATGGTGTCACCTTGTTTTGCAGACAGAAATTACATAGAATTTCGTTTCGCACCAAAATGTTTCATATTTATTTAGTTCTTATATTTTTATTTCGAATATTATTGTTTCAACAACTATTTACTTGGATGAAACATTATTTCACAGAAACACAATTCAATGAATTTTTAATCACATTTTTTTATTTAACAAACTTATCAAACAGTAGAATTATTTTTTAACGAATATTGTTTGTTCAGTTATTTCAACGAAAATGTAAGAATAGACGTTATGCTATAAACAACAATAGTGTGTGTGTGTGTGTGTGTAGTGTAGTGTCTAGTAATAACTATTAGGGCACTCCGACCATATAGGTTAGGTTAGGTTAGAACTGTGACCAACTACGCGCGAGCCGAACGAGCGAAGCGAGCGGTGCCGCGGCAGCGGCCGGCGAGCGCTACATCGGATTTGGTCGCAGTATCAAGATTAGGGCACTCCAACAGATGAACCGCTTTCATATAACTATACTACGGTATATAGCGTGTGTGTGAGTGTGTAGTGTATTGTCTTTAATATAACTATTAGGGCACTCCGACCATATAGGTTAGGTTAGGTTAGAACTGTGACCAACTACGCGCGAGCCGAGCGAGCGAAGCGAGCGGTGCCGCGGCAGCGGCCGGCGAGCGCCACATCGAAATTGGTTGCAGTATCAAGATTAGGGCACCCCAACAGATGAACCGCTTTCATATAACTATACTACGGTATATAGTGTGTGTGTGAGTGTGTAGTGTATTGTCTTTTAATATAACTATTAGGGCACTCCGACCATATAGGTTAGGTTAGGTTAGAACTGTGACCAACTACGCGCGAGCCGAGCGAGCGAAGCGAGCGGTGCCGCGGCAGCGGCCGGCGAGCGCCACATCGAAATTGGTTGCAGTATCAAAAATATAGGGCACTGGGGATTTTCTTGGTAATAAGCTTTATACTAACTAAACAGTATGAGAATAAAGAATATTTGATTTGTTATTCTATGATATGAATATCGAAACTTTTAATTTTATTTGTAACAAAAATCAATGATTAAAGTTTATTCAAAGTAAGTATTCTGCGTATTGATTATTCTGTGAAATGATAATATATGAAAAATTTTATGTGAAACGAAATTCTATAAAACTATTTTCTATAAAACAACGTACATCCGTAATACATACATATTATAGTAAAGAAAAGAGTCCACGTGGGCTAAGCGTGGCAGCATCTAGTGATACATAAGAATTCTTATGCAATTAACTTACACATAAATAATAAAAGCCGCACGGGTTGATCATAGGTTAAGCTACACCTGCCGCGGCCGATCCGCGGATGGGTGACCATCGATTACATATCGATACCCCGCCGACTTCCGAAAAGCTCGTTAGGCCGGTAATCCCGGTTCTCATTCGTATATCTTTGACATTCGTTACGGGTAATCAGAAACCCAAAAGTCTGACAACCAGTCTTACCAAGGGGTATCGTGTTACCCAGTAACTGGGTTGTGGGGGTAAGATAGGCAGTCGCTCCATGTAAAATACTGGTATTCAGCTGCATCCGGTTAGACTGGAAGGCGATCCCAACATAGTTGCTAAAGGCTAGGCAGATTCTTCTTCTTAGCGTGTCGATGGCAAAAATAAAACAAAATAAATACATATATGTTCTAAGTTTTTTTAATTTGTTTGGCCCAAAACTCAGCAACGCGGATACCGTTCACTGACGCTGCCATTAGGTCCTCACGTGTGCAGGTGACAGGGCATGCGGGGCAAGATGGGAGGTGAGCCATTGTCTGTGGAGGCAGATTGATTGACATAAACATTATTATTTTCTTCTGTGACATTTCTCGGGACCCAGAGGCCTTGTGAAGGCGTACGAGGGGCCGAAGCTAACTCGCAGAGCCTCTCAAACGTTTTTAATTAAATGATCCCTGTATGCATGACGCCAGTGCATCCATGGACAACCCGCCATAGGTGTAACCTTATTGCAAGTTATGGAAATAAAGATTTTAGACTATGGGCTTGGGGGGCCAACGTGGACTGCTTGCCTAGACTTATAGAAGGACTATGACCCCTACCTAACCGGACATGCACGTTTTTGTTATAATAAGTGGCTGCGTTTATTGAGCTCTACGTAGTGTAGTGTATATAATTAATTAACTAGATTGAAACCAAAAAAAAAAAAAAAAATAGTTATTTACAATAATCTTCGTGTGGGCGATTTTTATAATAAAAAACACCAAAATCTGCATTCTGCAACTGTTCTCATCAAGGTCCCAAAAAGTCAAAAAAGCTTTTAATAATTTTATTATGAATAATTAATTGACTCAGGGGTGACTTTGCGGAAATCCATTATAAAATACAATAGTCGTAAGACATATTATTTTAGTAACCTAATCCATATGGTTTTCACATGCCGGCGAGAAATATCTCTCAGGCATGCCGGTTTCCTCACGATGTTTTCCTTCACCGTCTTTGAAGCAAGTGATAATTATACAATACGCACATAAATCCGAAAAGTCAAAGGTGTGTGCCTTGGGTTCGCTATCACTGCTACTAAAATCGTAGTGAGCCAGCGGTTTGCGATTAACCCGCTATTTAAATACCAGGTTGCAGGATAAAAAACCTGCCATGTGACTTTTTGAATGGCTTAAAATTATTCATTAATTCGTTCTTAAGGCGAAAGCGACAAGGTAGCCCGCGAAATTCAATTTTTATTAAGTTTTTTTTTCAATTAGGTAGGTAGGTCAGTATAAGATTGTTTGTTGATCTTAATATGATTTGCGGCCGTATCCAATATTAATTTATAGAATATTATAATCATAAAAATCATCAATACAACTCATTGAATGCCTATCTCATGAAATCATGACATTTGAGGATTACTCTAACATAAGGAGTTATATTGCTGATTCTAATGATTATTATTTCTGCTGGGGAGTTTGTTGCGCCACTTCTTCTTTCCAGCAAAAGCACTAGGAAGTGGTGAAGGGCAGGCGTTTTTGGGGGACTGTCTTATGTAATTTTAACGTTCGAAACGTGCTGATTCTCAGCTTAGTTTGAATAAATGACTTTTGAATTATAATTCTTTAAAACCATATTTATTTAGAATCATATTTTAATCAACATACAACCTGCAAATTGCAAAATACATAAGAAAAAATTAATTTCGCGGGCTACCTTCACGCATCCCCTTAAGACGTAAAACTACTTTCTAATTTAATCCAAGAAATCAAATAGGTACGATAAGGAAAACCAAACACTAATATTCTGGAATCACCAACACGGTAATCCACGTTATCGTGAGGATACCTAACTGATCAAGTACCTACCTCATGGAAAAAGTTGTTTTTCCTTAAAAACTAGGACAACATCAGATTACAAGCTGACATTATAACTAAAGATATATTTAGTTTCCATTTTCAAAACGTCTATCAATCAAACTGCCTAGCGGAGGAGTCTCGGTATGTAAAGATGGTCACCCATCTACTGACCAACAGGGGTTGGTCAGTAGATGGGTGACCATCTTTACACGATCCATCAGGTTAACCTTCGCTTGCAGGGGCAAGCGTAGGTTAACCTGATGGATCGACCCGTGCGGCTATTAGGTATTACTTAGGCACGACCGCATCAGACTTTACTTAACTTCAGATTTACACATGCACATAAAAGAGAAAATATAAAATCATCAAATTGAGGTAAAAAGTTAACAACACTTTCATAAATGCACAAAGAAGTTGCGCAACAGTGTGACGGTAATTAGGTCAATAGGTCGATGCGTTAAACGTAAACACATGTCGCGGAGCCCAGCCTCGATATATCGTCGTCCAATTCCGCGTCAGCATTTTCGTCGCCAGCGCATCCGTCGATTGCTGAGCTTGCAGAGCGCCGCACTCGTCACCGCGGTTGTTCCACGCAGCGCTGCCCTCGCCCCTCGTCCCATCCCGCTGCCGAAGTCTGCAGCCCTGGCGAAACCTCAACAAAGGGATTTCGCTAGCCTCCTAGGACCTTGCGCCAGAAAAGGCGCCGAATAGGGCTGATAATGATGACTGCAGAGGAGGAAGCGCCGATCGCGAACGTACAAGAACCGCTGCGGCAAAGGTCCTACGAAGCCTGAAGAAGACCAAGTCCCATGCCTGATCAATATTTATGGGGCGCGTCTTCGTGGATGACACTATCTGTAACTGAACCTGTCGCTCAAAGACCAAAACAGTGCAAAGTTTTTTTTTTTTTTCGAACACCCAGCAATTCTCTTTCGACACAAACATCAATCAATCTTCCTAGCCTTTTTCCCAACTATCTTGGGGTCGGCTTCCAGTCTAACCGGATGCAGCTGAATACCAGTATTTTACATGGAGCGACTGCCTATCTGACCTCCACAACCCAGTAACTGGGTAATACGATACTCCTTGGAAAGACTGGTGTCAGACTTTCGGGCTTCTGACGACTCGTAACGACTGTCAAAGATCCACAAATGACACCCGGGACCAACGGCTTAACGTGCTTTCCGAGGCACGGAGGAGTCTCGGTATGTAAAGATGGTCACCCATCCACTGACCAACCCCGGCAAGCGTAGCTTAACCTGATGGATCGACCAGTGCGGCTTGTTATTACTTAGCCACGAGCTCCTCCGACAGTTTCGACACAAACATGTAAGGTCAAAAAACGTTCTCAAAGTGACCCAAAGTGGCCAAACTACTTCTCAAAATTAGGTAGGTTACCAAACACTAAACAAAAAACTGCATCAATTTAAATAAATTGCATCATTTTAGTACCTCAATAAACATAACATTTTATCTCAAAATTATTACTATAAATTATACCGAGTGTCAAAAATGATTCCAAATAAAAATTAATTAAAAAATTGCATAACTCAAACGATTCGATGCATTATTTAAATTAATCCATCCACTAACAAATCGTTGAAAAGAATAATTTTTAACCAACTGCAGAAAAGGAGGAGAGAGGAGGTCATGTTAATCGATGTTTTTGTGTGTATTCCTAATTTTTTGTTCCAATAGCCTTTTGCTTGAAAGAGGTAACAGAAATAAAAGCATATCATTTCATTCGGAAAGAGACAACAAAATAGGCCAAAACTCGTAATAAACACGTTCAAAATCTAGTCTCAATCTTATCAAAATGACAATCAATGCCAAAAACTTATAAAAAATGTAAAATACAATAGACGACGTATATTTAGTAACCTAATTTGCTTAACTGTTCTTTGCGTTCGGCGCTCACAGGGTTCTTTATGACTATTTATAAAGAATCGCTCTGTTCTCTTTAGAAGAAGATAAGATAAGAGAACACGTCGTGTCCGGATTCGCAACAAGTCAATCGTCATCCTGAGGATGCCTCGTTGAGAGGTGAAACACGTGTCGATTTCTTACAGGGTTCTTTATGACTCTTTAAGAAAAGTGCGGATTAGGTTACTAAATATACGTCGTCTATTGTATTTTATAATGGATTTCCGCAAAGTCACGCCAGAGTCAGAGAATAAACTGTAAAAAATTTAGGTAATTTCGAGATATTTTAAACGGATTGAGACAGATTAGAATGTTCTTACAAATACGAGAATTGAAGTACCTACTTCCACTTTGCCCCACCAGGCCACCCCACTGGTGGGGCAAAATGGAATGCCAAAAATTTTGCAGTGGTATTTGCCCCACTAGGGTTGGCACTTTAGAATTTATGTAGATGCTCGTATTTTATATTTGTATGGAAACGAAAGAAATGTATATCTAAGTAAAAATGTAACTAGGACTGGTAACGTTAGACTTAGTACATACCTAGGTAGTGTTTTTAATTAAAAGATTATTTGAACCAGTGGGGCTGATTATACTGCAAAATTTTTGGCATTCCATTTTCCCCACCAATGGGGCAGCTTGGTGGGGCAAAGTGGAAGTACTCCAGAATAGCCCCTCTGATATTATTGCTGTTGAATTATTTTATACTAGCGAGCCGCCCCTGCTGCGCATGGCTTTTACGACTTTTACGACAAAACAAATACTGAGATTTCTTTTTTTGTATTGAAGTATATTTTATTATTAATCGATTTCCAAAAAGGAGGTGGTTTTATGTCCTTAACGTAACTGTTTTTTTTTTTTTTTAATGTTTGTTCCCCGATTTCTCCGTCAATTTTATTGTGGACCGATTTTGAAAATTCTTTTTTTGTTTGAAAGGGAATGCTGTCGAGGTGGTCCCGTATAAATTTGATTAACATTGCTTGGATACTTTTTTTTTCACTTTGTAGTGTTTTTTTTTTTGGAAGTCACTTGTTTTATTTTGTAATTTTTTTTACAAACATTTCTTTACTACTTAGTTTAAAAGATTAACGCGGTGATATAGGCAGACACGAAACGCGACTTTGTTTTATAATATTTAAATAGATATTTATATTCACATTCATGAAATCGATTTATTATTAGTTATGACTACATCCTACTGATTAACTATAATTATTATCAAATGAGAGTGATAAAATCATGACAGCGACACGCAAAATTCATAACATACCTACACGTAATAAGAGAACTAAGTCAAACAAGAATCTTATCACTGAATTGTCTCAAGAATTGCTATACATAGGGCGTGCGCGTGCGCCGCATTCAGTACCAAACCGCGCGCGCGCCTCGATAGGACAACATTGAGTTTTAGTTTTTAAGTGATTTACCGGAGTTAATCGTAAGTATTTTTCATGGTATTATTTTTTAGAATAAAAGAATAGACTTTATAATTATTAGAAATATAATAATTGACGGTTGTTAGAAATATTACAAAATCCCTGTAAATTCTACCTGTATTTCTTTTTGTTGAGGTTTTTTTTTTTGTTATTGGCCTACACTACAGTAATTAGTATTTTTTTTTTACGTTATTGTAATAAATTGGTTACCGTATTGGTAAACTTGATTAAATAACTTTAATTTACCTACGATTTTTTTAAATTAGGTACTATTTCAATTAGGAAAACAAAAAAATGACGTGAGTTTTTGCCTTTTGTCGAGTAATTATTAAATTGCTTAGAATCGCTTCCGTTCTGCTTAGTTGACGTTACCGCAATTTCAAATGGTTTTTTAATGTTATTTCTTGCTTCATGGCATTAAACTTCTTTAATTCATCTTAAAATTCTATTTCACTCACTTAAAAATTATTTCATTGAAATCATAGTTGTACAAAAACTGACTTAGACAGTCGCTCCATGTAAAATACTGTTATTCAGCTGCATCCGGTTAGACTGAAAGCTGACCCAGTATAGTTGGGAAAATGCTAGGCAGACTGATTGAAATGCACATTATTATTTTAATCTTTTGACTTATTTGGGAATATGTTTTAACTGACTGCCTTATGGTCGCAAGCGCAAGCCCTACATGCTGAGCATGAGGTCCGGGTTCGACTTCCAGGTCGGGCAACGTATAATTGGGTTTTTCTATCTGGAATTTCTGAATAGCAGCTCGCCGGAGTCTGAATTTGTGCCCGGTTGATGGCAATAGGATCGCCTCCTAACAACATGGGATGGGACATAAACTTAACTAGAGAAATGTGGGTGTACTATAGTTACACCTCTGCCCAACCCTTCGGGGAAAAAAGGCGTGATGTTATGTTTAATGAGCACAGTAAAGATGTATTATGAACGCATGTGATAAAAAAACGATTAAAGAACCAATATGATTACATATTCAACATACACAAAGCGCAGTTCAAATTATTTCTGAAATATCCTTGAAATGTTTCTTAGGTACAAAAAAATCATAATTATCTAAGTTATGCTGTATGCATTAAATCTAGGATCAGAGAATCGTGAGCTATCATTAGCAATGCATCCTAACATTAGATTAGTAACAACGATAAGTAAAGGAAAAACCAACTAGAAATAAATGATGCAAATTGTGAAATAAGTACCTAATATCATCATCCATCATCTACCTACCCTTTTCCCAACTATGTTGGACTCGGCTTCCAGTCAACCGGACGCAGCTGAATACCAGTATTTTACATGAACCGACTGCCTATCTGACCTCCACAACCCAGTTACTGGGTGATTCCTACGATATCCCTTTAATATAATATAATAAAATCAATCAACATACTGTATTTAAATATAACCTTGAATAACCCTTTTTTGATCGTAATAGTTTTATAGTCCTCAAATTATAATAATAAGAGATTTCCGAATAACAAAATAATTGTTAATTAAAACAAGCAATCATAATATATAAAATACCCCGTTATCTCTCAAATTTTCCTTTAATTTAAGTGGTAAAATAAATGAGCACAGTTTTTTATGTTAATCAATCAATGTCAATCAATCTTCCTAGCCTTTACCCAACTGTGTTAGGGTCGGCTTCCAGTCTAACCGGACGCAGCTGAATACCAGTATTTTACATGGAGCGACTGTCTATCTAACCTTCGTGGTGCGATACCAATATAATATAATATACTCAGTCAACATACTTCATTTAAATATAAACTTGATTAGGCCTTTTTTGATCGTAATAGTTTTATAGTCCTCAAATTATTATAATAACAGATTTCCGAATAACAAAATAATTATTAATTAAAACAAGCAATCAATAACAAACATACAAACTTTCACATTTATAATATTAGTAGGATAGTAAGATAGTAGGATAGTAGGATGAAATCAGTCAACATACTGTATTTAAATATAACCTTGAATAGCCCTTTTTTGATCGTAATAGTTTTATAGTCCTCAAATTATAATAATAAGAGATTTCCGAATAACAAAATAATTGTTAATTAAAACAAGCAATCATATAAAATAATCCGTTATCTCTGAAATTCTCCTTTAATTTAAATGGTAAAATAATTGGGCAAGGTTTTTTATGTTAATCAATCAATGTCAATCAATCTGCCAAGCCTTTACCCAACTGTGTTAGGGTCGGCGTCTAACCGATTAACAGATTTCCGAATAACAAAATAATTATTAATTAAAACAAGCAATCAATAACAAACATCCAAACATACAAACTTTCACATTTATAATATTAGTAGGATAGTAGGATTAGTAGGATAGTAGGATTAGTAGGATAGTAGGATTAGTAGGATAGTAGGATTAGTAGGATAGTAGGATTAGTAGGATTAGTAGGATAGTAGGATTAGTAGGATAGTAGGATTACTATCCTACTATCCGTCAACATACGAGTACTGTATTTAAATATAACCTTAAATAGCCCTTTTTTGATCGTAATAGTTTTATAGTCCTCAAATTATAATAATAAGAGATTTCCGAATAACAAAATAATTGTTAATTAAAACAAGCAATCATATAAAATAACCCGTTATCTCTTAGAAATTCTCCTTTAATTTAAATGGTAAAATAAATGGGCAAGGTTTTTTATGTTAATCAATCAATGTCAATCAATCTGCCAAGCTTTTTCCTAACTATGTTGGGGTCGACTTCCAGTCTAACCGGACGCAGCTGAATACCAGTATTTTACATATAGCGACTCCATATCTGACCTGCACAACCCTGTTACTGAGTGATACGATACTCCTATAATAAAAGAAATTAGTGAAGTAGTCGCAGGCGCAACTCCTATACGTCGGGTAAAGTGTTATTGGGTTTTCCGTTTCGAATTTCTCTGTAGTAATCCTGAGTTCCATCAGGCTCGCCCCCTATTACATGAGACTTAAAACTTGCTTGGGAGTTGCGCAAACGACTTGATTGGCGCAGTATTTGTATGACCTAGAAGTAGTTGTTCTGAGTGAAGTGATGAAGGGCTGCTGATCCTCAGCATAATTTCAATAAAATAATGAGTTTTTTTATTATTTTATTTAACAGGCGAAATATGAGGGTAGTAAACCCTCTGTCCATCCTTTCAGGGTATGATGCTGTTATGTTATCTATATATATAAAATTCCTTGGTCACGGCATCACGCGTCATCGGCTGGACTTTTTTTGTTGTGTTTGTTATAGTAAGGAGATGGTTCTTATGACAGGTAGGTGAAAGTAGGGTAGGTAGGTAGGTAGGTAGACCGTATGTATGTAGGTAGGTGTAGGTAGGTATGTATGTATTTAGGTAGGTAGGTAGTTAGGGTAGGTAGGTGCGCCGTAGATAAGTGCTTACCCGTGCGAAGCCGGGGCGGGCAGCTAGTTTATGATATAATACAATATTATTTGTTTTCTGACGACCGATTCCTGTATCTAATCAGCTGTTATTGCCGTGGTTAAAAATTAACTGTCAGTATCTACGCCAATATTGAAGCGATAAACTCGGTGATATTTTTTTACGATCTGCATGACACATACCTAGGTTTCCAATTTTTTTATTTTATTTTAAAAAATCATCACCCGCATAACCATATCTATAGTTCTGGAAAACAGTCAATAGTAGAAATTTTAATCATTATAATTAATTAATGAACTCTTTCGTCATTATATATGTTGAGTTTTAAGATAAACATTTAGTACGTGTCATCTAAAATTAACAAATAGGTACTTACATAAAATAGTTCTCCCTTTTTTTTGTGGGTTGCAAATCGTCAAATAACTTGTCCCGCTCGGGGCGGAGCAAAGGGCGTGCCAGACTCTTACTGACTAAAACCCACCCGTGTTCCTTCAGTTGCCTGTATGTTGCCAGGGGCTACGGTAACCCTTTAGGACTTTCCCGCAACTCGGTAGGCATCGGCCCCAGCGGACCCCGTCAGTTGTGCTTGCTGACATCTTTTTGAGGCGCGAGTGGAACACAACGCGCCGTCGACCCGGGCCTGGTCCTTATCGGACGGCGAGCTGCCCATTGCTCTCCGTCCGCAAGCCCGCGCCTACGGTGGCCGGAAATCGGCTCGTGATTCCCGAAAATAGTTCTCTCCTAACTCTGTAATGCTGTAGAGGCATCTTTACGTAAAGTTTTTAAAGTGAGGTGAAAGCAACTGAACAACTGAACCGTCATGCCGACACAGAGTCGGGTATACTCGGCTCCGGTCATAATATTACCAGCCTGTTACTGTCCCACTGTTGGGCAAAGGCCTCTTCTCATACAGAGAAGGCACGAGCATTGATCACCACGCTAGCTCAAGACTGGTTGGCGATTTCAGACTCATATTAACTACAAGTCCAGGTTTCCTCACGATGTTTTCCTTTACCGATGTCAGTAATGTCCAAGATTAACTCCGAAAGTACATATAAATTAAAAAAGTCACATTGGTACTTGCCTGGATTTGACCCCACAACCTCGTACATGAGAGGCGAGGCCTTAACCACTAGGCCATCACGACATATTCCGGTCATAAGCAAACACCTTTTTAGAGTTCCGTACCTCAAAAGATAAAAAAGGAACCCTTATAAGATCAATCTCTTGTCCGTCTGTCTGTCCGTGTGTCACCACCTATTTTCTCAGGAATGGGTGGACCTAGCAAGTTGAAATTTATACCAGATACTGAAGTCCCTATTAGGTGTATAAAAATCTTGGTCCTGAGTCAACACGATAAAAAGATAATATGGGCAAATTTAGATTTTCGTGAAAACTTGTAGATACGTACCAAAATTTACCTTAATTATCAACATTTTTATTTTTCGGAATTTTTCCTTTACTTTTGCTATAAGACCTTGCTTTTAACCAAAATTGACAGTTCTAGATCCACCCTATAGGTTTTGGTTCGAAAACCTAGATGGTAGTTCCCGTTGACCTAGAATCACGAAATTTGGCCAATAGCAAGCTCAGCACAAATAAAGTTAAAATTTCCAAAAAATAATACACACATAGTTCACGCCATTAAGGTCCTCCTAAGTCCTCTGAGTTTTATGGGCGCTCATACAATTTAGAGGACAAGTTTCTGGGCACAGAACTATTTGGTACCTATACGAATGAAGCTCCTTACGGAACCCTCGGTGCGCAATTCCGACTCGCTCTTGACCAGTTTTTATGTTTTGTGTTTTTTTCTTCTAAATAACCACTAAAGTACTCATAAGTAATTAACGATTCAGTATCTATGCCAATATTGAAGCTATAAAAACCGTGATAATTTAGGTTAATTACAAAAAAAATAATTGGCCATAAACGCACGTTCCCTTAATTAGCAGGACATAATTCGTTGATTGGTTTACCATCAATCAAACGAATACTGTTTTATTGTCGTATAAACTCTTCAAAAGTTAAAAGAACAGGTTTAACTGGGTTAGTTAATGAGATTAATACCTCAATTTACACAATTTTAAAATACCTACAAATTACCAACTAACTATACTTATCTTCACTATATTTATAAACTGCGTAGCGTAACCTAGAAATATGTAGGACTAAAACCTCTGAATTATTCATTGAATGGCAATTATAGGCAATAGGCATGCTCTACTTTGATAGTAAGAATTATTCAGGAGGCCACTGAAAAACTTTCAATAGCTTCTATCATTTAATTTTTAACCGACTTCCAAAAGGAGGAGGTTCTCAATGCGTGTTTTTGTTTTTTTCGCATGTTTGTTACGCAATTTCTCCGTCAATTGTGGACCGATTTTAAAAATTGTTTTTTTTTTTAAAGGGTACGCTCTCGATAGTTTTTGAGTTAGCTTCAATAATACGTATTTTTCCCACTTTGTTTATATGGATGATATGATGATAACTTCCAATCACTGTTATTTACATAGCAGGTTAGTGGTATTCGAATTTGTGTGGGGTAGGTACCACAACTAAAAAGTGCAAAATAAAAACTTTTTACAAAAAAAGTGTATTTTTTGGAAATCGGTTGTTCTTTTTTTGTAAAAAGTTTTATTATTTCGATTCGTCACTGGCAAAGATTAGGGCCACAGATACCAAATAATAATGTCTCATGTGCTTGTAATTTCTCTGAGAAACCCTAATGGGTTTTGACTTCTATATAATTATAGAATTTTCCCCTTTTCGTATTTTCTTTTTTACCTTGGGGAAAATAGTTTCGTCAGCGTGTCTAGGGAAACCCATATTTCCTACTTTTTCATTTAGCAATTTTTTCCTTCCTCAAAGTTTACATTACAGTTTGTCAAAGTGTTAGTTAATTAGTAGGTCAACTTAGGCCTAGCCGTTTTCCAATGTCGGCTTCCGGTCTAACCGGATGCAGCTGAATACCAGTATTTTACTCTAAGCGACTGCCTATCTGACCTCCACAACACAGTTACTGGGTAACACGATACCCCTTGGTAAGACTGGTATTCAGACTTGGGCTTCTGTCCACTCGTAACGACAGTCAACGAACTACGAATGACGGCCGGGACCAACGGCTGGATGGCCACACCACGCTGTGAAAAGTGCCTGCTACCTGGTTGCCAACCGCGTCCTCGACAGAGGTGATCTTGGTTGGCGACCCGCAAAGCTGTTTCAACGTTTGGTCGTAAACCATCATCAACACGGTTAGCGACCGTGTAGCAGGCGTTTAAGCCTTAACTTTTTTACTTAAATTTACGCTGATACAAGCCCGAATTTGAACCCACAACCTCGTGCATGAGAGGCGAGGCCATAACCATTGGGCCACACGTCACGACATACCATACGTCCGGATTTTTCTGACTTTTTGACTTCGTCCGACCTTTTTAACCGACTTCTCATACGTCCGGACTTTTCCACTTACATACCATACACATACATACATAATCAGCCTATTAATGTTCCCACTGCTGGGACACAGGCCTCGTCTCTGTGAGAGGGAGTGGGCCGTAATCTACCACGCGAGCCCAGTGCGGGTTGGTAGATGTCACATGTCTTCGAATTATTGGTTCTAAGACATGCCGATTTCCTCACGATGTTTTCCTTCACCGTTTTGAGAGCAGTGGTGATGAAATTATTTACACAAAGTAAAGAGCCTGCTTCGGTTAGAACCCACGACCACAACTCGTAAGTCGGGACTGTAACCATTGGTCCACCACTGCTCCAATCATTACGAATAAAATAAAATAAAATTCCACTTAATGAAATGTTTTAGAAAAAGAAATTGAATGATTACCTGAAAAAGAAAGATGTAAACATACATAGTACTATCAAATTTTGAAATGGTAAAGGATTGCCACTAGGTTATTTCAGAGTTCTACCAACTAAACTAAACTAAACAAAACTCATAAAATTTCCAAATAAAAGAAACAAAACATACCTACTCTCGTTTGGTAATCACAGGTAGTGGTAAAAACAAAAAATACGAAGTAAGACAAGTTGGTCAATGAACCCGGTAAACCGAAATCCAACTGTTACGAGGGCCCGAATCAACAAACTTTAAGACATACAAATAATAACCCAAAAAACGTTGTTTAAATAATGATCAGCTGAACGAATACCTACAAGTTTTTATCAGAGCGACCTTGGAAAACATTTAAATGCAAAAACATTGAACTTTTTATGAAAGATTGTCTCTTATCTCTATTGATTGCCCTTTTTCATCATTGTTGTTTTTTACTTGTTTTCTATTTATTTATTACAGCTTTCGAACGCGAGGTCGGAAATTTACGATCCCACAGGAACGTACCACCGGGATAAAAAGTATCCTATATGTTAATCCAGGTTTTAAACTATCTGTGAGCCAAATTTCATCTAAATCCGTTCATTCTTTTTTGCGTAATTGAGTAACAAACATCCAAACATACAAACTTTCACATTTAATATATGTATATATATAATATATATAGTAGGATTATTGTCTGTTAACCTGTCGAGAGTGATTTTGTGATTTCGATCTAACCAATAAGTCCTTACATAGTAAGAAGTGTGAAAGTCTGACAACCAGTCTTACCAAGGGATTTCGTGTGACCCAGTAACTGGGTTGTGGAGGTCAAATAGGCAGTCGCTCCATGACACTGGTATACAGACTGGAAACCTAACCTAACAAAGTTGTAAAAACGCTAAGCAGTTGGAAACCTAAATTAAATTCGTAACGATTTATTTTAAAATATCGATTTTCTGACTGATCCTACAAATAACTGTAATCGGGAGTAAAATATCTGGTATTATATATTATTCGGGTTTAGTTGACTCGGGCCGAGCTGTCACCTGCATTAATTGGTTAAAACATGCATTATAATAGGGTATTATAATGCATGTTTTAACCAATTGACGCAGCTGTTTACCTGCTTGTTTTATTTCCGACAAAGAAGAGATAAATCCTTATGATTGCTAAGATCGAGATATATACCGGTTTATTACCTTCTCGATTGTTCAGTTAACCGTGACGAATACCTACCGCTTGACCTCTACAACCGTTCAGTAAATCTAGTTTTTTTCCTCAAACAATTATTGGCAAAACGAATGACAGTCTAACAAGACTGAGAACAACTAAGAGTAATAACTGAATAATTTGCTTCTTGCGGACGTTTCATCATTTCATGTACGGCGTAGGTAGGCCATAGGTAAAAATCAATCAACATACTTCATTTAAATATCGGCGTCTCTCCACAGACAATGGCTCACCTCCCCGCATGCCCTGTCACCTGCACACGTGAGGACCTAATGGCAGCGTCAGCAAACGGTATTCGCGTTGCTGAGTTTTGGGCCAAACAAATCTAAAAAACTTAGAACATATTTTTGGAATTTCTTTCGTGTTATTTTTGCCATCGACACGCTAAGAAGAAGATTTAAATATAACCTTGAATAGGCCTTTTTTGATCGTAATAGTTTTATAGCCCTCAGAAATAATTTACAAGATTTCCGAATAACAAAATAATTGTCAATTAAAACAAGCAATCATAAAAAATAACCAGTTTTCTTTCAAATTCTCCTTTAATTTAAATGGTAAAATAAATGGGCACAGTTTTTTTTTATGTTTTAGTGGCATGAGGAACAGGGTGTAAAGTTCACTCATCCACCATAGAAAAACGAGGATCCCTCCGACCAGACGGCTGTTATGTCTGGCGGGCAACTGCCCGTAAGTTGATTTCGAATAGTCTTATCTATGTCGTTCGCGCGGTAAACTCTAACTGCGCGATGCAGGATTTGTGTGACGTTATGTCCTTGCTGCATAGTTCGTATGTGGCGGTATAACCGCTACATCACTCCCCTACGGAGACCGGAGGTCGATAGTGATCTTGGATCTTTCAATCAATATCAATCAATCAGCCTAGCTATTTGCCACCTGTATTGGGGTCGACTTTCAGTCTAACCGGATTCAGCTGCATACCAATATTTTACATGGAGCGACTGCCTATCTGACCTCCACAACCTAGTTACTGGGTAACACGATACCTCTTGGTAAGACTGGTTGTCAGACTTTCGGGCTTCTGAAGACCCGTTACGATAAACTAAATCATCGGAGGATAGTTCTTGAGAACCATTGAATTACCAATTAGTGTTGTCTAAAAAATAACATTACCTACATTAGATCTAATGAATTCTGTGCCAATGATTTTATACTAAAACCAAGTCGATACATAGATTTTTTCAGACGAATTGCGTTCATAAATGAATGAGACTTTAAGGCTCCAGCAGACAGGTGTGACGCGACTGTGCGATGCGTCTATAGTAGAGCAATTTCTGTGAAAACTTCATGGAAATTGTTCTACCAGAATCACGTCGCACCGTCGTCGTGTCGCGCTTGTCTGCAATAGCCTACACTCAGTTTAACATAAATTATTTTATATCCCACTAATCACTTACCTAGTCAATTATAATCCATACCTTAATTATAGGTATTTATGTGTTATTATTTAGTAATTAAATATAAGTAATTACCATTGAATGCATCCGATGCAACTCTTACGTAAGAACTTCAATAGAATGTCGTGCCTTCGTGAGTCTGTCTATTAAATCTGAACGTTACAATCTTTGCATGAGTATCATTTAAATTAAAAACTAATAATTCATCACAGTTCCCAACAAAATCAATCAATCTGCCAATCTGTATAATCGGATGCTACTGAATACCAGTATTTTACATGGAGCGACTGCCTATCTGACCTCCACAACCAACTAGGTAACGTGAACGCCTTCCGTGAAGACTGGTTGTCATACTTTTGGGCTTCTGAGTACCCGTAACGACTGTCAAAGATCTACAAAATTAGACAAAATTTGTCAAACTTTTAATTTATTTGTAATTTTAATGTAATGAATATGAGGCTTTTGGCTAATCTATCAAGAGTTCTAAATGTTATATTTTTTTTGTAATGTGCGTTTAGTTTGTGCAGAATAAATCATTTTTCTTTCTTTTTTCTTTTTTACAAATGACAGTCGGGACCAATGGCTTATCGTGCTGTCCGAGGCACGTAGGAGAAATTACAGAAATAAATAAACAATTTGTTCTTCCTGGGGGTCAGAATTTAAGTCTAAATTATAGGGGTGAAGACTAAACATTTTTTTTTGTCTGTCTCGAAGATTATTAATAAACATTGATATTATAAGTAAAAAGAGGTAGATAGGTTATACCCGCTCGGCAAGTGACTCGTCAAAATGTGGCTAATTAGCCACATTTTCTTCGTCTTGTTTTTTTTTTTCGCTCCCGATAATTACGACATGCCGTCCTACTTCCACGTGTCATCTAATAGTGTGGCATTGTGCCGTTTTTGAAGATCGAATGTTGAGTAGATAACCTATCTACGTCTTTTTACTTATTTAAATATCATTGTTAATAAATATACGACACGTATTTTTTTTTTTTAAGTAATCATTATCATTTCAGATACATTGAGTTAAAATGTACCATGACGTCACGAGTATGTAGATTTAGAGAATTACTTGTGACGTAGCGACCCCCACTCCCAAACTTTAATGCGTTTTATCTAAGTATTTTTTAATTAAAATGCTAAAGCAAAAACGTGTCGTACGTGTCAAATATTTTTTTTATTATCTGAGTGACGGACGAAATAAAATTTCTTGTTTTTTACCTAGGCATCATCCCTATCTTAATGCTTTTTGTAGCAATAATTACATCTTCTATGAATTTTGACTATTACCAGTTGGTTTCAAAGCGTCAACGCAAAAAATCTTTTGACAGCCGCGAACAAATGAGTGACGTCCTTTACTAATTGCTTATCGTGTTACGGTTGGCAGTGGCAAGCTACCGATATTGAATACGAAACGGCGTGTGACCAATTAACATGCATACACACATCAAAAAAAGTTTGTGATCACTAGCAAAGGTTGATATATATTATATAAATATTTGTAAAATTTTACTTTATCAAGAAAAAGTGTTTACGTTATATCTTTTTTTAATAGAAGTTCACTGCCTGAAAGAATCTAAAAAGAAGAAGAAGTCATAATGTAGTCAACTGTAACAAAAAAGATTTCTAATTTTCAAACAGATCGCAAACTTTTTTTGATGTGTGTATGTTCAAAATTTCAGTTACCTGTGCCATGTTTAGCACTGGTATATAGTCCAGTTTAAAATATTTAGAAAATGGCTGACATGAATCTATTACAAATAACTAAAATTGGTCTGTTTGTATTGTCAAAATAACAGCTTTTTACTAAATGCATATGAAAGTAATACGGTATTTAAAACATTTTTTTTAAATAATTTATGTTTGTCTGTCTGGTTGTCCCGGCCAATCTCCGAAATGGCTGGACCAATTTTGATGGGACTTTCACTAGACGATAGGCGAGGACGACCTAATACAATATTAATATACCTTTGGCGAAAAAGCAGTGCATAGCCAGCTTGAACTCACTCCCACCGCAAGCATTACTTTTGACTTAGTTAACAGGAATGCTATAGAGTCACGAGTTTAAATAGCTCAATTACAATACATAAGAATCAAAAATGATTTTCTCCTAAAGGATTGTTAGATATTTTATGATGTTACGAACATAGTGTTGTCGAAACCCTTCCATTATGAAATAGGGTTTTTCTCCAAACTTAATTTTTTTTTCATCAGAGAAACGTTTTTGAATTTTGCGTAGCTGTAATTATGTTTTTGTAACTGTATAAAAAATTAAGCTTTCTAATCCAAAACTATAGCTACTCAGTACAATTTAAAAGCACAATCTTCAGTTGAATATGTGTATAAACTCCAATTTCCCCAAGACATGACATGTGTCACAACACATTTCCGGCTTTACTGTCGATTGCAAAATGAGAGCAAGGCTCAGTTGACTTCTACACGCCGCCCTTTAAAAGGACAACTATATAAATAAAGTGTTGCAACTTCATGTCGAGCATTAAGGCCCACCGTACACACGCTCCTACTCAAAAGTAACCAGTTTCAAATCACCAAAGAGCAGCCAGAATGTCACAGCACTATAATATTGTTTATTTATTTATTCAAAATCTGTATTAACAATAACATAAAGTCTACCAAAGTTTCGGCAGTTATTTTCGTCTAGCAATGGATAAGGCCGCTCGGCCACGGTGTCTTTTTGTAGCGATGCTGTCGCGCGTTTTGTATACGCGGTTCTGCATCGCTACTATCCATATAAGTACATAATTACAGCATCGCGGCTGTATCGAAACGCATGCGCGACAGCATCACTTTTGCATCATCGCTACAAAAAGTCGCCGTGGGTGAGCGGCCTTACAATTTTTTATGAAAATTACTGTGCTAAAAATGAATTATGCTACGTAAACTACATATAAAATAATATACCTACAGTTGAGAACAAAAATTTAATTTTTTTCAAAAATCATAAAGTGAACACTCATAAGTGATTTGGATTTGTAACTGTATTGTTACTTTTGGTTACTTTTGGTTACATTTGGTTACTTTTGGTTACTTTTGGTTACTTTTGGTTACTTTTGGTTACTTTTGGTTACTTTTGGTTACTTTTGGTTACTTTTGGTTACTTTTGGTTACTTTTGGTTACTTTTGGTTACTTTTGGTTACTTTTGGTTACTTTTGGTTACTTTTGGTTACTTTTGGTTACTTTTGGTTACTTTTGGTTACTTTTGGTTACTTTTGGTTACTTTTGGTTACTTTTGGTTACTTTTGGTTACTTTTTGTTACTTTTGGTTACTTTTGGTTACTTTTTGTTACTTTTTGTTAGTTTTGGTTACTTTTGGTTACTTTTGGTTAATTTTGGTTACTTTTGGTTACTTTTGAGTTGTGCCGTGGACGGCGGTCCTTACTTGACCGAAATCAAAAATGATCTCAAAGGTCAGATATTGTAATCGAAACCTGCCCTTTCCAAGGTTTCTGTGCCTTAAGGGAATGTTCGTAATTTAATATAGCAATAAAGGTTATAGTTAAAAGGGCTTTATGTCTAAGTAAGAGGCAGTTTTGATCAAGGCTAGGCTAGGGATAATCTGAGCGGAAAATCATTTTTCCTCGTTGGAATTACCGTGGTCAGTTTTCACATGGACAGATAAATTATACAAAGGTCTTGATCTGTCGAGCCACGGAAAGCATGTTAAATCCTCGGTCACATTGGCATATTTATTTTTGAGGAAGATTGGATATGGAGGCAGTTCAGATATCTGATAACTTTTGAACACCCGTGGTGTCAAAATTTTATTGCAGAGGCAGGTTAAATGGCCGTCGGTCCTTAAAATTAATTAAAAAATTGTCTCAAATGTCTGAAATTGCAAATGAATGCAGTGCCTCCTTCTCTGCATGAAAAGATATTATATGCCCTCTAAAGTATCTAATTAGAAAAATGAAAATACGTGTGTTTGAACACAAACTCAAAAAAGAATAAGTTGGGGGAAAATATGCGTCCGTCACATCCACGCAAAACGGCCATCGCTCAGCATAATGCTGTGACCCTATGCGATACAGAGCTGGTTTTCAGCGACAACCAGCGTAGACGATAGGATAAATAGAGGCGTTTTGGTCCTCTTATGTAATTTCGACGTACGAAAAGTGCTGATTCTTAGCCTAGTTTGAATAAATGTCTTTTGAATTTTAGACAGGAAAATTTAAATTCTCATGGCCAGCAAATACTCGTAATAATTTACTAATTATAACAGTCTGTTATCATTAAAATACAAGAACAAACAGACCCACATAAAACACACAAAACTGATTAAATCCGCTTTAAACTGGCTACATTTGTCAATATAGATAAATAATAATGATTGTATAGCAAGATTTAATAATATTTGTATTTAATTTGAGGTCGTTGCGATTTAAAAAAAGGCTAGACTGGTAAGAAGAAAGTTGATTTTATCGACGTCATGAGTTTGATTCAATGGCTCGCAGATAATATTTTTGTTGGAGGTCTGAGAAAACAATGATAATAATGCTAAAAGGCCCTCACTCAGCTCAGCGTAATGTCAGATAGCAGCACAAAGTGTGCCACCTGACGCTGATTTTCAGCTGCAACCCACGAGTGCTTGAATAAGAAAGACAGGGAAGGTGACCGAAGACAATTCAACAATTTTACAAGTTTCTTCCTTAAATTATTAAACAGCACATATCGATAAAATGTGTCAATTTTGACACCTTTTTGACAAATATGTGACATTGTCATGAGGAAGTGTATGTCATTACTTATCTATGGTAATGCTATTATCTAAAGAATAGGTACAACTTTCTTTATAGGGCTAGTAACTTCCTTGCTACATCCGTTTCCTGAACAGATAAATAAACTAGTCACTCTAAAGTAACATAAAGATAACATAAACATGACATCACATCATATCACATCACCTTAATGCATAAAATAGCCTACGGCGAGACCCATTAGCTAACAAACATTAGTAATAATTATCATAATTAATAAGCAATTCAATACGGATGTAAATTTACGTCAACAAAACAGAGAGAGATAGATAGAAATGAACAATACAAGCTGTTTGTGAACTTGTGAAGGTGCTGCGTCTGGGCAAGTAGGTACTAACGCCATACCATATTAATTTGTCTTTCGGTTATTTTTCTTTTTGCTCGGAGCCTATTGGTCCTACCGTGATTTTAAATAGCCTGTAACCTTCCTCAAGAATTGGGGTATCAAATGCCAAAAGAGTTTTTTTTTTAATCCGACTAGTAGTTCCAGAGATTAGCGCGTTCAAACATACAAAAAACCTCTTCAACTTTAATATTAGTACGGAAAATATGCACCGATTATCATTAGTTTTTCATCAGCCTAGTGACGTAAAAAAGAAAGAAAAGTATGAAAATACATTTATTTAGCAAAGCACACAATATAATTTACACAGCAGATAAATAATTAAACATTAAAATCAAATAAAATGATAGTTATAGTTTTTAGAGGTATGAGGAACAGGGTGTCAGGTTCACTCATCCTCATTTAAAAAGAGAGGATCCTCCGACCAGACGGGTGTTATGTCTGGCTGCCAACTGCGGTCAACTGCCCGTAAGTTGATTTCGGATAGTCTTATCTATGTCGTTCGCTCGGTAAACTCTAACTGTGCGATTTATGATTTGTGTGACGTCATGTCTTTGCTGCGTACTTCGTATGTGGCGGTGTAACCGCTACAATAGTGTAAAGTGCGATGTACAGAAAATTGCAGGGGAGTGTGCCTTACGGCTGCGCCAAAAAGGCCCAGTTCAGCAAAAATGCCAGTCAACGATAAGTGCCTGACGCTGGTTTTCTAAGCATAGCATAATCAGGCTATAATGTTCCCACTGCTGGGACACAGGCCTCCTCTCTGTGAGAGGGAGTCGGCTGTGATTCTACCACGCGAGCCCAGTGCCGGTTGGTTAAGAAAACGAAGGATGCTGGCGTAATTTCCAGGCATGTTTTTTCTCTAGAATGGCAACGCATCTGCGATGACCAGCACCCCAAAGTGTAACAAACTTTCAAAACAAACAACAAATTCCTAATACGATGCGTCATAAGTTTGAAAAATTCGACTGCTCGACATCGTAAATAACGCAATTCTTTCTTTTGCATGTGGTTATCACTTACCTGAAGTCAGAGTTTTAAACCCGCCCATGGGCCTCTGACATGGCATCTCATGCCCTCGAGAAACATCTCTCAGGCCGGTTCCCTCACGATGTTTTCCTTCACCGTTTTTGAAGCCAGTGATAATTATAAAATACGCACATGAATCCGAAAAGTTAGAGGTGCGTGCGTGGTTTGAACTCGAGACCTATGACTTGGCAGTCTGAGACGGTCACACCACTAGACTATCATTTCAAATTGTCAAAATGAAATTTTTACTACTTATTAATTTTCTTTTTGACAATTCGACAACATTCATTGCATTGCAATTGGTAGAGTTACGCAATTAAGCTTTGTGCAGACCACGACAGACGCGACACCGGTTATTGTTATACCGTGAAGTTTTCGTGAAATGTCTTGTTCGTGTCGCGTCACGCGACAAGTCTCGCTGGTCTGCAAAAGCCTTTACTCCGCAGTTTTAGAAGAAGCAAGAATTAGCCGTACAAATAAAACTTTCAAATTAAAATCGCAATCAATGTGTATTGTAAGTTGTGTTCCAAATAGATAAATAAATAAAAAGTATACGTAGAATTAGATTTATTTTTGACAGATTGAGGCACCGGGAATTACTCCTCTGATGTTTAGAGGTGACCGTGGCTTTACCATCAGGCGGGCTGCCACGCAAAAACAGAAAAAAGATGATCGTAGTATTATTACCATTTTTTGCTTCAGCTAACGTCACTGGGAGGTCATCTTATATCTCCAGTTCATCCATTTTGACGGCACGTGCCCGTTTATCATAAGAATTATTTTAGAAGCCAGATAAGTGCACGTTCATAACAATCTAAAGTTCAGTTTATTGAGGCGCTTCCTTGGTCTGCGCATGAGTCGGTCACGTGATTCGGCGAGAATCGATTTATATTTTAGTGTAAATAAATGATTAAGGATAAATATCTGTTTTTCCTGGTATTTTTCGAGATTTTTTTGGAAAAAGAGACATTCCCAAAAATTCAACCTAACATAACCAGATGTTTGAGCGTTAACGAAGCAAAAGGAGTATGTAAGGATCGTCGCAGGTGGTGTACTGTAGTTTCTGCCTACCCTCATGGGAAGAAGGCGTGAGTTTATACAAGTATCAAACAGAAAAACAGCTGACACCAGTTTTACTTGTTTTGCATATCGATATGTTTGCGAGGAAGATACACATGATGTCCGGCGAAGCTAGTATCCAATCGGAGCCTTTTACTCCACGATTTTTGTCACTACTATGAGGACCTTGCGGCTAAGTGATAACAGCCGCACGGGTAAAGCCATCAGGTCAAGCTACGCTTGTCAGGGTTGGTCTTTGGATGGGTGACCATCTTTACCAAGACTCCTCCATACTTCGGAAATCACGTTAAGTCGTTAGTCCCGGCTGTCATTCGTGGATCTGGAAAGTCTGACAACCAGATTTACCAAGGGGTAACATATTACCCAGTTACTGGGGTGTGGAGGTCAGATAGGCAGTCGCTCCATGTAAAATACTGGTATTCAGCTGGTTAGACTGGAAGCCAACCCCAACATTACAAAATCGTTGGGAAAAGGCTAGGCAGATTGTGTCGTGTAATGTAAATTATTTTGCATACTATTATAAAATCACTTTTTTGTAACTGAACAGACAGCTGCTGGGGAGTTTGTTGCGCCACTTCTTCCCAGCTAAAGCACTAGGAAGTGGTGAAGGGCGGGCGTTTTGGGGGACTGTCTTATGTAATATTGACGTTCGAAACGTGCTGCTTCTCATCCTAGTTTGAATAAAAGACTTTTGAGTCCTAAGACGCGCGCGACGTGCTTGACAAGGACGTAATTTTTTCGTGCTTGGAATTTGGACCGTTTCGCGACGCCATAAGGACTTTGCGACCGAATTTGGTCGTAAAGCGATCGCTATCTGTGTCGATGCAACCCCTGTCTGAATGAAGTTTGATGATTTTCGCTCATTTATCACAGCCATAAAAGTTTACTGGAATTACTATGCTAAAAGAACTAATAAGTATTTGACCCCTACACTGTTCAATATTATCGACTGGCTGAGAAGAGATAATGGTGTAATTAGCAGGCGAACACTGGGAAATAAATTAAAAGCTGAACTGTTATATTAAATGGTCGCAAACATATATTATAACAATAATTAATCGGTTGAGCACTGAACTGAACTATTGAACAAAATATTCTTACCGTCCTTTGAACTATTTGTATCAACCTACTTAGATGTTTAATTAGATTATTTACACCTGGTAATGTTTTAAGACGAGCGTTAATCCTGCCGACAAACAGACACGCAGTTTAGCAGGTTTATAAAAAATAGAGAAGTGTTTGGTCCAAAATGTTTTTTTTTTTTTTGTTTATCATGATAGCAAAAAACTTTTATCTACACGTGACCCATTCTTCATGAATCACACGGCACTAAAACTTTTAAATGTTTTTATTAAACTTATCTTTTATCGTTGAGACATTGACTTACAAAAATTACAATAATAATTAATTATTAGGTTAAATATATTTTTAACTGTTTATATTTTTGTCATTTTACTTATTCACAAATGTCACACCGATACATAATAAATGTGACATTCAGACTGGTTCTGATAAACTTTAATTAAGGTCTTGCTATTAATTATTGTCTTGTTAATTATTGTAATGTTTTGCTTAGGTAATAATAGGGCATCCTAAGATAAATTGTGAGACATACTTAGATAAATAGTATGTCTAGACAAGTGGTTCTCTCATATAGTAGCAACAAAAATAACAATATAATATATAAAAATGTAATATCTTGATTTAAGACGCAGATACATGCCAGTGACCTTAAGTGGTTAGCTTGCGTGTTCTGTACTGAGCTCATGCAACGCGTCGTACGTCTAGCCAGTAATAGGACTCGCCCATCAAGGAGCGCCATCACCAATTTGACGCATTATTAATTTATTACACATAAAACAAAAGGTATTTTAATAAAACGCGTATACTAAAAGATTTACATTTAATTACCCTTAAAACGGTGAAGGTTTCAGAAAAATACGCTTGATAGCTTTTGCGAAATTCTCAGTTTTTTATCCGCGTTAAACATAACTTTACAAATTAATTTAACTATGTAATATAAAGATAATCTAAAATATTCGTATATTAGGTTATTAAGAAAATGCTCTTAGTTAACATATATGTATTAGTTAACATCACTAGTTGTTAAGGTTTACTTGTTAAAATAATAAACCATTTTTCATTTTTCATTTTCATATATTTTTTCCATATCATTAACACTTCTCGTTTAGACGTAATTTTCAGTATAAAATCATTATAAGTCGGTTATCGTCACCTTAAGAGATAATCCTCGGAGTTTCTTGTCCGTTCTTCTCCACAGAGATCTACAATTCAAAAGGCAAATTTACAGGCAGTAAATGGTTTACTTGAAATAAATGCTTTGAGTTTTAGGTTAAAGCGAGGTGTCCACCGCCAGGTAAACTAAGTTAGTTTGCACTTAGTTTAGTTTACCCAGTCAGTTCTTCATACATGTGGGTGGACGTGTATATCCTCTTGTTTCAAATAATTATCATCCAAAATTATTATCGTATAAACTGTTTTTGTTTATTTACAAAAAAAAACTATCATGTTATCAGAGTGTGCCAAAGTGTTTTTAATAAGATAACAGTTTAGTTTTCCTTTATTTTTTTTTACTGATATTTTATTAAAACTGTAACGTAACTTTTGAACTGATACCTACTAATTTTAAATACGTTGTGTTATTAGTATGTAGATAATTATATAGTAGAAAAAGAACCAACGTCACAAACGCTAACTGCTGAGCATTCTGTCCGGAATTTCTGAATAGCAGCCCGGAGTCTGGATTTGTGCCCGGTTGATGGCAATAGGCTCGCCCCCTATTACATGGGACTTAAATATAGGTAACTGGCGAAATGTGGGTGCACCTCTGCCTAACCCTTCGGGGAACACGGGCGTGATGTTATGTAATGTCCACAGCACGATTCACGTATTTCTCTCGCAAAGTTAACATACTGTTTATCCGGAAACTGTGACACGAACCCTTAAGCAAATAAAAAAAGTAGGTACCTAAATCTTTGCATCTCATTGATGGCCTTGATAATAAATTAATTAAAAAACGGAGCCTTTCGTTATATCTGTGTCATGTCATCTATAAACATTATAAGTAAATTAAATTCGCCGTCGATTTTTCGTGTGTGACTGTGTGTCCGCGTTGACGGATTCTGGATGTGGTTTTTACCATCATTAAGAGAATTTGTTCTGGAAGGTTTAGGTGTATAATACATTAATATTAAACGATGAGATCGATCCGTACGGCTGTTATTAATATGCCACGAGGCTCGCGAAAAAATGTTGACTGTACCACGAATTATGCCTTTGTAAGTACGAGTCCATATAAAATAAATGTTATACAGGGTGTCAGGGACATCGACGCGAAGCCTGTTACCATGGATTCAGTACATGATTCTGAACAAAAAAAATCTGCTGTTTCATAGAATAGTGCAATACCTACGTGGTCAAAATGTATGGAACATCAGATTTTTTTGAAATAACCGGCGAAAAATTCCAACGCAGGGGAGTTCAGAATCATGTACTGAATCCATGGTAACCGGCTTCGCGTCGATGTCCCTGACACCCTGTATATAACTTCTGTTAAATATAATATGTAACGTTACTGATGACATGTTTTAAAACATGTTATGTTATACAATGTGTTACAAAAACCCTGTCCGATACGAAAAGGGCACACAGTACTGCAATTACATTAGCAAAATAAATAAATAAACTTAATATTATTGAAAACAAAAATGTTATTGCTATTTTAAATTCACGTTTTTAGTACCAAATAAATCCCAATTCTATTAAAAATTATCAATTCTCAAACAACTCTCTAATTTCATGTAATCCTATTGAAATCATGATATTTGACGATTATGCTAATCTATAGAGTTATAATATTGCTGATTGTAATGATTTTAATTCTGTAAAGCCATATTTGTTCCACCCGTGTTCCTTCCCTTGCCTTGCCAGGGGCCACGGTTTCCCCTTAGGACTTCCCTTAGCGCAGGATTCGAAATTGGATCGCCACGAACATTTTAGACGAACACAGTGTTTGATGTTCGGTGGTACTCGTACGCACATACGAACAAAGAGTTTGATGCTCTTGTTCACCACATGTTCTTGTTCCTTCGTGCGTACACGGCTGGATTAAAATCACGTATAGATTATTGTAGATTATGAGCCAGTTCCATAGTTACTGAAAAAAACAACGGGTTGCGCTCCGGGAGTGCCGGCAGAAGTGAAAACTTGAACATTAACGTTGTGCATTTTTGAATATTTTGGAATAGTAAGGGAATAATTTCGCACGAATTGCTTTATTTATTAGTATAAAAGTACTATAATTTATTTGGTTAAATACAGTATTCATTAGTAGTAGTAGTATATTTATTTATTTTCAAAATATAAGAAGTCTAACAAAAATAAACAATTTATTTAAACACTTTTCATGAAGTATGTTTTGACTGCATTGTTTTACCCATCAATATGGGTAAAATTTCTTACCTCGCAATCTTTACGTAATGTCAAAGACTATTTATTTTGATATTTACTTTGTCGGTTGCTAGGCAACGGATCTTACGGTCACGTCCTAATTTTAAAACCTAAACCCTCATCCCAAAAAAAGTGCACAACGCCGCTAAAGAAGTTTTCACTTCAAAAACAATACTTTTGTGCCTAACGTTATTTTACTTTTATTTCAGAAGATGTTCCGGTATCTAGTCCTGTCGTACCTGCTGGTGCTCTCCAACGTATCCTGCGGGAGCCCTATCAGCAACGAGGTCATTGAAGACCAAGAAATGGTGTTTGCGATAGTTGTAAGTACCTACTAAAACATAACATCACGAAAGGATTAGCCAGAGGTTAACCTATAGTACACCCATATTTCGCCAATTATGTTGAAGACCCATGTAATATGGGGCGAGCGTCAACCATCAACCGTCAACCGGGCAAAAATCCAGACTCCGGGCAGAGAACATCATGATGGAAAAACCTATTTAGGGCCATAGCAGACTATAGCTATTTTTAGCATCGGCGATTGGCGATTTAGCTGCTTTTAGAAGCTAAATTCATTGACACAGTCGTAAAATCACCGATCGTCAATGCTAAAAGTAGCTAGTCTGCTGTGGCCCTTACACTCACAGTTGTCACTCTTTCACTTTTAGTTCATCTGATACTTGAAAACTATTACGATTCAACAACCCGCCTTGAGAAACAATAAAGTTCTGAATCACCTTACTTTATCAACCAAAGATTATTACAGGAAAATGGGACTAAATTCTTTTAATAACAAAGTATTAGTTATTGTTTTTATAAAAAACCCGTCTTAATTGCCACTATCTCTGTTGACCTCAATTCGCTGTACATAAACTTGTGCGGATCACATCAATGAAATTGAACGCGTTCAGCACATCTAAACGCGTTCAAGAGCTGTCAGTGAACAATATTCCATAACTTTTTTGACACTGACAGCTCTTGAACGCGTTTTAGAAATGCTGATCGCGTTTAGTTTCATTTGTGAAATCAGCGCTATCAGTAGCAATGACGTTCATTGTGATAGTTCAACAACATTCATTACTTTATTTACGTTGTTGAATGAAATGCACCGACCCCAGCGTGGTTTAATCAGACTCGATAAATCGAATGAACCCCAAGATTTGCACTATCCCTGGAGCCTCATGTTTTACGGGGCTACAGAGGCCATTGCATATCAAGGAGTAGACCGGGGGGCGCGGTAATGGTATGGAAGACGTGCCCTTTGGATATGGAAGGATTTGCGAGCCGTAACGGATATGCATCCTAGAGTAGGCAATGGAATAGTGGAGAGACGGGTGATATTTATCTATAGAGTAGCTGCCCGCCCCGGCTTCGCACGGGTAGCACTAAGTACTTATCTACGGTGCATCTACCTATCTACCCTAACTACCTACCTACCTATATATCTACCTACTTACCTACACCTACCTACTTAGATACCTATCTACCTACTTACCTACCCTTCCTACCTATCTAGTCTACCTACCCTTCCTACTTACCTACCTACCTACCTACCCTACTTTCAACTACCAATCCCAAAGAACCTTCTCCTTACTATAAAAAACACAACAAAAAAATAATTAGCGAAATTGGTCCAGCCGTTCACGCGTGATGCCGCTCCGTGACCAAGGAAATAGGGATTCATTTTTATATATAGATGGGCATCTTTTTATGGCGTCGGCGCCATGCGGGTTCAGGTCCACCTTCACCAGTGCATCTGCCCTTTGCTGTTTCCATTGGTCTTCGTCGAGGTGGTCTCGCTGCTATCCGTTTTAGGCTTCTTGTAAATCTCACTAGCAGTCTTCTTGATTTTACCTCGGTCTTCAGCCGTGTCCATCCAATAATTGATTTCCTTGTCGAAGTCATGCATTTTCTTTTGTCTTGATCCATTCCTAACGTGGTTAATCATGATTTTTTTGAACATATGAAGCAATGGAATACCAATCTTCTTCAGAGTCGTTCAGATTGTGATTACGTATTAAGGCTTTTGCGGACCAGCTCGACGTGTCGCGCGACGCGACACGAACAATACAATTTCTAAGAAAACTTCACGGTATAACAATAACCGGTGTCGCGTCGTGCGACAAGTCGCGCTGGTCTGCACAAAGCTTAACGCAACGAAGCGCAACGCAACGAAGCGTATTACGCAATTAGGGTGCTGAATTATTTTTATTATCACTGAGAGAGAGGACTAGTTTTTAGCATACCTAAGAAAAGGTTTCCAGAGAAACATGATTAAAACTATTTTCTAATTCCAATAATTTTATACTAAAAGCAAGTCGATACAAAAATATTTTCATAAATTTAAATTGCGTTAGGTCTGCTCTAGCAGACAGGCAGGACACGACTCTAGTAAAACAATTTCTATGAAATCTTCATGAAAATTGAATTCTACCAGAAGATAATCGCGTTGCACCATGCATCGCGTCGCGCATTTTGTCGCGTATTTTGTATCGCACTAATCACTTACCTAGTCAATTATAATCCATGCCGTAATTATGGGTATTTATGTGTTATTATTTAATAATTAAATATAAGTAAATACCATTGAATGCATCCGATGCAACTCTTACGTAAGGACTTAAATAGAATGTCGTGCCTTCGTGAGTCTGTCTATTCTATATGGACGTTAATTTTTTTATTGATTTTCAATTATATTCATATCAGCCGAAACACGTCCACTGCTGGACATATGCCTCCCCCAAGCACCGCCACTTCGACCGATTCTGTGTTTCCCACATCCAGCGGATTCCTGCGGCCTTTACAAGGTCATCGGTCCATCTTGTGGGAGGCCTTCCAACGCTACGTCTTCCGGTACGTGGTCGCCACTCCAGAACCTTTCGGCCCCATCGGCCATCTGTTCTGCGAGCAATGTGTCCTGCCCATTGCCACTTAAGTTTGGCAATTCTTCGGGCTATGTCGGTTACCTAGGTTCTCCTGCGGATCTCTTCATTTCTGATTCGATCACGTAGGGAAACTCCAAGCATAGCTCTCTCCATTGCTCTTTGGGTGACTTTTAGCCTTCTGATTTTCAATTATATTAGAAACCAATAATTCATCACAATTCCCTACCTATACTCTATTTGAAATGAGATTAGACATTTAAAGAAGCCTTTTTTACAGTCCGTTCAACCGATTTTGACTTCGATTGCGTTGGTGGCATGACAACTGGCAGCTGCAGTAAACAGTTGGTATTGTAACCACTTTTTGCTTTTGATGCCATCCTTATGCCTACGGTATAGAAGTCAGAATCGGTTGAACGGACTGTAAAAAAGGTTTGTTTAACTGTCTTATCTTATTTCAAATGGAGTTTAGCCTTATACCAGTATATAACATGGAGCGAATCATAAACACAAACAATAAGAGTACTTATATTGTTCTACTAATCAAAAGGTTACGACCTTCTTACTCTAAAACGACAGCAAATCTCAAGATTATTCATACAAATTATCTTGAAAAGACAATAACAAGATAAACAGTCATTAATCTGCCACGTTTCGTGACCTGATGCGATAATTTTACTACGTTCTCATTTGAAACAAAATACTGCAGTTATGTAGGTAAATATAAGGAAAATTGTTTTCTTAACAATACATTTTATTAACAATAGGGTATTTATATAATAAACATCGGATGCCTTCGTGATGAAGTGATAATGATCAATTGGAATGCAATATGGTTGATTCCATTTTGATTTGTAGTAATTTTTTCAGTTGGATTTATTAAACCTTGATTATGTCTCATTAATCTACAGCACCTAAAACTGTAACATATTGGAATCTCGCTCACTCTCTCGCTAATCCGCCGCTCATCTATCCGACAACTAATATAATCCGGCCCTTTTTTTGGGGGTCCAGACTTACTCACTATTTCACTAACCACACGAAAAGAATAGAGAAGATCCGCCGTCCACCGTCGCTGTTATTCGCCGTCATACTAAATCTTCAGCTCGAATTGATATACTTACCGCCGTATACCGTCTCTTTCATGCATGTGACCGTACTTCACCGTACACATGCAATTCTATACTTCATCGCGGTCGTCAGCAGCCACTTTTTAGTACATAATTTGTTTTTCCTTTACTTAAACTATAAATACGATGTTCGCAGTAATCCGCCGATGGTTGGGATTTTGTGATGGCGGATTAGCGAGAGAGTACATTTAATTAAAAACAACATTCGATCTCGTAGGAATTGTGCCCGGTTACCTTTCTTTCGTCCATTTCGAAAAAAGTAAAGAAAAGAAATAAAAATTGTTTATTCTACACAAACAAAACGCACATTACAAAAAAATTACATATAATACAATCACAGAGTACTTTTTATATATCTGTTTCTATGGAAAAAAAAATCGGTCTAATTTGGCTGTAACACTATTTTTCGAAAATGTTCTTAATTAAGTTTTCATGAATACAATATTCAAAACTAATAAAAGTTTGACAAATGATGTCTGAATTGCTTGATGTCAGGGCCACAGACCAAAGATAATTTACATTGCTTGCGTAATGTTTTGTGACACTAACAAATGAAAACAAACAAACAATAAAAACATAAAAAACTAAGGACAAGTTGCAAATAAGTACTAACGAAACCTTTATACCTACGATATTAGTAGATATTAGTTTATTTATTTTGAATTAAAAAGACCATAAACCATTGATAACACTAACTTATCTACCACTATACACAAGCGTGTTACCATTCTTTTAACAGTCGAACCCTACTTTATTAATTCATCATTTGCCAAACATGTAAACAACACGAGTTTTAGGAAGAACAACTGTAATGCCTACACATAAGGTTTAATTTGCGCTACAACTTCATATTTTTTATGACTTTTTCAACGGTACTAGTCGGTCTAAAATCAACTTTATTTACACTTGTATGAAGTTGATGTGATTGGCAAATAAATTGCGAATGCAAATTAGGTACTTAGGGCGAATTTAATCAATGAAGCTGAACGCAGTTTAAGTATGCTGACCGCGTTCAGTTTCATTGGTGAAATTCGCCCTTAATCATTAGTTAGCCTTGTAGTTCTGATGTCAATACAATGTGAGAGTCCCAATACATTTTGCCTTACGGCATGCCAAATTTTTGAACATTTTGGACAAAAAATTTCAGCAACATTATACCACCATTATTAAAAATACTCATATTATTCAAAAACATTCGGAATTAGGCACAAATGTCAACGATTTAAATAAAAAAATTTCAGAAAATTCAATTAAAAATGTCAACTTATTACATTTAAAATGACAATAAATTCAATTACAGATAGATGTAAAATAAAATAATAGCAAAAATAAAAAATTAATTACAATAAAGATAAAGATAGAAATATCAGTAAACTAAATGACAAAGAAACAGCCTACACAGCACCATTAACAGAAAGATTTGTCATTAACGAAATCTTTAATTGCGTAGTAACACTGGTCACTTGAATAAATATTCGACAAATCGATTGATGCCTAATTAAAGTGGTCTCCTAGTGCAAGCCTTTTATGTAAGTAAAATTGTTTTACCTAAAAGAAATGTATAATGTTTTTATTTTCTTTTTTTGCAGCTCAACAGACATGGAGAAAGGTCACCGGATGCCGATGAGCTGTCGTTATCAGATCAGCAGGACGTGATCTTGAATCTAACAGCCATTGAAGGGCCAGAGGGATTGACAAATGTATGTAACAAACAGTCTCGTCTACTAATTTGATTTCCTCGTTGGTCCTGTGGTCGCATGCACCACTGTTGTCTGTTGAGCGAGGTATTTTGACTTCTCCCTCTCTGGGCGGAGCGGAAGGGCGTGTCAGACTCTTACTGACTAAAATCCACCCGTGTTCCTTCCCTTGCCTAGCCAGGGGCCACGGTTTCCCTTTAGGACTATCCGCAACCCCGGTAGGCATCGGCCCTAGCGGACCCCTTCAGTTTCGCTGACAACTCTTTGAGGCACGCGTGGAACACGACGCGCCGTCGACTCGGGCTTGGTCCTTATCGGACGGCGAGCTACCCATTACTCTCCGTCCGCAAGCCCGCGCCTACGGTGGCCGGAAATCGGCTATCGATTCCCGACGCTGAGCGAGGTCTTGGGATGGAACTCTGTTCGGGAAAACTGCTTTTTATTTTTTTCCATTAGAGAATCTTGAGTAACCGGTCTGGGTCTGGATTTGCGCCCAGTTATTGACATTACTCGCCATCTACACACCATGTAAAAAAAAACTTCTCCGATCCGTGAGAAATTGACCACATTTTCTTCCAATGGGGAATTTTACCGGGTTATTTTTTACATGGGGAGCAGGCGGCCGTCGTTTAGCGGGTGACTACTAGTCATAATGTATGACCCTTATTGAAAATTTTAAATTTTTTTATGAATTCGGGGTAATTTTGGTAGAAAAAATGTGAATTTTAAACAGCAATTACTTTTTATTTTCAATAATAATCATAAAACAAATTTTTCCTAATGTTTAAGCAGTAAAAAAAAAAGTTTTTTTTTATGGGTTCGGGGTAAAATTGGTACAAAAAATGTAGAATAGAATAGAATAGAATATATATTTATTGTAAAACATGAGTATACATCAAATAATATGTGCAAGGTCTTAAAATAAATAGGTAGATCTGCATGTTTTGCCATAAATGGCGTACAAAACAACATATTTTAGGCTTAGAATATCCCATAAAAAAACAATTTGAGTCTACACAACAAACTATGACATTAATAACTTAATACTAACACTAATTTAAAATAGAGGGATTTTATTTATTTAACAGACTTGAGAGTGAAATTATGAAAATGTCGTAATTATAGGAATTTATTTAATAAAGTGAATTTTAAACAGGAATAACTTTTTAATTTTCAATAATAATTATAAAACAAATTTTTGCTAATGTTATTGCAGTACCTATGTGCTCCTTTCGGATCGGACAGGGATTTTTTCTACATAATTATAGTATTATGGATCTCACAATATAATTTGTAATAATGTTGGACCATTGTTGAGGCCGCCGGAACACAACACTCAAATGTCAGCTTGTCACAATTTGTGCTAATTTTAGTTGTCTATTCTGTTAGACAGCAGACAGCTAAAGTGATCACAAATAACCGAGAAAAATTGCTCACATGATACCATAAAAATTGCAAAAACTGGCCGCGGGAAGCGGCTTGTTATATTGCCTTACAGTTACATGGTCTGGTCATTAAGTATAAATACACTATTGTTATGTTTATTATGTATGTTTGTATGTGTTCAATGAAGGTAGTTGAGATACAGTACCTATAACAAAGTATCTAAACGAGACGCGAGAGAAAAAAAACACGTTTTGCGTGATTCTCATGGGATTGTGATGTATTGTGCATGATAAGTTTTAAATTAATATTTTTTACTATTAACCCTTTCGGATCGGACTGGTTTTTTTTGCATATTGTCTAGGTAATATATTATCTAAAATAAGGTTTTGACTTTTATATGTTATCAAATTGGCTAATTGGCTCGGCTATTAACTGATTGCCAATAATTATTAAATAAAATGATAACAATATTTTACTTATTACTAATCGGGTACGGAAATTACATTTGAACGAGAATTTCTTATCTACGTAATATCACGAGAACGAGAGTTTCTTGGCTTTCCGCTTGGTAACTGAAAAATTGAGTAAGACGGTCTGTTTACCGATTTAAATAAGATAAGTGCCAACTGCAAAATGATGCGGGATAGTAAATAGTTATAAAAATAAACCTTTACTATTGGCTACAAAATTCCATACAGTTTTAGTAATAAAAACCGAAATATTACATTTTTGCAAACTACTGAGCATAGAATTTGAAAAAAAAATACAGAAAATAGTTCTATACTTATAGATTGCAGGAAAACCTATAAGGCTATGGTCTAACATAATATGGTAAATCTCTCAATATAATGCGTCAGGTGGAATGTATGAGAGAATGTGTTTTTCAACTAAGTACTATGTTAAGTTTGTTTTTGAGATAAATCCATTCCAACTACGGAACCCTTATAATTATGCATAGTAAATGCTCTGTCATACAAACTATACAAGAACATTATAAATATATTTTTTATAAATAAATCATTTATTTTGGACCAAACACTGGTTGGTATAGATTTTATAAACCTGCCAAATTGCGTGTCATTTTGTCAGCAGGATTAGCGCTCGTCTTAAAATATTTGGTATTAACAATCTAATTAAACGTCAAAGGGCGAATTTCACCAATAAAACTGAACGCGATCAGCACGACTAAACCGCGTTCAAGAGCTGTCAGTGTCATCATTGCTTTGGAATATTGACTCTGACAGCTCTTCAACGCGGTTTAGGTTTGCTGATCGCGTTCAGTTCTATTGGTGAAATTCGCTATAAGTATCTAAATGGACGTTAAGAATATTTTAGTTCAATATTTCAGAGGGCCAATTCCCGTAACTTTTAAGGATGTTCGCATTCGCATCTCCTTCGCAATCTGTCAAAAATACAATCTATTGACCAACATTTTTGACAAGTTTGACAGATTGCGACTTGAATGTGAACGTTTTCTAAGTACGAGAATGACACCACAATTCAATGTCCGTCAACCGATAAATTATTGTCACATGTTGCGGCCATTTCATTCAGCATCAGCAGTTGCAGAAACTGAATGGGCTGCGTAAACTGTGTAAATACATCATTACTTGATATTCTTAACCTTGGATTTACATTCATTACAAACGCTCAGTTAGCTTGAAGGCCATGTATTTGTGTTGACATAGATTTAAAGATGTGCCATTGAAAAAAAATTACAACCTTTCCTAAATTATATAAAAAAACTGACTTACTTGACTTGATTGCCTCATTGGTGTAGTGGTCGCAAGTGCTACTGCTGAGCATGAGGTCCCGGGTTCTATTCCCGGGTCGGGCAAAGTGTTATTGGAATTTCTCAGTAGCAGCTAGGAGTCTATATTTGTGCCCGATTGATGGCAATAGGCTCGCCCCCTATCACATAACGGGCGAAATGTGGGTGAACCATAAGTACCTCTTCCCCTTTCTGAATGATGTCAAAGGAGTCGGCTCTTTTGACAATATGGATGATGACAAAAAAAAAATAGTGTCCGTCATGTAGATTATAAAAAAATACTGGACATGTATTTTTTTCTTTATTTACGTAATCAAAAGATTACGGCGATACATTGAGTTGAAATATGGCATGACGTCACGCCTATGTAGATTTTATAGGTACTTGTTGTGACGTAGCGATCCCCCACTCCCTCCAACTTTAATGCGTTTTATCTAAGTATTTTTTTGAAATACGTCTCTCTAATATTTTTTTTATTATCTGACTGACGGACTAAATAGGATTTCTTTTTTTTTATCCAACTATCATCCCTATTCAAAAGTGCCTTTAAATGGTTTAATTGAAATAAATGCGTAGAATTTAAAATTAGCGCAGAACATAATTACATCGGTCATCATGCTGGGTTTATAACCGACTTAAAAAAAGAAGAATGCATTAAATTTTGATTAAATGCATTCGGCGCATATTTTTTGTGATTAGTTTTTGTATGCAATTCCAATGCAGTTTATAATCTAGAATTTAATTTGAAAACCTGCAGCGGAAATATTATTTTTACGTGAACATTTCTATACGGATCATGAATTTTGAATAGAAAAATATGCAAATAACATCGGATACACGGTATAGATTTACAAACTATTGTTACCTATGACCTAAATCTAAAAAAATATCCCGATACATTCAATAAACCTTTCCGTGCGTAGCGAGAACCTAACATAATATTCATTCCTTTCTGCTACTATAATTAGGGTTCCGTACCCAAAAGATGCTAACGAGACCCTATTACTAAGGCTCCACTGTTCGTCCGTCCGTCTGTCACAGAGCTGTATCTTTTGAACTATAATAGGTAAATATTTGATATTTTCACAGAGTATGTACTTCTAGGTGTCTTTGGTTTTGTATTTCCGTTTTATTGCCAACGATTTTCGTTTCTTTTTAATATTTTTTTTTTTTGGTAGGCATTTGTTTTTTTTTTATCTAAAAAGGTTTTTATTTTTCACTTTTTAGTTGTGGTACCTACACCACATAAATTCGTAAACACTATTCGCTACGTTGAGGACAGTGACAGGAAGTAATTATAACATCATTAACATATTCTAAGTGCAATAAATACATATTATTGGACGTAACTCAAAAACTACCCCAGCAAAGTTAATAAATTTTTTTTTTCAAATTCTGTCCTCTGTTGACAAAAATATCGTAGAAACAAGATTTAAAAAAAATACAGATGAATTGAGAACCTGTTCCTTTTTTAAGAAGTCAGTTAATAAAAATACTCCTTCTTTCAGGTTGGCAAACGAAGATCTTACCAGATGGGAAAATTCTACCGTCAGAGGTACGGTTACCAGGGTCACAAGATGATCTCCAACCTCTATCTACGAGATGAGATATCCATCAGGAGTACTGATAAGGAACGGACCAAGATGACCATCCAGGTGGCCATGGCTGCTGCCTACCCCCCAGAACCTGAGCAGCAATGGGATGAAGGTCTGGGCAAAGTTTGGCAGCCCGTGCCTTACACGGCTGTGCCCTTGTCTGAGGATTACGTAAGTACTCAATATCTTTATTGCTTTACCATAATGTGTACTTAGGTGGCAACTATATAATTTAGATCATTATGGACCCTGTAGGGCACAGCAAAAAGGTAGGAGAGAGGAAGTCCTGTTTAGGAGATCATTTAGTTGTTATTGTGGGAGCAAGTTTTATCTTACATATAATCAAAGTCAAGAGATCGCGAATAAGATACTTAACTATTAATTATGTGTTACTAGCTTTTAAGTAGATGCTATGCTCTTCGATAGCTTTTAAGTATAAGCAATGCTATGCTTGACACACAATAAAAACTACTACTACTACACTAATGAGACACAACAAAATTTTAATTGTTATCGAGCTGCATGAGTCTTTACTAAGACCCATTACTAAGGCTCCGCTATCCGTCCGTCCACCGAGCTGTCACCGAGCTGTATCTTTTGAATCAGAGTGTTTACTACTATGGCCGCTATAACTTCAATTTGACTGCGTAGAAGAATAGTAGATGCTGTTTTGTTTTTAGGAACACGATTCTGTGAGAAGAATCCTATTAATTTTATATCCGCGAAAGTTTATGAGGATGGATGGATGGATGTTTGTGACTCTTTCACGCAAAAACTACTGAACGGATGTGGATGAAATTTGGCACACAGATAGTTTATAACCTGGATTAACACATAAGGTACTTTTTATCCCGATATTCTCACGGAATCGAGACTTATGCGGGTGAAACCGCGGGGTGCTGCTAGTAGTATATATGTAGATTCTAAACACTGTTAAGACAGTAGAAAAAATTAAATCTAGTAATACAGTAACAGAAAAATAAAACACAATAGATTTCATCACGAGCACAAAACGAAAATAGTCGACAACTGTTCGTTGTATCGGTGACAAGAAGGCTTACTCAGCATGATGCTGTGCTATGACCCACAGAACAGAAAGAAAGAAAATAATTTATTCAGCACAAACGAAAAGGCACACAACATAAGTAACGTATTATCCCACAAGTATAAAAGAAATAAAAAGTTTAAAGTGCATTGTAAGCAATTAGCAGGAAAGTGTGCCTCGCAGCTGCGCCAAATAGTTCAGCAAAAATCACAGCGCTGAGTGCAACTTTTATAATTGTTGCTAGAATTAGAATTTCTTTATTTTGCATAAAATTTGTTACATAAAAGGTCTAAACTTAAACATAAGAAGTTCCACATATTTTGCTTACTTACATATTTCAGCATGCAAAAAATACCTTCTAATAAAATTATATACAAAAACAGCTATAACTTATTCTAAGTATGCCCACGAAAAATCAATCTTCTCAACACAATATTATGATGGTAACCTAAAATAATGATGCATTAAATGGGTCTATTAATTTTGAAGATCGCTACTTATCAATATCAACCAACAACATAAGTAATGCATGATGTGCTTGCTTACCTGTAAGAGATTGGTACACTTGTCTATAGTATATTGGATGTATCTCATTATCTTGTTGTATCAGTGTATTCAATTGTTGGTGAGCCAAATAAATAAAATAAAATAAAAGATACGTTGCCACTAATTACCAATTTTTCGACAAGAACTAATTACTTACAATATTATCGCCAAATCTATCAAATGGTTACGTCTCATTTATATCAAAAACAAAGATAAAACAGTATCTCAGTTGTTATTAAACAAAGTTCAAGTTCACTGTTACATAATAATTACAGCTTAAATAAACTTTAGTTTCTGATAAGAGCGTAATGATGTTAATCAGTAGACATCTTTATTAGTTCTTGATAGAATATTTTAATGAGAATTTAGAACTGATTTGTTTAACCTTCAGTTAACAGAAAAATATATGAAACTAGCTGCGCCCCTCGGTTTCACCCGTATAACTCTCGATCCATAGGAAATATCGGAATAAAAGGTATGTTATGTCCTCTCCATGCCATGGTCTATCCACGTGCCAAATTTCATCCAAATCCGTTATACCGTTTTATCGTGAAAGCGTGACAAAAAAACCCAAAAAAAAAAACTCATTTTCGCACCAAATATTTAGTTGTAGAGTTATATCATCATCCTCCTGCCCTTATCCTAAATTTGTGGTCGGCGCAACATGTCTGTTTCTTCCATACTTCTCTGTTAATCGTCATTTCGGTAGTCAGGTCCTTCCTAGCCATATCATCTTTCACACAGTCCATGCATAGTTTCTTTGGTCTTCCCCTAATCGTATAGCCATCCATGTATTCCTCATCCATACTCAAAAGTTTCATAAACATAAATTCAATAAAAATTACGCTTAGGTACAAGAGGTAGTTCTCTCAGACCAGTCAGCCTCCTACCAACTTCGTAAAATAATTGGAACGAAAGAACACCGACAAAATTTTTGTCATAATCGGTTGAATAAGACCGATTTTTCCCACTGCTGGGACGCAGGCCTCTTCTCTGTATGAGCGCGGCCCAGTGCGGGTTGGTGGATGTCACATGTCTTCGATTTTTTTGGTTCTACGACATGCTGGTTTAAGAGTGCAGTGCAAGCAGTGATGAAATAAATTACACAAAGTTAAATTTTGACACGTAAGTCAGGGCCGTTACAACTGAGCCACCACTGTTCTAGGAAAAGCGGTCACCTAACTTAATATTTAATCGCATTCAATACAAACATCCAGCACCCGTAATCATCTGCCTTCCAGTCTAACTGGATGCAGCTGAATACCAGTATTTACACGGAGCGACTGCCTATCTGACTTCCACAACCCAGTTACTGGGTAACACGATACCAAATGGCAAAACTGGTTGTCAGACTTTCGTGGTTCTGACAACCCATAACGACAGTCAAAGATCTACAAATAACAGCCGGGACCAACGGCTTAACGTGCTTTCAGAAGCACGAATGGGTCTCGGTATGTAGTGAATGGTCGCCTATCCACGGACGGCCCTTGGCAAGCGTAGCTTAACCTTGAAGATCGACCCGTGTGGCTGTTAGTATTTAGTTACGAGCTCCAATATCCTTATACCAATATTGATTCTCATCTATTTATATCAGCCAAGGAAGTATTCTTTCCAATTGTACGATAGCAAATCTAAGATCCAATTAGGTTAACTCAGATTTATAGCCACCGCACAAAGGTCGCTTACTTTCACAAAGTTAACTCGGAATTTAATTTAACAGTTTGTTCCTGGAATATTCCGTTTCGTTCTACCTTTGTTTTATCCTTTCATTTCAGTACAACAAAGATTTGTTTTAGTATTTTCTGAATTGTACAACGATGGAGGCTTAAAACGGCCACATTAAGCAATTTCTCTAAAAGCAATTAATTTTCCGAATTCCCAGCAATTTCTCTATGGTGTCACCATATTATTCATATTTGGTGTAAATATTGCCGCATGAAAGAAAATTAAGACCGTAATTTTACCGGATAATTTTTCTTTATAGTTTTTATTAATCAAATGAGTTTATTTTTTTCTAATGTTATTTCATTATTACAATTTAAAACTGTCAAACAGATGAATTGCGTAGGTACTATGAATTGAACGCAGATAATATTATGAATTGTCATTTTGTGACAGTTTGTTTGATTCATAATAGTATGATATCATGATTCTGCCAAAGCGGCTGTTTTAATCCCACTGTAGTTAGACGTTGTTTTTATGAAGGTAGAGATTCATCATAATCAGTCTATAATGGCCTCCTCTCTTCGAGATAGGCTGTAATCTACCACGCTGGCCCAGTGCGGGTTGGTAGATGTCGCATGTCTTCGAATTTTTCGTTCTAGGACATGCCGGTTCCTCACGATGTTTTCCTTTACCGTTTTGAGAGCAGTGATGATGAAATTATTTACACAAAGTAAAGGGTAAAAGGTTCGAACCCACGACCTACAATCTATAGTAAGATCTTTAGTTTATGAAGGTAGAGATTAAATGGGTTTATTTGTCAAAAATCTATGTTTGTAGTACTGGTAAACAAATATTATTTAGATTTTACTTCTCTAACTTTAATCTGTATAAACATGAAACTATAAAAATAACAACTTTTGTTCCATCGTCAACCTCCGACTCTAAGAACTGTTCCTTCTCTTTTCAGTGCTCATAATATCATAATCCTTCCTTATTCTTTTACACCACTTTTATCCCTGATATATGTACATGACGAAAACTGTATAGAATTGTATTTTAAGAACTTTATTGGCTCTTCACGTGACCTGCAGTGGCCTATATGGAAAGAAATCAATCGACTGTGGACCCAAATAGGCCGCTGCAAATACAATCTAGCAAAATGGGGGATAATAGATCCCACCAATACTCAGAGCTAATGCGGTGCTCCTGACCAAACCATGTCCCAGATGCTGGAGTGTCCAAAGTGTCCACACACCTGCAGTTCTGAGGACCTAACAAATGCCACGGATGCCGTGATTGGTGAAGCCACTTACTGGGTCCAACTCTTTTAACATACATGTATTTACCATCGACTCGAAAAGAAGACTCTTCACGTGGCCAGAGGGCTGGCCTATTTATAGGCCAAAGAATCAGCATTGCCTTCGATGGCAACGCCGCCAGCCTTTGGAAAAAACCTGCCTTTTTAAAGAGTATTCTATTCTATTCTATTCTTTGGGCATTTCTCCCATTGACAGCGATGCGGACGAATTTTTGGTTCCTAATGAGGTCTTCTCTTTTTTTATGTACTTAATTGTAAACAATGTAATATGTTAGTGTTAGCTTGTTAATTGTATCTAAGATTTGTCAGAACTTAAAACCTCTTGACCTTTACACTTTTGTCAACGTCAATCCTACAGAGCTATAGGGTCAGTCTTCCTAATTTTTCTTTTCAAATTCACTCGTTGTAGAATAGAATATCACAAGAACTGTTATAAACATTGAGATCAATGTAAACTAGAGAAGACACCGTGAACAAAAAATGTGTCCCTCGGATGTCAAGTTTGACGACTGCGGTGCATGCGCGGTGCAAGGAGATTCTCATAGGTATCCGTACCCGCAGATGAGACACAGTCTGCTTCTTCTGCCTACTTGATAACTAATTTCGTCGCAGTTGAACGAGACAAAGTAGGAATTCACGGTGTCTTCTCTAGTACGTTAGTACTTATATCTCGATGGTTATAAACCTATTCTTTTTCTTTTTCCAGCTCCGCTACTACTCCAACTGCCAGCGCTTTATGACTTTAATGGCGGACGCCAAGAGGTGTTCCTTGAACGAAGAGTTCGCTCCCTACCTGGACCTCATTCCTCTGTTGAAGAACAAGACTGGCGTGGACTTCACTGAGAATCCTTTGATGTTTGAGGCGCTGTATGACTTGTATAGGAGTACGGTAAGTTTAATTGTAACATTGCTGTTCAATTACATATAAACGATACATTTTCTTGCTGCTTCAATGATCTAGGGTCCGCGGATGCTGACCTTGGAGTCTGTGGGACCCCTGTCAGGCACAGTGTATTACGTAACAGACGAAACATGGTTGCAGACTTGCAATAGCTTATTGTTGTAACTTTCTAATTTGCCCCAATAAGTTTGGTTGCTGGTGGGGCGAATAAGAAAACGTAATTTTGCCAGCATGCATACCCTTCAAAACAGAATACTGCAAAACAGTTTCGCTATCAGCATTTGGATTAGTTTTAGTAAAAATATTGGCATTAAAAGTTATAGCCCGTCAAGAGTTTTACACAATGCAATGTCAGGTGGCCATATAACCAGTAATATGACTTTGACCATCATGTTTTTACGACCAAATATCTATTCAATTTTCAAATAGAATTGACGTAGGTCTACACTTACGAAATATGCGCAAATTAATTTTGACATTTACACAGCTGCAATAATCACGAATAATAACAAACAAAAGCCGAATACCATACTAAGTCAATAATTGTGAAAATAAATGCCGAACCTCGCTTGGATTTATTCGCAAAATATCCAGACACATACTATTGCCAGCTTTTGTCTGCTTGTACTGGGTGGCCAATTAGGAAGGATACAACTTTAAATTCAGATTATTTTTATTACAAACGAACATTACCGGATATTTTTCTGTAAGTATATTATTCAGGCTAGGCAATTTTATAGGGTGAATAAGATCTTTAAATTGACTCAGGCGTGACTTTGCGGAAATCCATCATAAAATACAATAGACGACGTATATTTAGTAACCTAATCCGCTTAACTATTCATAATGAGTTATAAAGAACCCTGTAAGAAATCGACACGTGTTTTACCTCTCAACGAGGCATCCTCAGGATGACTATTGACTTGTTGCGAACCCGGACACGCATGTTGCCATGACAACCGCCGAACGCAAAGAAACACGTTAAACACGTGTCTATTTCTTACAGGGTTATTTATGGCTCTTTAAAAACAGTTAAGCGTTACGACGCCTATTGTATTATTTGCAAAAAATTGGGTTGTTTTTATATATGTTTAAGTGTAGCGGCACACCTGCGGAACGTTCCGTCGCGTCATGTGACGCTTGCTCATGAACGCGACGTAACGTTCGGCTGATGTGTCATAGGTAACTTGAAAAACATTAGGAGCGTATTCAACCGAACCTTCCGCGCCGTACGTTCGGCAGGTGTGGCGCGACCCTAAGAACTTCAGGAAAAACTTACTGAAAGTATTGTGGTGGTATTGGACTGTGCATAACAAATTTACCGCATTTTAACTAAATAGTAGACACCAAACTACTTGCTATATGGCGTCAAATCAGAAAGGGGGCTAGAAAAAAGTTGTTTTACATCCGAATTAGCCACCCGTTATTTTGTATTTCATATTTTGTTGAACAAATATCCGGGATGAATGTATGTCCTTCTCCGGATCCTGGGCTACGTATCTGTCAAATTTTATAACTATCGGTTCAGTGCTATGACGTGGAAACATAGACAAACAGACAGACAGAGTTACTTAATTATACGAGTAGAACTATTTATTATTAAAGATTTTTCAAACATGTCCTTTTAATTAGATAGGTAATCAATATGGCCAACATTCAAGAGTTTTCCAACCTCAAATAATCTGGGATAAGGGCATTGGTGGCCCAGGGTAACGGCCGCGACTTACGAGTTGTAGATCGTAGGTTCGAAACCTGACAGGCGCTTCACTTTGTGTAAATTATTTCATCACCACTGCTCACAAAACGGTGAAGGAAAACATCGTGAGGAAACCAGAACCAAAAATTGGAAGACATGTGACATCGGACATGTGGATTACAGCCCACTCCCAGTCTCCCACTCACAGAGAACAGCCTGTGTCCTAGCAGTGGGAACATGATTATGCTAAGGGCAACAGAATGATTCAAGAACTTTCTTTTCAGATCGGATTGGGTCTAAATATTCCAGAATGGGCTACTCCGTTGTTGCCTAGGCTGAGTGAAGCTGGTAGACTAGCTTACAGGCTGTACTTCAGGAATGACGAGATGAAGAAGATTGGTGGTGGTACGTACTTTTAATAATGATATTTAATCTTATTTGACTGTTTTATCTTTCGTCTAAAAATGATAATGTCGCAAGTACGCAAGTATTGGTAAATTGCCAAAAGTTTTAAAAAACAATTAAGTAATTAGCAGCATCATTAGTATCTTATTAATAACAGTTGTATTAATTACTCCTTGACTCCTATTAAATCAGACGACGATGTATTAATAACGACAGTTGTACTTGAAGGTCTCTTCCCAGGCGCCATTTTCAAAGTCATAGATACATGCTGGAAAGCTACACAACCAAAGAATCTGTCTAGCGTTTTCCCATGAATTTTGGGGTCAGTTTCCAGTGTAACCTGATACAGCTGAATACCAGTATTTTTCATGGGACATTTTACAGGCAGTCGCCTATCTGACCTCCACTACCCAGTTACTGGGTAACACGATACCCCTTGGTAAGACTGGTTGTCAGAGTTTGGCTTCTGACTGACCCATAACGACTGTAAATGATCTACGGATGACTGCCGGGAATGTCAAAGTCAAAAGTCAAAGTCAAATCATTTATTTCAAATAGGCCCTTGAAGGCACTTTTGAACGTCAAAATTTACAAAATATAATATTGTTCTACCGCCCCTTCCAAAAGGTAGTTTTCGTATGGAGAAGAATGGGCAAGAAACTCCACCGTTACTCTTTTAAAATGTTTTACAATATTTTGTATAGGTACATTATTTATATAATATGTGAAGACGATGCACCTAGAATAAAATTACTGTATAAAGTAAAAAGAATTTAAAGTGGAGCAAACGACAGATAAATTAATTATGTGGTAGATACATGGTGTTCACATATTCACAAACATTGTAAAAATAGAAGAATCTACAAAAAAAAATACAATGGTTACCCATCCACGAATCGACCGCAGCAAGCGTAGCTTAACCTTCGATCAATCCGTGCGACTGTTATTGTTTAGCCATGAGCATCATTATCTACCTCTCAAATTAACATTACTTCTTTCTTCCTTCTCAAGGTGTCTTACTAAACCAGTTCATCCAAGCTGGCAACGACTTCATCGCCGGGAAGCCGGTCACGCAGCGACTTCGCCTATTCTCAGCCCACGACTTCAACATTGGAGCCTTGATGGAAGTGGCCAACGTTAAGAATGATCAGACTATTCCTGAGTATGGATCTGTGTTCGCGTTGGAGATGTACAGGTCCAGGAGTACGGGGGCTTACAGTGTGCTGGTGAGTTTATAACATCTAATAGTCCTCCAGACCGAAGTTTAGTCATACCGGCCTATCTCAGCGGAGACAAGTCTTCGGCACGGGAGATATAGTGCACAAATGTGTGCGCAGACACAGGTGCAATCTCTCTTCCCTCACTCTCATAGTCCCAGCCAGATGGGCCAGCAATCCGACACGACCGGAGAGAGATCAGGCGCAGGAGCAACGGCTTAACGTGGTTTCCGGGGCCAACTTCCAAACTCCGGGCTGTAACTAAGAAATTCCTAATGGAAAAATGCAATAACACTTTGCCCGATCTAGGAATCGAATCCCTACGCTCAGCAAGTCAGCAGTCGCGCTTGCGACCATGAGACCAATGGGGCAATTGAAAACATTTAACAGTGTGTTACTTATTGATATAATTAACTGACTCAGGCGTGACTTTGCGGAAATCCATTATAAAATACAATAGACGTACCTAGATACATTTAGTAACCTAATCTGCTTAACTATTCCTAAAGAATCATAAAAACCCTGTAAGAAATCGACACGTGTTTCACCTCTCAACGAGACATGACTATTGAGTTGTTGCTGACCCGGACACGACGTGTTGCCACGCCGAGCGCTGGCCGGACCAGCAAAAACCACAACAGTAGCACAGCAAACTGTTCCTATGTTCCTCTACTGCCAAACATCATTTTTGTGTTTCGGATCCATGAGTTTTAATTCTCAGTAAAATTACAAGCCCATGAAAGATTCCAACAATTCCTAAAAATCAGCAAGGCATCAGAAACCCCTTGCCAGTGACGATAACAATGGCATTCGGAATCCTAGTGTCCTTTGGTCTTTTTACCAATCTCTATTATAACATTTCTTCCTGTCTTTCCAGCCGGTCTACCTCCCAAAAGCAGGCGAGTCTTCCGCCAAACTCCTGAAGATTAAGAACTGCGACAGTTCCAGTTACTGCGGCTTCAACAAGTTCAAGGAGATGACTAAGGAGTTCTTGTTGCCAGAAAAAGAATTCTACCCACTCTGTGGCATTAAAACAGAGTTATAGTTTACGAAGAAGTATTAGAATTTATTTATACTAGTGCTGATGTTGGTTCGGTAACGAAAATATTGCTATTTTGTAAAAAGTTAGTTAAGATGCGCCAAGGTAGCCCGCGAACTTCAAATGTTCGTGTCTTTTTTTGCAATTTGCAGGTCAGTATCAGCACCCTAATTACGTATTAGATTTCAATCAGAATTTGAATCGTGAAACAGATTGCTTATCCATTGCCTCATAAGTTCGAAAAAAAAATCTGCTCAACAACGTAAATAACACAATGAATATTGTTGAACTGTCAAAATGAAACAGATTAGTCGGAATCGTTTACGGAAATGTGTTGCGTAATTAGATAGCTGGTTGTATCTTGATTAAAATATGATTTGCGACCGTATTAAATGTTTATCTAAGTATAAAATTATAATCATAAAAATCATCAATACAACTTGTACGGGCAGTTAGTCCGTACACTGAGATGTTGTATGTATAAGCTTGTTGATGGGTACGAATCAAACGGGATGTATACAGGAAATAAAATCACTGTTTTGTGTCCGTTATTAATTGACCGATTTATTATGAAAAACATTAAAATATATACACGTAAAGTAGGTGACTTGTGGTGGGCGCGATAACTTATTCAGCGAATGTACAAGCCATCGGCGAATAAGCAAATGCTTGTTAAGGTAAAAACTAAAACAATACATTTCATGTGGCGATGCTCGTACACAACTCTCTCCGTCTTATTACAAAACACGGTCTAAATTTGGTCCAAGCTTAATCCTTCCAGTCAGTTGTTTTATTTCGAACCTTATTCCGACTGTTTTAAGGTTCTTAATTCAAAATTGACAACTTAGACTCGGATTTAAAATCAGTTTTTGTATTTAGAACTTTAACGATGTCAAAATAAATTTCGAAATTCAAAAATTGCTCACTGGTTTAAACCTGGCTCTAAAGATAAACCTTGTTTTGTAATAAGGCCGTCTAAGTTTATGTAATCGTATTTAATGACTATTTCATGAAATCATGACATTTAAGGACTATGCTAACTTAAGGAGTTATATTGCTGATTCTAATGATTATAAATCTGTAAAGCCATATTTGTTACGGTCGCTACTCATAATATTTTAATCAAGATACAACCACACTAACCTGCAAATTGCAAAAAACGTTAGAAAATTTGAATTTCGTGGGCTACCTTGGCGCATCCCCCTTAAAATGTTAATACCGTCCTATAGTCCAAATGTAGGCCGAAACCTACCACTGTACAAAAAAGGAAAAAGCGTTGATAACCACGCTCACTACGTAGTGAAAATTTCATACTATTTGATTTCTTATAATATATAGTGTTTTTATCTCACAAAACAACGCGCGCTTTACTTGTGTTAACAAATGTACAAACAAGCTGCGAATGTGTACGTGAGGACGTGTAGCGTCAGCACGTAACACGCACACACACTTCTGAGGGTCGCGACACACCTGCCGAACGTACGGCGCTGAAGGTTCGCTTGAATACGCTCGTAGTGTTTTTCAAGTTACCTATGACACATCAGCCGAAAGTTACGTCGCTTAAACGCCGCCAACCGTTCGGCGCGTTTGGTGTGTCATGCCAACCGAATACTACGACCGATAATTCCGTCGAAGAACAGTCGGCGCCGAACGTTCCGCAGGTGTGCCGCTACACTTACACATGCATTCGCAGTATTTTTACTCTCGGTTACCACGAGTAACGCGCGCGTCGCTTCATGAGATAACAATACCGTTATGTACTATCGAATAAATTCATTAAAGCAGTTTGAAAACAAAAAACCAGTGAACACGATGACCACATCTGTTACCGCCCGGTTCTATAGCCGCCGAGCGCTGCAAGCGGAAATAGACCTTACGGTGTATACTCGTAGATATGAAATTCTTCGATGGTATGGATGGATGGTCATGTTGTAATCTTACGAAGCGTGCTGGTACAAAAAAGCGAGAAAGTATCGAAATCGATACAATATTGGCCCTATAATTTAATTTGACATTAATTATTTTAAGGATGCTACTTAATTTCATGAAGATTGTTAATTAAAGCCATATATTACTAGGCGACAAAAATCCGCAGTCGCCAGCAACATCGCGCGATGTCGCGGGTGTCATAGTTACCAATCATAATGACGCCTAGAATACGAGGTTTTACGAGGCTTTTGAAAGTCTTTTCAATATAATCCATTTCACAAATCTCGTGTCATGTTAATTCAATGGACATTGGCTTTGGGTTCAGTTTCTGTAACGAGAATCATCGCAAAAAATTGTAAAGCGCGCGTAAACTGCTGCGATTGGCTGATGATAAATCATTAAATCATTCATAAATTTTGCGATAATTGTCATTCGAGAAACTGGCCCTTTGTTAATTCAATGGTTATAATTTTCTGTTAATCAATCTGAACAGCTAACATGAGATGACAGAATATTTACATATCAGAGATTTGATCATGCAGGCTTAAGCCTTATGAGAGCATGCTCTCATATTGGTTTATTGTTATTTTTACTTGTTTCCTGTTTATTTTTAACCTACGCAAAAAGAACCTAGGTTTTTTTGATGCTTTTAAGTATAATATTGTATAAATAAGTACGAAGAAAACATTTAAAGAATACAAACATAATAGTTAATTAATTACAATTATTTTAGTAAATAAAGCCCTCGAATTAAAGAATTATTGTGCTATAAAAAAAAACACTTTGTCGACATCTCGAGATCAAGGCACTCTAGCGACGTATCTCCAAAGTTTTATGAAACTAAGTATGCTTCAAGTAAATCTTTTTGTTACCAAGAGATGGCGCTGTTGTAAAATATTGTAACTACTTAAGAGTAGAGTTAGAACAACTGTAAGAAACGGGTCTGTATTTCTGTAAGCCCCCTTGTAGGGGTAGCGTGAAGTTAAAATAACTATGTCTGTGATATTAACGAATAACAGAATGTTCGTACAAAATACAAAATACTTTTAAGTGTATGTTTGTTTTACTTAGATAATCATTTCCCTGTTCTCACATAACAAAAAAAAATCAAGATTTTATTTTTATTTCACTGGTTATTTGTGGCATATACAGAAGAATCAAGAATGATTCCAATTACAACAATAAAATCAAAGCATTTATTTCAAGTAAACTACTGGCACTTAGGAATTGTCAAAGGAGTCGCGTCGGTCATTCAGGAAGATGAAGCTAGTTGCCCATTCCAAAGCGTAGTAGAGGTTACTACGGGAAGAACGCGCAAGAAACTCTACGAACACTCACTTTTTAACTTTAATTGGTCGTAAAACCATTGAAAGAAGAAAGCAAGAAAATACATTTAAAAAGGCACACAGCACAACATAATAAGCACATTTGCTATAAGCACAAAACTGAATTTCTAGGCACCTACTTATTAGCACCAAATAAGATGATTCTATTTAGCTCTGAACAATTTATAGCTACCTACTTACTGTTATTTTTAATTGTTTCCCTTTTACTTTTAAGTTTCAAGTTGAATTATTTGAAATAATACGCAAAAATAAATACTTTATGCCATAAAATGTGTAAAATAAACGAAGAAATCATTTAATGCACGATCAATTTTAAATTGAAACCAATTGAAAAAGATAGCCAGTCCATTGCTTCATAAGTTCGACAAAAAAATTAGATAATAGTTTTTTTTTTATAATGATACATTTCATTTTAAATAAGAGTATAAATATCCATCGGTGTATTGGCTTTTTTAATTCACAAGTATTAACTTTAGTATGGGGTCCTTGGCGACTTTTCAAGTTGTAAGTTACAGTTAGGTGGGGTGGTTTTCTTCTATTTGGTTTGCACATGATTCTGTGACAAATAAACCTTTTTCTAGCTAAGAATCCAGTCAAAAACCCACTCACAATCAGCTTAAATCTAAGCAGACTTAAGTGAATCCGTAAACAATAAACAAAAGCTCGTCTCAAGTTCTACTGAGAGCTTTTTAATACCTTCAAATTAAAAATTCTCCGTCTTGTTGAGCTGAGAAGGTGGTTTTAAGCTTTTTACTTGCGCATGGATTAAGTTGCAGTGCGAAAATATTTTTGAGCTGTTTCTTACTGAATTGAGTAACAGAAGCTAGTTTTTTTTTGTTCATTATTATTATATTTACCTATTTCATTGTGGTACTTTAATTTTTAAGTCTACATAAGCGAATTTCCTATGAGCACATGGTGTCAACCAGTCTTACCAAGGGGCATCGTGCTACCCAGTTACTGGGTTCGGGAGTTGAATAGGCAGCCGCTCCAAGTAAATACTGGTATTCAGGCATTCAGCTGCATACGGTAAGACTGGAAGCCGACCCCAACATACCTAGTTGGGAAATGGCTAGGCAGATGATGAATCGGTTTTCCTATGACACACAGCACATCTCCTTTTGTTTTGTATTCATTTCCCTTCCTCTCAGTACTTGGAGCGTTTACAATGTGTCGTAGGTACGTAAGTATAATTTAATGTTGTAATTTTAGGGGTGTGAGCCTGGAGATCTGTCATACAGGTCCCGAACCCAATATAGACTCCAGCTCTCACAAAGGTTTGAATCTGCATGTAACCTATAAGATACCATTGGTAAGTACCTTTTTGAGATAAACAAATTATTAAATTATAATTATATGAATACTTATGATGAGTGATGACACAAGAAATTCATAGTTCGATTTTATAGATCTACCATTTTTAACATATCAACGATAACTACTTCTAAGCTACCGTGGTTTTATCGAACAGTAAATAAGCAGGTACAGTAGGGCACACATCAGTGGTAACAAAATCAATATAAGCTGGCCTCTTCGGCTGGCCACGTACCTACATACGGAATTCCGTTTCGAAATATCGATTCGGAATTTCGAAGGCAGCAAATTCATACAAAAAGCCGGCCACATGCAGACGAAATTCCGATTCGGAATTTCGTATCGAAGATAATTTCGAACAGAGAACTTCTCTACGTGTGTGATGGATCCTTGATTTTGTAAGGATTTGATGCCTTCGAAATGCCAAATCGATATTTCGAAACGGAAAAACGGAATTCCGTATGTCTTCGGGATTATTCTATTGAAACTTCTTAAGTACTACCATAGCTTATATCTAATGGGTACTACACTAGGCCAGCTCAAGTCAAAGTGTTACCACAGATGAGCGCATTTCATCACGTTTCCTTTCTGAATTCCTCATAAGCTGATGTCGGTCGCGTACGTCCCGGTCGGTCGCGCGTACGAATATACTACATTGTGTTATTAGGACCACACTGCGACGCTGACGCGACACGACGTCAACGTCGCGTACGTTGTAGCGCGACTTACGCGAGCGACCGTACGCGACCGATATCAGATCAACGTGGGAGGAGTTCAGGCCTTTTTTTTTGGGTGGGAAATTATCAAATGACTTCTCTCGCTCTGGGCGGAGCGGAAGGGCGTGTCAAACTCTTACTGACTAAAACCCAACCGTGTTCCTTCACTTGCCTGTACGTTGCCTGGGGCCACGGTCTCCCCTTAGGACATCCCGCAACCCCGGAAGGAATTCAGGCCTTACAAAGGTTTCAGGCTATTGGGACTTCCTCGCTACTGCAGCGCGTCGGAAATATTTACGCGATTTTTCACGCGATTGTGCGCAAGAAAACAGTTTCACTACTGAGGAGAGTGAGAGACAGTCGCACCAGCATCCTGAGAACTGTAGCGGAGAGTTGTCCTCCAATTTTGTGAAGCAGTTTATGCAGAGGGCGATTGGTACTAACACTGATAATAAATTGTTTTAATATTATGTTACTAAAATTCTATGGATTCTTTGTTCCGAAATAATGTTATAAAAATGCCTTTGACGATTCTCGGGACGCCAGGCTCCCGGACCTTTATTATTATTATATAGACATAGATATTCGTAGTACCCCTAGTTCGTCTTCAGCCAGGAAAAAGGCCACATGCATGCAATATACATGAAAAAGGTTTAGAAAGTAATACAACAACACATTTCAGGCCCAAATTACCTTCATATCTATTTAATAACAGAGCCGTGACGAGGGTTGCCATCTCATATTTTGTTACCCACGGACGGAATGTGCTGAAATTAGGACTCCCTGTTCTTTTAACCACGGATTTTACAATTTAGGTTTTGTAGCAAAAGTTCTGAAAGGAAAACACACACACAATCTGTCATAGATAGGTGCAGGTAAGTATTCTGGACTGCAGGTAAGTATTCTACATTTTTAGTGTTAATAATTCTGGATAGTTGTCTTTGACAGTCCTAGTCAGAAGCCCGAAAATTTGACAACTAGTCTTATCAATGGGTATCGTGTTGCCCAGTAACTCGGTTGTTCATGTATCATCGCTCACACAATCCATCCACTTTTTTCTTTGGTCTGTCTCTCCCTCAGCATCCACATCTACCAACATTTAACTAAGTACTTTACGACTTGTAGGTCGTAAGTACAAAACCAGGCAGGCGATTTACTTTGTGTAAATTATTTCATCACCACTGCTCTCAAAACGGTGAAGGAAAACTTCGTGAGGAAACCGGCATATCCTAGAACCAAAAATTTGAAGACATGTCACATCTACCAAACCGCACTGGGCCCCCGTGCTGGATTACGGCCCACTGCCTCTCAAGGAGAGGAGGCCTATGTCCCAGCAGTGGGAACATTATATGCAGATTATGCTTTAGTCTTTCAGTCACATGGGCTTGTTCCATCCCTTTTTATAATTAGATATTTTTTATCTGTGGTGTGAACTCTTTGTCTGTCGACCTGCAGTTCCTGTTCTAATTCTTGTCTCGTATGTGCTTAAAGAGAACAGCTCGTGTTAGTACTGGTAGGTACTCCATCCATAACACAAAGCGCCGACGTCTCCCAAAAAGCAGTACAGCTCAAGTGGGAGTGGGACTAACTGCACTGTGGGCTAAGACCACCACAACATGAGCCCCTGAAAACGTCGAACGGCACTGCAAACGTTGTGGCAGTGGCAGACTGAGGTGTAGATTGCGGGACGATATTATTAACCCCTATAGGCGGGATTGGTCCATATTGGCGCAGGATCGTGTTGACTGGCAAATGGAAAGAAGGCCTTTGCCCTGCTTTGGGACTAAACAGGCAGATTTATTTTATTTATATTATTTACTAGCTTCTGCCCGCGACTTCGTCCGCGAGCCTATAACCTCCCTCAAGAACCTATCCAATACAAAAAGAATTTTTAAATCCGACTGGTAGTTCCGGAGTTTACCCCCTACATACAAACAAACAAACAAATTTTAACTCTTTATAATTTATATTAGTATAGATTCATGTACCGGTCGAAATCTTTACCAGTCAGTAAAGTAACCAAAGGCTTAACAATTTACAATTTGTAAAGGCAGTGTATAGAGTGCCACTAGCGGCACTCTATCCTTATCGGATTAAGTGCCGCTACCGGCACTTTACTAACACCGCGTCGGCCCGGCTAAAGTGCCGTAAGCATTGCATTGTCACTGTCACTAAGTCACATTACTTGGTATTTTGGTTGATTGTTGAGATTAGATCGCTGTAAAATACCACATTCCCAAAACATTACATTCTCTTGTGCCTAAACGGACGGACGGTTGCTAAGCCAAGGGATTATAGCACTTAAGTTTAGCTGTCTATAGATAAAAGAAGAAAGATTTTCCAAAGATAGTTTGGAAAATCCAAAAGTGCACGCCTCATACATAACACTCATTCATAAACGAAAAAGAATTTCAAAATATAGGTAGTTTCTAACAAAAATGAAGAATTTATCACTTTTCATGAAGTCGTAATGTCAAAGACTATTTACAAAGATATTTACTTGGCGGTTGCTAGGCAACTTACGGACGTCAAGTCTAAGGTTAGAAATATTTAGTTATAGATATTATATTTTAGTTAGTATTTTATTAATTATAATTAAACTACTTTGAATAAAAGAGCCATTTTCAATAGGGTTCCTTCTATGGCTGAAACGAATGTATAAAAAAAATTGGCTCAATTAATTGATTTTATCGCAAGCTACAATGTTTTCAGGGTTCATAAATTGACGGACAGGATTCTTTTTTCAACTATTTTGATGCTTTTTCCATTTCTGCTGCATTAAATCAATTGTTAAAAAGTACAGTATTAATCTCCATTTAATCATCTACACAATGGTATATAAATTAAGTAGGTTCTGTGTACTAGCAGGAGTGTAACAATAAAAACAGTTACAGAAATGGGGCAAATTTTTTTTTTCGATCGTAGAGCACACTAATGCTTCGCATTATGAGTCGTGCAAAACTAACCTCAACAATCAAACAAAATAACAAGTGACAGTGACAATGCAATGCTAACGGTACTTTAGCCGGGCCGAGACAGCGCCACTAGAGTGCCGCAAGTATTCTTGTGGCACTCTATACACTTCCATTTTTTTAAACAATCTGTAAAACGCAAAGGTACATTGTTAAACTTCTACATAAGGAGTAGAGGTACTTTACATGTATATGTGTATGTATACATACATACACAGTACACACGGTTGCTTTTGTCTCGTGACAAATGCGCCAGTGGAGCTCAAAGAATCTTGTGATTGATCCTTTGGGTTTAAGGGAGAGGTCATATTAAAATCTCTTAGAAGAATAAATCAGCTTATAATATTTTTACTGAATAAAACCTTTACAATAAATATAAAAAATAATGTAGAGAAGTAGGTTGACAACAAATTCGTGTGAATTAAGATACTATTTTGTTTATCTTATCGACCAGCCTGCCGCCATATTCCTTCCTATTCTCTTGCAATCCAAAATCTACAGTGGCGACCAGTCATGAAAGTGCCGAGACGATGAATAGTACAATGGAATATCTTTATTTTGCATACTTATATTATAAGCTCAGCTAAGCTCAGTAGGTACGTGAATGGTAGGGCATTTCCCAACGTTACGAAAAGGATCGTAATGAGAATTGTAGGAGTAGGAAATACTCACAGTTTTACAATCTATAAAACTGTGAAATATCCATAATTTCCACTAACCGCTATATCGAGCAATATACTATGTAGTATAGGCACTTATACTTTTAAGGTTATTAGGTACCTATACTGCCAATAGAAGATAATTCTTTATAATGTACGTACTGCCAGGGTAGCGGGAAAGTCTGAAGGGAAACAGTGGCCCCTGGCAACGTACAGGCAACTGAAGGAACACGGGTGGGTTTTAGTCAGTAAGAGTCTGACACGCCCTCCCGCTCCGCCCAGAGCGGAGAAGTTATTTGATAATTTTCCACAAAAAAAATATGTAAATACCTACGTTTTAAACCTCGCTTGTCGCTCCGCTTATGTTAATAAAAACGCGTCTTAACCACGTCCCGAGGGTCGAATTCGACCGTAATTTACGTAACGTCACAGGAAATATAAATTTTTCGCATAATTTATGCTTTTGTCTTAGCTAATGTTTGCAAAAAATAATGGAATTTATGTTATCTTTTAGCCTTTGTGAACGTTTGTTTCAATCTTTTGATTCTTGAGCCCATGCATAATAATAAATGTAATGCAATGGGTTTTAATGTGTAATAAATTCTTGTGTATTTTTGGAATAATTTCCTGAAATAAATGATTAATTAATAATAAAAGCGAATAGTAAGTAAGTAGGTAGGTCATCATCATTTCAGGCTTTCAGCTGAAATACGTCCACTGCTGGACTTACCCCTCGGCCACGACATCACCGCTTGCACGACCTGCGTCTCGCGTCTGCGACCGCGGCGATAACAAAATGTTAAAGCCAACTCCCACGGTGCGCCATATCGCGGACGCGCACCAGCCCGCACGAGGACGCACCGCCACGCACGCGTTCAACGCGCGTCTGCGCTACCACGCACGCTAGGTTTCCCACGGTGCGTCGTGCGCGTGCGTCCGCGATATGTCGCACCGTGGGAGGGCGGCTTTAGAAGTTATTTAGAGCGTGCCATGAGTCGCCGCGGTGCGAGGCGCGGAGAGGAGAGCGGCGCGGAAACACTCGAGCGAACGCGGCAGGCGGGGAGCGGAGAGGCGTGCGATGGAAATAAAAGTACTAGATCACAATTCACAGCAGTGATAGCCTAGTGGTGTGCGTGTGACCGTTGGACCGCCAAGTTATAGGTCTCAAGTCCCAAGGCACGCACCTCTGACTTTTCGGATTCATGTGCGCGTTCTATAATTATCACTTGCTTCAAAAACGGTGAAGGGAAACATCGTGAGGAAACCAGTGCCTGAGAGATATTTGTCGACGGCATGTGAAGCCAAGTCAGAGGCCCATGGGCGGCTTTAAAACTCTGACACCAGGTTAGTCACTAACCACACGAAAAGAAGAAGAAGACAGCGGGCATGCCACGACTCAGAGCGGTGCGACCGGCGAATGCGACTTTTGATAAGGACATTCTGAATACGTCTGACGTGGTCGCAGTCGCCGCCGCCACTGATGTCCGCGCCGCAAGACGCACCGCAAGACGCTCTGCCATTATGTCGTGCTTCTGGCCCTAGACCTAAGCATTACCACTTCGACCGCTTCTGTGTTTCACGCATTCGTGCGGCCTTCGCAAGGTCATCGGTCTATCTTGTGGGAGGCCGTCCAACGCTACGTCTTCCGGTACGCGGTCGCCACTCCAGAACCTTTCGGTCTCATCAGCCATCTGTTCTGCGAGCAACAATTAAGTTGATATTATGTAGGTACATAATAAATATTTAGTACATTATCTACAACTGCTGTGGAAAGTCGTTGTACCTAAACAACTTTTTCTTTTCTTAGTAAAAGGCTCCTCATCCTTTTCCACGAAGTCGTTAATTCCATACTTTATTTTTGAAAGCAAAGAAAGAAAGAAAGAAAGATTTATTTACCTTTGTGAATTATTTCTAAGATTTAGATGTTATTATTTTACCAATTGAATCTATACAAATTATAATATAAGATACCTACTCGTAGGTAACGAGTTGTGGGAACGAGTCTGATGCCGAAAATATAGTTTTTAGAATTTTTGTCTGTTTGTCAGGATGGATGTCTGTTCTGGATTGACGCAAAAACGACTGTCAAAGTCAAAGTCAAATAGTTTATTCGAACGAAAAACATTTAGGCACAAAAAAAAATCTTGTCGCCCCTTCCATAAGTTAGTTTTTGTATGGAGAACAATTTAATGGGCAAGAAACTGCACTGAATAGATTCTGTTCTTTGCACAAATATTCAGAATCCAGACTCCAGACTGATACCTACTGTTATTGATGGAAAACCCGACCCGTTACGACCAATGGGCCACCATTGCTGATTAAGGATAGTAAATTTTTCAAAATTCCATACTATTCACTAATAGTGCCAAAACTACGAAACTGCAAACGCAATATCAATGTGCAAGTATGCATCAGTGCCAATAAGTAGTGCCATCTTGGAACCGTTGGCGCTGAAATGGCACTTTCAGGATTTTTTATGGATATTTCTCTCCCATAACTACTTTTAGTGTAGTGGTTTAGATTTTTATGTATTCTGTGGTGAAAAGGTTTGAGTCCTCGTTTGGATAGGCTATTTTATTTTATTAGACAATTTGAAATAAAGTTCTGCTTTGCGGTTCACGCCGGTATCACACCTCCGCCGCGAAACCATAGTAGCGAAACCTAGTTCAATTCAACTGGCTCGCTTCATGTTCCACTACCCGAAATTCGAGTAGCGGAACATGACGCGAGACAGTTGAATTGAACTACTGCGGTTTCGCTGCTATGGTTTTGCAGCGGAGGTGTGCTAGTGGCGTCATTGGTATAATAATAACTATTGAAGGCCTCGTTTGCTCATTGATACCTGATATTGTAACATACGGCAACAAGCCAATAATGGAACGCACCTAAAAGAAGAGATGGGTATTATCTGTGGTTAGCGCGGCGAGTGTACGATGGTCATTTTTTATAATTACTACTTAACAAGTTATCTTAATAAATGTGTTTCACTCTCAACCATGTTTAATTCATGAATAAATAATAAACATTACATGGCGCAGCCGTCGGTAGAACCGTAACAGTAAAAATACAAGTGAGATAATAATATTTACTTTGGCTAGGCTAAGAGGTTATGCCCACGCTACCCCAGCCGACTGACGAACAAGAGACAATGGCGGGTGTGGAATATAAAATGCCGGAGCCCATGCAGTTAGACTCACAGGGAGATCTGCTACCCAAATGGGTAAAATTTAAACAACAATTTCAAATATTCCTGATGGCGGCTGGATTTGATAGAGTTTCAGAGGCACGGAAGGCGGCCATTTTACTTAATAGCGTGGGTTACGAAGTACAGGAACTTTACTTCAATGTGCTAAAGACAGAGGAATCGACGAAATATGAACAAATCATAAAACTGTTAGATGATTACTTTGAGCCGAAACAGAATGAACTTATAAGTACTTACAGCTTTCATAAACGAAATCAAGAAGAAGGTGAGAGCTTCGATTTGTTCTACACTGAAATAAGAAAACTGGTAAAAAATTGCAACTACAAAGATCAAGAAGAAAGAATGATCAGAGACCGTATTGTATTAGGTGTTCAAGATAAAAAATTGCAGAGAAAATTTTTAGAAACAAACAAACTAACACTACAAATAGCAGTGGACATGTGCAGGGCTTCAGAATTGTCAAATAATCACAGTAAGATGATGCAACAGCAGACAACGGTGGTGGATATTGTCCGGAGCACAGTGGCCACTGATGTCCAACAGTCAGCGGGTAACAAAGTTAAGTATGCTTCTAACAAGGATTCAAAAGATTCCTATTCCTATAATTGTAAAAAATGTGGAACACGGCACGGGCCAAGAAATTGTCCAGCTTTTGGAAAAATTTGCTCAAATTGTCAAAAACCAAATCATTTTAAAAAAGGGTGTAAACTGATAAATGAAATTAGGGTGTGTAACAGTGATAACAATGGAGATGTAGATAATAATGTGCACAATTTGTGACTAGTAAAAGTGTGTCATAACATTGGTTCTCATAATAACATTAGAAACAATGAGTGGATTCAAACATTAAGAATTGAAAATAAGAATGTGGATTTTAAATGTGATACTGGGGCCCAAGTGAATGTCTTGTCAGTAAGAGATTTAAAGAAAATTGTCAATGATGACACGCCTAAATGGTCTGAGATAAATATAGTTTTAGAGGCTTTTGGGGGAACACATTTATTTCCATTAGGTAAAACTGTCTTAAAGACATCTAATAAAAGTGGCAAAATGTATGACACAGAGTTTGTAATAATTAAGGAAAATGTTAAACCAATCCTGGGCTTAAGCTCACTAAGAGATTTAGAAATTTTAAGAAATGTGAATAGCATTAAAAGCAAAGACATGATTATTAAGAAATATGGTGAACTTTTTCAGGGTGTTGGACAGTTTGAAACCCCGCTGGAGCTACACACTCAGCCCGGAGCCATAGCAGTAGTAAGACCTCCGAGAAGAGTCCCTCATGCTCTGAGGGAAAGGCTTGCTGCAAAGCTGAGGAGCTTGGAAGATCAGCAGATTATTGAGAAAGTAGAACAGCCTGATAGCTTTGTAAGCAATCTTGTTATAATAGAGAAAGTAGATAAAAGTTTGAGGTTATGTCTGGATCCTAAAGAGCTTAATAAGGTACTAATAAGAAACTATCATTTAATTCCGACATTAGAAGAAATATTAACTAAGCTGTGTAATAAATCAGTATTTTCAGTACTTGACCTATCTGATGGTTTTTACAATATAAAATTGACAGACGAATCAAAAAAGCTATGTACGTTTAGCAGTCCATTTGGTTGCTATAGATTCTTAAGGTTGCCATTTGGTCTATCCATAGCTCCAGAAATATTTCAAAAATATAGCGAGAAAACCTTTGGAGATATCCCAGGGGTGGTAATATACTGCGATGATTTATTAATATGTGCTAATAGTGATGAAGAACATGATAAAATACTAACACAAGTTTTAGAACGTGCTAAAAATTGTAATGTTAAATTCAATAAAAGTAAATTTCAGTATAAACTTGAAGAGGTAAAATACTTTGGTCACATTTTTTCTAAACATGGAATGAAAATAGATTCAGATCGAATAAAAGCCATACTTGAGCTCAAAAGTCCAAAAAATAAAAAAGAGTTGCAAATAATATTAGGAATGATTAATTACTTGCGTAGGTTTGTGCCAGGATTGGCAAACATGGCAGCACCATTGCAATCGCTACTCAAAAAAGATATTGAATGGTTATGGACACATGTTCATGAAAATGCATTTAGTAGTATAAAAAAAAACATTAGTAAAGCACCAGTATTACAAAATTTTAATAGTAAGTTAGAGATAACTATTCAGTGTGATGCATCCAAGGATGGATTAGGATGTTGCTTGATGCAGGAAGGCAAGCCAGTAAGTTATGCATCAAGAAGTTTAACCTCAGCCGAAAAAAATTTTTCACAGATAGAAAAGGAATTATTAAGTGTTGTCTGGTCAACGAAAAAATTCCACTATTACATCTATGGCAGAAAATGTACCATTTTTAATGATCACAAACCACTAGAGACATTATTAAAAAAGGGTATTCATGAAATACCATCAACACGGTTACAGAGACTGAAATTAAAATTACTAAAATATAATCTCGAATTTAAATATTTAAAAGGAAAACTAATGTATGTTGCAGATTTGTTGTCTCGATCCTTTCTAGAGGACACTGATAATGATGACTCGTACATGTTTGAAGTAGTGCATTGTATAGGGTTGTCTTCTTATTTACAGTGTTCACAGGAACAAAAACAACAATTGATAGTAGACACATTACAGGATGAGGAATTAGTACAATTAGCAGACAAGGTAAAAAATGGGTGGCCAGAAAAAGTAGTCAAGGTACCGGATGCTATTAAATATTATTTTAAATTCAGACAGGACATAACAGTTGATAACAATTTAATTTTCATGAATAACAGATTGATAATACCAAAAAATTTTAGAATGACAATAATAAAAAAATTACATGAAGGACACTTAGGCATTATTAAAATGAAACAAACAGCTCGTAACTTGTATTATTGGCCAAAGATTGATGAACATATAGAAGAATTCGTTAGAAAATGCTTCATTTGTCAAACTTATCAAAATAACAACATAAAAGAGCCACTAATGTCACATGACATCCCGGACTTACCATTTAATAAAATAGGAGTGGATATTATGGATTTTAAAAGAAAGAGTTACTTAGTTATTTATGATTACTCAACTAAATGGTTAGATGTCAAAGTAATTACTAGTAAATCAGCAAGTAATGTAATAAATAGTTTAATAGAAATTTTCTCACATTTTGGTGTACCATCAGAGATTGTGTCTGATCATGTACCGTTCGATTCTAGAGAATGCAATGAGTTTGCATCACAATGGGGATTAAAATTTAACTTCTCAAGTCCTAGATACCCACAGTCCAATGGGATGGCTGAAAGGGGAGTCCAAATTGCAAAGAAAATGCTAACAAAATGCAGTGAGGATAATACAGATATTAGATTAGCATTGCTTCAGTATAGAGCATCACCAGTCTCAGGAACAAATTTATCACCTGCACAGCTGATGATGAATAGAAATTTAAGGACCAAATTACCAGTTACTTACCAATACTTGAAACCAAAATTAAATACAAATGTAGAGATACAATTTAAAAAAGTAAAACTAAGGAATGAGAAAAAATATAATGAAAATGTAAGAAACAAAGATAACTTTAGAATAGGACAAGAGGTGTGGTTCAAAAAAGAACCTAAAAGTAATAAATGGCTAAAAGGTAAAATTGTCAAAAATAATAATTTCAGATCATATGATGTCTTGGATCTTAAAGAAGGATGTCTGTACACCAGGACCTCGTATTATATACGATCTCAATAGTCTGCTGATTAACAAGGGCTGGGTGTGATGATTCAGTGGATTTAAAACTTTACCCGACAAACATTATATTGTACTTGGGTAATGGAATGTAAAAATAAGTATAAAGTTGTAATGGCAGGCAACATTGATAGTTGTAATGTAATAATATGGTTGTTAGTAAAGTATAAGTTAGTACTAAGTAAACAGTTTAGTTGTAAAGAAAATTGTACTTTTATTTTTCTTATTTTTTTTATATTTTTTGTTTGTATAAAAATGGATAGATGTAACATACGGCAACAAGCCAATAATGGAACGCACCTAAAAGAAGAGATGGGTATTATCTGTGGTTAGCGCGGCGAGTGTACGATGGTCATTTTTTATAATTACTACTTAACAAGTTATCTTAATAAATGTGTTTCACTCTCAACCATGTTTAATTCATGAATAAATAATAAACATTACAGATATGACTGGTAATTAGTGACCGATACTTAAACTCGTGACTGTACTCATCATTATGAACAACTTTTACTATGGGACAACACCAGAAATCGCGAATCTGCTGTTCCGTGGCTGTTCCATACATTTTAACGAATTTTGCGAACATAAATGTAGGGAACAGCAAATTTTTTTTTTCACGATTTCAATTTTGGTTCCAGTAAAAGTTGTTCATAATGATGAGCAAAGTCAAGTGTTTAAGTATCGGTCACTAATTACCAGTCACCCAATATATTTGCCACTTTTTATAAATAAACGATTTATTATTTGTGTAGTGTTTTTTCCTCTCAGTTCTTTAGCTGGTTTTTTCTCAGATATTTCTCGATAGCATGTGAAGCTAAGTCAGAGGCCCATGGGCGGCTTTAAAACTCTGACACCAGGTTAGTCACTAACCACACGGAAAGAAAATAAAATCTGTCAAGTGCGAGTCGGATTCGCACACGAAGGGTTCCATACCATGTCGTACAAGATTTAACACTATGAATTTTTGTAATACTTTCGTAAAAGTAACAACAGAGGCGCTATAAAAAAAACAAAGATTTGTAAAGAAATTGTCTAATTTTAATGAGAAAATGTTGTTGTGTTAAGAGGGTGCATCCTAAAAGTTGGCAACGTCGTAAATAGCTGTCAAATATTTACCTGTTTCGATTAATTTGGAAATAATACTGTATGGAAACAAGAAATGTGGCTAACCAATTGACTAGAATATTAATAATGAATTGCAATTATAACATTGAATTTGATGTTGTACCCGTTTTAGGTGAAAAAAAGGCATTTGGAAAGTTTCCAAATACTTTTTTTACATCTAAAACTAACTATTCGGTGTTACGATATTAATCATTGCATTTCATAATCAATATTCTAGTCAATTGGTTAGCCACATTTTTTATTTCCATACAGAAATATTATCAAATTAATCAAAAAAGCGAAATAATTGACATCTATTTGCGACGTTGCCAACTTTCAGAATAAACACTCTTAAAATATAGGTGTAGGAGTATATTTCATTTATTTTAAGAGAAAAATATTAAGTTAACTTTATCCAGTACCTAACATGCATTAACTAAAGTCAAAGTTATTTATTTGCTACTAACATAGTATTGGTAGGTATAAATAGGTATATATGGTAGGTAAGCAGGTAGATATGTAGGGTAGGTAGGGTAGGTTAGGTACCTACCTACCCTGGTAAGAAGGGTAGGGTAGGTAATTAGGTAGAAATAGGTAATTAGGAAAGGTAGATGCGCCGTAGATAAGTACTTAGTGCTAACCGTGCGAAGCCAGGCCGGGTAAAGCTAGTTACTTATAAATAAAAGGATTTCTCTTGCTACATCAGACTATATTGTACAAAATAGAATGTAAGTAGTACGCCAAATTTTAATTATAACTGTGCGTTTGCACTGGCGAAACATTCACAACACAACAAAACATGTTGGAATCTCTATTTTCTGTCAATTTTTCATACAATGTTTGACAGGAACTAGAGATTTCAACATGTTTTGTCGTGATGTTTCGCCAGTGCAAACGCACGGGTCAATACAGGTATTTATTTACGTTATTTTTGATAGTCATACAGAAATCTATTATTTCTTACTTATTATTTTTACACATCCCATCGGACTATGAGAGTGAGGGAAGAGAGAGTGCACTCGTGTCTGCGCACACACTTGTGCACTATAATATCTCCCGCGCCGAAGGCCAGTCTCCGTTGAGATTGGCCGCCAAGACCGAATATTTTTACACCAATAATTTTTCTCAATATGAAATTGTATCCACAACGGTTTAAGCTAGGTAACTGAATAGTACACTGTATGTGCCAGCATTCATTTCAATGTTACTGAATATATTGTCTATTGGAGTGTAGTTTTAACACGAGGTACACACATCAACACCGTCTAGGGATACTTTGAAAAAAGTCGATAAAGTTCTTAAACTCAAAAAATACTGGCCGGTTTTAAAATCTTGTGAAGAAAGTTTATTTTGTAGACCTTTTTGGATGATCGAAATTTAAATGATCGAAATAGTATATGCTGCCATGATAGTAGGTACTTACTAATTCCATGTCATTACTCCGACTATTAAATAGTTATCTGTGGAATTTATATCGCATAATATTAGCATGAAATACAAAATTATTACTTTAAGTTGCAGAAAATCGCCCATATTATATAAAATACGTTATGAATCGGCGTTTTTAGTATTTGTTGATTATAAACAGTATATGTTACATGATACACATGTTACGCGCATCACTAGTTAGGAAAGCGCTGACACAAAGGCACGAGGCACGCCGCGTGTGTCGTCATCGTCATCGTCGACCTAGTTGCTGCTAAGGGCGAAACTGCTGACACAGGACACGAGGCCCGAAGACACCGTCTACGTGACCGAGCCCGCGCACTTCGTATCCAACATCGATCGGGTCAATTTGATTCTTTTGAATTCCATTTAATTGTAATTTTTCTATTAAAATAAATTAGTTAATAATTAATTCGGTTTTTTTTGAGTCCTCCGGCAGTAGCCTACGTAATTGGCGCAGTCGGTAGGATTCCCGGGTCGTTCTTGCGATTATCGGTATATCGCACCGCGTTCGCTACGATAGACTTTCAACGTCGCACCGGGAGATCCTGAACAACGAGACTACGCCGGAGATCCAGCTATCGATACCGCTCAACGAAGACCAGAATGTTCATGTAAGTCCGCTGAATTTTCTTAGTGGTTGCTTGCTTCCTTTTTGTGTGTAAGTCCTATATACCCTGTCCAACATTTTTTATCCACGTAGATTGAGTATACCTAGGTTAGTTAGTAGTAGGAATAGTAGTGTAGATTCCAGACGTAATATCAGTCCCGAAATTGAGCCCGAGATGGCTGATTTTGACACTATACTTAAAGCCCTCCGCTTAGTTCCCGATTTTGATGGGAACCCGAATGTACTCACCAGGTTCATTAAATTGTGTGACCAGTTAGCACTTCAGTTCATTCAGGAGGGGCAACCGGATATAAATCAGTTAGCGCTTTTAAATGGCATATTGAATAAAGTTACGGGGCCCGCCGCCCGTCTGATCAATGCTAACGGTGTACCTAATGATTGGGTAGGCATACGTAGCGCTCTCATTAATAACTTTGCCGACCAGCAAGATGAGACTGCTCTCTACAACGATTTGGCTTTACTTACACAAGGTCACGGCACGCCGCAGGAATTTTACGAGCGTTGCCAGAATCTTTTCAGCACCGTCATGACATACGTTTCATTGCACGATACCCTAGAATCAACCATTGCGGCCAAACGCGACTTATATCGTAAACTGACTTTGCAGGCCTATCTCCGCGGTTTGAAAGATCCTTTAGGTGCACGTATTAGGTGTATGAGACCTGAGACTATTGAGAAGGCTCTAGAGTTTGTGCATGAGGAGTCTAACACCATGTATTTGCAGAGCAGAAATGACAACTTGCCGGATAAGAAGACCTCGGCTCGAATGCCACCTAATCAACATAACGAATTCAATAATAAAATGCCAATTCATCCGAATAATATGCTTGTTCCGTTAAGACCTAATGCTTTTAACATGCCCGGTCCGTTCAGACCGCAGGGACCGCAATTTATGTTACGGCCTTTGCCGTCTCAGAATCAATTTAGAATGCCGTTTAATCCATCTAACATGCAACCACGTGGCCCGACCCGTACGCAACAAATATTTGGCGCACCACCGCATAATAACAATCAGGGCGGTTCTGGATTCAGAATGCCCCCAGGGAATTCCTATCCGCCGAATAACGGCCCCAGGCCGATGAGCGGCGTTAGCCACTTTGTGTCTAGGCCCATGCCTGCTACTAACAGATGGAATTGGGCACTGCAAGGCAATCCACCACCTTCCAACTATATTAAAACCCGCGATGTTAATGTGAACGAATGTTCAGACTATGGGCAGGATTATTATTACCCCGACTTATCTGACTACTATTACATTGACCCCTATAACTATGGCGACTACAGCAATGATGACTTTTATTTCAACGACTGTACATACGACCATGTCACACCGCAACAGACTGACGGGACTAACGACAAGGACAAACTAGGTACTGCGGACCAACAGCAACCCTCAACCAGTCAGGATTTTCAGAAAGCTCCGAAGTCAAACAGCTTAGGATAGAACTAAATCTGCAAACCCAAAGGCAATTACCGTACGTCCGTATCCATAACCCCGCACTTAACTTTCTAATAGATACCGGTGCAAACCAATCATTCATCAGCCCAGAAGCAGTCCAGAATTATTTCCCGAACATACCTCTTAACTACGATCCATTCGAGGTTACTAACGTTCATGCCACAAGCAGGAACGACTACTCTATCAACTTACCCTGCTTTCCCGAATTCGGTGACACAGAACCAATTAAATTATTCATATACAGATTCCACGATCGTTTTGATGGTCTGATTGGAATGGATTTACTTACCAAGTGGGAAGCCAAATTAGACTTGAAAGATCTTACACTAATAACTAAGTTCGCAATTAATCCCATTCAAATTTATAACTCTCGAAACCTAAATCTGTACGAGGAAATCGTACCAGCGGAAAGTTCTAAATTAATACGGTTACCTATTAATGCACCGGATGGTGAGGTTTTTGTAGAGGAACAGATTATTTGCAATTGCATTATATCCGAATGCCTGACCACCGTTTCTAATAGCCGCGGTATGGTTGAAGTAACTAACCCAACCAACAACGATTTAATATTTTCACTGGACCAGGCTACTCAGGCAACGATATTCAATGTTGAAGCCACAGAACAAATGTCACCTCGCGCTAAAGATGTTACATCCCGGATACGCACCGAGCACTTAAATGAGGAGGAAAAGGCAAACTTATTAGCACTATGTTCAAAGTACGCCGACGTCTTCTACATTGAAGGCGAGGCATTAACCTTCACTAACAAAATAAAGCACAGTATTAAAACTACGGACGAGATTCCGACCTACACTAAGAGTTATAGGTATCCGTTTATACACCGTCAAGAAGTTAGTGATCAAATAGGGAAAATGTTGGATCAAGGAATAATTAGGCCGTCTGAATCTGCATGGAGCTCACCGATTTGGGTCGTCCCAAAGAAGGTTGACGCCTCTGGAAAACAAAAATGGCGTCTAGTCGTTGACTTTCGGAAGCTAAATGAAAAAACGATTGATGACAAATACCCTATCCCGAATATTACAGACGTACTGGACAAACTTGGCAAATGCCAATATTTCAGCACCCTCGACCTAGCATCTGGATTTTACCAGGTTGAGATGAACCCTAGCGACATCCCCAAGACCGCCTTCAATGTCGAACATGGGCACTTCGAATTTTTGAGAATGCCCATGGGACTTAAAAATTCCCCTTCCACGTTCCAACGAGTAATGGATAACGTACTCAGAGGACTCCAAAACGTTATATGTCTAGTATATTTGGATGACATAATTATATTCAGCACCTCTCTCCAGGAACACATGAACAACTTGGAGAAGGTGTTCCAAAGATTAAGAGAATCTAACTTCAAAATTCAGTTAGATAAATCAGAGTTCCTAAAACTCGAGACCGCATACCTAGGTCATATCATCAGTACCGAAGGAATAAAGCCTAACCCAGACAAAATCAAAGCTATTCAAAATTATCCCATACCTAGAACACCTAAAGAAATTAAACAGTTTCTCGGACTCCTCGGTTACTACCGAAAATTCATTCCAGACTTTTCCCGTATTACCAAGCCCCTGACACAATGCTTAAAGAAAGGAAAGAAAGTAACCTTAGATTCAGATTATATTAACTGTTTCGAGAAATGTAAGACTCTACTGACCAACGACCCTATCCTTAAATATCCCGACTTTGACAAAGAGTTCATCTTAACCACAGACGCATCCAATTTTGCAATCGGTGCGGTACTCTCACAAGGACCTATTGGCTCGGACAAACCCGTAGCTTTCGCTTCACGGACACTTAATGAAAGTGAAGTGAATTACAGCACAATAGAAAAGGAATTACTAGCGATTGTATGGGCGACAAAATATTTTCGGCCTTACCTTTTTGGACGCAAGTTCAAAATAGTAACAGACCACAAACCATTACAATGGGTCATGAGCCTCAAGGAACCAAACTCACGGTTAACCAGGTGGCGGTTAAAGTTAAGTGAATACGATTTTACCGTCATCTACAAAAAAGGCAAATATAACACCAATGCCGATGCCCTCTCTCGTGTTGAGATCTACAACGAAGAGGTTAGTTCGATGATTGCAAACGCAACTGACAGACCACCATCCCTTGCTAACTCCAACACCCTGACGGCACATACCTGTGAAGAAAACCCTATACTCGAAATACCCATTACCGACGAACCACTAAACAAATTCCACCGACAGCTGTGCTTGACCGTTGTAGGTGACTTTAAAAAACGGCCTACGGCAACGAAGCCATTTGACACCCACACTCGAACATCCGTTCAGCTATCTGAATCTAACCTAGAAGAGGATCTGGTTAACGCCATTAAGGAATACGTCAATCCTAAAATCAAAACTGCCCTGTTGATAAATCCACCGCTTGCAATGTACAACATAATCCCTTTGTTACAGAAATATTTTAAAAGTTCATCTATGAAATTGGTATTGGCAAAAAAGGAACTTGAAAACGTAAAAGAATACCTGAGGCAACAGGAAATAATTCGTCACTACCACGAAGGCAAAACTAACCACCGTGGCATTAACGAGTGCTTCCTAGCTTTATCTGTTAAATATTATTGGCCTAAGATGCGAGAACACATAACCAAATTCATAAATGACTGCACAGTATGTGGGCAAGCAAAGTACGATAGGAGCCCCATAAAGCAAAAGTTCAATATAGCACCGCCTGCCACCAGGCCGTTCGAAATAGTACACATGGATAGCTTCTCAGCACAGAACGAAAAATATGTAACATTCATAGACGCCTTCTCAAAGTATGGTCAAGCTTACCTCCTTCGAGATGGGACTGCAGTCAGTGTCATACAGGCTTTACTAACTTTCAGCACGCATCATGGCCTACCACTAACCATTATTACAGATCAAGGGACCGAGTTCACCAACCAGATGTTCTCCGAGTTCTGCAAGCTGCATAAAATAATTCATCACCAAACATTGGCATATTCACCAAACGCTAACGGTAACATCGAACGCTTCCATTCCACTATATTGGAACATCTTCGTATTTTGAAACTAAAATACAAGGATGAGCCAGTCGTACACCTGATGCCATATGCTATCATAGCGTACAATAGTTCGATCCATTCCTTCACACGATGTAAACCATACGACCTTATACTAGGACACACTGACCCACGAGACCCGATTGACATAGATCTGACCGGACACTTACTACAACAATATACCGAAACACATAGAGAACGCATGCAAAAAGTATATGAACTAATCAATGAAACGTCTCTCGCTAATCGAACAGCGCTTATAGAGAGTCGTAATAAAACCCGTGAGGATGAGGTCGACTATGAGCCCGACCAGCAAATATTCATTAGTAATCCCTCTGCAAGTAGATCTAAACTAGCACCCAGATATAACCAGGACACAGTCCTAGCTAACTTACCTATCCATATTTACACTTCCAAGAAAAAGGGACCTATAGCTAAATCTAGACTAAAGCGTGTCCCTAAAACTGCGAAATTGTTGCAGGATACCCCTGATGCTGACGTTTAGCCTAACATGGGCGCAGGAGATTAATCTAGAACGACTTGAGAATGGACCTGGACTACTGCCCTTCAAACTAGGGCCCATGAAACTCATCACTCATTATCATACATTCCTTCAAACCATAGAACTAACAGACATAGACAGCAACATTAACGAGATACGAATTCAACTTAATAAAGCCACAAACAGACTAGACAATTACACTAGCACTTTATATGAGTTTCAAATAGACAGTTTGAACGCGAAATTAAATAAAGCCTCATCCCACCTACAAAGCCTAAAGCCCAATCGATTCAAGAGAGGTCTAGTAGATAGTCTCGGATCCGTAATTAAGAGTATTACAGGAAACCTAGATCACACAGATGCCATTAAATATGATAACGCCCTTAAAGCCCTCAATGATAACCAGCAACAAATTGCTATTGAGCAAAATCATCATATAAGTCTGAGCAAAGGTTTGATGAGCGAGCATACAAAAATCATTACGAAACTAATAGAGAATCAAGTACAGTTAAATGAAAGTCTGCATATTTTGCTTGACGCCGATAAGTATAAACAACACAATCTTATAAAATTTGCAAAGTTTTCGCAAGTACTACAAATAATTAGCAATAACGTAGATAGTTTATTAAGCGAATTAAGTAGGTTAGAGAACGCGATAGCATTTTCCGGTCAACTGCATACTCATCATTCCATGTTAGGGACAGAAATACTAAGCGATATGATACGCAAACTAAGTGCGCTTTATAACAAAGACCAATTACTGGAATTAGAAATCAGAGAATATTATGACATCATTAAACCACTAGCTTATTATCGTGGAACTCAGATAGTTTTCGCATTTAAATTTCCCATAACCTCTCCACTAAAATTCCTGTTGTATAAACTAGTCATTGTACCAAATAAAAATAAGCAAGCCATCATCCCGTCCTACCCGTTCCTAGCAATCACTGGAAACATTCATGCGTACATAGAGGCAGAATGCCCGAAGCTAACTTCAGAGTATCTCTGCGAAGAAAAGCTCAACCACCAAATGAGGACCCATCCAGACTGCATTTGTGACATCATTGGAGGTGAAACACCGCACAAAACATGCAACACGGTTACTATTAGCCTGACGAAGCCCGCAATGGAAAAGTTGGATGACCGCCGCTACGCCGTCGTGTTCCCGAAACCAACACAAGTCCAGCTAATCTGCGAACAAGAAGAATCCATAACCATAGCCGGAAGCTTCCTAGCCACTATTCCCCATAATTGCAAGCTGCGAACAGACGAATTCACCATCGTCAACCTTAACGACCACATCAGAGGACAAGAATGAAGATAAGCAACGTACCAGATAACATCGAAGGATCAACCATGCCACCCCTTCAAATTAGTGCTATTAACCTAAAGAAGCTGCACGATATTCAAGACAGAATAGACTCACAGAAGACAATCCACATTGAACCAACCTCAACTATTTACCATACGACAATCCCATTTTATGGTACACTAATTGCTTCATTCATACTGGGAGCAATACTATTATACAGAATCCGTATCCGCATGGCACATAAGAAGAAGCAGATGACAACTCGAGATGAACCCACGTACGCCGAACCTGAAACATCTGAAACCCGCCAGAACCAGCCAGCATCTCAAGATCAATCTAAACTCTCGACGATATTTCATCTCAAAATTTGAAATAGTCGTCGATCTGAGGGGGGAGGTGTTACGCGCATCACTAGTTAGGAAAGCGCTGACACAAAGGCACGAGGCACGCCGCGTGTGTCGTCATCGTCATCGTCGACCTAGTTGCTGCTAAGGGCGAAACTGCTGACACAGGACACGAGGCCCGAAGACACCGTCTACGTGACCGAGCCCGCGCACTTCGTATCCAACATCGATCGGGTCAATTTGATTCTTTTGAATTCCATTTAATTGTAATTTTTCTATTAAAATAAATTAGTTAATAATTAATTCGGTTTTTTTTGAGTCCTCCGGCAGTAGCCTACGTAATTCACACAAGTTTCAAATTCCTAATTTGTTTAGTTCTTGAGATAGAGCTCGTACAAAAATGGTCTAAAACAGACAACTTCTACGGCCCCCTAATTCATCATTTTTGAAGATAAAAACAAATAAAAATTATATTTATTCTCTACTCGATGAGCTCTAGAAAATGATACCCCACATGCCAGGGTCAGATAATTTTTTTTTTTTTATTTAATTTTATTGTATGGCGACCCCCCTTTATTTTTTAATTTTATTATTTGTTGCTCTTACGGCAATAGAAATGCTCAATCTGTGAAATTTTCAACTGCCTACCTATTACGGTTCATGAGATAGAGCTCGCTGACAGACAGACGGACAGCGGAGGCTTATGAATAGGGTTCCGTTTGTCACCCTTCGGGTACGGAACCCTAAAAAAGCTGGTATTTGTAACATTTACGGACCTATTATTATATCAAATCGTTGCAGACACCAACACCAACGTTTTGACCAAAATAACCACAGCGTCAACAGGCACAGCGAGTGACTAACCTGCCCCCCAATTACGCAATGCACGATCAATTTTAAATCGAAAACAATTTTTTTTTTAATTGAGCAGATTTTTTTTGTCGAACTTATGAAGCAATGGACTGGCAATCTTTTTCAATCGGTTTCAATTTTTAAATTGATCGTGTATTACGTAATTAGGGTGCTGGTCCAGGTTAGTCACTAACCAGGGGGGAGGGGGGGTTTTAAAACTCTGACAAGCCCCCCCTCCCCCCTCCACATGCCGTCGAGAAATGTTTCTCAGTCACACAATAACAACATGAAAACAACGAAGACGAAAGACATAATATTTAACAATAAATGAATTCATCTTTTAGATACCGGTTGTTAGTTTTTGCGATTTGAGACTGCTTGAAGAAGTCATCATCAGCTATCTCCCCTTTCTTCCATACTTCTCTATTAGTCGTCATCTCGGTAGTCAACTCACCCCCTTTCTAGCCATATCATCTTTCCGTCCATCCATCGTTTCTTTGGCGAAGAAGAAAAATGAAAATAGAATTTAATCTTACAAGTTTTTCCTTTATACCTACAGCTACGTACTGAGTCATTCGCGTCTAAATTAATTTAGCGAGTACAGTTATACGTAATTAAAAGCTAATAATTACGTTAACAATGAAGCAAACATTAATAAATGAACAATAACATCCAAGTAGACATCTCTATACAAGGCTTTTAATTAAATGTTCTCAATAGCTAATGAAAATCCGTTTGCTACTGAACTAAATACGTTGTTCTCAAATAACTTCGCCTTCTATATGGTTCTGTGTGAAATATCTTATTATCTCATGAAAATAAATACTTACCAACACTTTTTAGGTAGCGTACCTAATAGGGATTTTGACTGGGGAAAAAAAATCTATTTAGTCCGTCAGTCAGATAATAAAAAAATATTAGACACTTTTTGCTTTATCATATTAGTAAAAATTGGTTTAGATAAAACGCATTAAAGATGGGGGAGTGGGGTCTCGCTACGTCACAAGTCAGTAAAAAATCTACCGGGGAATGACGTCATGAATGCCACATTTTAACTCATTATATTGCCCTAAACTTTTGATTACGTAAAAAAAGAAAAAATGTTTGTCTAATATTTTTTAATAATCTACCTGACGGACAAAACAGAACAGTTGTGTTTCTGTGAGATTCTACACTTAACTTACCATTGCAGCCTATAATGTTCCCATTCCCACTGCGCTCCACTGCCTCCTCTCTGTGAGAGGGAGTGGGCCGTAATCCACCACGCGGACCTAGTGCGGGTTGGTAGATGTCACATGTCTTCGAATTTTAGGTTTTGGGACATGCCGGTTTCCTCACGACGTTTTCCTTCACCTTTTTGAAAGCAATTGGTGATGAAATAATTTACACAAAGTAACCCCTGGGCCACCAACCACTGCTCAATTTTCCACAGAAGAGCATTGATTTCCAAGACACAGGTTTTTACCTAGTTTGGAATTCAGGGTTCGTATAATTTTATTAGTCTACTCACTAAAACTTACATTACATTATGTATAACCTAGTCCTTATTCGCAGCCGTGAGGCACACTCCACTGCAATTTTTTATTTTTTATCTTCTCTATAAATTGTATGCTTTTTAGTCTGTGTTAAATAAATTTATTTTCTTTCTTTCTTCTTGAGTCCAAATTAACGTTATAAACTTATTACACTGCTGTAATATAATAACGTGTATTGAGACTCAATATTTTTAATATTTGTTAATTTTACAGCATTTGTGTACTTAGTTGAAATTAGGTACCGGATCAAAATATTAAAACATGAATACCTATATTCAGACACTATTTTTGATATCATAATTCTCCTGCCCTTATCCCAATTTATTTGGGGTCGGTGCAACATGTCCCGTTTTTCCATACTTCTCTACTTTTGATACCTAAACACAAATCGACTGAAAGAAAACACGATTCGTGAAACATTACCCTCTTTTTGTTTTCATCGCAGCCTATATTCTTTTTAAATAATGACAAACAAACGAACACACAGTAATACCACGAAAATATCACTTCACGGAGCGCCGAATGTAATAAACCACTCAACGTGATGGTGATGACCGTAATATTGCTATACAGATTCAGTCAGGCGTTCACGTTTATTATACTCTGTTCGAGTTGAATTCAAATCAGAACCGATATTCTTATTTCTGGAACAGTAGTTATGATTCTGGCATTATTTTTTGTTCATTTCCTTGAAGGATTCAGTTAAGTATGAACTGTTTTCCTTAAATAGGCAGCTTTAAACGCCTGCTATACGGTTGCCTACCGCGTCCCCGACAGAGGAGACCTTGGTTGGTGACCGGCAAAGTTGTTTCAACGTTTTGTCCTAAACCATCATCTACACGGTTGTAAACCATCAAAGTCACCTCTGTCGGGACGCGGTTGGCGACCGTGTAGCAGACGTTTTAGTAACGGCGTAGTATAACAAAAAAGTATGACACCTCACACCGGCGGCGCCCTAATAAGCCCACGTTCGCACGGACGTAAAAATATCGCGGCGGGATTTTATCGCGCACTGGATTTTCAACTCTCGTTGTTAAGCGTTGAGGTGTCTCGCTGGGACGCACTCTCGTTCCAGTGCGTTGAAAATACACACAGTTGGATTTTTAACTCTCGGCGCTAAGCAGAGCGTTGAAAATCCAGAGCACGACAAAAACTCGCCGCGAGAAAAAATGACCGTGCGTACCAGGGCTAATTGCGTAATATACTATCATTCGATAGCAATCTGAATGATTTTGAGGGATATTGCTCATCAATTGTTTCATTTTATCATGTTCGAATTTGTCTGCTCAACAACGTAAATAACGCAATGAATGTTGTTGAACTGTCAAAATAAACTGCTACTGTAAGGTGTGTTACGCAATTACCCCGCTGGACTTGACACTGTACGGTTTTCTAGACAAGAAGAAATAAAGCAGACTACTTTATATGTTTCTACTTAGGTATGTAATTAATTAGTTACATAACAAACTTAGCAGTTTCCAGACGCATTAGTTCTAGTAAACCCCAACTTGACCTACCTGTAGGTAAGAGCAACCAGACACATGAATCCATCAACATGTACCTTACCTACTGCGTTCGCATGTAAACAAACACGAGTTTTAGGAAAAACAACTGTAATGTCTATGATTGTATAAGGTTCAGTTTGCGCTACAACTTCATATTTTTTTTACTTTTTCAACAGTACTAGTCGGTCTAAAATTAACTTTATTTACACTGGCATAAAGTTCATGTTTGTCTAAGTAGAAAACTCGTGTTTGTTAATAAATTGCAAACGCATATTAGGTACCCATCTCAACTTTGTCTTAGCTTGCTATAGATAATGCCCTCTACCACAACACAATATGTTTACTGTGCCTTTACGAAGACGCACCCCACTTTTCTTCTTAATAAAGAAGGTTCAGGGGTCCACGGCTACCAGTATTATTTTAATTTTACTTCAATGGGGGAAAGAGATGGAGCTATACGTCCTGTAGAGCTTCATCTCTTTCCCACACTTAAAGTAATATTACAATGATACTGCTATTAGAAGTGGTGGTAGGTAGGGTAGGCCCCCAGTAATCGCGGAGTGGGGCGCATCTTCGTGGATGCCACTATCTGTATATCATTCAATGGATAAATATTCTACTTAACACATTCTACATAAATAATTCAATGTCTTCGAAATAAGACTTCCCAACACTGAACAGTGCCAAAAATAAAATGTCATTGAATACTTTTCTGAATTCAATTTTTAAACCTTCTCTCGGTACATAAATCACTTTTTCTCATTCTCAAAATGGCGGAAACGGGGCTACCCCGTACGAGACGCGAATTTAAAGTCTTGTTTTACATTTCGTCGCCGGTTTTAGGGTTCCGTAGTTGACAGCTAAGAAAACCATTTAGCTTTAGCTTTCTTCATTATCTGTGTCCTGTTTTTAATGGTGGAAATGTGTCCTCTGACTTTAGTCAGGTTATTTTTAAATAAATGAAATGAAATACACACATCAAAAGTGTCTAGGGATCAAGCATTTTTATGCGGATTTCTTGAGATTGAGATGTGGCTTTGTAATAAATTTATGATTTTATAAATTTATATGGATCCTTTTTGGTGCATTTCATAATTTGAATCAGGAACTGTGAATCAAATTCGAGTAAAAGATGAAAATCAGCTGTCAATATTTTCCCTATAAAAACATACAACGCATTGAAGACATTATTAGTGCTACTGTTTCCCTACTACTGATTAAAACCAACGTTATTATGGAGCAGCGACGTCATTTAAGCAGGGAAGAAATGCTCAGAGCCGTGGGAATGATAGAAGCTGGTTCCCGGCAACGTACTGTGGCTTTAGCTCTGAATACAAGTCAGAGTGTTATCAGTCGACTTTGGACACGTTACCGAAGCACTGGTACCGTGGCTGAGCGCCATGGAGGACGGTATCGCTGCACCACACGGAGACAAGACCGATACATTCAAATCTTAGCTCGAAGAGCTCCAACAATAACCGCCATGATGTTAGCCGTGAGGCTTCATCACTCTTCAGGGAACTTAATTAGCGACCAAACAGTCAGAAACCGCTTGCATGAAGTGAACCTTCATTCCCGAAGACCGCTACGGGTACCACCTATAGCAATGCACAATCGTAGGATTCGATATCAATGGGTTCTTGAACACAGAAATTGGGCAGAAGAACAATGGCGTTTCGTGTGCTTTTCTGCCCCCCAATTACGCAATGCACGATCAATTTGAAATTGAAACCAATTGAAAAAGATTGCCAGTCCATTGCTTCATAAGTTCGACAAAAAAAATCTGCTCAATATTTTTTGGCGAACTTATGAAGCAATGGACTGGCAATCTTTTTCAATTGGTTTCAATTTAAAATTGATCGTGCATTACGTAATTAGGGTGCTGATGAGTCTCGTTTTGGTATGAGACCGGATACAAGACGTATACGACACTGGAGAACCCCTGGACGCCAACAGCGATTAAAATCCTGCCAGGAAGTCCATCCTTATAGTGGTGGAACCATCATGGTATGGGCGGGTATTTGGATCGGCGGAAGAACTGAGTTGATTTGGATCAGAGGCAACCTCAACGCTCAAATTTATGCTGAGACGATTGTATCAGACGTCATCGTTCCTCTACAAGTGCAAATCGGTCCCTTATTTCAGTTAATGCATGATAATGCACGACCGCACACCGCAAGAGTTGTAAGACAGACTCTCGCCGCAGCTAACATCAATGTCCTGCCCTGGCCTGCTCAGTCGCCAGACTTGAACCCGATTGAGCATGCATGGGATATGCTACAGAGAAGAGCTCTGCCGAATATGGAGGGTATCCAGTCGCAAGAAGACCTTTTTTTGTTGTTGCAACGAACATGGGCGGCCATTCCACAGCGTGATTTGGATGAACTCATTTTGAGTATGCCAAACCGATGTTCTTGTGTTGTTAGTGTTCGCGGTAGAAACACGGATTATTAATTGTTTAAGTTACCCAATAAAATTTTAAAGAAAACTGTTATTTCAGTCTTTTTTTCGAACTTTAATGTTAGTGGTTCAAATGTCAAAAATCCCTTTATTAGGAAAATGGCAAATTTCTTTATTAATGCAAAGGTGACTTGGTTTATCGTTACTGTGACAAACGAAAACACTTTATTTGATGAATCCTTAAAGAAAATTTTAATTAATATCAATCAGGAGAAAAGTTATTGCAAAAATATATGTTGATCCCTAGACACTTTTGATGTGTGTACTTAGGACTTTTCTCCTTTTTATTTAGTTTCTAACAACCTAGTTGTTTCTCAGTCAGAAATATGCATTGTCAGCAAGGAATCTGTAGAATCCTGTTGAATTCGTAATTGAGTTGAGACTGGCTCATCACCACACCAAGTTTCTCGTGCAGGTACGCTTCACTTTCAAATGTTTCCCGCCATTCATGGTGAACAGGTGACAGTGACCTCACTGCTGACGAATAGGAGTTAAGTATTGATATTGTTTTCATTTAGGGCCCTCGCCCACGGCGACTTGTTGTAGCGATGCTGTCGCGCGTTTTGTAAACGCGCTTCTGCATCGCTACTATCGCGCAGGATTCTTCATACATAATTTACAGCTTCGCGACTGTATCGATGCAGACGCGACAGCATCGCTACTGCATCGCTACAAAAAGTCGCCGTGGGCGAGGGCCCTTTAGATGTACACTATAAATCCTTATTCTATTGAAATCTACCTCTAACATGACATATAAACAGAACCCTCAACTGTACCACAGCAACTTACCACATATTTTTAGCGGTGGCAATCTCATCAATTTCCTTGATGACATGGCAATGTAACTTGTAAGGGAAATATCAAATAAATCAGTTTTATAGCGCGTAAGTTAGAAGTCATGGGACGGAATACATTACGCTGTGTTCTGAGGACTGACCGATTTCTTTTGAATCGTGAGGACTGAAGAATAATGAAGTAGTTCAATGGGCCTCTCTGAATAATTATGTTAGAGGACTACGGTAATGGACTTAGTATTTGCACAACCTACCTACTCCTTGCCTACTACATAATATTATAAGAGAAGAAATGAGCTGCGTGCGAGCAGCAACAAATTATTAAGCACAGTGATTGTGATTCTGTACGGGCGTATCATAAAAATTAGTGATGTGCAGGTGAAACACAAAACCGTACACAATCGTAAAAATGTCACGACAGTAGTGTAATTAAAGGTATTGAAATAACTACGTAAGTTTTTTATTTATTTTGATAACTCTCTGTTGAAAATAGTGGAACTGGCGCATCTTTCTTAAAAAATAACTTCCAGTTTTAGCACTAGCACTAGCATTTTATTTCTACATCGTGAATTCACAGATCTCAATAAGCACATAAGCAGCAAGACCGACAACAATTATTCGTAGGCAGATTCATAGAATTAGTTATCGGAAATCTCACCCTTTCAGGCATTTGCGTACGCAAGCTCAAAATCAAACATGGCTGACTAATTAGGGTCTGCGACGTTGTGACATATGTTAGCCGTTTAGCTGTTGCCATACGGTAGATAGGCAATCTCATAATTACAGCAGTATCTTAGAATCTGTCTACATGAGCAAATAATGGCATGATGTTTGTAAGTAAAAACCGAAATTTACTACCTAAAAAACGGTTAAAGTCAGGAAAACGAAATAAAAATTAGGTATGGCGATAGTTACTAAATTACGCTTTTGTGATGTGTAAACAATTTCTGCCTGGCACCTAGGATGAGTCAACTCATATTTGAATACTGCATGAGGCATTCTATACAAATTACAAAATTCCATTATTTTTGGGTAATCTTGAACCAAAACTTTAAGTGTGTTTTGGTGTTCCATTACGAGAGGGTTTCTCAAACTGTAATACCTAAACATGAACCCTTGAGGGTACGTCAATTGGGCATAGCAAGATTTTCGCAATGGCGGCAGTAATTTAATCAGACACAGTGAATCTGTGTACTACTTACTCTTATTTCAATTAAACTTTTGTAACATGAAAATAATAACGGAGAAATATGGAAACCGCAGAAGCAGGAAACAATAATAAATTGTACTAATGACCTGTAAATTATATTTATACACCTACTAAGACGTATCAATGGCAAATAAATCAGGTAATGAACATCGATTGCCCATCCCTCAAGTAGCACATAACATTAATAGTACATATTAATAATTACAGTTAATTGCAATCAACGGCCAGAGGGGCAATTCCCGTAATTTTTAAGAACATTCGCATTCGCATCTCATTCACAATGTGTCAAAAATACAATCAATTTACCAACATTTTTGACAAGTTTGACAGATTGCGACTAGAATGCGAACGTTTTCCAAGTACGAGAATTGGCCCTCTGGTCACAGTATTGATTGCTTAGCATATCTAGGTTGACGACGTTAAAGAGAACTTACTTAATGTTATGGGTTTACTTTTAAATTAGTGATCTGATATTGGGTATTCTTCTGAGGTATGTAGATAAGTATAGCATTGTATGTGTGCGTATGGATTGAGGAGTCATGTCTTATATTTAATGTTAGCAGTTCAATTAAGCGACATATGATGAGCTAATTTTTTTGCTTTCATATTAAACTAGCCTCTGTCCGTGACTTCGTCCGTCGTCACCGTCAGCCTATAACCTTCCTCAAGAATTGAGCTATCCAATTCCTCAAAAATTCTTTTTGCATTAAAAAGAATTTTTGATATCCAACTGGTAGTTCGGAGATTAACCCCCTACATACAAACTTACAAACAAACAAATTTTACCTCTTTATAATATTAGTATAGATCTATAGATTATTATATTAGTATAGAAACGTAGAGGACATTGTATCGACTAATTGTTTGTTTGTCAATACATTGTTTAATTGTTTCTTCTTTCCTATAAGTTAATGTAATTAGGACCCTAATCGTTTTAATTTACATAAAGATATTATCATTAGTGGCCTTTGTACGTATTCGTAATTTCGTATGTTCCAGCAATGCCTTTCTTTGATACAAATGTGAATCAATAAGTACTATTTTTGCTAGATTTTACAATTACATCAGTATCAGCATGTGTCCTATAATAAGCGAAAAAGCATGCAAATCTGTTGCGAGATTCTAACGGTGCTAACGATTTTGAGTCGTCAGGCTAAATTATCCTAATCGGAGATGGTTAAATGATAATGATAAATAAATGATTTTCAAGTCAAAGTCAAAACGTTTATTGCGAACTAAGCCAATGCGTTGCAAATGTGTTGCGTTGCGTGGTATGCGTTACGTTGTGTTGCGTTATTGCGTATGCGCAATTCGTTTGCGTTTTATTTCTGTAAGTAGTTTTGTATACAAACACTTTTACACGTCAATCATATTTTAAAAACTAGATGAGGTTAGTAGCCCTGTTTCCAGGCAGAAGATACCCTTAAGCATCGTGCAGACTGGCGCGACACGACAGCGCGAAGCGAATCTAATAAAAGAATTTCTAAGAACAATTACCACTATTACCAGTGTCGCGTCGCGGTCGTGCGACAAGTCGCGCTAGTTTGCACGAGCTTTTATGGTTAACTCTAAGGCCCGTATTACCTCGCTCAAAACTCAAGCATTACTTAAAACTAGTTTTAACCAATCACAAGGCTTTAAACGAGTTTTAAGTAATGCTTGAGTTTTGAGCGAGGTTTGTAATACTAGCCTAAGTGGCCCTAAGTTTACCTCTTGCTTTTCTGGGCGCGCCATCGGTGTGAAAATCAATTTAGAATGAAAAACGAAGGGTCCTACGTTAAACAGTAGATAAGAAATGGACTGAATATTCTACAAGTCTATACTTTAAGTCAATCGTATACCTACTAATTAAGACACAGCTTATTTGTTTTTCATCATAAAACGTTACTATTTTTATGTTATGACTATTTTTAGCCAAATTCTCTAAGCAACCTTTTTCTAATAAACATAATAGTACACAAAGAAAAAAAAATACAACCCATTTTCTTGTAATTGAGACGATACCTATTAGCTACTCTTTGCAAGGGCCAAGGGAGTTATTTTTAGAGTGGAAGACTGTTTACATTTAGTTTTTTGCTTAGCTCAATATACATATCCCCATACGCCAAAGTTCACATTTATCAATTACTTACTAAGAAATGAGAGTAGTGGTAACCCAATCGTATTGAGCCCGACTTACGAGCCAGTAGGTCGTGAGTTTGAACCTAGACAGGCACTTTACTTTGTGTATTTAATTTCATCACCACTGCTCTCAAAAACGGTGGATGAAAACATCGTCAGGAAACCGGCATATCCTAGAACCAAGAAATTCGAGGACATGACGAGACATCCACCAACTCGCACTTGGCCCACGTGGTGAATTATGGTCCACTCCCTCTCACAGACACGAGGCGGAGGCCTGTGTCTTTGCAGTGGGAACATTATAGGCTGATATTATGACAAGAAATTATAATAATTTTTCAACCAGTCTTGATTATTATTTGGTGCGGTAATATTCTGTGATCAAGTTGTAAGAGGACTAAGAGGTGAGATGAGGTGGCGTGGAGGTAGTATCATTCTCTCAACTTCTCAATACGCACTCAAACTTGTTCGCCTCTACTTTGCCAAAAGAAGCCATTTAGTCTTGGGCTTGGGATATTCTGGGTCATCCTTCACGGTTTTATAGAATGACGGTTAACATTCAGACAAAAAAGTTGCAAAACGTAAATCGATTCGCATTTTTTTCATTTTTTTATGTTGTACCAAATTGCAGCTTATCTATCACAGGCAGGACTCTTGTACAGTGATGGACTGACACATTTATCTAGAGGTCAAGCAGATGATGGTTTCCGACACTTGATTTCGTGTCCCATTTTACAGATATTTCAATTGTACTACTGTCTGGCTCTCAAAGTAGTGGAGATCAGTTATGCAGTCGCTCCATGTAAAATACTGGTACCTATTCAGCTGTATCCGGTTACACTGGAAGCCGATTCCAACATAGTTAGGAAAAGGCTAGGCAGATGAGGCACATGATAAGAAGGTATTAAAAAAAAATACCGGCCACTCAGTAGGTTATTGAGTACTCACTACTTTTGTTGTAAGTATTAGAAAACATTAAAACAACAAAGCAACTTTTTTCCTGTATTACCGCACCCTGTCTTAAAAATTACAAATACAATATTATTTACAACACTAACTTCGCGGTATATTCTGCTTACATGCCCAAATAATTATTCTTCCTAGAAGTATCTTAACTTAACGTGCATTAGTAAAAATGTGTCAGCTGCCGTTCGACTTTATTATTGTACAAAAGATCACTGTTAATATTTTATTGAAAAAAAACCTCGGCAAAAAACCGGTTACGCAGGTAAGCAAGGTGTCCCCTCCCTAGCGCACGAAGTGAAGTTGATAACACTTTCTGTGCGCCCTGTGCAAGGCGAATTACTCGAACTTCAAGGCAAACGCAGAGCGCAGCGTAGCGGCCTGTGCTATGCGCTCGCAGTTCGTGACTTAAACAAAAACAAACCATTTATTGACGCACAAAACCGAGTTTTAACACGCACTCACTCCGTAATTTAACAACAAAACCCAAAACAAACGTACTAACAGTGAATTGTAACGTTACAACAACTCGGCAAGTAAAGTTTTCCGACTTTTGTTTATAGTAATCGCCGCGGCAACCTGGCCGAGTTACGGAGAGCAACAGTTTGTTAGTCGTATACACGCGCGTCGCCTCCTTCGATTTTGTTAGGTTATACTTCTATGTCAGTCGTGCAGTTAAAGACAACGTGCTACGTCGCGTCGCTGCCTCGCGCGCTGTTATCGTCGAAAACTTTTTATCTTGTGTCAAATATCGTCGGTAAATAGCGCAAAATCGATCCGAATAACGAATTTTAATCGAAAAAGTGATGTTTTAAGTGTTTGAGTGATTTATTGTGGTAGTTTTTGTGTAAAAACGAGTGCATTCTTCGGTGATTCATCTCGTGACAAGAAATTGTGTACCTACAGTGTCGCATTGTGGATGTATTGGTAAAATTATGTGTGGCGAGTACGAGTGAACTTAGTTTTTTTCTTCGAAAAGATATGCAGAGGAATTTCATTTGAGGGCGATAAAAAGGTTAGTCTCTTTTGTAATTGGACCGCTGTTATGAATACCTAAGCTGAATAAGAAGTAATCTTTTGTTCTATATTTTATTGTTTGCCGTCAGAAATGTGTACGGAATGTTTGGCCATTTAGAAATTACGTTTCTATAAGATAATAGTGATAAAACGCTTTTGTTTATTAAAATATTTGTCGGTAAGTAATAGTAGTATGATTAAAATTTCTAAGAACGGCAACAGACTACAGTGACATTGCTAGCACCACAGAGTAACAAAAAAAGTAAATTAGGGTGAAATCACCAGGAGTCTGCTGTAGGTAATTGGTCTATAAAACTTTTAATTAAAAAATGTGAATCCGACTTCCTTCAGAGATTTAGCCGAAAGTGTAAACAAGGCACTTTAAAATTTAAGACTTAGCTTTTATTCATTTTAATTAAATTAATCATGCAAGTAAGTAACACGACGGTTTATGTTTAAAAATCCAATTTTTACTCCCTTCAAAACAGGTTTTTAAAACAATCTATAGAGGCAGAATAACTTGTTTCCTTTGCTTGATTCATACGCATGGCGCCGGATGGCTGGCAGCTGATGACTACAGCACCTCTTATTATTATTACGAATATGTATGAATCAGAATCGGATAGACAATAAAACAAATATTTACGACAATTCGCACACATACAATTATAAAATGTGAAATTGCAATTAAACAAAGAAAAACATGTCTTTAAGTTATTTTTAAATTGGATCTGATGAGATGATGCAAAAATTACCTAAATGAAATCATGTGGGTAAACGAATCGGAAATTCAGAATACCAAGGCAATAGATTACACAACCTAAAGAAAAAAATTGTGTTGTTTGTTTCAATTGGTAAAAACTGGCAATTTTAAAATTGGCAAACTACCTAACTCCGGTTAACTTATCTGATAGAAATAAATACTGTACAGGCCGATACAATGTCTGTCCCATTTTTGAACTTTACTTGTACGGAGTGTAACCTAGATAATATTAATAGGTACCTACCTATAATCTTAATTTGCCAAAAGAATAAGAACCTTACAAAAAAACACAGTAACTACCTACGTATTTTCTATGAATATAAAACATTTGAAACCTTATTGCTACCCTCTTAGATACCCAGTGCACAATAATAAATAGGAACCTTAGTAGGTATGAATATACTCTAGATGATATATTATGTATCCACAGGACACCCAAACCGGCTCATCAAATCTTAATTTATCGCTATAATTACGTATCTACGAAAATAATATCATGTTAATTAGGCAACAACACTTATTTCATTATTTGGCACACACCTACTCAATAATCTTAATCATGATAATTAATAAGTTTAGAATTATCTAGAGAAAATGCGTAGGTTTAAACCTGAGCTAACAGCGCCTGTCACTCAAAAGAATTTTATCTGGAATCCTTTCTGTGATACCAGCCTTGGTTCCCAGGTAGTACCTAGGTAACGTAACCTACCCGTGGTACTGAAGGCAAGTCATTTTTCAACTCGGGAGGTTGACCCGAAAAATACTTACACTATAACTGGCAAAATGCAGGTGTGTTGATTGATACTACAAAACACTTCTGCCTACCCGAGAAATACAGGCGTGATTTTAAGTAAAAAACATTACCCTCCTTCTGGGGCAGTCGGGTAAAAATAAGTAACGCTCTCTTGGTTACTTTCATAGGCAAAATAATAGGTCAATGACCCGAGAGCCAATTTTCGCTCCAGTCGCGCTTACATAACTACTTTAAGATATGAAACCAATGGCCTTGGCTAACCTAATATTAATTTCAAGGTCCAATGCTGAATGATAACCATTTTTACTCGCGTTGAAGAAAAAATGATTATCAGATTGAAAATGATTTGTCCAACAGATTTGTTTTAGTTGGTTGGTCGCATTTTCTTGATCTTAACAAATGAAGGAATGAGGCAAAATGTCGTCAGGAAAGTTTTGAGTATGAAATTATGAATGCGGATAGATATACAAGCAGGGAAAGACCGAAAACGGATGGACGGACTGTGTGAAAGATGATATGGCTAGAAAGGGAATGACTTCCGAGATGATGACTAAACGCTCGTGCAGACTAGCGCGACTTGACGCGCGACGACGGCACCGGGAATTGTTCTACCGTGAAGTTTTCTGAGAAATTGTTTTGTTAGAGTCGCGTCGCGCCTGTCTGCACGATGCTTAATAGAGAATTAGGGAAGAAAACGACAATAGCACCGATCCCTAAAAATTGGTCATAAGTGCAGGAAAATAATGATGATTCACTAAACAAACAATAATTTCATTCGTTATTGTGTCGCATAATAATCACAAAACATGTTTCAAAATATGTAAAATAAACATCTGAATTTCAAAACATAAAATCTTCTCCTCAGGAGACATAAACAGTACTACTTAGAATAATAACGCATAGAAGCCGCGTCTAGTACAAAACACGAGCGATATCGTGTGTCCAGTTCATTTTGTTTGTGTGCGTGAGCCGAATGTGTCTACGTTCCGCAAACGCACACAAATATAGCTTTCAGTGATACCATTACCAGGCCTTTACCCACAAAAATATGGGAAAAGGACCAAACCAAGACAAGTATTTTATGTTATCAGGAACTGGAACTTCATTATTTTTCCGGAAGGTAAAATTCGATTTATCCTTAAATATTATAAAACAAAGTCCCCCGCCGCGTCTGTCTGTCTGAACGCGATAAACTCAAAAACTACTGAACAGATTTTCAAACGGTTATCACCATTGGACGGAGTGATCATGCGGAAGGTTTTCGTATATAATTCATTAAGTTTTTGTGTAAATTAGCTGAAATATAACAATTATTGCGTGCGCCGCGTAAGCCGTGCGAGATAAATCAAATTTATGTTCTAGAGTATTGTATACCTTAAAAACATCAACAAAAAAGTCCGGGATGGCATATATCTATCTTCTAAGGATGACCCACAGTAACCATTTTATCCCTTAAAATTTTATAATATTTTCATTGTTATTTCCGAAGCTATTTTGACCGGTATCATGTTAATCCTTATCCAATAAAATATGTTATTTAAATTGGGCATTCAATTTCGATTAAAATATGCCTTCACATCACATCATTTAAATGAATAGTTTAAGAGATATCACAGTTTGAAAATTACGCGTAACAAGCCTCGGGTAAAAGCTAGTTTAAAATAAAAGGAAATAAATGAACCGTTAATCGCATGAAGAAAATTATTAGTTCAATGCGTTTAGAATGTGTGATGGGTTTTTAATATTAACATGTATTAATTGCTGACATGTAAAAAATCGGATATGATATCAAATAATAGTAAGTGTTGTAAGTTTCCAAATACTTATTTATTAAATAGGAGGATGACTGAGAAAATTACAAAAAATTAAAAAGTTTAAAAACACTAAGTAGCAGTGTCGATAACGACCAAAATTTAGAGGCTGTAAATAGTTTAAATTGACGCACCCAGAATCGCCACCAGTATCCTATTTACAAAGACTAATATAAAATACCTAATGACAAGTTAGTTTCTCGAAACTGGCAAAATGTTTTATCGTATTCCATAAGGTAGGTAGTAAGCTACCTACATCAAAAACATTTTTTTTTGCTAAACCAAAATAAGAACAAAATTGAAAGCAATGTGGGTATTTTTTTCCTCACAAATAGCAACATTGTATTGTGATAAAGTAGGTTATTAGAATTTTTGTTTGATGATCGATTTACGTAAAAAGAATGTATAAAATGTAAGTATTTACTTATGAAATGTAATTTGATCACATTTTGTCTTGTTTTCCTAGTGCTATGACATCTCTTCACACTACAAACTGTCATTTTCAATTATTTTAAATTATTTATTCGCGAGCTGTGTTCGACGGAACGTGACCTTGAGTACTAACGGCTCGCCGAGAGAAGTTAGCCACTATGGCTAAGTTTTATTTGCCTCACTTTTTGCACTCGTACTAGGTTTCTATGCGTTATTATTCTAAGCAGTACTACTTACCTTACTTCAAAATCTAGCTTCGTCGTTCTCAGCCTTTATTCAATACGCTCTGCATTGTTAGCTATTCTTCTGTCTCACAATCTAAATACCTAGGGTACACAGCATTACCTAGGAATAGGGTTACCAGAAAGAAAATTTAAGTCTTGATAACAACCTTGATTTCCATAGAAGAGAACGGCTTATTGGTGATTCGCCCAAATCGGTACCCTAATTACGTAATACACAATCAATTCGTTTTGAAACAGATTACTAATCCATTACTTCATAAGTTCGAAATTTAATTCTGCTCTGCAACGTAATTATCGCATTGAATGTTGTTGAACTGTCAAAATGAAACAAATGATCGCTATCGCATTGCTTCTGCAAGATAGGTAATAGCCCTGCCGGGCGAATCACCAATAAGCCGTTCTCTTCTACTCTCTCATCGGAAACGGGCGAATCAACACTGATAAATAAAAATATGCTTTAAAATAAAATATTATGTAATTCGGGCGAATCGCCAATAAGCCAAACGTCTGGAAGGTTATAAAATATGGGTAACGAAATTCACAACTCTAGAAAAAAAATACGGTTGGTGTTACATAATATCATGTACTTACTATCTCTATTCTATCTTCCGCGTCTATTATTTATTATACAAAGAAGATTATGTTTTTACCGACTTAAAAAAAGGAGGTACCATTATTTTGTTTCTATTGATTGTAACATTTTGTAACTAACTATACAAAAATTTAAAAAAACTTCAGTCAAGTATTTAAAAAAAATGAAAAATCCTGATATTTCCAAATTCCGGCTGAAATCCTGTCAGGAGCCTATAAATCCTAAGATATGGTAACCCTAGCCTGTATGAAATAGTTGCTCGGCAGTCGGCGGTATCGCATATCTAGGCTAGATCTCAGCTTAGCCTAGACTTTATGAACTATTTGCTTCACTGGTATGAACACTGGGTACCTTCAAGTCAGTTCAAGTGTTGTTCCTAGGTGTTTGTTTACAGTTTAGTTTAGGTATTGTAATAATGTGGATGGTTAATATAGTGCGAAATAGTGAATGAATACTGCCTAAATTTTGTGGTCTCAATCACTACTTCGGAGCATGAGGTTCAATTCCTGTGTTGGGACGAATAAGAAATAAAAATGATTTATTCTCCTCGCACATTACAAGAAAATTATATTTATTACTCCTTTTCAAAAATGCAAAGTTAATTGAAGTTGATTGTTTGTTTAGTTGCGCAAAGTGTTATTGGGTTTTTCCATCTCGAATCTACCGTGCCCGGGGTCAGGATTTGTGCCCGGTTGATGGCAATAGGCTCGCCCCCTATTACGTGGGTCCTAAACATATCTGGCGAAATGTGGGTGTTCTATAGGTACACCTCTGCGTAACCCTTCAATACTCAATAATTATCTTTATTGCTTTTACTATACAACCTGACACTGACCTGCAAATTGCAAAAAACGTAAGAAAATTTTGAAAGACGGGCTGAAACTGCGGATTCAACTTGAAACTATCTTTTAGGTCCCAATAGCAGAATTCAGGGTTTTCACAAACGAATGCTAGTAGGTACCTAAGTAATGGAAGGTAATTACTCTCGGTGTCGGATCGGAACCAAATTCCGTGTCGCTAACAATCTATAGTGAGCTGCGCGGTCATTGAACTGCGACCAACGTCAATCTGTGCTAATGTAGTCTGGGCTTTAGTTAGCCTTCAGATCTTTCACGGCACCAGCCATAGGGGCTCCTATTGGAGACTTATTCATTACGTGGTGAAAAGATAAACTAGGCAGCAAGGGTACCTATGAAAAATGAAATGAAAATTGGTTTATTATCTATACAAGTATATAAATACCTTAACAACTAGTGAGTACTGAACAGACGGCTGTGCTGCTGGGGAGTTTGTTGCGCCACTTCTTCTTCCCAGCAAAAGCACTAGGAAGTGGTGAAGGGCGGGCGTTTTTGGGGGACTGTCTTATGTAATTTTGACGTTCGAAAAGTGCTGATTCTCAGCCTAGTTTGAGAGCCACGGTCTGTCCGAGACTCGGAGGGGTGTAGTCGAGTGCAAAATACATGGAGAATAAAATCAGAAAGAAGTGAAACCAACAAAAGACCACAAAATATCAATTAGAATGTTTTACAGTCCGATTAGTTCACGCACGTCCGATCCGTTTTGAGTTCCTTAAAATGGAGTGTGACCCGTAAACTGAGCACAAATTCAGACTCCGGGGTACTACTGAGAAGGCCCTGATGCCATCATAACAGTTTACCTGGCCTGCGAATCCAACCCAGGATCTCTTACTCAGCAGTCTTACTTACTTGCAATCACTAGACCAATGAAGCACTATTTTATTTAGGAGTTGAAATAAATTTAAAGTTAGAGATTCTTGTCATTAGCTTAGCAGCATTTTACTTCATTTGATGCTCGATTGAGGCTCAAAACAGTCGTTAGTTCAACACCTTTTTGTGTAACTTTTTCATTCAGTTGATTTGTGTAGTACAAATAGCGTTACCATTAGCTTGAAATGTAACACTAGGCGTTATAAATAGTCACCATTATATTTATATTAGGTAGCTAAATTAATGCTGATGCTGAGTAATTAGTCTGGTATCTAATTTCGCGCTGAATATTATTTATTCTAAGTTTTATGAACACCTTTAGAAGGGTATGTTCATTATACAAAACACTGCATCAAAATTTCCCTTTATGTGACTGCTCAGACAGTAATGTTTTTGAATACGTCATAATTTACTCTCACCAGTCCACTGATTGAAGGTGAACGAAGAAACCTAGTACCTAGTTGAGTTAAATAGTCTGAAATCATCAAACCAGAGAGCAAACGCGGTGACTGGTGAATTGATGAACAAACAGCAAACGCGGTAAGTTGACTGGTGAATTGATGAACAAACAGCAAACGCGGTGACTGGTGAATTAATAAACAAAGCTCATCTCAAAACGGTGAAGGAAAAACATCGTAACGAAACCGGTATGTCCTAGAACTGAAAATTCGAAGACATGGATCCACCAACCCGCACTCTGCTCGCGTGGTGGATTACGGCCTAGGTTCCTCCCACAGAGAGGACGCCTGTGTCCCAGTAGTGGAAACATTATAAACTGATTATGCTCATTTTTTTACCGACTTCGAAAAAGGAGGAGGTTTCTCAATTCGACCGTATATTTTTTTTTTTCGCGGCTAACTTCGTTGTTTATGAACCGATTTTGATTATTCTTTTTTTGTTGGAAAGGGTACGCTGCCGAGGTGGTCCCATATAAATTTTATTAACTTTGCTTGGATAGTTTTTGAGTTAGCTTCAATAATACATATATTTTTCGCACTTAGTTTATATGGATGATATTATACTTCCTGTCACTGTTATTTATTGCAGGTAGTGGTATTCGAATTTGTGTGGGGTAGGTACCACAACTAAAAAGTAAAAAATAAAAACTTTTAATAAAAAAATAAAAACAGACAAGCTTCCAAAAAAAAAACACTATAAAGTGAAAAATAACTTTAATTTCGGAAGTCGGTGTCTTTGATTTTGAGTTTTCATTTTTTCTGAGAAGTCTTTTCCTTACACTTGAGCAGTAACTGCATGGTATTGTTATTAGTTCAACAACTACACAAAAACAACTCACTGGTTAATAATACCCACTTTCCGACTACACAATCTAGTCAGAGTGCTCTTGAACTGTCGATTAAGCCACCTATCTTACAGAAAATTAGATTTTTTCCACACAATACGATCCAGATGCGATGGACACGGATAAAGAAACGTTCAGAAGTCTAAGTAAAAAATGTTAGTTATCAGAGCACACTCCGATAGTTTACTGATTTTACCAAAAAATTTAATTCCTGTGCAGTGAATGGCAGTCCGGTCATGCAGCCCAGCTATCTAATTACGTAACATATTTTCGTAAACGATTACGACTCATCTGTTTCATTTTGACAGTTCAACAACATTCATTGCCTTATTTATGTTGTTCATTAGATTTTTTTTCGAACTTATGAAGCAATGAATTAGCAATCTGTTTCAAAACGAGATTCTGATTGATCGTGTATTACGAAATTAGAGTACTGATCGGACTGCAAGACTGCAAACTGAAATCAATCTGCCTAGCCTTTTCCGAACTATATTGGGGTCGGCTTCAAGTCCAACCGAATGCAGCTGAATACTAATATTTTACAAGGAGCTATACTGTCTTTCTGACCTCCAAACAAATGGTCTAAAAGTGAACTAAGCGTCGAGCGAGACAGGTTTTTCGTTCTCGTCTGAGACCTAGATCTCGGTAGAAAATTAAAGTGAACCTTCTGTTCTTAAATTTACTGTGTGATCCTAAGGACGCCGCCCTCACTATCTTACATCTACTAGTTGGATAGCATGTACATGCATACTACATAGTGTAATTATGTGTCTTGTAGTTGTATTAGAGAATAAGCTTGGAAGCTAGATGCAGACTTGTCGAAACGTGCATCTAATCTAGTAAACATTTTCAAAGATATGATTTTAATTTTATTTAAAAGGTATTTTCGGATTTTCTGAAAGGCTAAGCAGTCGGCGTGTAGAATATTTAATAGAATAAGGAATCTGGGTAATTAAAGGCTGTTGGGGGTGGTATCAACTTCAAAAACACTTGCGGAAAACTTGCGCTCAATTTAGTAAAATCTTATTTAAATGATAGACAACAGCAAGTTCAAATAAATGGTGTCAATTCATTAGGTTTAAAAGTAAAAATGGGTGTGCCACAGGGTTCGATATTGGGTCCATTCCTCTTTTTAGTGTATATTAACGATCTACTCCATTTATTAAAAAATCAACCACAAATGGTGTTATTTGCTGACGATACTTCCTTAATTTTTAAGGTAGATAGACGTGCTACAAATTTTGACGACGTAAATAACGCCCTACTGCAGGTCCAAAATTGGTTTACTGCAAATAATTTAGTACTAAATGGAAAAAAAACTAAGTGCATAAAATTTTCTTTACCAAATGTCAAAAGTAGTGACTGTGAGATAGTATTGAATCAAGAGAAACTAGAATTCGTCGATAAAACTGTTTTCCTAGGGATCACGCTCGACTCAAGGCTACAATGGGGTCCTCATTTAACATCTCTTGCAGGACGGCTAAGTTCAGCAGCATATGCCGTCAGAAAAATCCGTCAATTTACTGATGTAGATACCGCAAGGCTGGTCTATTTTAGTTACTTTCATAGTATCATGTCTTACGGTATTTTACTGTGGGGACGGGCTGCAGACATCGAGTCTATTTTTATTCTGCAGAAAAGAGCAATCAGAGCCATATATTATCTCCGCAGGCGTGATTCTCTAAGGGAACTGTTTAAGGATATTAACATCATGACGGTACCTTGTCAATATATCTATGAAAACATCATGTACGTAAGAAAAAATTTACATCTTTTTAGTAAAAAAGGTGATAGACATAATTATAGCACTAGAAATAGGGACCTATTAGTTCAACCAGGTTTTAGACTGGCAAAAGTAGACTCATCCTTCATGGGGTACTGTTTAAAATGTTATAATAAAATTCCTCCCCACATACTTCAACTGAATGAGACGAAATTCAAATCTTGTATAAAACGCACACTATGCAGGCAGGCATATTATAAGTTGGGGGATTACATATCTGATAAAAATGCTTGGCTCAATGCTGGTCCTGCTCCACAACCACAACTAATTGATTAACATTTGAAAATACTGTTGGAGCTGCTGAAGATTGTAACACCATCTTTGCATTGTATAAACTCAATTTCCTTTGTATTATATAATTGCATAGCACTGGTGTGAGTACTATGTACTAAAGAGCTACCATTCACCGGGTAATATGTCTTTCATTGACTTGAATGTGCCCTGGCGGCTGGGAGTATGTCATGCTCACTCAGATGTCTCGCTGATGGTGGCGCGTGTGTTGGATCATTTAGCTCCCTTCAAAATGGTTGAGCTGAATGGTGCTAATCCATGTGTCATGTTCGTGAACGGGCGCCGTCAGTTGTGACTGGTCATCTCTTAGCTGCCATGGCTTATTTTAATTAATTTAAATTTTTGAATTGTTCTTTATTTTTATCTTTTTATTACGGACGCTTTTAACGTGCACGTCTTTTTACATTGTTCTCACATGTATAATTTCAACTTGAATAATGTAACCAATTTTATGTAACAATTTTTTGTTTAAAAGAGTGTCCGTGGAGTTTCTTGCCCGTTCTTCTCCATAGGTACCTACTACGTTTTGGAATGGGCAACTAGCTTCATATTTCTGACTGACTGACTCCTTGACAATTCAAAAGTGCCTGTACATGGTTTAATTGAAATAAATGCTTTGAGTTTGAGTTTGAGTTTGAAAACACTGTTATTTGAAAATATTGTAAAAGCCAATTATTTTTAAAAGAGTAACCGTGGAGTTTCTTGCCGGCTCTTCTCCATAGGAAACGACTAATTGGAACCGTTCACCTAGTTTCTGACGTTTCATAGTTTTGTGTTTTTTTTTTAAAGTTTTGGTTCGAAATTCGTTTTCTCTGTCTACTATTGGGCTTGAAGGTTCAAATTATTTGGTTGTTATGCTGGATGCGCAAAGGTTTTTACGTTTTTTTTTTTTCAGTTTGTAGTTCAGTGTCAGGTTTTTGATCAAAATATGATGCGCGACCATAACAAAAATGTATTTACAGAATTAAATTTTTCGTTAAAAATCCCATAGAACTTGTACATAGGGCTTGTAAATAATATTGTATTCTAAATATTCGATTAAATTCTTTAATATTTTTGAAGTGAAACCTTCTCTTGGCGCATTGAGCACTTTTTGGGATGGGTAAAAAATGTTAAACTCGCGTCAGGCGTCACGTGACCTGATCGAAAATTCGTAAAACGGAGGGAGAGTACTATTGACAGCGCACTCTGTTTTATTTTTTTGGATTTTTTGTAATGGAGCTGTTATTGGAGCTACAGCTTTCGTTCTTGTACTGACAGCAAACCACATAAATTCCTGACATTTTCGTTAGATGGCGTTACTTAGTTTTCACTTCCATCGGCAGTCTCCAAAGACTGCCCCGCATGTTTTTTTTTTGATATTGCCATAAAATGTCCTCGTAACAAAAATAAACTCTGCTCCACACAATAATTTAACCCACTTTCTGCCGATCACGTTACCGCAAAAGGGCGTGAAAATACGGAAGGAAAAACGCAAGACTGATACTTAAGGAAATGGGAGGCCTTCCTTCATGCTCCACTTAGTTACCCTACACCTGATTACACGAGAACGAGATCTACAGGGTGTGTGCCGTGTGTGAAAGTAGATATTTCATGTACTGGGCTTATTTATGGACTTAGTTAAAGTTGAAGGTAGTATTTAGCTAAACACCCACACACACTTTTTGCAAGAATGTGTGTGTTTAGTTGAAAGAAAAAAGAAAGAAAGAAAATACGTTTATTTGCGGTAAACATGACGCCCTTAGAATTATTCTAAGATGACGCCAAAAAAACACAAAAACAAAAACATTTTGAGCGAAAATATCGGCATCGCGGCATTGCTCAGCATAATGCTGCGACCATAATTATATGTGAGACAGAGCCCCAACGCTGGTTTTCAGCGACAGCCGGCATTGATGGTGCATACTTAATTACTTACTTTACAGTTAAACAAATGATCGTGAACCAAAAATTCGAAGACATGTGATATCCGCCAACCCGCACTGGGCCCGCGTGGTGGATTATAGCTCACTCCCTCTCACAGAGAATCCAACGCACTGGGACGCACTATCATCCCTGCGCGTTGAAAAAACACACTGTTGGATTTTCAACTCTCGGCGCTAAGCAGAGCGTTGAAAAGCCAGTGCACGAAAAAAATCGCCGCGGGAAAAAATCACCCGTGCAAACCTGGGCTAACTGCCACGCATTCAATATTGTTGCGTACTGATAAACACTGAGTTTCGGCCGCTTTCTATGAAAAAAAAAATACTGTTACTTATTTTATACTGTGGTATGGTTTCTTATCAACTAATTAAGAACGCGGCGACCTTTGAATTGTCCATACAAACGTAATACCTAAATCATTTCCAATTCGAGCATATTTCCACCAAATAAATTTGATATTCGGATTGAGACAATAATTATCTAGGCTTCCAATTCTTTTTTTTTTCAAAAACCTACCTCTACATGAAGTATTAGCGAATTGCATTTCGTACATTTTTACAGCGTAAATGACTTGTTTTCATATTGTTTTTTCTTTATTATAAACAACAATATTTGTAATATTGTTTCATCACAAGCATAGCTTATATTATCAAGTTACAAATTATAGAAAAAAAATTGGAAAAACATTAAGTTTTCATTCATCATTTTTGGTATTACGGAACACATCCAAATTTCTCATAATTTCAGATAGCTAGTAGTGCTATCGCGTCAAGCAATAATTGTCAATGTGTGTGTGCTCCCTGTAGGTGTTTATCGCTCCGACAGGCACAAGGCACACTAACGCAGCGTGCTTGGTTGGAGTTCGTTCATAGTATTTTTTCAATTTTGTCAACTTTAGACGATTAGGTACTTTACAGTGTGCTGTACCTGTACGCGCGTACTTATTTGTTTGCTAAATTGTATTGTATGTAATATTTCTGACACTCCTCTTGACTTGACCTATTTTTAACCGACTTCGAAGGAAGTGGAGCTAATGGTGAAGTACCAGGAGAACTCCTCAACAATGAACGTCCCTGCATCGGGAAAAGCAATATTTTGTAAAAGGTGATAAGCAGTTGACATTAGGCTTTTGTATCTTAGATAAATTACAAACCGACCCACTAAAAAGGAAGAAATAAAAACTTTTTCACTCTTCTTTTTAAAAAAATCCGTCATTGTAGCGTACCAAAGCGGAGATAAAATAGCATATCATCCTCTAGGGGAAAAAGTTTTTTTTTAATTTTTGTCTGTTTCCAACGAGCCTACCACCCATAAACGAAAAAGTCTTTGTTTGATCTATATATTTATATATTATATAAAAAAGAATCCCTATTTCCTTGATCACGGCATCACGCGTGAACGGCTGGACCTGAAGGAGGGTAATGTTTTTCGAGAGTATGTGTGTATGTATGTCTATTTCTTTGGCACGCTCTGTAGCCTAAACGGCTTGATGGATTTTGACATATGAGGTGTCGTTAGATTCGTCTTAATTGTAGAAGTGTCATAGACTATATAATATTTATATATTGCACCTGCAAATACAAAAAAAAGGGACGGGAAGGTTTAAAAAAAAAAATTATAACAATAAGGTATCAAATAAAAGCTAGTAACGAGTCAATTCCAAATTTTGATTTTTATTAATAAAACTAAAAAGCTTGAAATAAAGAAAATTATTCAAAAAACAAAAAACCCGACTGCAAAAACACATAACTGAAAAGAGAAAAAAACAAGCATTATAATCTATAGAATTTTGGTATCGCAGGCGGGGCAAACAAAACTTACACCATACGTATATCCGGTTATTAGTTTGTCCCCGCCTGCGATACCAAAATTCTATAGATTATAATGCTTGTTTTTTTCTCTTTTCAGTTATGTGTTTTTGCAGTCGGGTTTTTTGTTTTTTGAATAATTTTCTTTATTTTGTTGTGTTTGTTATCTAGTAAGGAGATGGTTCTTAGGATAGGTTGGTGAAGGTAGGGTAGGTAGGTAGGTAGGTATGCAAGTAGGTAGGTATGTATCTTGGTAAAGTGGGTATGTAGGTAAGGTAGGTAGGTATGTATGTATGTATGTAGGTAAGTAGGTACCTACCTACTTACCTACATACATACATACCTACCTACCTTCCTACTTAGGAAGGTAAGTAAGTAGGTAGGTAGGTAGGTAAGTAGGTAGGTAGGTAGGTAGGTAGGTATGTATGTAGGTAGGTGTAATTAGGGTAGGTAGGCGAACCGTAGATGAGTGCATACCCGTGCGAAGCCAGGGCGGGCAGCTAATAGTTACTAATATTATTCGATAGGTACCTACTTATGTGTCTAAAGAGCCTCAGCTATGGCCTCAGCGAGTATTTTGTAGTTTGTAAGTTACACAATTGACATAAAGTTCATTATGCTTTGACCCAATTTCGTGCCAAAAACTCGCTTCCATTCCGTTCTGCGCCAATGTAATATGAGCCGTAGCGTGGTGAGTATTGGCCGAGACGGTATAAGCTAGTTGCTCTCCGTACGCGACGAAGCCATAGCCACCACCAAGTTGTAGTATTGTAAGTACCTACCTATCATAACGCGGTTGTACGAAGTTTTGTCATGTCATGTCACTGTTCTTTTTCTTTACTTATGTGACCGAGCGGGCGTAATTATTGTCTCAAGGACACTATTGAGAACACTGCTCGCTCTAAATTGAGTTCGCAATGTATTTGCCAAACATGTAAACAAACACGAGTTTTCCACTTAGACAAATATGAACTTTATGCTAGTGTAAATAAAGTTGATTTTAGACTGACTTGTAATGTTGAAAAAGTCATAAAAAAAAATGAAGTTGTAGCGCAAACTGAACCTTATGTGTAGTCCATAACAGTTATTTTTCCAAAAACTCGTGTTTGTTTAGTTGTTTGGCAAATGAACTGCGAACGCAGATTTTTATTTGTCGGTGCAGCAGCGGTGCGACATCAGTATGTTCGGATGATGAAAATATACCGCCACCACGTGTCGCTTGCACTTACGCACATGTCGGTAAAAAATTATGCAGAGCTGCTTGTGCCGCCCGTCGCAAAATAATGTCGAGTTCGCCCAGGTTCGCACCGCACGGGCTGTTATTTTCCGCGGGATTTTTTTTTCGCACACTGGATTTTCAACGCGTTTTTTCAACGCGCTAGGACGAGAGTGTTCCAGCGCGTTGGATTCTCAACGCTCGGCTCAACACCGAGAGTTTAAAATCCAGTGCGAGACCACCAATATGAAGTGGAGACCACTCTAAAGGAAATAAATAAACACAAACAGACTTAAAATAAATAATGACAATAATAATAGATATCCCAATAATTTATATTTACGCGACGTGCGTATGACTACTCTAGCGTCGTCCGTCGGTCCGCCGATCTACCGTGCCACAAGTCCATGCTCGATAACGAAGTATAGGTACCTACACTTTGCGTCAAATAACTTTGCCGCTCTGAAGTTAGGTTGCGCATGCGTACCTACTGGCATGCGCGCAGTCATATAGAGTCTACTTCAGAGCGGCAAAGTTATTTGACGCGAACTGTTGGTACCTACCTTATTTGTATGACGTATCTACTAGCTAGGTTTTCTCTACAAGGCCTTCTATCTTGAGATTAGTCGAGATATCCTAAAATATTGAGACATCGGCATGGTAAAGAAATTTCCAAAAAACGCATTACTAGTCTGTACATTCACTAGCGATTCCCCAAATTAGTCAACAAAAATAAAGCAAATAATGAACATACCTAATTATTACTCATAATAAAATAATATCTATGCTGTCGACTCGCTATGAATGAATGGCATACAGTACCTACATCTAGTATTATCCGCTCACACACACTGCGAAGCGCGCCCGTAATCTGTGGCCCCGCCTTCTTTTGTCGAACAGAGATAGCAATATTCCAAACGCATTTTGCTCACGTCTCGAGTTTGCATTTCGTGCCGTAGTACGTCGGCCTCTTAAAAGTAAATTAGTACCTCATATCAGTTCATTGGTCTCACGGAGTGTGTTAATTAGATTTGTCATTATCATTCTACATCTAAAATTACTTATACTATGTAATAGTAAATAAATGTAACCGTTACTAGTCGCTTCTGATAAAAACTGGAATTTATTATCAACCATCTCATTTTCTATTAATCTCAATCTGCCTAGCCTTTTCCCAACTATGGTGGGGTCGGCGTCTCAGTCTAACCGGATGCAGCTAGAAACCAGTATTTTACATGGAGCGACTGCCTATCTGACCTCCACAACCCAGTAACTGGGTAACACGATACCCTATGGCAAGTCTGGTTGTCAAACTTTCGGGCTTCTCACTACCCGTAACGACTGTCAAAGATCTACTAATGACAGCTAGGACCAACTGTTTTCCGAGGCACGAAGGGTGTTATCGATAGTCATTGGTCACCCATCCAGGAACTGACCGCAGCAAGCGTAACTAAACTTACGATTGACCCGTGTGGCTGTTATTATTTATCCACGAGCCATCTCAATATTAAAACCAAACTTTCTCTTTTTTTTTTCTATCAAAGTACGTGAATAAAAGAAATTATACCTAAGTAATACCGAGGAGTTCGTGGCTAAGTAATAAGAGCCGCACGGGTCGATCCATCAGGTTAAGCTACGCTTGCCGGGGTTGGTCAGTGAATGGCTGACCATCTTTACATACATACCGAGATTCCTCCGTGCCTCGGAAAGCACGAAAGCCGTTGGTCCCGGCTGTCATTCGTGGATCTTTGACAGTCGTTACGAGTCGTCACAAGCCCGAAAGTCTGACACCAGTCTTACCAAGTGGTATCATATTACCCAGTTACTCGGTTGTGGAGGTCAGATTCGCTCCCTGTAAAATGGTTGGTATTCAGCTGCATCCGGTTAGACTGGAAGCCGAACCCAAGATATTTGGGAAAAGGCTAGGCAGATTGATTGATACCTAAGTAATACCTACCATTTTAAAAGGAGCCTATAATAGAGTTATTTGCGAGTCTAAGATGGACCTAAAACTGGACTAAAACGAGGAGATTGTCTCACACCGAATCACTGAATGAAATCGATTACTTATCGCATGAGTCAAAGTAGATTGGATTCCGTCACTCCTATTGGATTAAGGCAAAGATAACCGACTTTTAATGATTTTATATTAAAGATCACGTCTAAACGAGTAGTGTTAATTATTTGGAAAAAATACATGTTAAAAATAAGAGCATTTTCTCAATAACTTAAGAAAGGAATATTTTAGATTATGTTTATATATTACAATTATTTACAATATTAGTGAAATTAATTTGTAAAATTATAGGTATATGCAAATGAAAAATTGAGAGTCACGCAAAATCTATCGTATTTTTCTGAAACTTTCACCATTTTAAAGATAATTTAATTATTGATCTTTTAGTATTATACGTGTTTTATTAATTAAAATACCTTTAGTTTTGTGTATAAATTAATAATGTGCCTAATTTGGGACAGCGCTCCTTGATGTCCTATTACTGGCTAGACTACGACGCGTTACATGAGCTCAGTACAGAACACGCGAGCGAACCACTCAAGGTCAGTGATATATCTGCGTCTTCAGATTCCGAAAACCTTTAAAAAAGTTTGAGGACATCCATCAGTCATTAAAGAAATCACGAAAGGGAGGAAAATTAATTGTGGCCCACTGGTATCGGGCCCCGACTTACAAGTTGTAGGTCGTGAAAAGGCACTTTACTTTGTGTATTTAATTTCATCATCACTGCTCTTAAAACGGTGAAAGAAAAACATCGTGAAGAAACCGGCATGTCCTAGAACCAAAAAATCGAAGGCATGTGACATCTACCAACCCGCACTCAGCTCACGTGGTATATATTACGGCCCACTCTCTCTCACAGAGAGGAGGCCTGTGTCCCAGCAATGGGAACGTTATAGCTATCACCAAAAACGATAAACGCCAGAGTATTGTCACTTGTGCAGACTAGTATTTAAAACATTATTATGTCTTATTATGGAAACCACTCCAACTATCTCACCAATACCACATAAAAAACCTATACATAATCCCTTAACAGCACAGACTTGTATGTAAATCAATTCTCATCACAGCCAAGCTATTCTCTCCACAACATCGTTACAAACTAGTTAGTCGAGTTTAGTCCAGGGCCGGCAGTCTCGACATAGATAGCGATCGCTAAACGACCGAATTCGGTCGCTAAGTCCTAATGGCGTCCCTAGACGCGTGCGACGCGCTTGACAAGTACGAAAAATTCACGCGCTTGAAAAGCACATCCCACGCGTCTAGGGATGCCATTAGGACTTTGCGACCGAATTCGGTTACATAACGATCGCTATCTATGTCGAGACTGCCGGCCCTGTTTAGTTCAACGGCTATACGACTTGTTTTCCTAAAATAAACGCCCTAACTAGACACTTGGCTAAATAAGGCGTGTACTGTGTCAGACTGACTATTTATCTCGGCATCCATCAACGTGACTATTTATGGAACATCCCTAGTAGGTATAGATTATAAGTAACTTAAGTAAGGTCACAGATTAAATAAAACAGATGCGACACTCCGCAGTTTACTTAGGTATCTTCCTAGACTTTTTCCCAACTATCTTGGGGTCGGCTTCCAGTCTTACCGGTTGCAGCTGAATACCACTATTTTACATGGAGCGACTGCCTATCTGACCTCCACAACCGAGTAACTGGGTAATACGATACCACTTGGTAAGACTGGTGTCAGACTTTCGGGCTTCTGACGACTCGTAACGACTGTCAAAGATCCACAAATGACAGCCGGGAGCAATGGCTTAACGTGCTTTCCGAGGCACGGAGGAGTCTCGGTATGTTAAGATGGCCACCCATCCACTGACCAACCCCGGCAAGCGTAGCTTAACCTGATGGATCGATCCGTGAGGCTTGTTATTACTTAGCCACGAGCTCCCCGCAGTTTACTTGGGTACCTATAAATAAGGCTACTAATATACGGCGGGTATTGTTAGGCCAATTCAGTGAGTGTAACGTTCTACAATACTAAGTTCCAACTGCATGCAACTTTGTGCTGCAGTCGTTACGTTCCGATGACAATGCTTTATAACTATTTTCAACCATTTATTTAACTTTTGACAATATTTAATACACGCTTATGAAGTTCCGTAATTATTACATTAAAAACCAAAGTGAAAAAATGCAATGCTTTATGAGCACTTTAGTTTTTTTCATCGAATTCGATTAAAATCATCATGAATTTCGAAATCGAGTCAGAAATGCAATGTGGACATCATTACTTTAGCTGTCAAAAGTTTAATAAATGGTTGGAAAGATTATAGTTACTTGAAAACTAACAACCAGGTTCCAGTTTCTTTCCGTAAAACATGCTCGCGCGCAATTTGATCATGCTACCTTGCTTTATCGTTATTACTTATTTCCTGCTGTTTATCAAGAATTGTGTCTTTATGACTCAAACGGTGATTCGTTTGTTAATTCTAAATATTAAGGGCCTACGTCTCGTTTAGTACCGTAAAACGGTCACTTTAAAAAGCTATCTTCTCCTTAACGGCTTAGTTAAATGATTTGAAAAAAATATATGTTTGCTATAGATTCATCTACAACATATCTGAAACCGGGTTTTTTCGTATGACTAATACTTTTGCCTTAAAAAAAATATTTACCATAACGCTATTTTTGGCTAATATTCCTAACTACTTCTAAACGGCTTTGACGATTGGAAAAAAAATTACACTGAAAAATTGTTGATTAAAGGTACTACAAATTTGAAACTGCATTTGTAAATCAATCAATATTTGTTAAACAAAATGTCCCCATTTAGAGATAGAGGTTCAGAGGGGCTCTGCGCGGGACGCGGGCGGCAGTCGCCCGTGAGCATTGAGACGGGATGGCTGTGTCGCTCGCTGGTCCGCTCCGGCTATCGACCGAGTATGCGCATACGTATGTGTTAGTGCGAATATTTATGAACTTATTGTATTAGTGTGCGTTTATAGACGAGCTTGCTGCAGAGAGTCCAAATCGATTGTGCGCGTAGGCGCTTTATTGTTGAGTTGTTCTTTGATGTACAATTATTAATACTTTTTTACATTGACAATTACATACAAATTAACAATTTACAATATAAACTAAAAAAATGTAAATGTAAAATCTAACATAACATCACGACTGTATTCCCCGAAGGGTTAGGCAGAGGTGTACCTATATAAGGTGTTAAAAAATTTACTTTAGAAACTTTAAGAGGTGTTTTAGACCATCGAACTGAATAACTTTTACTTTGGGACATACATTGATATCGCGAAAAAAAAAATCTGTTGTTCCATAGTAAAGTTTAATACCTACTGTTCTAAACTGTATGGGACAGCTGTTTTTTTTTTCGCGATTTCAAAGTTAAAGTAAAAGTTATTCAGTTTGATGGTCTAAAGCACCTCTTAAAGTTTCTAAAGTTAATTTTTTTTAAATCACTAAAATTTGTTTAGTCCTGTCAAACGAGCATTTCCCATTCTGAAATAGACTAAGGTGACACAACTTAACTATATTTTAGTTTGACAGCACTAAGATTGCACTGAGTTATTAGTTTAGTGAAAATGGCAATTTTGCTATTCTGAATTTGACGTTTTTCACCTAAAAATTTAGATTATCCAACTAAATCAGTCTATTTTTAAACGCGATTAAAAAGGAGTGGAATAAAATTAGTTGGCGTGAACACACACTTCACACACTTCAGCTGCAAAAACTGTATCTTTTTTTTTTTTGCTTATATCTCGAAAACGGTGCGTCCTAGCGCAAAAATAATGGAAATTTCGACCCCCTCTGCCACCCGTAAACCCATATGCCCCTACTCATAGGTAATATTTAATCATATTTTCTATACAAAAAGTTTAAAATTCCATACAAAACACGTCAAGGCTGCCCCCCCGCGCGCCTCTGTCTCTAAAAAAATTCACGGGGTAGAGCAAACAAGTACCACGTCGGTCGCGCGACGTGACTGTCAAATTCAATTTTAGATGTGTCAAAATTATTTTTTAATCTAAAGATATTTTTCCGCAGAATAGCTTTTAGATTCTCTTAACCAAAAGTAAGGAATTTTAGTCGTAGTTTAGTTCGGTGTACAAGAGGGTTTACTAATGTTTGCCATAATTTAAAATGCCATAATTTTATATGCCATACTTTTATTTGCCATAATTTCATTAGAAATAACGCTTCAGTTGCCATAATCGTGAAATGACATAAAATCATTTTCACTAATTTCATTGGTCATAATCGATCAAGTGTCATAATAATTTTAATCCATAAATTCATTAGCTATATTTTTTATTTTCAATAATGTCGTTTTCCATAACATTTATTAATATTCATTTGCCCATACTAGCACAACAATGCTAGTTCAGTATGTACCATGCTTGCTTTGCAAAAAAGGAAATCTAGCACTCGGCGGCCGCTGCCGCGGCACGCTCGCTGCGCTCGCTCGCCTTCGCGCGATTTTTGGTCATAGTTCTAACCTAACCTAACCTACCCGTTTCGAATTTGACAAACTGTTTATTGTCTGAACAAGAAAACCTAAAAATTACCCTAATCTGCCATGCATGCTTGCTTTGCAAAAGAGGAAATCTAGCACTCGGCGGCCGCTGCCGCGGCACGCTCGCTACGCTCGCTCGCCTTCGCGCGTTGTTTGGTCACAGTTCTAACCTAACCTAACCTACCCGTTTCGAATTTACAAACTGTTTATTGTCTGAACAAGAAAACCTAAAAATTACCCTAATCTGCCATGCATGCTTGCTTTGCAAAAGAGGAAATCTAGCACTCGGCGGCCGCTGCCGCGGCACGCTCGCTACGCTCGCTCGCCTTCGCGCGTTGTTTGGTCACAGTTCTAACCTAACCTAACCTACCCGTTTCGAATTTGACAAACTGTTTATTGTCTGAACAAGAAAACCTAACCTAACCTATCCTATTTTGCAAATGTTCGTATGTATGTATTTAAATGAACATTCGGAATAATACATATCATATAATACAATACTGAGGACATCTGTCTGTAACGTTTCTAAATTATGTTTGTCAAGTGTCGATTATGTAATGTGTTACTTATAGAAACTAATGATTATGACACATGTTATTATGGAAACTAATATTATGGCAAATAAAAGTTATGACAAATAAGTTGATATGGCAAGCGTTATTAGTATAAATGATAATAGTGCAAGTAAATATTATGAGTGGGGATGATTATGGAAAACAATAATAGGACAAATAATATTATGGAAAACAATATAATACCGTACAAGAGAATCGGCACCAAATATTTTCTTAAGTTACGTAGGTAAGAAGGTTAAGAAATAAATCTTGATTGGTGCCGATTCTCTTGTGCACCGAACTAAACTATCACTAAAATTACTTGCTTTTGGCTATGAGAATCTGAGATTCTGCAAAAAACTATCTCTAAATTAAAAAATAACTTTGACACATCTAAAATCGAATTTGCGTCGCGAACTCGCGACTCCACGTGGTACTTGTTTGCTCTACTCTGTGAATTTTTTTAGGTCCAGAGGCGCGCAGGGGGGCAGCGTCGACGTGTTTTGTATGGAATTTTTAACTTTTTGTATGGAAAATACAAAAATTTGTTACCTTTGTGTTGGGGTAAAGGGGTTTAAGGGTTCCCTAAAGGGGGTCGAAATTTTCATTATTTTTGCGATAGGACGCACCGTTTTCGAGTTATAAGCAAAATAAAAAAAAAAGATACAGTACTGTTTTTGCACCTGAAGTGTTGGTGTGAAGTTTAGTTCATGACAACAAATTTTTATATTCCATTCCTTTTTAATCGCGTAAAAAAAAAATAGTCAAATTTAGTTTGAATAATCAAAATTTTTAGGTGAAAATCGTCAAATTCAGAATAACAAAATTCCCTGTTTCACTAAACTACTAAGTTAATAACTCATTGCAATCTTAGTGCTGTCAAACTTCGGTGGCAGTGACCTCTCGCGTCCGGCCCTGGTCCAGGCCATGGTGCGGAGCGAGAGGGCATGGCAAGCCGTCACCTCCTTCTGCGAAGCAGTAATGCTCGCGAAAGAGGAGGCGGAGTGCGCGAGGGAGTGGCAAAGGCCGCGCCCTACCAGCCCTAGCCGCCGCCGCCGTAGGAGACGTCCCGGGTGTCGGGAATTGACTGCGACTGGACTGGAAAGGGCTAGGCATCAACATCAATGGCGAGTATATCACTAACCTTCAGTTTGCCGACGATATAGTTATCATGGCTGAGACCATGGAGGACCTCAGTATAATGCTCGATGACCGCAGTAGAGCCTCCAAAAGAGTGGGTCTTAAAATGAACATGGACAAGACAAAGGTCATGTCAAATGCCAATGTAACACCCGCCCTCATAAAGATCGGTGACGCTACGCTCGAAGTTGTAGACGAGTATGTTTACCTAGGACAAACTGTCCGGCTAGGTAGGTCCAACTTCGAGAAAGAGGTCAATCGTCGAATCCGACTCGGCTGGGAGCGTTCGGGAAACTATGCAATATCTTCTCGTCCCACATACCACAGTGTTTCAAGACCAGTGCGTGTTGCCAATGATGACTTATGGCACTGAAACGTGGTCGCTCACAATGGGTCTTATCAGAAGGCTAAAAGTCACCCAAAGAGCAATGGAGAGGGCTATGCTTGGAGTTTCCCTACGTGATCGAATCAGAAATGAAGAGATCCGCAGGAGAACCAAGGTAACCGACATAGCCCGAACAATTGCCAAACTTAAGTGGCAATGGGCAGGACATATTGCTCGCAGAACAGATGGCCGATGGGGCCGAAAGGTTCTGGAGTGGCGACCACGTACCGGAAGACGTAGCGTTGGAAGGCCTCCCACAAGATGGACCGATGACCTAGTAAAGGCCGCAGGAATTCGCTGGATGCGGGAAGCACAGAATCGGTCGAAGTGGCGGTGCTTGAGGGAGGCCTATGTCCAGCAGTGGGCGTCTTTCGGCTGATATGATGATGATAATGATGATATGCTGAGTTATAGGGGTTTATGGATTTCATAAAGGGGGACGAAATTCACATTATTTTTGCGATAGGACGCACCATTTTGCGATAAGAAAAACCTTCTCCCATCACACATAAAGGCAATGCTTGTACAGTCCCTAATATTTCCCATAATTGACTATGATGATGTGTGTTACTATGACCTGAATGCAGATCTTCTCAATAACTAGACCGCCTTCTTAATAACTGCATTCTGCATGTTTCGTTTTCTCCTCTTCTGATCGTTATTTCTCCTCTACCGATCGTTATGTCTCCTGACAAAGTTTATTCTGTTTATTATGTATAATTTATGTATTTATTAATTATAATTTATTCTTGTATTTTTTTAGTTATTTTCGTGTTATCAATTGATTGATTGTGTATTACGTAATTAGGGTACGGGGCACGTGCCCCGGGCGACACCGTTAGGGGGCGCCAAATTCGAGCATGACAGACAAGTGCACCACCCAGCGCACCGCAACTTTGCAACAAATGAGACGCGCAACAATTATAATCTTTCTCTGAGGGTGGTGCACTGAGGAAATTACTGATTAGCGTAGGTTTAGGTCGTCAAACGGTCTGAGCGGGTTGTGAGTACTTGTGAGCGGGCGCAGTTGTATTCTACCAGGAACTCGATGAGCGTTTCTGTGGTCTATTTTTTAAGTTTTGCGGTGCCGGGCGTCTTGCTTCAACGCCGACGACGCCTGTGATGTGACACGACTTACTTTAACTTTTACCACAGTTTTGGCGCCCCTGTTGGATTGGCGCATTTTCGATCGATTTTTGATTAATATGTTTATTATGCCTAAATTTTCGAGCTCGCTTCGCTCGCTCTTGCAACCTAGTAAAGTAACTCCTAAAGCAAAAATCCAACTTATCTCAGGCAGAGTGAATAAGGCTAATCAAAATAAATGTCTGACACGTACTCGTACTGACACGTACAAAAACGATTCGGGGTCAGGCGATAGGTTTTGCCCCGCCTCGAAAGATCCGTTCCGTTCTAGATCCGGGGCTGCCCCTACCAAATATCACTCAACGCGCTTAAAGAAGTTTTTCTAAAAAAAAAAACTATGATACCTACAAAAAATTTCTACAGTCAAAGGCCGATTCTCTTGTACACCGAACTAAACTAACTACAATCACTAAAATTCCTTACTTTTGGCTATGAGAATCTTAAGCCATTCTGACAAAAAAAATCTCTAAATGAAAAAAATATTTTGACACATCTAAAATCGAAATTGACAATCGCGTGACGACTCCACGTAGTACTTGTTTGCTCTACCCCGTGAATTTTTTTAGAGCCGGAGGCGCGCAGGGGTTGGCAGCCTCGACGTGTTTTATATGGAATTTTTCACTTTTTGTATGGAAAATATGAAAAATTATTACCAACATGTTGGGATATAGGGGTTTAAAGGTTTCCTAAAAGGGGTCGAAAATTTCATTATTTTTGCGATAGGACACACCATTTTCGAGATATAAGCAAAAGAAAAAAAAATACAATACTGTTTTTGGACTGAGGTCGAAGTGTTGGGGTTTTAGTTTATGCCAACTTACTTTATTCCACACGGTTTTAATCGCGTTTAAAAATAGTCAGATTTAGTTGGATACACCAAATTTTTAGGTGAAAAACGTCAAACTCAGAATAGCAAAATTGCCATTTTCACTAAACTAATAACTCAGTGCAGTCTATTTTTAGTCTAGTTTAAAAAAACATCTAAATCAGTCAAGCCATTTAGCATAAGAAGAATTACAAACACACGCACACCGATATTTTATTTATTGCCAGGAATGTTCTTAAAAAACAAACAAAGTATTTAAAATAATATGCGGGTCAAAATATGGTAGTCGGCGTACAATTTCAGATTTGCCTACGATTCCTTCTCTTAGGACTAGGAATCTTAGGCAAAAAATGCGACATACGTGCGCATGTCTGCGCCTTTGTCTAGTCTTTGATCGTCGTTTTAGTGTAGTGCGCCACCGTTGCACGTTTTACGTATTGGAGAGTAGGGCGTTTAGCTCCGCCCACATGCACAAGGTCAGTGAGCCTACTATACACCTTAACACGTTTTATATTTCACATTATTTCACTATCATAGTGAGGAGCTCGTGGCTAAGTAATAACAGCTGCACGGGTCGATCCATCAGGTTAAGCTACGCATGCAGTTGGTCTGTGGATGGGTGACCATCTTTACATATCGAGCGAGACTTCTCCTCAGAAAGCACGTTAAGCCGTTGCTTCTGGCTGTCATTCGTGGATCTTTGACAGTCTTTACGGCTCGTCAGAAGCCCAAAAGTCTGACAACCAGTCTTACCAAGGGGTATCGTATTATTACCCAGTTACTAGGTTGTGGAGTTCAGATAGGCAGTCGCTCCATGTAAAATACTGGCATTCAGTGCACCTTGATGTTGATAACTTACCTGCACATTCAACTGTTTTGTTAAGGCTCCCGTAGAACAATTTCCATTACGTTTTCATTGAAATTGTTCCACCAGAGTCGCGTCCCACCGTCGCGTTGCGTCTGTCGGCGCCTTTACCACAGTATAATAAAGTAACAGTATTATACTATCGGCAGTGACCTTGAAATAATTACCTACGGCCGTTTTCTTTAAAGATATAATACTGTTACTACTGTTGTAAAGACACAGTATATATAAATTAATACTGTGCCTTTACACATACATACAATATCTATATTTATCCAGTAGGTAGGTTTTCAGCTCAGCTACAAGATTGCATCAAATATTCAAGTTACTAACTAGTAACTATTGTAACTAGGTATTAGTCAGTACCACGTGTGCTGATAGCTGGCACCTTTGTTATGTTAAACACTTGATTGCGAAATGTTGATTAATATTCTTGACATTTATAGACCACTGGTGTATTAAAATAGAAAGGGGCTAGTGGGCTCGTGGTTAAACTAGCCTTGCCGCAGTATGTTCGTGGATGGGTGACCATCCATTACATATTAGAAAGCAAGTTAAGCCGAACGTCTCGGCTGTCATTCGTAATCTTTGACAGTAGTTACGGGTCGTCAGAAGCTCGAAAATGTGACAATCAGTCTTTACCAAGGGGATCATGTTACCCAGTACTAGCTGGGTTGTGTAAGTCAGATAGGCAGTCGCTCCATGTAAAATACTGGTATTCAACTGGAAGCCGACCCCAACATAGTTAGGAAAAGACTAGGTTGGTTGATTAGGGGTCCAGAATCATCCATGGTAAAAGGTTGCTTGTGGATGTGTCTGCCACCCTGCATAATAAGAGACATTATTCAAATCTAAGGGTCTAAACTTATAGTCAACGTTTCGGTCTGTTGGTCGGATAACCAGATTGCGTAAAGTTTACTCCGCGCGTTCGTGTTAGAACCACTTGCCCATTTGTTATTTTCTTGTCAATGGATTGAGAGAACAATGGACTAGATTAAGTAGAACCACAGTATTCTATCTTCATAGAAAATGCCCGAAACGACGCGCTCCGAAATCTCAGTGAATATCAGTACGCAACAATATCGAGTGCGCGGCAGTTACGCACAAACGCGGAAAGTTTATCTACCGAGCGGCCGTAGGTAATTATTTTAAGGTCCCTACCGAGATATAATACTGCCAGTTGTTTATTCTGTGGTAGACCGTTTTTTTTGAGGATTATGATATGGGGATAAGTTAGTCAGGTTTGAGGTATAAAGTAGACCAACCTTTCTCGTGTGAGCTACCGACGATCACCAATTCTTCTGCCAAGCGTGGTGATTATTATCTCAATGACCATTCATTAAAGTAGTCAGCCGGGAGTTAATAATAAGTTAGTGAGAATCATAGTTTCAAACTATAGATTGAATAAAGTTCAAATGGCATATCTTCAAGTTTGATATTGGCACGAAGTAGTGGGTACATTGACAAGTTCGCTAGCCTTTTGCTAACTCAACAATTGACTTGGAACTTATGCTGCATTCACAACGCTCGAACGAGGAATATCGGACATGATAGGTAGATAGTGGTGCATTTAATAAACGCATGCAAAACTTATCTAATAAGGCCATAATGCCTTTTTCATTTAGCAAAATCTTCATTATTATTTAACTAGCTTTTTTAACGACGCATTATTAATTTATTATACATAAAACAAAAGGTATTTTAATAGAACACGTATACTAAAAGATCAATAATTAAGGTGAAGGTTTCAAAAAAATACGCTCGATAGATTTTGCGTAATTTTCAGTTTTTTATCCGCGTTTGACATAACTTTACAAATTAATTTCACTATGTAATATAAATATAACCTAAAATATTTTTATAATAAGTTATTAAAAAAATGCTCTTATTTAACATATACACTACTCGTTTAGACGTGATCTTCAGTATAAAATCATTAAAAGTCGGTTATCGTCGCCTTAACAGTCCTCGTAATAAAACAATATCATTCAGCCAGTTAGCAATCCAAGAACAAATTAATATATAGTCAGCTTACGTCCCAGATCTTAAGATATTCTCCTTCCTTAGCGATGCAATTGTTATTGTAGTGCCAAATTGGCACTGAAGCTAATTCGCCTGTACTTGCATCCGAGACGGATGTCATATGACTTAATAGATGTAACCATATCTTGCATTGTTTGGTGCAGAATACAAAGAGCTTTTGATTAGCTTTGAGAATGTGGATATGGGGCTGTTCCAACGTTTCTTTAAGTACTTTATACTTAATAACTTCGGTCGGTTGAATCTTAGAAAGTTTAAAACCAAATGCACATGGTTGGTTTTTGATAGCTTACTAACAATTCACTGATACCCACATATAACTTTAAGACACATTTCGGGAACACACAAGCGTCTCCAATTAGAAAAATCTACCAAATTGCCAAAACTTGTAAGTATGTTGCCTTGGAAATCGTGCAATGGTATATTATTTCTGTAAGATGGTTTAAAAAAAAACACTCTAACACGTCAAAAATAAATTGTGTTTTAAAATTAGATGAGTATGGTGTTTCCTAACTGATTAATCTAAGAAGAAACACCAAAACAAACTCAGAGGTCAGTCTCTTTTAAAGTCCAGATCCAAACATAATCTTGGTCAAGCCATGCTAATTTGTGTCTATGATGGTATTTTGAGAAAAGAACCAAACTGGTTTGAGATTGGACCTGTCTAGTTAGTGCATTTTTCAGTAGTCGTGTAGCTCAACTTAGAAGTTAAGAAACTCAACCTAGCAACCCACCACCTCAGGTTTAGTTTTATAACCTCAGGTAATCAGGCAGATAGTTTCTATCCAGAATCTAAACATGGCAAGTTCAGTAACAATATTATAGTAACATAAACATGAGTAAACATAACAATATCGTCTTGATGCCAACCTAGAACCTATACATCAGGTAGTAACATCTAGAATACAATACAAACCGTTAACTCGAATATAGCCTTAATAACAAGCTAAGCAAGAAAGTTATTGCAACATAAATAAGCACATATATCCCTTACGACACCCCATAAGAAGCGATGGGGTTCCTTCTCTTTGTAACAGATATAAATTCACGTGTAATGTAAAATCAACACCCGAACTCGTATTTGATTAGAAACATAATTCATATGCATTAGGGAGCGTTTTGATGGGTTTCCACACAATAAGCAGAAATATTAAGGATCATGGTTGAAAAGACGTGTCTTCGATAGCTATTCTAAGTTTATCTCGATAGTACTCATGCCTACGTCAAAAACAATGTTGATACCAGTATTAAATAACCATGTTTCTATTTATGAAGTTATTCGGAAAAGAACCGGAGTTACCGACATTGCTTGCAAAGGAAGCAAGCTAAAGTGGCTGTGGGCTGGCCATGTATGTCGAAGGACCGATGGCCGGTGGAGCAGACGAGTCTTGGAGTGGAGACCGTGGGATGCCCGGGATGCCCCCCAGCTAGATGGACCGACGACCTTAAAAAGGTGACTGGATCGACTGGATGCGGAAGGCGGAGGACAGGGTGTTGTGGAGAGGCCTGTGTCCAGCAGTGGACTGCAAGTCTCAGTCGCTTGATTCTAAGTATTTAGCTCCAAAATCGCTCAAACGGATTGTCGGTTCGAGTTGATAACGGTAAACTTTTCTATAGCCAGATGTTTGGGACTTGGGGTACCGTAAAACGGGAAAAAGTCGGCATTTTTATTTTTATAACTGCGTTATATTGTTTAGCCAAAGTTGCAGCAAAATGCGGTATACGATGCAGTGGGCCATACATTCAACTAAGTATTTATTTTTAAGAATTTTACAGCATGGAATAGCTCTTAGTTCCAGGCAAAATTTTCGGTTAAATTGTTATTTATTTCCTTCCTAATCCGGCTGCGGAAAATGGAAGGAAACTAAGTATAAAGATGCAGGAGTTACTTACTACTTTAGTAAAAGATTTAAACCATGTGTTTACTTCTTGAGAGGTGAGATGAATTTTCTCAACTCAATCTTCCTAGCCTTTTTCCCAACTATCTTGGGGTCGGCTTCCAGTCTAACCGGATGCAGCTGAATACCAGTATTTTACATGGAGCGACTGCCTATCTGACCTCCACAACCCAGTAACTGGGTAATACGATACCCCTTGGTAAGACTGGTGTCAGACTTTCGGGCTACTGACGACTCGTAACGACTGTCAAAGATCCACAAATGACAGCCGGGACCAACGGCTTAACGTGCTTTCCGAGGCACGGAGGAGTCAAGAGGAGTCGGAGGAGGGATGAATTTTCTCAACTAAGTATAAAAAAATGAAATTATTATCTGGTTTTAGAAAAGAAAACTGTTTGTATAGAGAAGTTACGTCAACGTTCCCGAATATTTCATACCCGTTAGGGTCAAACGGTTTGAAGATAAAAAAAATATCTCTTTGTTAAAAGTCAGTACTACGATAGTACCGGATGGTCCCTCGCAAAAAAGATTATATTCCGGACGGGCGTGATCGCTGGATACGGGTTCAGGTAGGTTGTAAGGCTATCCTGGTCCAAGCGGCGCTGACGTCCTGAACCGAAGTTTTTGCTAGTTATTTTCGAATACTCACATGGATATGCACTCGACCTTTTGAAGGAAAACGGGCTCGGCAGGAATGATTACACTGTTTATTGATAAGTCTTCATAACTATTCAGGACACGATTTCAGGACTCCTCAGGACTACTGCTTTACTTGTTAGGTGGAACTAGTTTCCATGTTGATGACTACAATTTCTAGAGATGGCGTGTTAGCTTAGCTGGTAGCGCCCTTTACCCTATAGAGACCCATGAATCGCCTCCTGTTTTCGTAACTTTATTATTTTCAAAATTCTTATAAAATTACATTTCTTATAGCTAAACACACTTATTTCAATAGCTATATACATCATGTTATACATCATGAGATTCACAAAATTGCCCCCTTTCTAATGAGGGTTCTTCCAGGATTCTGACTATTCCTGTTGAAAAGATATTTCAGGATTATCGGTATTAAAATGATTAAATAAATATTTAATTATTTGCAAGTGACTTTTCAGACAAAGTTCTGATCCGATTTCCACCATACCAAAAGAACACTCGGGCTAGTCTATTCCCCTAGAGAAATCTAGTATTTTATTTATTGTATCTAGATTTTTCAGCCAGTTATAGGCCTCTGAATACAGGTAGGGTAGCCTTTATTTTTACAAATCCGCTTTGCGGCATTCTAACTCGATTAAGTAGGTATCCTGAAGGGCTAGATTTCTAGAAGTTAGGTCCAGGGCTAGGTCTCGGTCTAGGTGACCTGGATGCCATAAATGATTTTACGTTATATCTGTCTAACCTACCTAATCAAGGAGTGCAAGGGCTTTGTTTACCTTTTTTAGTAAAAATTTGATATTTGGATGGTGTCTAGCTGCTAGATAGCATTACTAATACCTATACTATTTTCATATTTGAGTTAGTATAGGCGTTGCCCACAACTTGTATTATTTTGTTTTGCGTTATTGCAACTTTAGTTTTTCTTTTTCTTTTATAGGTGTGCAGATTTTTGGTATTTCAACATCCGGATAAATAGAAAGGTCTTTTCTAACAAAATATTTTGATGACGCATTATTGCGTATAACAAGGAATCTACATACTACATGCTATAATTACGCATATTGCGAAGAAATACTTATCCTATACATACAAGTTTTTAAGCTAAGTTAAAATTAATGATTTTAAACAAGCTAAAATTGACGGTGACGCCTCGTCGCGAACATCTCTCCCGCCATGCAGTGCAGTGGCGACTAGTAGCGACGTCGGCACGGCGCTGCATCACACCGGTGAGCGAAGACCGTAGTCGCGACGCTCGCCGCCGCGACGCTCGCCGTCTCGACGCCTCGTTACTTCGGTAAGGGGACGAGTTTCTTCACCGGACGCTTCAGGGTGCCGCCGGCAGTGCGCACCTCAGCAGTCCGGACTTCACCATCAGCCCCGGGGAACACGGCGATTATGCGGCCTCGCGGCCATGTGTTGCGAGGCAGCTGGCCGTCAGCAATGAGAACAGGGTCACCCACCTGCAGGTCTGGTCCGCGGCTATGCGGCTCCCGCCGGTTTTGTAACTCCGGCAGGTACTCCCGGACCCAGCGGCGCCAGAACATATCGGCTAGTATCTGTGAGCGCCGCCATAGTTTCTTGCTGTCTATGTCTTGATCGGTGAATACCCCGGGTGTTGGGAGTCTGGCCGACCCACCAAGTAGGAAGTGGTTCGGTGTTATCGACTCGTCGTCTTCACTGTCCACTGAAACGTGTGTCAGTGGACGGCTATTCACTGTGTACTCTGCCTCACACAATAGTGTGGACAACACCTCTTCATGTGGGTGTTTCTCAAGTAACACAGTGTACAATGCGGACTTCACGCAGCGTACGAGACGCTCCCAGGCGCCTCCCATGAATGGCGCCGATGGCGTTATAAAGCGCCACACGATGCCTCTTCGACTTGCCTCTTTTTGAAACGCGTCTCGGAGCTCCTTGTCGGCACCGTGCATGTTGGTGCCGTTGTCGGAGTGCAGCTCGGTCGGGCAACCTCGGCGAGAAGCGAATCGGCGCAGCGCCAGTATGGCGGAGTCTGCGCTGAGGCTGGCGGCGATCTCAAGGTGGACGGCTCTGGTGGTTAGACAAGTGAATAGTGCTACGTACCTTTTTTGATGCTGGCGTCCGACAGTAACGGACAGTGGGCCGAAATAGTCAAGCCCCGTATAGGTAAACGGCCTCTGGTGATGCGCGAGGCGCGTCTTCGGATGGTCGCCGGTCGCAGGCACGGGTGGTTGTGCCTTGCGAATGCGACATTGTAGGCATCTGGCTAGCACCATTTTCGTGGTCGGCCGCATCTTGACAACCCAATAGTGTTGTCTCACCTCGTTGATAGTGAGTTCTACTCCACTATGTTGTAGGCTGCGGTGTGTCCAGTCTATATATAACTGGGTGATGTGATGGTCGCCGTGTAATATCGGCGGATGTCTCACGTCATCTGATATTTCGTCTGTTGCTGCTATCCGGCTTCTTAGCCGTAGGATATTGTCCACTACTTCGATCTGCAGTGGCCGCAAACGACTATCTTTCTCCAACTTTTTCTCTTCTCGCAGTTTCGCTATCTCATGAGCGAAAGACTGCTGTTGCACGACTTGAATGAGTATTTTCTCCGCTTCGTGGAGATACTCTGCTTCTAAGATTTGCTTCACGATTTGAATTTCAGACGTCTTTGCTGTCTGTTTCGGAGGACTTGGGGTCGTCTTCTTTTTCCGCCAATCTGGATCTTTCTCTGCGTTTTTCCTCGTTCTTTTGTAGAACGTTTTCTCTGTTCTTCCTCGGCAGAGAGCAATGAAGCGAAGAACACTCGCTGTCGCACGGAGTAACCGTTCCCATCTCGAGAATCTGGCTGGATCTGGTATGGCTTCTGCTAGCTTTCGCGTGTTAGCTTCTTCGACGGCAACGAGGGTCCTTTCTTCTCCTGTCTCCTCTTTGATGGGAGGTTTTTCTGCAGGCCATGACGACGGTTCTTCGTATAGGAAGCTAGGGCCGGAATACCACGCATGCTTTGAGTCAAAGTCACGCGGTACATCACGGGTAGCGATGTCCGCGATATTCAATTTGGTGGGTACCCAACGCCAATCTTCTACTTTGCTGTTTTCCTCTATGGCGGCTATGCGATGAGCAACAAATGGTTTGTATACCCGTGCTCCTCTCCTGATCCATGTCAAGACGGTCTTACTGTCTGACCAGTATGTCACCGATGCGGGTTTGATGTCGTGCTCACGTATCACGGCTGCAGCCACGCGGGTTCCCATCACCGCGGCTTGCAGTTCGAGGCGTGGTATAGATTGCAGCTTCAGTGGTGCCACCTTCGCCTTTGCCATGACGAGGCTGACTTGCTGCTTGCCTTCCATCGATGTGGCCCGCCAATATACTGCTGTTGCGTATGCCATCTCGCTTGCGTCGGTGAACACATGGATTTGTGTCTCCACAGCATCACTATATCCAGGGTAACATCTTGGTATGCTGATATTCTTGAGTTGCTGCAGGTGCTGTATCCAACTTCTCCACTGAGTTGCCAGGTCCTTATCTAGTGGATGATCCCAGTCGACTCCTCGCCTCCATGCTTCTTGCAGTATTTGCTTGGCTCTAATTGTGACTGGTGAGGCGAGTCCGAGCGGGTCGTACAGCGACATCACAATTTTCAGTGCCTCTCTCTTTGTGGGCGCTTCCTTTTCTAGAACACCTTTCGGTAGGCGCGCGAGCGTTAGATTGAAGCCCAGCGCGTCTTCACCCGGTCTCCATATTAGACCAAGTATCTTTTCGGTGTTTTCTGCATCTCCGATACTGATAACTTCAGTTCGGATCTGTGACGGATCTATATTTTGTATGACTTGCGCACTGTTCGATACCCATTTCCTGAGCTCGAACTTCGCTTTCAGGTGTATGTCCTTCACCGTTGTTGCGATGCGCGTTGCATCTTCGACCGTCTTGTAGCTATCGAGGTAGTCGTCCATGTAATGGTTATGGATGATAGCTTTCACTGCCTCGGGTTGCTCCTCGAGGTGCCTTTTCGCATTCCAGTTCTTTGCGAATATGGCTGTGCACGGCGAACTTGCCGCACCGAATATGATGGACGTCATACGGTATTCTTCCGGCGCTCCCTCTCTCTTGTTGCCTCTCCATAGGTACCGGAGTGCGTCTCGGTCTTGAGCTCGCACCTTTACCTGCATAAACATCTCCTTTATGTCACCGGAAATGGCTATGCAGTGTCGGCGAAATCTCATCATGACGCCGGGCAGTGACTGCAGCAGGTCTGGTCCTGTGAGAAGGAAGTCGTTGAGCGACAGTCCTCTCGACTTAGCGGCAGCGTCATGTACTATACGGAGCTTGTCTGGCTTCATGGGGTTGAATACGTCGAAGTGTGGTAGGTACCATGTTCTACCTGGTGTGCTCGTGGTGGGGGCTTTCTCTGCGTATCCCTTCTGCATGAGCGAGTCCATCTGTTCTGTGTCTCTGTCTCGAAGAGCAGGGTTGCTATCGAGCTTCTTCTCGATTGAGACTAGCCGCTTGAGCGCTGTCCCGTAACTATCGGGCATCTCTATGCTGTCATTATTCCAAAGCATAGCGGTTTCTATATGTCCATCTTCTAGCTGCTGAGTGTGACGATTTAAAATGTCTTCCGCTCTTTTCTCGGGATCTGAGCTTGGTCGCTTCGGATTGATAGTTAGCGATTCTAAGGCGAAGAACTCACGAAGTCGCTCGTTCAGCTCTTCATCACTCGTTGTCAGTCGGTTGACGTAGTGTACCTGTTGACCTAAGATTCTGGTGTGCGCGCCATGCAGGGTCCAGCCCATTGCGGTAAGTGATGCGATAGGCTGGTGCCTCGGACCTCTGCGTATCTCACTGGCCAACAGCAGATGCCAGTTGTCCTGGCCAATGAGGATCTTCGGTGCGCCAACGTCGTACGTCAGCTGTTCCTTCAAATCGCTCAGGTGTTTGCACTGGGCGATGTCTTCTTCGCTGACTGACTGCGGTGCTAGGTTGAGCTTCGGTATCGTGCTCGCTCTGAAGGGCACTTTGCTTCTCAGCTGGCTTGCAAGGTCGACTGTTACTCGACGCGAACAAGGAGTGTCGATCGTAGTGTTGCCAATCGCACCTATTTTCAGAGGGTCGATGCGGCCCTCTGCCCCGATTTCCTTTGCGATGTCTTCGTCTATCAGCGAAACGGTTGACCCATCGTCGAGCAGCGCAAATGTTGCTGCTTCTCCCGCCGGTCCGATTACCCGGACCGGTACTATTTTCAAGTACGTCTGGTCTGACGTTGATCTCGAGCTGGCTACCGTTTCCTGAGGCTCCTTCTTTACTGGGGCATCAGGCTTCTCGGTACTTTCTGCAGCAGGCTTCTTCTTTTCTTTATGAAGAAGCTGATGATGAGTGCCTATACACTCCTTGATCCCACACATTTTCTTTTTGCATGGTTTATCCGACCGATGGACTCGCAAACAACGGAAACACAGTCTCAGTTTCCTTGCGAGTTCCCATCTTTCATCTGTGGATGCTTCTTTGAACTTCTTGCAGTCATAAGCATCGTGCCCTTCTTTCTGGCAGACACGGCATTTCCAAGCCGTCTTGTCTGTTGCTGTGTGTGTCCTTTGAGTGACACGCCTAGTCGCTGTCGCTTCGCCGGGATTTATATTTTCGGGCGGAGCGAAAGCACTGCAGAAACGGGCTTGTTCGGTGATGAAGTCGCTGAGCAGAGATAAATCTGGCAGCGATTGGTACTTCTCGGTATAGGTTCTATACCACTGTACCCTTAGGGAGTTTGGCAACTTCTCAGTCAACAATCGCATTAACTCGGCGTTGATTAAGTAATGTTCTTTTTTCAACGCACGTAGCGTGACTATACCACTCCTTACTCGGCTGGCGAACGTGCAGATATCCTTCGGAGATTCACTGCAGCGCGGCAGCCCACGGAGCCTGTCCGTTTCAGCTTGAGCTATCGAGTCTGGACGGCCGAACTGCAGCTCGAGTTCTCTCATGATGTCATCTGGTTTGGCATTTCCGATGAGTTCTGAACTCACTGTTTCCAGTGCTCGTCCGCGCAGGCTCCTTCTCAGCCTAGCTGTATTCTCAACATCGTTGAAGTATCGACGAGTTGTTTCATAGATGGCACGGAACGATAACCATTCCGTGTGAGCCCCACTGTAATTTGGCAGGGTCATGATGACCTTCGACGCCGAGGGATTATTTACTGTCCACTGATCTGTTTTCTTGTCGGCTAGCGACGCTATAGCAGACGTCAAGTCCGTTATAAATGAACGGAGTTGACCTTCCCCCGAATCCTTCGATGGTACTACATTTTTCACTTCTTTTTCTATAGGATGATGTAACACGGGTACTTGCTTTTGATGGAAGTCTACTATAGGTTCAACATCCTTGGAGGGGCGTGGAGCAGCAACGGCGTCCCGTCTTCTATTGCTCCCGTTCTCTTCAGCGGCGTTGTCTACAGAAAGTGCTTGATCGCTTATCTCGCAATCATGGTTCTCCACCTCTGCAGAAGGGACTTCCTTCAATGGCTCAGGCGCTGGTGCGTCTTCTAGCCACGATCTCACGTACTCGTCGTTGGAATCTCTGTCATCCATGTATCCGTCGGAATTTTCTTCCTCGGCATTCTGAAGTGCTACCTCAGCAAGTTCTAACCTAATTTTCAATAGGTCTTCACGAGCTTTCATTACTTTTAGATGGGACCGCGTCGTCTTAATTGTCGACGGCGGTCTACGTTCGTTACGGGCGTCACCCCGGGTAGTCATCGGAATAATTCCTCTATAAGTTCCATCCCGTTTGTCAGCTGATGGCTTCACTATTTTGTTCGGATTCACTGATTTATTTGAAGGTTTTAATGTTCTATCTGAAGTTCCTTCCAGTCTGGTTTCCTTCCTGGAAGTCGTTGGTTGTTCGATTTGTTCTGTTTCCTTCGGTTGTGTTGGTATAGGTACGTCTTCGCCCCCGGTTAGGGCTTGTGGTGGTGGTGGCACTTGCTCAGTCCCTTCCGTAGTGGACGGCGAACGTGGAGGTAACTCATGACGTATAGCTGTAGAGGTACGCGTTCTGTCCAGCTCCACCGTCCATGCTTCAGGCGCTTTGCCTTGTGACCTTGTGATCGGCATGTTGGTTTAGATTCGGGGACGTCACTTCACTATAAACGCACTATACTGTAATCCTCAACACAAATCTTCAAAGTTCCAAGTTGTTTCTTCTATCTTCAAAACAAATCTTCAAACGTCAAACTATTTTCTCTATGTTAAATGTTAATTCTTCAAAGTCCAAAAATAATCCTTCAGGAAATAAGTCTTCAGGATCCAAAAATAATTCTTCAGGAAAAAAGTTTTCAGGATCCGAAATTAATCCTTCAGGAAAAAATTTCAGGAAAAAAGTTTTCAGGAACCGAAAATAATCCTTCAGGAAAAAAATTCAGGAAATAAGTTTTCAGGATCCAAAAATAGTTCTTCAGTCTTCAAAACAATCCTTCAGGAAAAATAACCCTTCAGTTATAAGTCTTCAGGATTCGAAAATAATTCTTCAGTCGTAAGTCTTCAGGTTCCAAAAATAATTCTTCAGGAACCGATTTTCTTATTCCAGGAATCTTCCTTCTTCGGTAATCCTTCAGTCTTCAATTGAGCTCTCCAGGATTCGAAAATAATCCGGCTCGAAGGACCAGCAGATATTCCGGACGGGCGTGATCGCTGGATACGGGTTCAGGTAGGTTGTAAGGCTATCCTGGTCCAAGCGGCTCTGACGTCCTGAACCGAAGTTTTTGCTAGTTATTTTCGAATACTCACATGGATATGCACTCGACCTTTTGAAGGAAAACGGGCTCGGCAGGAATGATTACACTGTTTATTGATAAGTCTTCATAACTATTCAGGACACGATTTCAGGACTCCTCAGGACTACTGCTTTACTTGTTAGGTGGAACTAGTTTCCATGTCGATGACTACAATTTCTAGAGATGGCGTGTTAGCTTAGCTGGTAGCGCCCTTTACCCTATAGAGACCCATGAATCGCCTCCTGTTTTCGTAACTTTATTATTTTCAAAATTCTTATAAAATTACATTTCTTATAGCTAAACACACTTATTTCAATAGCTATATACATCATGTTATACATCATGAGATTCACAAAATTGCCCCCTTTCTAATGAGGGTTCTTCCAGGATTCTGACTATTCCTGTTGAAAAGATATTTCAGGATTATCGGTATTAAAATGATTAAATAAATATTTAATTATTTGCAAGTGACTTTTCAGACAAAGTTCTGATCCGATTTCCACCATACCAAAAGAACACTCGGGCTAGTCTATTCCCCTAGAGAAATCTAGTATTTTAATTATTGTATCTAGATTTTTCAGCCAGTTATAGGCCTCTGAATACAGGTAGGGTAGCCTTTATTTTTACAAATCCGCTTTGCGGCATTCTAACTCGATTAAGTAGGTATCCTGAAGGGCTAGATTTCTAGAAGTTAGGTCCAGGGCTAGGTCTTGGTCTAGGTGACCTGGATGCCATAAATGATTTTACGTTATATCTGTCTAACCTACCTAATCAAGGAGTGCAAGGGCTTTGTTTACCTTTTTTAGTAAAAATTTGATATTTGGATGGTGTCTAGCTGCTAGATAGCATTACTAATACCTATACTATTTTCATATTTGAGTTAGTATAGGCGTTGCCCACAACTTGTATTATTTTGTTTTGCGTTATTGCAACTTTAGTTTTTCTTTTATAGGTGTGCAGATTTTTGGTATTTCAACATCCGGATAAATAGAAAGGTCTTTTCTAACAAAATATTTTGATGACGCATTATTGCGTATAACAAGGAATCTACATACTACATGCTATAATTACGCATATTGCGAAGAAATACTTATCCTATACATACAAGTTTTTAAGCTAAGTTAAAATTAATGATTTTAAACAAGCTAAAATTGACGGTGACGCCTCGTCGCGAACAGATTATATTCCACATTCGTCGGTGTCCTATGAAATTAGTACAGTATTAATTGAAGGGCAGCGTCTCCTGTCTAATAATAAAGATTTATATCGTCAGATTTGCCTTCACAACGCGAAAAAGTGTCAGATAGTGAGAAGAATGGCGTTTCCATAAAAAACAAGTCCAAGACATAAATGTCACTTTTTATCCCTAAAGTAAGTTCCCGTAGGATAATTTCTTACCTCTACGGGGGCGATGCCGCGGGCAAAAGCTAGTCTTTGATAAGAGCATAATGTGTTTGCCCATCCGTCTGACAAGCGTAGTGATTAATGTGATTCTGGCAATTATCTTTAACTCATTCATGTGGCGGTAATTTAGAGGCCCATGGTAATTTCATAATACAAGCTGACATGATGATGATGCTCCTTACCTTCTGCTTAGACGATCTTGACCATACTAGACTTTTAATGATTTTATACTGAAGATCACGTCTAAACAAGTAGTGTTAATGATTTGGAAAAAATTTATGTTAAATTAGAGCATTTTCTTAATAAATTAATATACGAATATTCAAGATTATGTTTATATTACATAGTGAAATTAATTTGTAAAGTTATGTCTAACGCGGATAAATTACTTATTAATTATTTTTCTGAAACCTTCACGATTCTAAAGATAATTTCATTATAGGTATTTTGGGAAACGTGTTTTTATTAAAATACCTATTGTTTTATAATGCCTCTAATTTGGGACAGCGCTCCTCGATGGGCGAGTCCTATTACTGCCTGGACGTATGACGCGATGCGTGAGCCCACTCAAGGTCAACGGCATTTATCATTAAATCTTGAATACAAAACAAGAAACTAAATTAATCAATCGCCTATGCAAAGCCTGCCACGTGGGGTTTTACTAATTCCGCTTTATTTCCTTCACAATTTTAACTATCCTATTCAACTGTACCTACATCGGGGCAGACATTTCAATTTCAAATGGCATCTTCACTAATTAAGTAGTAGTTTGTTCTCTACGGAATTCGAAGATAAATTAATCAAGAAACTGTGCTTATCTGACAATAGTTTCTTATTTGTTGTTAGTTGAGGAGTTTGCTTTCCGGGCTTGGTCACTGGCTAGTGGGTTATATTCTCGGAGATTTTGTGGTGGTGGTGGGAGATTATTCTAGCATTAAAATAGGTAAATAAAAAAGCCATATAATTTCTTATACACACAATATTTATATTTAACTTCTTAATTTTATTAGCACCTAGATTTACAAAGTTATTATAAGATATTTAATTTTTTCAGTTGTGTTGTTTCTGTTTTTTTTTTCTATAATTTTGTTTCCATATCTATATTTTAAGGATAGGAACCCCTTCCCAGGTATCGGCCTCCTCCAGCTTATTCCAGTTTTCTTTGTCAGCGGCTTCCGTTGTCCATTGTTTTCCTGCTACTGCTAATATGTCATCTATCCAGCGCTTCCTAGGCTGATCCCTTGCCGTTTCTTACCTTCTCTGGCTCCCGTCCACCGGATTGCCTCTATAGTTCACCGCTTGTCGTTATAACGGGCCAGTTGTCCGGCCCATTTCCACTTGAGCATCATTTAGCTTCGTTTTCTGCCTTATGTATTCACATCTGATTTTCTATATTTTTCTTACATTTGCAGTAGTATACCTACGCTCCTTTCCATAGTTTTATGGCATTAGCTTCAGTAAAAAATCAATAAGAACGTGTCTCTTTACACTCTACCTAGCTAGACAGCGGCAAAGTCTAATTTTCTAACAAGCTAAGCTAAATTAAGTATAAATATCAAGAAATAATAAATCCAGATTGAGAACAAGAAACAATATTCGCAGTAAAATCCTTAAATTTATGAGAAGAGGTCTTTGCCTTGTACCTACAGCCACATCAAGGCCTGGTATTCATTACTCTTTATTCCCAGTTGAAGCTTCGCTAAATCCGCTCACTTCCCTCTACTGCGAAACTTCAAAGCACGTAGTATTTTAAGCTAGAAATACCCACCTTAAATTAAAGGTAAAAGCTTGTGGAACTAGCGTTTCACCTGCATACGCAATAAAGGATACCGCTTCCAACCACATGCGACATACTACGACGATATTGGGGCCGGTTAGCAGTGCAGTGCAATGTTATATAGCTGGAACCTTTTAAGGCACGTACTGCTGAACATTGGGATACCAAACTTCCAGAGTATAAAAACAAAGAACTGCACAAAAAAAAAAGAAATGCAGTAAAAACAAAAGACTGACGGATAACATAATTGTCATGACGAACTGAAATGATTCAATTTTCTGTAAATACGAGAAAGGCCGAAAAAAACTTAGAGGTCTCTTTTAAAGTCCAGATATAATCTTGGTCAGATCATGTGAAGACCATGTAGATTGTTGTCTGAAATGGTCTTTTGATGAAAGAACCACAGTTGAGTGGACCTGTTCAGTCAGTGCACGTAAAACTTATGTCAATCTTGTTGACACTCGTTGTAGACTACGAAATGCTTTGGAAACGATTGCCACTTGTTGCCTGATTTCTGCCCTTTTGCGGTTAACCAGCCCCTCCTTCTGATAGCGTGTTAATTAGCAATCTAAATTGTGTCAGGGGGACCGAACTAATCTTATGTCCGTAAGAGACACAGAGTAGTAAGGCCCATAACTTCGGACGAAACTACGGATTGGGTGCTCAGAGACACCTGCTGAGAACTAAGCTATTTAGTTGCATTGTTAGTAGTGTCCCTCAGAACAGTTCCCGCAACGTACAGGTATTCACACGCAGGACATGATGTTGTGTCCCGTCGTTTGTGCTATCTCACCATATATTACATTTTCTGTAAATCCCCTCTGTGTACTTAGGTTTGAGAGTGCTCATAGTCGCATAACCGTCAACTTCATTATAACGGAAATAGTTTAGGCACCGCATATTTCCGGTTTCCTCCACTGTTTGTGTAACAGGGATTAGAACTTCATTGTTTGGGCGATGCCTAGGTTTAATGCAAATAATTTCCCATAGGTAGATACTCGTAGATATCTCCATAATAGAGGAATGATTCTAACTAATAATATAAATGCAAAAGTGAGTTCGTTTGTTTGTTACGCTTTCACGCTGAAACGACTGAACAGATTTGGATGAAATTTGGCACATGAGTTGACCATGACCTGGATTAGGATATTGGATACTTTTTATGTCGATAGTCCTTCGGGAATTAACTAGAACACGATAATCAAACTGTATTTTAACAATTAGTAATGCTAGGTAGCATGAATACCTATGATTCGACTTTTTGTAGTTTTCAATTGTTAACTTAATGTATGTACAATTGATACTTGATATAGAGGAAGATATTTCATTTCCTGCCATGACCACTAAAATAAATCGTTTCGTATAATCATCGGAAAGGCACAAAGGCTTGCTAATGAAGTCTTTAATCAGCTTTTAATTTAGCTCTCATTGGAGACGAAATATCGGTATATTCTCATAGATTGGCTGTCGATGGCGCAGTTACGCTAATTAATAGGTTAACAAGCTCATCTCATGAGCTTTATTCAGTAATCAATACAGAAATTGAACTTCATCAGCGTGGGATTGATACTGTTTAATAACGTTGTTCAGTTCTGTATTGGTAATTGGATCTATGATACTGGAATGCAGGGTTAATAGCATATTATGCTTTTCATATATGTAATTAATATCGAAGCATCTATTTAACTAAAATGTTTGTACTTATATTTTAATAAAAATATGTCTTAATATATTTAAAAATATTGAAGTGGACTGTATATTTATTTGTAGGGACCTTTCTAATAAAAGACTTATTTGCTTCAAGACTTCTTCTATTTTCTTGTTCCTTGTTGAGATGTTTCTTGTTCGAGCGCTGAGATCCGACTGTAACGTTCCGCTCGACCCGCACGTCTTTTATAGAGCGATTTCGGTACCTTATAGAGACCGCTGATTTTGAGACCATTTTAATGTTCAAAATTTCTTACAAGATTCCCATTTGAACCCCTGTTTCAATTAGTTCCCGTGGTCGGATCGTTACAGTTTTTACATATTTTTCAGCTTACATGTGCTCCAATTAAATGACATAATTACTTTTACCATAACTTAATAAACAAAAAAGTTTCTAGAACATTGACTACTAAAAATTAAGGTTTGCTACATTTTGATTACTTTACACGCTCATATCTTCGGAACCTGTGGTCCGATCTTAAAAATCTAAACGGAATACAACGTTTCTAATTAAACCCTGTCGTTTGACACTAATTTGGTGACGATGTCACCATAAACAAAAAACCTCAATTTCAACTTACGTAATTTCTTACTTTCGACAAATACGTAACTTATTTCACTTTTAACATTCTTATTAGATTCTAATTACAAAACTATCTTTAAAAACATACAAATTGGAACCTAATCTAACTTAATTAACCTAATTAGAACATAAAATAGAATAAAATAAACATCAAATTTCCGCTGAGGTCCCGCCGCTAGTTGCGCCTACGTAAGAGTTGACCTCAGGGCAACATACACATTATTTGACTTTGCTATTTTCTTAATTTCTACCTTATTTCTAACCTATTTACATACATGTTATGTTTTTCATGGTGCTGTGCTCGGCGTCCTTTACAAATATGCTACCATCTAAAATGTCTGTACTTATATTTTAATTAAAATATGTCATTATATGTTATGAAGGGGTAAAATCGTTTGTATGTTTCTAAGAGGTAATCTCTGGAATTACAGATCTGCCCCCTAATTACGTAATGCACGATCAATTTTAAATTGAAATGAATTGAATAAGATTACTAGTACATTGCTTCATAAGCTCGACAAAAAAAATTAAGCAGATTTTTTTATCGAACTTATGAAGCAATGGATTAGAAATTTGTTTCAATTTAAAATTGATCGTGCATTACGTAATTAGGCTGCTGATTTAAAAAAATCTTACAATGATAGAAAGCTACGCTATTGCCTAGTTTCATAGGATATATATTTTATGTTAAAACAAGAAATATCAAGCGGATGAAATCGCGGGCTGAATCATATAATATGGCGTTCACCTCGACGAGATAATAATGACATAAGTTCGTCCAGCGCGTCTTGAGCTGTCAGCCCTGCTACCGATCTTTCTGACCTATTCATATATTCACAACCACATGGGCTTCTCTCATAATAACTAAAGTAGAAGAGTACCGATAGTACAAAAAAGATATCTAGTCCATTGTCTCGTCGATAACTTACTCCCTTGTCAGCACTAACTAAAGATATCCTTAATAAATGTTGTCTTTTTGTACGTGTAGCGTATAAAACTCTACGATTTATTACGCCTTATCTCGCTCATGTTTTCCTTTCCTCAGTACAAAATCACAGTTCTGTTTGTGTACTGTTTTCAAGGTTTTTAGATCAAGAACACTATCGGTATTCTACAATACACGCCCTGTATTGATAAGAAGAAAAAGAATCGTATTTTTCTTCGTTTCCTTTGTTACGACACTGTTTACTGTATGAAACTTGCGAAGTCATCCATAAAGTATAAGGTCATCAATGCACTCACGTAAACACCGACAAACTATAATCTTTTCTTTGTTGTAACTTGATTCATCATTTCATAGAGGTTAAATTACAATGTCACGGGACTCACGGGTCACCTGGTCAGTTTCGAGATGAAACTGCAACAAGTGAAATTAAATCTAAAATCTAAAAAACCGCCGACACAAACATATATTTCCTCATTTCTCTTTCCTACTCTATCACCAGACCCTGTTCATCATCTATCTATATAACCTATTCATTGAGACCATTTTAATGAGCCCAAGTTTACCTGTGTTGTAAGTTGGTAAGGGATGTGACGATGTCTTACCTCCTTACTCATTTGATCACTTTTTGCTGCTGGCAACATTTTATGTCTGGCCACTTCATCATTCTAATTTCAATTCAGAACGCCGCACAGTGTCATGCGCTCATATTTCATTCCTTAGTTTTCTTCATTTACCATCAGAGAGCTTGCGCAAGCTACACGCCTACTAAGCACTATTTGGAAAGTTATACCTAGAGGGCCATCCCGGGACAGGGAGTTGGGTATTCTGCAAATTCCAGGTGATACTGCAGCATAAGTTCAAGTTTACTATGTTCTTCTAATATCATTGAAGTAACAGAATACCAAATTTCAAATCGATCAGACCTGTGGAAGACGCTCGCATCCATTCGTCAACTTTAAAAGAGCTGATTATCTTCAAATGGCAGATCCGATTTTGATAAAACATGTCTAAGAACCATCGCTAGCACACCTGCTTTCAAATAAAAAAAAAAACGCATTCAAATCGGTTCATCCGTGGTGCCAGAGACAAGACAGACACACACAGCGGTCAAACTTATAATATAACACAACTTTTTGCGTCAGGGGTTAAAAACAAGTGTGCTAACCAAATCCTGTTTAATTCTAGGTTAAATGTGACTTTAAACTAAAGCTAACCTTCGGAGCACTGGATTTAGGAACACAGAAAGGGAAGACCCGTCAATTTTAATTGGGCAAAGCTCCAATTTGGAGTTACAACTACAGTAACAATTCGCTCAAAAGAAAACATTGTGGAAATGGATATGTATGTTGAAATAACATGTTGTAATAAAAGAATGTTTTGAAATAAACTACGACGGTGCATAACAGGAAACTCGATACTTTTGTACCTTATTGTAAACTAAGAAAATATATTGCAAAACTGTGCTCAGACGAAACGTCATTGCTTAGGTACTTTAATTCTGCTTAGTCACTGGTTAGGTTATGTAATGGCTTTTCACGAGTCGATGGTGGAAAGTTGATTAACATGTATTAATTTATCAAACGTAGATTTGAAATTGTAGCAACCGACCAGTCGTTTTGCTAATAACTAATTTCCTATTATGGAATTTATCACCAAGTTGGGACTTACGGATTAAAACTGGTAGAAAAAACGGTTTGTAGAAATTGTGTGTCAAGTGCCTCCAATTTTTTTGGCTTGCAAAAATGGCGCCAGCTAGTCTATCGTACTCCCCGCCCTCAAAAAACCTCAAGGGGTCCTTAGCACGACGTGCTCAAGTACCGATACTGGTGTCACCGCCCTCTCAAATGTTCTCAGGTACCCCTTTCTTTCTTGTCCAAAACACTTGACTTAATTTAGAATTCTGGGAGCGAAATTTACATTTAAGGGGTGCTATACACTTGTTCGGCTCGGCATTATTCGGCACAGACGGGCGGCTAAATCGGATATCAGATATATTTTTATTTATGTTCGAGAAAAGGCTCTCGGCGTAGCTCGAATTAGCTCCCGTTCGCAAGGACGATTTTTTATTGCGAGAATTTTTTATGGTGACGCCGAACAGAATTTGCCGATCGGCACGAATCGATTGAATACGAGCAATAATTACTTCAGGTCGGATTTGTTGTTCAATAAACACTGCCGAATCGAAAGTGCCCGAACAAGAGTGTAGCACCCCTTTAGGACCAAAGTTTTAAATTGACTTCTCGCTAAAATAGGCTTGAAAGATGGCGTTTCGAATCATGAATCTTAGATTCTAACTTTCTTTTATTTGATGGCACTGAAGAAGATTGGAATTAAATTAAATGAACTGTAAGTAATTTAGGAGCGAAATTATTTTTCAAGCTAGGGAGCAATTTATTTGTTACGGTGTAATTTTAACAAGTAAGTTTTTAAGTAAAATTTTTATCTAACAAAAATATAATTTAGACGTAGATAGGCTCTTCTTTTTGGGATTTCATTTTCAGCTTTTGAAATTTTATTTGCATCCATTTTAATTTGAACGAGCCTATCGAGTAATAAGATAACTATTTAAGAAAAAAAAACAGATTTCAGCAGACATTATTTTATTCCAACTAGAGCTGAAATATTACGCGACATTGCGTGACTTTCGGGCGATTTATAAACTTGTCTAGTCCACGGCGGCTCTAATACATCATCGTTTACATTGTTATTAAGGGCCATAAACTGTAATTTATATCATTGGAGGAGCCAAATAGAGCAACAGGTTCAGAAAGTTAGAACGTGATCGAGCAAGGGGTCACGATAGCCCTACGGGTTAGGAAGTGGTCCAGCTTTTAAGAGCCCAACGGCTGATAGGGGTGATGCCTGCATAAAAAAAAAAAACTATTTAATCCGTCAGGCAGATATTAAAAAAATATTAAACACGTATTTTTTGCTTTATCTAATTAAAAAACATTACCCTCCTTCTGGGGCAGTCGGGTAATAAAAAATTACTTAGACAACACGTATTAAAGTTGGGGAGTGGGGGTCGCTACTTCACAAGTATTTAATAAAATCTACATAGGCGTGACGTCATGACACATTTTAACTCAATGTATCGCCGTAATATTTTGATTACGTGAAAAAATAAAAAAAACGGTATTATCCCTACATCGTTGAGTATAATTAATGCTGTTTAGGGCATGTAGAGACAGAATTATTTAAACGTATTAAAGTTAAATGTGTTTTGTGTGAAACCCTAAACTTTGGTCTGAAATGACCAAATCGCACAAGCGTGGTGATGAAGCTCATTCTTTCTCTGTTTGGGAAGGGCCTTAGCCCGATACTTGGGACATTACAGGCAAAAAAAGAGGTTTTAAGTAAGTAAACGAAATACGAGAGTTTGGAAGTCAATGAAGAAGCACATCTTACTAAACAAAGTAACCACCACTATTAACATCGAGACCCGCGATCTACAAAACAGTTAATGACAAGATAGTTAATTGACTCAGGCGTGACTTTGCGGAAACCCATTATAAAATACAATAGACTGACATGTATATTTAGTAACTTAATCCGCTTAACTGTTCATAAAGAGTCTTAGAGAACCCTGTAAGAAATCGACACGTGTTTCGCCTCTCAACGAGGCATCCTCAGGATGACGATTGACTTGTTGCGAACTCGGGACACGAAGTGTTGCCACGACACGAGCCGAACGCAAAGCGAAACTTTGACAGGGTTCTCTAAGACTCTTTAAAAACAGTTAAGCGGGTTTTAAGTTACTAAATATACATCGTCTATTGTATTTTAGTTAATGACAAACATTACTTTACCGATAAAGAAACCTTCTTAGCTACTAACATCAACCCTGCGTTCAGGAGAAAAATAAACAACGGCAACGACACTATTTGATTTATCGAACTTGAAACCGGTACTTACAACAGAGGTAAATAAAAACTACATCAGTAGCGACAACTGCTTGATAGAAACCATTTTCTGTATCAAAATCTTCAAGTGGTCTTGCATCAGAAGTTCAGAACACACGAGCATTGTAGACATATAGTATTACTTATTCAGGATGCAACAGTGGGTTGTCACAGCTGTGGCCAATTGTGGTTTACTGAACGTCTCGGAGATGTATTTTGTAGCTCGACAGATGCTGCATGGATTTAGGTGGGTTTTAGATACGTGCATGTTCTGTAGTGGGTTGATACCGATGTTAGATGAAAAATATGAGAAAAATTTAAAATGTGTTTCAGATTTTGGTTTCTGGCTAGTTATGGGGAAAAATGCAAGGAATCAACGTCCGATAAGTTATCTTCTTATTCCTTTTTTGTGTGGTTTAGTGACTATCCTGGTATCAGAGTTTTTATGCCGGACTTGGCTTCACATGACGTCGACAAATTATCTCTCAGGCATGCCGGTTTTCTCACGATGTTTTCCTTCACCGTTTAGTTACTAGGTATAATGCCTAAACATACTACATCATATCATACTAATATTATAAATTCCAAAATAACTCTGTCCGTTATTTTTTCGCATCTTAAAGGGTGGACGGATTTGGATGAAAGGCACTCTGATAGTCCATGACCTGGGTTAGGGACATAGGAAACTTTTATCCCGGTAGTTTTAGGAAGTCGCGGGCAAAAGCCAAGGAATGCAATTTTTTGTCTCTAAATAGCAGCAAGAATAATCCAATCTAAACTTCTACCGCTATTACGCTAAGTACATCCTTGTTGCTTCTGAATCAATCTAACCAATTTTCAAATTTTGGCAAACTATCGTATACCTTAATTGCCCCAACTTTGCCCGGCGTCCTATCTTTGCCTAAGCCGTAATATCTTTTTCATTTTAAAAAGCTGTAATATCTTTTTCATTTTACTTGTATGGCGAACTTAAAGCTCTTTATAAAAACTCAAAATTCCGATTGCCATGCAAGTAAAATGAAAAAGATATTACAGTTTTTCATTAAAGGCAAAGATAGGACGCAGGGCAAAGTTGGGGCAGTTTACCGGTACTATAAAAGGTCTAAATGCACAAAAGTGATGTAGGTACAGATTGCGGCACATAAGTTGAACCAAAATGGCGGTTGTCCGCGCAGGTAAAACTGTGACTATACTTCGATTGAGAACCGAAAATGTTTTTCTGCGCATTTAAGGTCATAGTTCAACTTACGTGCCGCGATCTGTAACACATTTTCGGGTCTCAATCGAAGTATAATCATAGTTTTACCTGCGCGGACGACCGCCATTTTGGTTCAACTTACGCGCCGCGATTTGTAGCAGATTTATGTTCAGAAGCGGCTCTGTCGAGCCGAGGAAAGGCTTACATTTCATAGGATGGTCTGCGCAGTGTTCCGACTGATATGAAAGAAATAGATTTATGGTCTGGCCAGTTATAGACCGTGTATAAAAGAAGAAATAGGCTGAGAAATTGAGCTGCTCTTAAGATACTTTTAACTATTGGGGTAGGCCGTAGGATGGAATTGTCTTGTGATGACATTTTATGGAGTCTTGAAAACGCGTTGAATCCTACACCCTAGTTCCATAACACAATTTCAATGACAATCTGAAGGATTTTAGGAAATTTGTAATCCATTGTTTCATTATCATTATCCTGCCCTTATCCCAGGTTGCTATGCTATTGTCAGGTTATTGCTTCATAGGCTTGAAAAACTCGTCTGCTCAACAACGTAATAACGCAATGAATGTTGTTGAACTGTCAACATGGTAGGCATTGCCATAGTACGTGTGTTACGTTCACTGACTTATAAACTATGGACTGGCTATACCTACATATAACTATTCTTCATATTATATAGTAGAATATGGCATCTCCATAGTTTTCCTATCTCAATGGTTACGTTATTACCCAGCAGCTCCTACAATTTAAATTAAAAAGCCTTTTTACAAAAAAATAACAATTGACTTCCAACAAAAAAACACTGCATAGTGAAAAATTACTTTAATTTCGGAAGTCGGTGTCAAAAATGGAAATTCAAAACCAAAGACTCCCGAAATTAAAGTAATTTTTCACTTTGTAGTGTTTTTTTTTGGTAGTCGGATCAGAGATACCATCTCGAAGGTAAAAATGACTTTGCACTGCAGTTAGGACACTTAGCTTCTAATAATACAAGTATAACTCCTGTAACAAGATACCTTTGACAGACATACCTACACCGGGTGTCAAACTCCTAAGTTTCGAAGTCACGCGTAAATCTTGGAAACTCGCTTAATTTGACAGAAATTGTTCGTGCTCTAGTTTGAATTCACTATCTTATATATTTAATTGAATACCTACGTTTGAAATGTATTTTCTATTGGAATGGAATGAGTTGAGTAGACCTCAAAATGTCAGAACAGGTAAAGGGTTCTTTTGGGCTACTTAAATGTATGAAAACGTGGCCAATTAACACTGGATTACGAAGCAGCACCTTAATGCAGCCACTATCTGAATCATTTTGAAAGAGATTGCTAATCCATTGCTTTATAAGTTAGAAAAAAAGTCTGCTCACAACGTAAATAACGCAATTAATGTTTGTTGAACTGTCAAAATGAAACAGATTAGTCTTAATCATTTGCAAAAATTGTTATACAATTAGATAGCTGGTGTGATTCGGGTTAGCGTTTTTTCGGGCTAGCCCTAGCACTAAGTTCCCCAGTTACTGGTTTGTGCAGATCAGATGCTGCGTCCCGATTGAAATGAAAGCAGACTCCAACATACATAGTAGGTAAAAGGCTAGGCAAATAATGGATACGCTCGAAACTCATAAGAGATGATATACTCATTTACCTTAGCATTGTTTCGGTTTGCAGTTCATTAGGATAGCGTTCTTGGAAATGGAGATAAATCGCGAAGAATCGCGAGATTATTGCGATCGATACAAAAGAGCATTCGAAATTAGCCAACCCCTAAACGTAAGTAAATATACATTCGATTCTATAATCAGAACTCTAAATTTGTCGGTCCCAGAATCCCGGGATTTTTAAGCTATTGCATAGCTTTTATCGCGGGCCTTGAGCGTGGAGACCTAATCCAGAAATTCCGTAACGAAAATACCTAAACCTAAGGAGAGTGTTTTGTATTGAAAATTATGTTTAACTGCTTGACAACAAAGTTCAAATTTACTTAGACAAATGATCTATCGAGAGTGTTGTATTGAAAATTATGTTTAACTGTTTGACAACAAAGTTCAAATTTACTTAGACGAATGATCCTTGACTATTAATAGTTAAATTAAAACCTTTTTATTAGTTTGATGTTCCCATTACGTTGTGTCAAGTTTTAAAAACTATAAATGTGAATAACAGTTCCTGTCAATGTCACCATTGGTATTTCTTGTATTCGGGTTAATATTTTACAATTGCATAAGTTGATAAAAAATGCTATGCAATAGCTTTACCGCGGCAGTCCCCGAGTGCCACACTTTTTTTTTTGGATACAAAAGTGCTTCCCATAGTAGCCAATATGCATCTGAATATCCGATCTCTAGTCATCATAGCACACTGCCTCTACGGCGTTTGCCCTGGTGACAATTGAATGGGTAATATGGCTATTACATAAGCACTTACCTCACTTACCTGTATTTGTATTGAGGAGCTCGTTCAAAGGAAGACCGTTTGTAGTCATGTATTGTTTACCCATTGTCTCGTTTGAAGGAACTCACGACCCGGACACACGACATTTCGTGTTTATTTATTTATTACTCGTTGTATTAATAGTATGCATTATAATAATGAGGATTATTATTATCGAGTAAAAGTAGAGGATCCTCCTTGTTTTCACCTCATCCAGTGAAAAACTCCACGTATGTTGAACCAAAATGGCGGTCGTCCGCGCAGTAACAATGGAGAGACCATTGTGACGTTTGTAAATTAGTAGACTTGACACCATCTTGGCCCCCAGGTCAAACTATGATTATAATTCGATTGGGATCAGAAAATGATTTTTGGCCTAAAAAGGTCATAGTTTAACTTACGTGCCGCGATCTGTAACACATTTTCGGGTCTTAATAGAAGTATAATCACAGTTTTACGACCGCCATCTTTGTTCAACTTATGTGCCGCTACCTGTACATACATTTGGACTGTCCCAAGTCACTGGGTGACGAGGCACTACCCCTTAGTTTTGTATGCAGTAGTCACTTTCAATTAGAAGAGCCGTCTCGTGAAGTCGCGTCTCGGTTGGATCAACTCTATTTCAAGAAGGCTTCGGGCATTCTAGTTTAATTCAAAATGTGTTAGCTACTATCAGAAGGCCAATTCTCGTAGGGACTTAAAAAAACCTTTACATTCAAGTTGCAAATTATCAAACTTGTCAAAATTTTTGGTAATTTGATTGTATTTTTAACGGATTGCGAAGGAGATTGGAATGCGAACGTTCTTAAAAATTACGGGAATTTCCCCCCAGGTCATGGAATTAAACCAGAACCCCAGAGCTCGCCCAGCAGGAGAAGTTATTTGATGATTTCTCACCCAAAAAAAAAAAAAAGAACAAGGTCTTGGAATTCAGTGGTCACAAATTCTAGTTAATCGATACCTTCTGACTGCCTCGTTGGTCTAGTGGTCGCAAGCGCTACTGCTGAGCATGAGGTCCTGTGTTCGATTCCCGGGTCGAGCAAAGTATTATTAGGTTTTTGTGAACGGTTGATGGCAATAGGCTCGCCCCCTACATGGGACATTAAATATAACTAGCGAAATTTGGGTGTACAATTCTGCCCAACCCTTTGAGGAAACAAGGCGTGTTGTTCTATTTGATACCGTCCGTTGATCTACCCTCATTCAAAATCAGTTGTAGATTATACAACAAACGTAAATCATACCTCGAAAACACTTACTTTCGATTTCAAATTGACTTATAATGCATATTATATCAACCAACAACTGAGTGTAAATTAATATGAATAGCATTAAATTATTACAGCACCCGAATGAATAAATCCGTTGAAAGTTTCAGTAGTTTTGTGAACAAACAGTTTAATATTAGGCTGGCAGGCTAAAATGGGACAGGGCGTTGAAAACGCGAATACATATATCATTTATGTTGGAACTAAAGTTTTTGGTAAATAATGTGGTGTCGTGAAGGGATGGTGAATTATATTGTTTAATGCTTGTGTGACCTTTAGGACCCTATTCTGTTTTTTTTTTTTGTTTTTTTTTTCTCTCGATCTTAAGGCTCGCAGAAAGGCGCGAGTCGCGACGCGATACCGGTAAAGAAAGAAAGAAAAAGTATTTATTGAGACAAGCATAGGAGATCACAAACTAAACTAAGACACATTGAAACATCAATAAAAACATCAACACAACGGTAGAACAATTTCCGTGAAGTTTTCTTAGAGATTGTTTTATTAGAGTCGCGTCGCCCTGTGGCGTCGCGCTTTGTGCAGACCACGCACAGACGCGACACCGGTAATTGTAAAGCTGTCGAATCGCGCTTGTCTGAAAACAGCTTAAAGGCTTTTGCAGACCAGGGCGACTTGTCGCGCGACACGTCGCGTAGAAATTCTGCGATAATATCGCCACGTAACACCTTTCACACTAGGGCGATATCGCGGCGATTTGCAGCGCGACAAGAACAAAGGAATTTTCCTTTGTCGGCATTCGCGGCGATATCGCGCGACGCGACACCAAGAGTGTATAAATGGCGGTGCATTCCGAGCTGAGCTCAGTACCAGACGATCTTCGTCAGAGGATGAAGGCTGGTCTGTGTGTGTTTACTAAGCGTGGGGTCCTAGATTCGATTCCCCGGTAGGTCAACATAACGCCTCCTTAGGTTTCATTGACCACAGAAGCACTAATGACGAAACTAGCGAATTCGGTCGTGCTTTGACGAAGTACCTAAGTAGGTATTTATTTAAAACTCAAGATTTTTTTTCAATTTATGTGATTTAGGAAAAATAATAAGTAATGTGTAGGTACTTCGGCTGCAACACGTTTTTATGGCCTTTTTGTGAGTAGGTAAATGATACATACGTATCATTTTGACATTTACACACCCGTAAAGTTGACAACATACGAGTACCTAGGTATATTGGAACTAACCTAGGTAGGTACCTACTTACTTTTAATTAATTTATCAAACGAATTCCGTATCTATCTTCGTGAATTCTTCTCTAATAAAATTATGCTCGTACGTATGCTCATTGAATGTCTTTTTACGTATTTTTCTGTTCTTTTCTTCTTGTCTGTTACCTACCTACTTATAAAAAATAGGTAGGTACCTACCTACCTACACAAATGACCAAATCGCTATTAAATATGTGTGCCTATAATATTTGAAGAGTTCCCTCGATTTCTCCAGGATCCCATCATTAGATCCTGACCTGATGACAATGGGACCAACTCGGAAGTTAAAAAAAAAAAAAACATTTGCAAATACCTACAACGGTTTGATTATATATTTTACTTCGCGGCGAACTGAAATATAATTAATTAAACACAGTAGTATTTCTATACGCATCGTATAACATCGCGTTATTTTAGAGATAAAATATTGTGAATATTTTAATTTTTTGAATTTTTATAGAATTCTCCTCTGCTGGCAACATCACTTACTGTCACTTTTCTTTCGCGCGCGCTTTGACATCGCAACGAAAAAGTTTCCTCTCGTCAAATTATTCATATTTAATAAGTTTACAGAAGTCTTTACCAAAATAACGAGTGTTTATTGTGATATGTGATAGAAAGTGCAATAAGTGTATCGTTAGTAGAAACCTGAGACGACCACGACGGTCATCAACGAAGAAAGACGATAAATACCTACATCGGAACTAATCAGAAGCACCCTTAGTCCTGAGGTCCTGCCTTACCCACATTCGATGTACTTTAATGTGCGAGAATGCCTGACTTTAACTGACCACCTTGTACGTGATACTGACAGTGTTTTTACAAACACCATGGTGGACATTAACTCAATTTGTTATAGCACCTCTCCAGTCGACACGAGATGTCCTTAGTAACGTTACCTCCACGTTGCTAGCTGGATGAGAAGCTGCCAGAGTGGCACGTGATGCCCTTAGTGATGTAACTGTACATAGCTAACTGGTATGCAATTGTCAGCATTAACTCTCCAGTGAGTACGAGATACTCTCGGTAACGTTAACTCCACGTTACCAGCTGGATGAGAAACTACCAATGTGGCAAGTGATGCACTTGACGATGTTATTCTACATAGCCTAACGCTGGTATGTATTCGTCATAAGAGGTAAGAAACATTTCTTTATCTTAGTTAAGAAATTGGAAAAGGTAGTTCTATATGCCTTTAATTTACGAGCATGGAGGCTGCGAGACAGCTTTACTTAACCCTGCACATTGTCCGTGTGTTACAAACTTGCAAAAGCATTATACTCCATATAGCGAACATGGAATTTGGATTGTTAGCAGTACGAGATACTCTTAACAACATTGATTTTATGTTATAAACTTGCAAAAGCACTATACTCCATTTAGTGAATACGGAATTTGGATTGTTAGCAGTACGAGATACTCTTAACAACATTGATTTTATGTTACAAACTTGCAAAAGCATTATACTCCATATAGCGAATACCAAATTTGGATTGTTGGCAGTACGAGATACTCCTACCAACATTGATCTTATGTTATAAACTTGCAAAAGCATTATACTCCATATAGCGAATATGGATTGTTAGCAATGAGTACGAGCTATTCTTAACAACATTGATTTTATGTTACTACCTGGTACATATTCGGCTTGGTGTGCACAGGCTTAGCACGAGATGCTTATAGCATGAAACCTCAATACTATTGTGAGCTAGCTTCCACATCAAGAATGATATTACGGAAGCACATTTCAACTTGACTCATTTCCTTTTATCAACTAATGTTGCACATGCCCATCACTGATATAAAACACCAGCCATAAAAATGCCATTATACTACTATTCATGACTGCTGTTTAGTTGTCATTTTTAACAGACTAATATACCTAATTAAAAGAAATCACGGTGTACCAGATACTCGGTGACTTATCTAGCACTAGGTGGCTTACTTATCCTGACACAAATTAATAAATGATATCTATTTTGTAAATTAAAACAATAAAACAAAACTGTTATTTTTACAATCGTTCATTCAAATACAAGTACCTACAAGATACTTTGTTAACTTGACCCTATGATACTGAATCTGAAAATAATGACTGACGACAAATGCTACCTATACCTATGGCAACTGTCGATTTTAAACATATAAGTGATATGGCACAAACCCATACAAAGTACTACACCATGCTCCCACATAATACATATTCATCCTATTCAGATTCCGCTAACCAAGGGATTGCAATATTCTAAAAACAAATTGTACTGGTTACTATATTACCCATATCATGGGGAAAGCAATGACTGACCCTATGCTTATGAAGAACATTTATAAGGCAAATACAAATTATGAACTGACTTGGCTGATACAACAAAACCACCTGGCAATGCCCACTACCACTAAATTAAAACCAGAACAAAAGTAACATCATCTCTAATTGACATGAACTTTAATTTATCCTATTTGATAAACAGATACAATAACAAACTTTAGTACTTACACAATTTTATAGCTTCAAACAATAACAATTAATCAATAAATACCACAATATCATAATAGAGAAACTTAACAGTTCTATTGAGAAAAAGTAAAACAAGCACAATAAGAGCTCATTTATTTACTTATGTAAATAACAAAATAAAACATCCAACTACCAGGTCAATAACAGGAATCACACCATTGAAAATTTTATGATTTTTATGTTTTATTTAACCTAATTGGTTGGAATGGAGTATGTCAGTAAAATAAATGAATTATTATCATGGTGAATCCAATGATATTAATCATTGGGTGGATCTCAACAATAACCCGACTTACATTTTACACTCCAAAATAACAATTCAACAAGACTGATATGGAATAAATGCTGATAAAACAGTTAATTCCTCTGATTCTGTTACTGGTTGTGGACATAGACAAGAAAATATTTGATAGGTACCTATCAAATTCAATACTTCAACCCACTTCAACCTCTCAATCAAAGAGTAAAGTACTATAGAGAGAGACTCTCAATATCATCACAGAACTTAATGTGATAAATATATTTCAGTCCCGAACAAAATATTAAATTCAGTTTCATTATGAACCAAAAACTGTTGAGACTACCTAACCCATCTAGAGCAGTAAGAATTCCACCATACCATATTGAAGGGAAATTTCCCAAATTTTGTACACTAATCAACTATAGTTTAACATACTAAAATAGATAAGTATTATATACCACAGTACTTACCTTTATGAAATCATAATATGATTTATTTACATCCTATAGGTACTCCTATCAGTTGGACCATATAAAAGATACCATTACGAGATAATCAATACCTAAAGGGTTAATTATAAATATACTTACTTTCAATACCTTCAATATTAGGAATTTCATACTTCAACAGTCTAATTATAGCCCTCAGTACCTACAAAATTACCAGTAGTGAGTGACACTTACGGAAAACAAGGTCTTCTTCCAACTCAAGCTGACTATTTATTTGGGCAAAATATGAAAACAATGATAAAACATAAATATAAATACATTTATAAGTACATATAAACATTACTATAAGTACATTTAAATGTCTGAGCTGGAAAATCAACAAAACGAATTGTTAGGCCTGAAATGTACCTTAAAATGCCTGTATTAAAACAAAATTAAAGTAAGTACTAGTGAACTTAGTCGCATTACATAAAATTACGCCCGTATCTCCCGTAGAGCTGGGCAGAGATGGGTGATCTTATTCAAAGGTTATAAAATCAAAATGTCTACATTTGATTACCAACTACTAGCCTAAATATTTAGCAGTAGATTTCAATGATAATTACAACACTAAAGTAAAGTTATCAAGGAAACAAATAAGAGGGGCCCCAGAGCAGCATTGCGAGAACAAAGTAGGTATTAATAGACTGTGATTAGAACAAGATTTGGGTACTACCTATACAAAATGCAGGTACTATGAATGAATCACCTACAAAATAGCTTTACCTTAAAACCTGCGATCTGCTCACTAAGTGCATATCATAACAGGGTTAATCATACAACTCCCTCACCTAAAGAATGTAACTCATTACATTACACAATTCCAATTTTGGACATATTACAATGTTGAGGGAAAAGAAGTTCATATCTTGGTCTTCCACATCTTTTTTACCGCTCCCCTCTAAATACTTCTAAAATGAATCTAGGCTTTCGATTCTCAACTAGTCAAGTAATGATTGCTAACAGAATGTGCGAAATTCTTATGGAAAGTAATATAATTGAGGGAAAATCCTTATTCATTTGAAATAGACTCTTTCACTTTTAATTTCAAATGTCTCTTCTATCCAGGGAACAATCTATTGCCCTTACTAATTGACGCTCACAAAACTTCAAGCAAGTTAAAAGCTTATTCCGTGCTCGCAATTCTAGTTTCCAAAACACCTTAATAACTAAAGCTATGGCATAGTTTGCACTGAAATAATATGGTTTAGGTAGGTAATTGGTTCGGTAAAAAAAAAAAAAAAAAAAAAAAAAAAAAAAAAAAAAAAAAAAAAAACAATACAATTCCACAAATGATAACCAAAGACCTCACCGCTTATGCCATATTACTTAAGCTTTACTTCTAAGGACTTCACAGACATGGTATCCCTTAGTCAGATCACTTGATAACTAAGAGAGAGAAGACTCTTTATTATACTATAATAATAATTTTTACAATTAATCTTCAAGATTCTTCAAGCTCGTCTTCTGTTGGGACTTAATGCGCAATTGCAATTCAAGAAAATTATTGAGTTTATGAGCATATTGCAAACTCACACACATTAAGCGCAACACCATCTCAAATAATTTAATTATTTACAGGAAGATCTGTGACTACTATTCTCAATCATGGAGACTTTTAAAGTACTCAATATCATAATATACCCCTGTTCCGAATACAGAACAAACTTAGAGCTGGCATCTATTGAGTTAGACACAACGTCAATCGACATTGTGTTGATTATGCCTCATCATTACTGATGAACAATATTAGTTAAATATTCCAAATTAAGCAATGTTATTAAAAATAACAAAAGTACTTAATAAATCACAATATGCCGTAATTTATTAACTAACTAAATTATTGCAGACAACTCTAAACATCTACTGTGTTTAATTAATTATATTTCAGTTCGCCGCGAAGTAAAATTGGGAATCAAACGAGCTTACCTGTTAAGCGAAGTCTTGATTCTAATTTTATGAGCGGCGAACTGAAATATAATTACCCACCCACCACTAACAGCCCCAAAGCTGCAATAATTAGTCTACCTAATTCACTTATCCTTCCAGGAAAACCTAGTGAATGTAAGTATACGGAACTACTCTGTACAGAAAACAGAGCTAGTTCCTCTTAAGGATCTCTAAAATAAGTGACAGTAAGTGATGTTGCCAGCAGAGGAGAATTCTATAAAAATTCAAAAAATTAAAATATTCACAATATTTTATCTCTAAAATAACGCGATGTTATACGATGCGTATAGAAATACTACTGTGTTTAATTAATTATATTTCAGTTCGCCGCTCATAAAATTAGAATCAAGACTTCGCTTAACAGGTAAGCTCGTTTGATTCCCAATTATGTTTATACTAAACCGCTTTAGGGGTCATTGTAGTCATCATCATGAACAACTTTTACTATGGGGTCTATGGGACAAACGCCGAAATCGCGAAAAAATCAATCTGCTGCTCCCTACATAATTTATGTTCGCTTATCTCGTCAAAATGTGTATTAAAAGCGGCCTCCTTTTAAAAATCAATGTGAACAACAGCAGATTTTTTTTCGCGATATTAGCTTTGGTATTAGCGATTCCATAGTGAAAGTTGTTCATAATGAATATTATGATCAGTAGGAATGACCTCTTAAGAGGTTTAGTCACAGACACAGTTAAAGCACAGGTCTAAAGTCTAAACCAGTGTCTATCTATATCTGTGGGTTTAGTACCTATAAAAAATGGCGCTATAGGTATTCGCGCGGACGCCGCTCGCCGCCGCCCCGCGTGCATCTCTTCACTACATAGTATAAAACAAAGTCGCTTTCTCTGTCCCTATGTCCCTTTGTATGCTTAAATCTTTGAAACTACGCAACGGATTTTGATGCGGTTTTTTTTAATAGATAGAGTGATTCAAGAGGAAGGTTTATATGTATAATACATGCATAATATAGTAAGCTATAATTTATAAATTAATCACGCGGGCGAAGCCGCTGGCGGAAGCTAGTTTTCAATATACCGTGGTCAAGTTTAGGTATCGGAGTCGCACGCAACACTCGCAACAAAACAACATTACGCGCACGCACACATTCAAAATGCTGTCCGCTCGACTTTATACATCACTTAACTAATCTTGGTACTTAAGACAGTACAGACATCGACAGTTGAATTGTCCATACAAACGTAATACCAAAATTTTTGCAATTTGTTACATAAACATAAATATTATGTTTTATGTTACTATTCGGATTTAGTCAGTATTTATCTAGGCTTGTACATCTTTTTTTTTCCAAAAAACTTACCTAAAATGACTATACTTGCGTGATACCACGAAATTCAAAAATGCCGATCTCAGCATCGGCCGGCCGCCCGCTTGTCTAATTCCTGTCAAATGCGGCAAATGCCTGCCAGATCGTCACCCTATACCTAACCCCAACATAGTTGGGAAAAGGCTAGGCAGATTGATTGATTGATAATATTGAATTCCTAAAAAAAAACATGCGGGGCAGTCTTTGGAGACTGCCGATGGAAGTGAAAACTAAATAACGCCATCTAACGAAAATGTCAGGAATTTATGTGGCTTGCTGTCAGTACAAGAACGAAAGCAAGAGCTCCATTACAACAATAAAAAAATAGAGTGTGCTGTCAACTCTCCCTCCGTCTTACGAATTTTCGATCAGGTCACGTGTCCTGACGCCTGACGCCTGACGCGAGTTTAAAAATTTTTACCCATTCCAAAAAGTGCTCAATCCGCACAAAGAAGTTTTCACTTCAAAAAAAAAGTGGGCTTCGCCATTTTAAATTGGATAATAACATCCATTATTCATTTATTTCTAAACCAAATTCTGGTAATAAGTTTGGTACTCGTACTATTGGTCCAAAAAGTATCAACTTTTTTCAACCAGAGTATACAGCGCGGGCGGCACTCGTTTTAATATTATTATTTTGATCGTTCACCCTTGCTTCCTATCCTAGAGCGCGTATGAGCGCGCCAGCGCGGAATGGCAAACCGCGAGAAGAAAATGTATGAAGAAAGAGAAAGTTCTTTCTTTTTCTCATAAATGAAAAAGATTTGTGGTTCCTATTCAGACCTCATTTTTAGGGTCCCGCACATCCGAATGATATAAATAACGAAACCCGGCTGTCTGTCTGTCCGTATGTCACAGATCATAGCCGATTTTCTCCGAATCTACTGGACCGATTACATACGAATTTCTGTGGCCCAAACACGAACGTGTAACGTTAAATAAATGAATTATGAATAAGTATGGGGTTCACTTTTGGGGGATAAATAGAAAAATTTCCATTGGTCACTAGATATGTACCCCAGGGCCCCGCCATGCGTGTGGCCTGGTGGCCCCCTTCTGCCAGCGTCGTAGCTAAGGGCTGCCATAAGTCGGTGTGTAACTATACAGGCGATATACGATATACCTACTACAACCTTTATTAGTAAGGGGCTAGAGTCGTACAATTATTAAATAAAACAAAAAACAATCGGGCAGTCTTTGGGGACTTCCGATAGAAGTGAGAACTGCCCACTGCCATAGGTAATCCATAGGGGATTACCTATGGCAGTGGCCAGTGGGGTGTACGGCACGCCGCGCGACACAGCGCATTTATGATGATGTGATGAATTGATGATTGTATAGACTAGTAGACTGTGGCGCAACGGCTGGCTTGCGGCAGCTACAAAAGGCACAGTAGGCCTTTGACCACGCCGCCGCCGCCGTCGCCACGCGCCGTCAAAACCATTAGTAAGTCAGTGCAATGTAATTCTTATACACTTAGAATAAGGTATAAATTAGAATGATTGACAATTGCGAGGACTTTTTTAGTTCGAAATGGAGAAATGATTATATTTTTATAAAGTTAGTCAAACATCCCAATGTATACCTCAAAACAATGAAAAAAGAGTCACATTGCAATGATTTACTATTTTGCTTATGATTTTATTTCACTGAGGAGGTCGTGCGTGGCTAAGTAATAGCGGCACGCGTCGATGCTGCCGTGCCAGGTGCCAGCCGCACAGGTTGGCCCGTGGATGGGTGACTATCTTTATAATTATATCGAGACTCCTCCGTTCCTCGGAAAGCACGTTAAGCCGTTGGTCCCGGTTGTCATACGTGCATCTTTGACAGTCGTTACGGGTCGTCAGAACTGTCAGAAGCCCGAAAGTCTGACAACCAGTCTTACCAAGGGGTATCGTTTTACCCTGTGACTGGGTTGCGGAGGTCAGATAGGCAGTCGCTCCATGTAAAATACTTACTGGTATTCAGCTGCATCCGGTTAGACTAGAACGAAGCCGCAACATAGTTGGAAAAGGCTAGGTAGATTGATTTATGATTTTATTTAACTTTGGAATAGGTACCTAGTCTGTCAGTCTGCCTAGCCTTTTACCAACTAGCCAACTAGGTATGTTGGGGTTGGCTAATACGTTACCCCTTGGTAAGACTGGTTGTCCTTGTCACACTTTCGGGCTTCTGACGACCCGTAACGACTACCTATCAAAGATCCACGAATGACAGCCGGGAGCCGGGAGCCGGGACCAACGGCTTGACGTGCTCGACCGGTGCAGCTGTTATTAATTTTTGGAATAAAACGTTTAGTAAAACTAAGCCCTCGGCGGTTAGCACGGACGTAAAAAATCGCCGTTCGTGCACGCGTAGGCAACTTTAGGTAGCTAGTAGTTTAGGTTGGGTTATGTTGACCGATCGGGGAATCGAACCTAGGACCCCACGTTCAGCAAACGCGCACAGACCTGCCTGCGTCCTCTGACGAAGATCGTCTACTACTGAGCTCACCTCGGAATGCACCGCAATTTATACTCTCTTGGTTCGTGTCGCGCTACATAGGCGATATCGCGGCGAATAGCGCCGCGACGCCATACAAAATGTTCCTATTCTTGGTGTAGCGCTGCGAATCGCCTCAGCTACGCGATTTGCAGCGCGACAAGAACAAAGGAATTTTTCCTTTGTAGGTGCCGCCCAGCGATTCGCGTGGCGCGATATATCTGTGTCGCGGCGCTACAAGTCGCTCCTGTGTGAAGTGTCGCGCGCGTTTTCATAGATTTTGTTCTACGGATATAATATCGCAGAATCGTGTCGCGCGACAAGTCGCCCTGGTCTGCAAAAGCCTTTATACCGTGAAGTTTTCTTAGAAATTGTACTGTTCGTGTCACGTCGCGTTCGCGACAAGCCGCGGTGGTCTGCCTTTAGCCTTTTTTTAAATATCTCCCATTTTTTGGAAAGGGGCCGCCTTAATGCTGGATTACACATAGCCCAACCTAGATGAAGAAGTGCCAATTCCTAAAATGGTATCATTTACAAGAAATCGTGGGTAAACTGTATAAAAAACATAACAAAGTTTGAAAGGTCACCTTCTCGGAATTGGAATCAACCGAATTATCGCCTATATTTTTACGTGGAATTTGGAAATGATACTTTTAATGAAATAATAATTATAATAAATAAGACTTTAGAAGGTGCTTCTAATCAAGTTAAGTGTTATGTTGTTCGATGAAAACTGTATTACGTGGGTGGTCTAACTAAATTACCTGAAATATGGTGTAACTTTTGTTTGTCGGACTTTCTCTTTTCAGTCTGCTTATGATTTTGTTTTTTTTTTTTTATAATTTGCTTTATTCCAAGATTTTTTCACCCGTTTCGGGCGACTAAATTCGTGTGAATCGACCTATAAGCCCTAAAGTCAATCAAACAAACGTTCCCCTCCCTGTTCATCTATCCCTGAAGTTAAAATTCAAAACACATAGAAATCAAAAAGTAAATAATAAGTTCAAAATATAACGCTCAAATATTCTCGGGCACATAGTAATTACAAAGGTTACATTAAACAAAGGACTACAAACAAGGGCAAAGGACCTAAAAATAAAAATTACTTTCCCAAAGGAATATTTATTTTGTACCTGAGCTAAAAAGCTTAAAAGTATGGGCGAATTTAATTGGGTTTAGATTAAGTATAGGAGTTAATTCATTGTGAATAATATTTTTTCATGATCTATAGGTTGATTTTTTTTTTTATTATGCATTTTTTCAGTTGAGAGTCAGACTCGTCCACTAAGAGTTTCATTCGAAGTTCGATTAAACACATAATTAATAAATAAGCCCTCTAACATTTGGGCTGTAAATAACCAGATAGTTTATTACATTACCTACGAACCTATAATTAACGGCAACATTTATGACCGCCAAGGTTATGTAATATCACGGCACAGTATAAATAAGTAACAGTATTATATTTTCATATATAATATACAGTGTCGACTGCTCGTTAGTTACGCGGATGTGAAAGGTTTATCTACAGAGCGGCCGTAGGTAATTATTTCAACGTTACTACCGAGTATGATACTGTTACTTTATTATACTGTGACCACGGTATGGAACCTTGAACATAAGCAGCTAGTAATTTAGAAATATTGACGATATTATATCATTATCATAAATTATAATGTTCAACCTGTAATTTTGATTGATGAATTATTAAGCGTAAAACATGTCTTTTTTAAATCAGTTCCTTTTCATAATTTTTAAGTGAGTAGTTTAACTGACTGCCTAGCTGTCTGGTCTAGTCGCAAGCGCTAACCGTGAGCGTGAGGTCCTGGGTCCGGTACCCAGGTCGGGCAAAGTGTTATTGGGTTTTTCCGTCAGGAATTTCTCAATAGCAGCCCGGAATCTGGATTTGTGCCCGGTTAATGGCTCGGATAGGGTCTCCCCCTATTACCTAGGACTTACTGGTGCAATGTGGGTGTACTATAGGTACTATAGGCGCTCTGCGAAACCTTTTGGAAAATACAGGCGTAATGTTATGATAATTATGTAATGAAGTAAAAATGAGTAGGAATTTTTAAATCGTGAATTGAATAGAATGATTCGGTGATGGTGAAGCTCGCTCAAAAGTAGTCAGAAGTAACCTAATGTTTAGAAAAAAATTCAATCTATCTTTCCTCATTTTCTCAACGAAATATAAAATTATCTACCAGAACATAAGAAACGGAAAGTAACAATAAATCATCATTTGTCAAGGATTTTACGATCACATAAGGAAGTAAAAAAGCCTCAGATAGGCATAAAAAGAAAACCTTTCCCTGCATCAAAGTCAAGCAAAGAATGAGAATTAAATATGTATATGTATTATTATAAATATTTTATTTTATTTATTCTGATGTTACTAAATTTCGTTTTAAAGGGTAGGTACTCTAATCTAACGTCAAAGTAATTATTTCATGTAGGAATTATTAACTTGGAGTTCATCTCAAAACTTTGTATATTTGAATAAATTACTCATTACAACGAAACGTGATATAAATGTGAACTAAAATTTGTCTTAGTTGCGTATTAAAATCTCAACTATAAAAATGAAAAGTCAAGAAAATTCTATTTTAGAAAATAAAGTAAAAAATGTGATACATAATTATCTTGCTCAATATCATTTCTTATAATCAATTATAATTCTTATAATCCCAACTTCCTACTTATTATTATATAATTTTAATATTATAAATGGGAAAGTGAGTTTGTTTATTTTTTATGTTTTCACGCTAAAACGGCTAAACAGATTTGGATGGAATTCGCCAAGTAGGCAGTAACTGGGTTGTGGAAATGTGGAGGTCAGATTGGCAGTCGCTTCATTTAAAATACTGGTTATTCAGCCGCATCCGGTTAGACTGGAAGCCGAGCCCAACATAGTTGAGAAAAGGCTAGGCAGATTGATTGAAACAGACAAAACAAGAAAGCATCAGTAGGAAATGAAGGCTGTCAACACTGTCAAACAAGTTTTCATATTAAACTTCGCATGTTAAAATGGTAGACTATTACATATTCTGAGAGTGTCGTCTAATCCTATTTAAGTTTAACCCAATTTAGTCTGACTATCATATTAATTTTATTAGTCTCGTCGTTTTTGTGTGTATTTATTTATGCTTTTCATCATCATCGTTCTCCTGCCCCGATATCTTATTTGTGCTTACATTATTATAAAAATAATTAGGTTTATTTAAATTATATTATCTCCTTTATTTCAATTAAAATAATAATTAATTATATTTTTATATATAAAAAAAAACATTTAAAACAGAGTCTCTATCATAGTGAAATATGATTTTTAGTTTAGTCTGTGACTTATGTGAAGAATTTGCGTCAATCTTTTCGATCATAAAATTACTTGGTACAGTCCCCAGTATAAACGTTAAATAATATATTATTAAATAATGTAAAATAAACGCGATATATGTAATCTAATCAATCTTGTGATATTTGTTCATGTCTAAAACTGATAACTTCTTTACTGTTCGACGAATATACACGTGATAAACAAAAACATTCCAGTAAAAATAATAACAATGTAGGAGTAAGAGAAACTATGCTTGGAGTTTCCCTACGTGATCGAATCAGAAATGAAGAGATCCGTAGGAGAACCAAGGTAACCGACATAGCCTGAAGTATTGCCAAACTTAAGTGGCAATGGACAGGGCACATTGCTCGCAGAACAGATCGCCGATGGGGCCGAAAGGTTTAAGAGTGGCGACCGCGTAACGGAAGACGTTGCGTTGGAAGGCCTCAGGCAGGAACCCGTTGGATGCGGGAAGCACAGAACCGGTCCAAGTGGCGGTGCTTGGTAGAGGCCTATGTCCAGCAGTTTACATCTAAAAGCTGAAATGATGAATGATAATGAAAAATTATGAGTATGATGGGATGGATCCACAACTCCATGATATCATTCTTCTCACTCATACGAATACCACGGTGTTACTCACGAAATCATAAAAAATAAATAAATAAATTAATTAAATTTCAATGGGTCATCAAAAAAATCATCATCATAATCAGCCTTTTAATGTTCCCACTGCTGGGACACATGCCTCCTCTCTGTGAGAGGGAGTGGGCCTATAATCTATCACGCGGGCCCAGTGCGGGTTGGTAGATGTCACATGTCTTCGAATTTTTGGTTCTAAGACATGCTGGTTTCCTACGATGTTTTCCTTCACCGGAATCCACATTAAAAAATTGCTAAGTATAGTACTCGTATATTTTTCCATAATTTACACAAACCTTTGTTGAATAAACTTTCCAATATTTATCGATAAGTAGTGCAAATAGTCTCTGAGTAAAACAGCTGTGTAATATGATAATATCTGAATAGACGGACATGACGAAGTTATAAGGGTTCGAATTTTTGCCATTTGGCTATGCCTATAACCCTAGAAAAACACCGAAAACTTGCTCCAAAAGTTTTTCTCAAGATGTTTTCCTTCACAGTAAATCACATGAAGGGAAATTCGAAAGAAAAAGGAAATAAAAAGAATGTGTTCCCCATATATTATTTATCTCAAAGCATTTTACTGTAACAAAACAACTATCCTTCAAATTCTTCACATACTCGTACATTCTATTTCGATCGATTGACTATCACAAATTGTGCAATTTGCGATATCTACAGTATCTACTTCATATTTATTTCCTTTGATACCTACGTAACAAGACCTACTACCATTATCAGTGCGATAACAATGACAAGCCCTTACTCAACATAGTGGCCCAATTTCTTCAATCTTTTACAAGATAAACTGCTTTATATTACTACTTTTCAGTCCCAAAATTTTCATTTCATTTCAGTCCTTGACCTCTATAAAATAATGCTTATTATTAAACGCGTTACTTGCTTTATTATTAGTCCTTTAGGGTCACTTTTACTGTTTTAATTGGCAATTCTGTCCCCTGAAACTGCTAGGGATCATTGTACACAGTACCTTTAAATAAACCTTTTATTAAGTATGTTTCACCTAATATTGTTCTTGATTATAATTTAATAGAATAAAGGTAAATTTTGTGCTTTCATTACTTGGTAGTGATTTTGCGTGGGTAGGACAAACTTGCGCGGAGGTAGGCGAACTAAATTGCCTCCTGGAATTTCGTAGCTATCAGTTTTCTTTGAAACAATACTATTCAGTTCACGAACAGTTTTTATATTAAAAGGGCTCAAGTAATTATCTTAGTCTTCGAAAAGAAGTACCTATTATCCAAAAACCATCCATGCATCTAAAGAAAGAAAATTAACTATGTGTTTTTCAGATACGAAATCACCATCTCTACCTCTTTACAACCTATCCGGCAGTTAATCCGTAGGAATTTACGAAACAGACAGAAAGACTTACTTAATCCTTAACGGATTAACTGAGGATAGACGAACAACAAATTCATCTGAATTATCTTAAGTTACACCAAATTCAAACAGAATTAAAATACGCTAACAGTGTTGATACTGCTTGCCTTTCTGCTCGTCCTGTAGAGGGAGACAAGCCGTGAAGACAAACAAGGTGTTCAGTTAATCCGGCGTCAGCCTGCCACTAACTTTCGCTGTCTCAGCGAACGAATTAATTACATTTTAAAGTTACGAACGGTACCCGATTTGTGAGTCAAACAGTTTCCGACTATGTTAAGCACATTGGTTACAAAGCGTTGACTTCAATGTGCCGTTGTATTGAGCGATGTGCGAATGAAATGTAGGCTAGGGATAAATCTGAGCGATAAACACAATATTTCGAAAATACCATAATTATCTGGAAATTATCTGAAGCAAGTTGAAGTACCAGTGAGCTGGCCATGTTTGTCCAAGGACCGATGACCGGTGGAGCAGACGATTCCTGGAGTGGAGACCGCGTATCGACAAGCGTAGTGTTGTATTGTTATTTTTTTATTTGAATTTTTTTCTGTTTTTTTTTGTGTGAATATTGTGTGCCTTAGCCTGAGTCAAATAAATTTATTTTCTTTCTTTCTTTTTCTAGTGTGGGACACCCCCCAGCTAGATGGACCGACGACCTTGAAAAGGTGGCTGGGACAGACTGGATGCGGAAGGCGGAGGACAGGGTGTTGTGTCGCAGCCTGGGTGAGGCCTGTGTCCAGCAGTGGACTGCGATGATCGTTGATTGAGCATATCTGGGCAATAAATACACCAGGACGATGCCATGATCAACGGAATGACATGTGCGTTTTGACGCGTTTTTCTATCGGATGTGCTCCTAGCCTGAACAAGAAAATCTCGAAAAGTTGTGAAGTCATAGTTGTGATCTCAGTAGCAGCGTTTTTTCGGAAAAGTATATCATCTCCGCAGGGCTATTGCAGAAGCAATGCGATAGCGATCATTTGTTTCATTTTGACAGTTCAACAACATTCAATGCGATAATATTACGTTGCAGAGCAGAATTAAATTTCGAACTTATGAAGCAATGGATTAGTAATCTGTTTCAAAACAAATTGATTGTGTATTACGTAATTAGGGTACCGGTGTCAATCAGTCTAAAACTCGCGTAAACAAAAACGAATATTTCATTCGCATATATCCATGCGACGAAGTCGCAGACATACGCTTGCATTAGAAGAGTATTCACCACAATAGTTCGTTTGAACTCTCGCAACAGTCGCAACTCAATTGCCAGTGAACGCCTAACAAACTCGACTATTGTAACTTCAATTTCTTTCCAATTTACTGGCTTGTTCTTGTCATTAAAGGTTTGATTTACGAGTTTATTAAGACAATAAAATATACAATTGAAGATATTTAAAAACTATGAAGACATCAATCAGTGTCTTCATAGCTTTTAACTATCTTTAATTGGTTTATTTAAAATAAATGTTTTGAGTTTGAGTAAATTCATTGAAAACTGAACCGTCACGCTCGGGTCGGTGACGCTGAATCGGGTTATACTCGGTCGGTCGTGGTCGTATAGTCGGATCATTTAAGTTTTCCCGTCTACCTTCTGGTCATGAGCACACATCCTCTTTTTCTTCTGAGAATCTTTCAATGGAAAAAGCTAAGCTAACTATCGTTACTGATAACGATACATAATATAACGATAAATATAACAATTCTCGGAGATAAAATATCATGTCGTTATCTTCGTACAACTACCTAATTAGCGAATCGACAATTCTCATTACGGTGCCCCACGGGGCACATGGATTATTTTTGGCAAGGAAGCGACACACGATATCGAGAATATGGCGGAAGAGATAACAATTCTGCAAGGTTAGTTTTTGTCGAAATATTCATAAATGCTAACCAATGATAGCAAAATGTAAATAATTACTAACATAGTAATTTTACTACTATCAATCAATGAATCAAATACAGCATTTGAATAAAGAAAAATGTAAGAAATGGATATCAAAAGAAAGCTAGCGTTTTATACAAAAGGGGTACAACGCGCCTCATCGCTTCAAGACTGTCATTGTATATTCAAAGCTGTGGGAAATTAGCCTTCAAATACACATAACGACATAACTAAGATCGATCAACTGTTATTCTTATCCATCGGATATTGTACAATAATACAACCTTGTGAAGATCGTTGCTCCATCTAGTCTCAGACCAGAGTCCATTGACATATACACCCATTTTATTTCCCAAACCAGTTCTGAACTTTTATTTATCTCATGAACTTTAAAAGAAACCAGTAACCACAGAAACACGTGTTTTGCAAGCAGCATTTACTTTACAAGTTGCTGTATTCGCAATGAAACGTTATATTGGCGTGAAAGATTTCTCTGAAACACCTCATTAATCAAAAGAGATTACGTAAAGTATATTTTGATTATCTTAAGTCTGTTTTAGAGGTGGTGAATAAATTTCAAGCTATATTGGAATTCCCGATAATTACGGAGAAAATTTGGATGATGTGTAAGACTGAGATCAATTTGTCTTCCGTGAATATGGCCTTGACGCATAACTTAAGCTTCATTGTTTAAAAGGTTAGGGTTAGACAGGAATATAGGATTAAAGGTTTAGTAAATTCTAGGTTATCTTTCAACTTACGCTGTGGTTGTAAGTTCGGGAATATCTATTGTCTTTGAAGGCTTCGGTTTGAGGGAAGATTATCTCGATGCCAAAGCAATGTTTTCCTAAAACAAGGCCCTCAATTTCAAAGAAGGCCATAATAACAAACACCGAGCCATATAACGAATAATATCAACCTAAAACAACAAGCAACGATGGTACAGGATTAAAATAAAATGACCTTCAAAAACATTAAAACTTAGTACATTTTATTGAAATTTTTGATCTTGGTCAGATCACTGAAGGAATGATTCGAAAAAGACACACAACAGAGGAGAAAGACCAATGGCAAGATGAGTCAACCTATTCTTGGAGTTGGATAAGCTTGACACAAAGCAATGAAGAATAACATAAAAGGTTTATAATATGTATAAAGGTTATAGGCCCAGGCAGTGAGTTTCAGTTGGCAAAAGCTGTTGATAATTCGTCAAGATCACGTGATTGTGAGATATATATTATATGTCTCAGCGTATATATCTCAGTGGTTTCTCATCAATATAAGCATTGCTATCTTTAACTAAGTAATAACAATTACTCTTGACTTCGGGGCGTACAAATTGCATTGTGATATGCGTGTACCTTTCATTTTTACCTGCGCCTGCGTTCAATAGAGAAAGTTATTAAGACCACGAGGTTATTAGGCCGTTATTCATTTGTTTGTTTGTTGTTATTTGGGCATATAATTCATTGTTGTTCCCATAGAAGCATGTGCAGGTAGAATTCAAGGTTGTGTTTGAATGTAGCTATGAATATTTTTGGTAATTTTGTAGACAACTTTCAAAAACAAATAGGGAATCCGTTGAAACAGCTCTGCCGGTCGCCAACCAAGGTCACCACTGTCGGAGATGCGATTGCAACCGTGTAGCAGGCATTTTATCCTCAATTTTACCGTATATTTATTTCAAAATTAATACTGCAGTAACATCGATATAACGGAGGATCTAAGCTTGTACGGTATCATCTACATATGATGTTATAGTAATCATCACTATTTGTCAACTCATACAACTTGACACTTGATACCGTTATCCATTTCCAAGAAACAGTGAATCGTACACTTACTCATATTTCCACCAGCTCAAGTATTAACCGATTACCATTCTGCAGACAGACTTCTGAAATAGCTCAGATTTCGTCTAGGAATACTTAAGTTAAGTACTATGATTTACTTAAGTTGTGAATTAAGACAATGTAAGTGAGTGTTTGGAATCCTTCTTACTTAAGTTAATTTGTAGTTCCTCGGAAGAGAATTTGGAGAATTGTAAGAATTGTTATTGTGATCTGTTTATCTCCTAGAAATGATTTAGATTTAAGTTTTGTCTGTTATTCTCATAATAACACTTTTCTCTTGTTTTCTGACTTTAGGGTAACTGTGTTTTTCAGTTTCTCCTAACCAATAGCGTTGTCTGAGCCTGTTGAGAAATAATTGATTTTATGTGCGTTGCGTGAGCGTGTTTAAATTAGGTACTTATCATAATATTAACTTAATTTTTTAACTAGCTGCGCCCCGCAGTTTCACCCACATAAGTTTCGATCCTGTGGGAATATCGGGATAATAGTATATTATGTCCTAACCCAGGTTATGGTCTACCTATGTGCCAAATTTCATCCAAATCTGTTCAGCCGTTTGAGCGCGAAAGCGTAACAAACAAAAATCAAAATCACGTAATAAAAAAAACGCTCGCTTTTATAATATTAGAGAATAATCATTTACTAATTTAATTTTCCTTTTGTTCCAGGTAAGAATTAACCATCAAAAAGAAATTACTGAATAGAAACACTCCGAAATAGGTGTCCTTCAGTCGATCCGGCAAATTACAGGTGGCTTATGCCGCGGGCACTTTTTGAAATAGCGGTAAGTAAAGAAAAGAAGGAAAGATAAATATTTTTATTTGGGACACGCACAGGAAATACAAACAGTAAGTCACATCTCCATATATACCTGTACATCATCCGCAGCCTGCAGGGCCTGTCAAAATATCTACTCAATCCCAGAGCAAAATTTATAAGTTGCACAAAAAAATAAAGTGCCAACAGCAGTTACTTTTTATGAAAAAAAAAATGAAAAATTTGAAAAGCAATTAAAAGTTTCAAAAAAGTATGACAACTGCAGGTAAGAAATAAAAAGTTACTGACACTTCCCTGATTGGTGTTTATCTGTTATTATTTCTTTATTTTTTTTATTTTTTTTACCTATTGTGGTATATTACAAGGTGGAGACAAAGATACAACAAAAAAATTAACGGCGTGTCCATAATGACGTTCCCATTCTGTATACAAAAATTCAATTGAATATATTCAATAGTTTAGTCATTATATAGCTCGGCAAAATCCATGGTCGGCTCGGGCTATTCCGTTTATCCACCCCAAAAATCCACCCTAAGGTGGATATTCTGAAATGTATGCCCGAGAATTCACCCAAGGCCTAGTTGGATAAACGGAATTTATAGGCTTAGGGTGGATCATTACGGGGTGCGTTGACAGGAAACCTCCCCGTGTGCCTGTGGACTGGAGTTTCCTTACGGATCCGTCCGGGGGGAAGATCAGTCTACGGGTCGGTGCACCCTGGGATGCGGACAATGACTCGCCATTAGGTACTTTGTGCCTAATGGGGTCTCGTTGTCCGTATGCTAATATCCTGTCACAGGAACGCTCTAACATGTACTCGGAGAGAGTACACGTTAAGCAGCGTTCGGGTAGGAACGGGCTCGGCGTGCACTAACCCTGCCGTCGGGCAGGCAGAAGGAAGCCTTTTCTTCTGCCACCGTTGGTCTCGTAGCCCCGAAGAGTGTGTAGGTCATGTCTCTGGCATTTGACGGGGGTCGAGGGTCTTGGCTTAATTGCCCGGGCCGCGAGGAAGAAAACCTCTATAAAAAATCACCCCAAACCTCCAAGCGGCGGCGCACCGTGAGGGAGGTTGATAGCTTGACTAATGGGTAGCTAAATTAGTAGTTAGTGCGAACCACGATTTTTTGGTTGGTTGGTTGGAAAATTTTTATACTCGTGGGAACAAAAATGGTTAAGAAAAAATATAAAAGTCGAAGTGTGGTGGAGAGTGATACGGGGTCGGACTCCGACGCTGTATCGGGCGCGGAGAGCTCTTTTCAGAGCTCGGAGCGCGAGGAGGTAGCGAAGGCTGCCGAAAGGAGGAAGGAGTTCTACCGGAAACGGTCGAATTCGGACGGCCAGGGGTCGTCCGCCGACGGGAGGCGGAAAATCCACTCCAGCCGGCGGGGCGGGGCCCGGAAAAAGGGCGCGGGTAGGGGGCTCACCAAGGAGGTCGGTGAGCCGAGCCAGCCCAGCTCGGGCGAACTGTCGAGGCTCGCCACAGTGGTACACCCTGAAGGGACCAGCGCGGTCCTCTCGGAGTCTCCCTGTGGCGAGCCGGACGCCGCAGCGGCAAAATTTAGGGAGGCCGTGGAGGCCGCTTTCAAGGGAGCGGCCTTAAAGAAACTTAAGGCCTCCAGGGAGGGAGCCATACCTGAGGCCACGGCCTCCATCTTGGCGGCAGCGAGGGCCTGTTTCCTCGGGCCTCCGCCGGACGAAATGTCCGGAATGCGGGCGGAGGTCGCCCGCTTGGTAGCCGCCATGGAGCTTCTCCGAAAGGAGAACGAGGAGCTCCGAGCGGACCTGGCCAGGCTCCGAGGAGCCGGCCCTCGCGAGGTGGTGCTGCAGGGGGGAGAGCAGAAGGGGCAGGAACGGCCCGTGCCTGCTGAGGACCGGGTCCTGTCCCTGGTGCGGCAGGAGATGAACGCCTTTCGGGTGCGGTTTTCCGCCCTAGAGGCCATCGTCCTGCGCCCCCCATTAGCGGCGAGCCAGCCGGCCTCGGGCCAGCGGAAGGTGGCATCATATGCCACCACCGCAGCTGCCCCGACCAAACCAGGGTCGTCGGGGCAGACCAAGGGCAGGGCGGCTACAGAGGCGGCGAGGGCACCAGCCCAGGCGGTGAGGGCACCTGCCCAAGCGACGAGGGCACCAGCCCAGGCAGCGAGGGCCCCGGCCCAGGCGGTGAGGGCCCCGGCCCAGGCGGCAAGGGCCCCGGCCCAACAGCCGCCCCCGCCTCCCGCTTCTTCTCCGGCCGACGCCGAATGGCAAGTCGCCGGGGAGAGGCGGAACGCGGGTAAGGCCAAAAGGGCGGCCAAACGGAAGGCGAGGCGGCAGCGGCGCAAGGAGCGAGGCGTCGCGGCTAGGCTCCGCGCCCCGAAGTCCGCGGCTGTAGTGATCACACTACAGCCGGAGGCGGAGAAGAAGGGCGCGTCCTACCAAACCGTGCTCGCCAAGGTGGGACAGGTTCTGGAGGGGAACCTGGAAGCGTTCGGGGCCAAAAATGGCCTCAAATTTAAGGTCACCGCGACTGGGGCGCGAATGCTGGAGGTCCCCGGCGCGGCCAGTGGCCCGGCCGCTGACGCTCTGGCCGAAAAAAAATTAGGGAGTCCATAAGTCCGGACGAGGCCAGAGTGTCCAGGCCCACCATGTGTGCTGACATGCGCATCTCGGGCCTGGACGACTCGGTGACGGAGGGACAGGTGGTGGCCGCTGTCGCTAGGACGGGGGGGTGCTCTGCCGAGCAGGTTAAGGCGGGCACCATCCGTCCTGGCTCCAGGGGTATGCGAACCGTGACGGTGAGCTGCCCCGTGTCGGCGGCCAAAAAGGTTGCTGAGGAGGGCCAAAGGCTTTTGGTGGGCTGGGTATCCGCGCAGGTCAAACTGCTGGAACCCAGACCTCTGAGGTGCTTCCGCTGCCACGTGGGTCACCACGTGGGAGTGAAGTGCGACTCGGAGGTGGACCGCAGCGGTAACTGCTACCGCTGTGGTCAGTCCGGTCACGAGGCTGGCTCGTGCACTGCCGCGCCGCACTGCGTCGTATGTGCGGCTGCTGGCAAGCCAGCCGACCACCGGATTGGGGGCAAGGCCTGCGCCAAACCCAAACCCGCCAAAGCCGGAGGCAGGGGCAAGCCCTCCGCCACCGCCGTCACCGCCGCAGCCGCCGCCACTACTGGCGCCGCCGCTGCCGCTTCCACCGCCGTCACCGCCGCAGCCGCCGCCACTACTGGCGCCGCCGCTGCCGCTTCCACCGTCGTCGTCGCTGCCGTTGTCGCCGCGGCAGGGTCCTCACAGGGGGCTCGGGAGGGGGCTGAAATGGACTGCCAATAACGGCTCCATTACGCCTCCTCCAGGCGAACATCAACCACTGCGCTACAGCTCAGGACCTATTGCTCCAGAGCATGGCGCAGTGGTCGATTAACATCGCCGTGGTCGCTGAGCCGTACTTTGTCCCGCCCAGGGATGACTGGGTGGAGGACCTGAGCGGCTCAGTGACCTTAATTTCGTCGGCCGCCGCCGGTACTCCGTCCCTCGAGGCTATCAAGAGAGGACGGGGTTGCGTGGCAGCACGGTTCGGGGAGATTGTCGTGGTAGGGGTTTACTTCTCCCCGAACCGAACTCTCGCCGAGTTCCACAACTCCCTTGTGGAGTTGAGAGTCGTCGTCGTCGGGTTCGGTTCCCTCCCTGTGCTCGTTCTCGGGGACTTCAATGCCAAAAATGTGGCTTGGGGTTCCCGGTATACAGACACACGGGGTAGGATGGTGGAGGACTGGGCACTGGAGACAGGCCTGGTCGTCCTTAATCGGGGTTCTGTCCCCACGTGTGTGCGGATGCGGGGTGAATCAGTGGTGGACATCTCGTTCGCCAGCCCTGCTCTGTCGCCACGTGTCGTCGACTGGCGCGTCATGGAGGGGGTGGAGACGTATTCCGACCACCGGTACATCCGGATTGACGTCTCCGCCCAGTCCTCGAGTGCGCCGGTCCGACAGGCCCCGAGTGGTCCGCGATGGGCGCTGAAGCAGCTGGACCGGGAGCTAATCCTGGAAGCCTCGATCGTGCAGGCCTGGGTGTCATCACCGGACAGGCCTGCCGATATCAACGATGAGGCGGAGTGGTTCCGGGAGGCCATGTCCGATATATGTGACGTGGCAATGCCCCGGGTCCAGCCCGGCCGTGCTTCGCGCCAGGTGTACTGGTGGTCGCAAGAGCTGACGACTCTGCGCGCCGCGTGCGTTGCTGCGCGACACCTGTACGCCAGGCACCGCAGGCTTCGTATCCGCCCTCCGGATACGGAGGCCATTCAGGCGGAGTTGTACGAGGGGTACAGAGCGGCGAAGACCGCCCTCCAAGCGGAGATCCTGCGGGCCAGGGGACTGGCCCGCGAGGAGTCGCTGGCGACTCTGGACAGGGACCCGTGGGGACGCCCATACAAGTTGGTGCGGGAGAAAATCCGCCCATGGGCTCCCCCGCTGACTCAGAGTCTCCGGCCACAGCTTGTGGAGGACGTGGTGAGCGCTCTGTTCCCCTCGAGAGGGGAACACTCCGCCCCGCCCATGGCCCCGCCTGTTGCGGTGCCCGCTGCGGACCACACCACCGACGACGACGACGACGATGCTCCGGAGGTGACCGAGGTAGAACTGAGAGTGGCGGTACGTAGGCTGAGTGCCAAAAATACCGCCCCAGGACCCGACGGCTTACCTGGGAAAGCCTGGGTCCTGGCCATGGAGGCTCTCGGGCCTCGACTAAGGGGGCTCCTTAGCGCGTGCATGGAGAGGGGCCAGTTCCCACTTCGCTGGAAGACGGGGAAACTGGTCCTCATCAGGAAGCCGGGGCGCCCTGCGGACTCTCCGTCCGCTTACCGGCCCATCGTGCTGCTCGACGAGGTGGGCAAGCTCTTTGAAAGAGTTATTGCAAACCGCCTCGTCGGGCAGCTGGTGCGAGTGGGGCCGGATTTGGCGGACAGCCAGTTCGGCTTCCGCCGAGGGCGCTCCACGGTGGACGCCATCATGCGCGTGCGAGCCCTCACGACGGGGGATGCTGTGGCCCGGGGTGGGGTCGTCTTGGCGGTGTCTCTAGACATCGCCAACGCCTTCAACACCCTACCCTGGAGTTGCATCAGGGAGGCACTCCGGTATCACCGGATGCCGACCTACCTCTGTCGGTTGGTCGAGGACTATTTGACGGACAGGGCCGTCATCTACCCCGGTCACCAGGGAGAATGGAACCGGCGAGAGATGTCGTGCGGTGTCCCACAGGGATCGGTCCTGGGGCCGCATCTGTGGGACATCGGATACGACTGGGTGCTGCGCGCCGACCTCCCTAGTGGTGTCAGCGTAGTGTGCTACGCTGACGACACGCTGGTCCTGGCGCAGGGGAGGTCGCACGAGGCGGCGGCCGAACTGGCGATACGCGGGGTTGCGACGATCGCCGACAGGATCCGGCAATTGGGACTCGAGGTGGCCCTGCACAAGTCCGAGGTCATGTGTTTTCATGGCCCTCGGAACGCGCCACCGTCGGGTTCCCAAATAACGGTAGGAGGGGCTCACATCGGCGTCGAGGTGACGATGAAGTACCTGGGACTCGTCCTCGACAGCCGGTGGAACTTCGTGGAGCATTTCCGACGTTTGGCTCCCAAACTGGAGCGGGCCGGGGCTGCCTTGAAGCGGCTTCTGCCCAATCTAGGGGGTCCAAACGCCTCCTGCCGGAGGCTCTACGCGGGGGTCGTGCGGTCCATGGCCCTTTACGGGGCACCGGTGTGGGCGCGAACCTTAAGGTTGCGGCCAGCCCGCCGGTTGCATGCAGCCCAAAGGGTCATGGCTATCCGGATGGTCCGGGGATACCGTACGGTCTCCGGCGAGGCGGCGAGCCTCCTTGCCGGAACGCCGCCATGGGATCTGGAGGCGAAGGTCCTCGCCCACATTTGGGAGTGGCGCGAGGAGATGAAGCGCCGGGGTGTAACTCCGCTACCGCGAGAAATCACGGTACAGCGGACAGAGCTCCGGCGGGATCTCATGGCGGCTTGGAGTGTGCGATTGTCGCAACCCAGATTTGGGCACGCCACAATTACGGCGATAAGTCCCCTCTTTGAGGAGTGGCTTGAGAGGCGCCACGGCGTCCTCACCTTCCGCCTGACGCAGGTCCTCACCGGACACGGTTGTTTCGGGAGGTACCTGTTTCGCATAAGGCGGGAGGAAACGCCCGGGTGTCACCATTGTGTGGATCGTCCGGAGGACACGGTGGAGCATACGGTGGAGGTTTGCCCGGCTTGGGTGGACCACCGCCGTGTCCTCGTGGAGGCGATCGGCGGCAGTGACCTCTCGCGTCCGGCCCTGGTCCAGGCCATGGTGCGGAGCGAGAGGGCATGGCAAGCCGTCACCTCCTTCTGCGAAGCAGTAATGCTCGCGAAGGAGGAGGCGGAGCGCGAGAGGGAGTGGCAGAGGCCGCGCCCTACCAGCCCTAGCCGCCGCCGCCGTAGGAGACTTCCCGGGCGTCGGGAATTGATAGCCGATTTCCGGCCACCGTAGGCGCGGGCCTGCGGACGGAGAGCAGAGGGCAGCTCGCCGTCCGATAAGGACCAGGCCCGGGTCGACGGCGCGTCGTGTTCCACGCGCGCCTCAAAGAGATGTCAGCAAAACTGACGGGGTCCGTTAGGGCCGATGCCTGCCGGGGTTGCGGGTAGTCCCAAGGGGAAACCGTGGCCCCTGGCATGGCAAGGGAAGGAACACGGGTGGGTTTTAGTCAGTAAAAGTCTGACACGCCCTTCCGCTCCGCCCAGAGCGGGAGAAGTCATTGGATGATTTCCCACCCAAAAAAAAAAAAAAAAAAAAAAAAAAAAAAAAAAACAAAAAAAAAAAAAAAAAAAAAAAAATAAAAAATAAAAAAAGGGTGGATCATTACATTTAATTTGTTTGAAAAAATATTTTTTTTATTTCGAAGCTAGGATTTATTTGACAGTTCCAAAATACTCAAGCATTAGTAGTGCCAGTATTTTAATTTTTTGTTGTATGGTAGTCTCCACATTGTATAGTCATTTTATTCTAGTAGGTACATCGTACATCGTCTTCACATATAATTTATTTAAAACATTTTCAAAGAGTAACTGTAGAGTACTGTCTTGTCGATTCTTCTCCACACGAAACGACCTTTTGGAAGGGTAACCAGAATCAATTATATTTTCTTGTCAATTTTGACGTCAAGTGTGTGACTGCCGAGCTTGCGATCCTGGGTGCGTTCCCCAGATCGTCATTAGGATATTGTAAGTAGCTGTTTGTAGTTTGGATTGTTGCCCAGTTAATGGCTATAGGCTCGACTAGGGTTGCCACCTTTTTTCTGACGAAAAATAGTATTTTTCTCAAAATCTTGCAAAAATATAGTACTTTTGTAAAATTTAGGGAAAAAATATAGTACACATTTATTTTTAATCATATTTTTCAATTTGTATTTTGTTATTATTACTCCGCGCTTTGGCCATCAAGATTTTATTATTTTTAAAATGTTCAATTGTAATCTAAGCAATCAAGCATACACATAGTTTTTTATTAACATCTTCTATGCCTTTTTTAAATTTATGTACATCTTTTTGGGTGGCGCGCAAAAATCATTATCACTTTCCGTTAAAAACTTTTCGAATTTGTCTGGTAGGTATATAATATCCTCTAATCACGGCGGTAAAAACAGGATTTTTGTAATTTTTGGAGGGTCATATTTTCTTAACCAATAAGTTGCTGAAAAAAAAAGGAAATAACAGGGACGTGTCTGCAGCAGACATTGATTTTATAAAATAAAATAAATTGCTCTAGAGGCCATTATTCAGGCAGTAAGAAGGGGAATACATTTGTATGGAGAATCGCAGACCCTGGTTCCCTCTTACAAAAAAAGCGTGACAGTTCAATTAGCGATGAAAATATAGTATTTTTCGTACTATATTATTTTTCTATAATATATAGTACAATTGACTGAAATATAGTACGATACTATATAATATAGTACGGGTGGCAACCCTAGGCTCGACCCCTATTACGTGGGACTTGGTGACGTGGCTAATTCTTACACACGATCCGACCAAGATAATGTCTGGACTTTAAAAGAAACTGTTGTGTTTGTTTCTGTGTTTCTTCTCAGAGTAGTCTGATAGGAAATGCCAACCTCATCTAATTATTAAAATATTAATGACGTGTATAAGTATTTATACCTCTGTAATAATGTTAAGTATAATAACTAAGTATCCACGAGAACACTGCCGATAAACTGTCCTGCAGTTTGGCAGAAGATTTGTGAAATCCACTTGTGTAACCCCTTATGAAATAAATAAATAAAATAGTTTGGAAAATCCAAAAGTGCACGCCTCATACATATTACTCATTCTCATAAAATTCAAAACATAGTTTTTAACAAAAATGAACAATTTATCACTTTTCATGAAGACTGACAAAGATATTTACTTGGCGGTTGCTAGGCAACATCAATTCAAAGGTTGGAAATATTTAGATGAAGATATTATATTTTAGTTAGTATTTTATTAATTATAATTAAACTACTTTGAATAAAAGTGCCATTTTCAATAGGGTTCCTTCTACGGCTGAAACGAATGTATAAAAAAAAAATTGACTCAATTAATTGATTTTATCGCAAGCTACAATGTTTTCAGGGTTCATAAATTGACGGACAGGAAATTTTTTTCAACTATTTTGATGCCGTTTCCATTTCTGCTGCATTAAATCAATTGTTAAAAAGTACAGTATTAATCTACATTTAATCATCTATACAATGGTATATAAATTAAGTAGGTTCTGTGTACTAGCAGGAGTGTAACAATAAAAACACTTACAGAAATGGGGCAAAAAAAAAATTTCTATCGTAGAGCACACTCTAATTTAATGCTTCGCATTAAGAGTCGTGCAAAATTGTATACAGCTTAGCTTATTATGGTGAAATGTGGATTATTTCATTTTTTATTTTATTTATTTGGCTCACCAACAATTGAATACACCGATACAAAAATGAGATACATCTAATAGACTTACAGACTAGTGTATCAATTTCTTACAGGTAAGAACATCATGGATTACAGTTATCGATTGGTATTGAGCGCCTACTGATAAGTTCTTATACTCATCGAACATATAATTTTTTCAACCAAATTCCAATTCAAAATCAAATTAAAATGGATGTAGACATATCCTCATAAAGAAAAGAAAGAAAGAAAATACTTTTATTTTCGGTAAACTGACGCAAAGAAAGAACACAACACAAAAAACTTTTTACAAAAACTTTTTGAAAAATAACTTTAATTTCGGAAGTCGGTGTCTTTGTTTTTTAATTTTCGTTTTTTGCCACCGACTTCCGAAATTAAAGTTATTTTTAACCGACTTCCAAAAAGGAAGAGGTTCTATGTTCGACTTTATGTGTTTTTTTTTTTATGTATGTTCACCGATATCTCCGCCATTTGTGGACCGATTTTGAAAATTATTTTTTTGTTTGAAAGGGTAAGCTCCCGAGGTGGTCCCATATAAATTTTATTGACTTTGCTTAGATAGTTTTTGAGTTAGCTTCAATAATACATATTTTTCCCACTTAGTTTATATGGACGATATGATGATAACTTCCTGTCACTGTTATTTATTGCAGTTAGTGGTATTGGATATTGTGTGGGGTAGGTACCACAACTAAAAAGTGAAAAATAAAAACTTTTTACAAAAAAAATTAAAACCGACTTCCAAAAAAAACCACTACAAAGTGAAAAATAACTTTAATTTCGGAAGTCGGTGGCAAAAAACGAAAATTAAAAAACAAAGACACCACCTTCAGTAGCGTCCTTCAGTTCCTGTAACGTGTAGGTACTTACATTTATAACAAACCACCAATGCCTTCGGAAAAGACAGGCATTTATTCATGTGGGTGATACAAGTTGCGAAATACTACTCTATCAGGCGTTACATACTAACAATTTTTCATAACTCCTGTTGAAGTGCCCAGTTTTCAAACCCACATAAAATCGTAACCAGTATCGATTTATTCTTGGCGACGGGCATAGGTATCGTCCTGATAAGAGATAACGTGATAACAGTATGTGCTTTGAGGGGAGCGGCCTTATCGCTTGTAAAACGGACTGGACTGTGCCGCAATGTTGGCAGTACTGAGTCACGACTGTGTACGGTCGGCAATGCAAGTAATAAATATAAATTATCATTCATTAAGTTGGTAATTTTTTTTTTGCGAAATTTTCTTTTATATTCTGTGAGAATGTATTGTCTTGAATGCTTAAAAAGAGCTTTATAAGACAATGTTGCGATGTTAGTACTCATTCCATTTATTTAAGTCCTTGTTTCCAATTGGTTTTCTTTCCACTTACACAAATATCAACTTTATATTTGTCTAATAGTTGATTCCAGAATGACTTTTAATATTAAAAAAAATCATAAAAAAATTTGAAGTTCACGCAAATTGAACTTCATAAAGTAATTTTTCGCCGAACACAAAGTTTATATTCGGAAACTAAATTGCGAACGCAGGATACATTAAACACTGGGCAGTTAGCTTCGCTACTACCATTACTTACCTATAGCTAATCTATTTACCACGTCATGAGTTCATGATCCCGTGAATCTCCCTGAAAGGTAGTTCGGATATATTATCGAAGAACTTCATATCTAAGGGTCGGGCCACACCTGCCGAACGTTCCGCGGCGGAACGTTCGGTTGTATACGCTCCTAATGTTTTACAAGTTACCTATGACACATCAGCCGAACGTTACGTCCATAGAAATATGACGCGACGGAGCGTTCCGCCGCGGAACGTTCGGCAGGTGTGGCGCTAGGCCTAAGTAGTTTGAAAACAAAATCCTGTGAACACGATGACCACATCTGTTACCGCCCCGGTTCTATAGCCGCCGAGCGCTGCAAGCAGAAATAGTCCTTACGGTGTATAGATATGACCTTCTTCGATGGTAACTATAGTTCACCCTTATTTCGCCAATTATGTTTAAATCCCATATAATAGGGGGCGAATGAGCAATTCAGTTCTTAATATAACTTAAATACATAACATCACGCCTTTATTCTCCTGAGGAGTTAGGCAGTTGTAGTACTATTTCCACATTACACCAGAATTCAAATGTTACATAAGTCCAGGTTTTGCGTGTGAAATTTATTTCTGTTCTAGAGTGGTGTAGTAAAATATAACATTTATTACTTGTTTGACTTTTGTTGCTGACCGTACCTTTATGAGGTATGGCAGGATTGCGGGGTCGTTGCCTTTAGTAAAGTTCCAGTACTTATAATGTATAGGGATGGTTTTCAATGGCAATATTATTATTTTGACATCACAGATCTAGGGTTGCCAACAAATATAGTCATTAATTTCGATGCCATTGCCTGTAAAAATGTGTTTCATAACAATTATACACTCTAAATAAAATTAAGGTTACAAAAAACTGTTATAAGAGATGTATACTGGCCCTATTGCGATCATTTCTCCATTTTGTATTCAAATAAAAATATAAGTAGTAGTTTCGCCTACTGTAGTTTTTCTTTTAGAAATATAGTACAGGATACTGGGTGGTTCAGCATCACGTACTGAATCCATGGTAACAGTTTTCGCGTCCATGTCCCTGCCACCCTGTATTATATGTATATACTCGTATAGTAGGGTTGCCAACCCTAAACAGAACCTACAGGGAATATCGCTTCTTTGCGCCGATTTAGAAATATGGAGACCTGAATGACTCTACAGGGTGTTGTAGCTTGTAAGTGTCGGCAATGTTTATTTAGGTAAGAAATAAAAAGTATTTTCCCAGTGAAGTAACAACGGAGTCTGGGTTTGTGCCCGGTTGATGGCAATAAGCTCGCATTATATGGGACTTAATCATAACTGTGCGAAATGTGGGTGTACTAATAGGTACACCTCTGTGGCTAAATGTGGGTGTTACTATGATACACCTCTGCCCAACCTCTCGGGGAACACAGGCGTGACGTTATGTTTGTAAATAAAAAGTAAGTACTTTACTGTTTTTCTATTGTTCTTCGTTTACGTTTCCTGTTTTCAGAAGCTGCTTCTTCTATTTAAAAGTCAACAGAAACTTTACTTTTGCTCCTTCTCAGAACACCATTGTTTTGAATATTTATACATTAATATACAAACTAGCTTCCGCCAACGGCTTCGCCCGCGTGATATTATAAATTATAGCCTATGTTACGCAGTGATAATATTATAGTATTCTAATGGTGAAAGAATTTTTTAAATCAGCCCAATTGTTTTTGAGTTTATTAATTACAAACAAAAACACAAATTATATTATTGTAGAAAAATAAAATTGAAGTGTCTATTTGTAATTTTAAAATAATAGGTTTTAACTTTATGCATACGAAAGTATACTACTTTATAGTGAGTTACTAAAACAAAATAAAATTGTCTGTCTGTCTATTTGTTCGGGCTAACCTCCGGAATGGATGGAGATTTTGACGGGACCTTCTCTGGCAGATAGCTGATGTTATAAGGAATAATTTAGGCTTTGATTTTATTTTAGAAAAAGAAGAAGGTCTACGCGGGCGAAGTCGCGGTCAGCACCTAGTCTTAACATATTTTTAAATAATCTTCCTCGTGTATTAATAATTTAAAAAATCATACACAATCCCAAAAAAGTTTCCTTAACAGTATTTAAGGTAAAAACATTCTTTCATCATCTTCAAAGGTAGCCGGTGGATTGTAGGTTCACAAACGCGTTCATCCGTCTCTCACATCAAAGCTACAAAACAGACACCAGTCCAATTTAAACGTCCAATCTTTTCCTTGTAGGTACGTTCTATTTTTTTACCGGAAATTACTATTGTTATTACAAGAAAATGGCGGAAAAGTGAATAAGTTCCACTTAAAGAATTTTGCTCAAACATGCTTGGAAATTCGAGCATTATTTTGACAACCTTCTTCGAGATAAATCAAAATTGCGGTAAGTACTAGTCGAATACATGCGAGCGCCCGGCCGGCAATGTTTGTATGAAAATCCATATCTGTCGTGTTATTTAATAAAGAAAATTATTCAAAAAACAAAAAACCCGACTGCAAAAACACAACTGAAAAGAGAAAAACAAGCATTATAATCTATAGAATTTTGGTATCGCAGGCCCCGACAAACAAAAGTTACACCATATTTCTGGTTATTATTGTTTTAATATTATTGTCCCCGCCTGCGATACCAAAATTCTATAGATTATAATGCTTGTTTTTCTCTTTTCAGTTATTATTTATTTATTTAACCATTTATGTACACACATTTAACAACAGACAAGAAGAAAAGAACAGAAAAAACGTACAAAGGTGATGCTTATTTCTAAAGAAATCTCTTCCAGCATACCTGCGATAGGACAGGGGGATAAAAAGACATGTAGACACCGTGTGTAAGAGTAGAGAGAAAGTAAAATACATAAAATTAAAACAATTCATTACTAATAAAATAAAACACATAATATGAGATAACACTTACTTACATACTTACATACATAAATACATACATACTTACATACATACTACTAAAATAAACACAGTTACACACAGTACGCAGTACACACAGTACAGTTATGTGTTTTTGCAGTCGGGTTTTTTGTTTTTTGAATAATTTTCTTTATTTCAAGTTTTTTAGTTTTATTAATATACGAGTATCTAAAGGAATTGACTCATTACTAGCTTTTATTTGATACCAATATTGTTTTAATTTATTTAAAAAAAAACCTTCCCCTCCCTTTTTTTTTGTATTTGCAGATGCAATACATAAATATTACATAGCCTATGTCACTTCTACGATTAAGACGAATCTAACGACACCTCATATGTTAAAATCCATCAAGCCGTTTAGGCTACAGAGCGTGGCAAAGAAATAGACATACATACATACATACATACATACATACATACATACATACTCTCGAAAAACATTACCCTCCTTCTGGGGCAGTCGGGTAAAAAAACATTACCCTCCTTCTGGGGCAGTCGGGTAAAAATGGAACGAACTTTTTACTTCAACACCATGGCAACCAAGGAGGTTACTTATCAAAGATTTTATTTAAATTTCGTTTTTCCTTGCAAATACAGCTGTTTATGTAATTATCGTTGTTCGTCATTGATTCTCGAATTCATAATTAACTAGCTGTCGTGTGCCGTCAGACGTTGTCCTGTAAAAATTTCAATTTCGGTTTTCTGTATTGAGGCGGACAAAACAAAAAAACTATTATTCAAATCGACCTAGCCATTTTCACGTTTTTGCGAGACTAATGCACGGCAATTGATTTTTATTATGTATATAGATTTACACATTTTGAATTCCCGCGCATTATTTGAGAAAAGTACTATACAAGGCTTGGCCGCAACCAGGGGCGGCAGTCTCGACATAGATAGCGATCGCTAAATGACCGAATTCGGTCGCAAAATCCTAAAGAGGTCCCTAGACGGTTAACATTGACTCGACAAGCAGTGTAGACATAGATAGCGATCACTTTACGACCGAATTCGTTCGCAAAGTCGAATGTAACGTTATTTGGTAGTTTCGATACTCCGAGTTATCGATTGTCATCGGTATTGTACCGAACTTTGTCGCAAATGCTCGGTGTTTACGAATATATTTTGCGACCATTTTTGACAGCCCGCAAAGTGATTCGTTAGCTCTATGTAGTCTGTGGTGATTCGTTAAAGTTTGAGTAAAAGAAGAAATCACATTAAATTATGGCGGAGGCATATTAAGCGTGGGATTTAGTCGTGCTTGAACACAGACGCGACATTATTGAACGACGACAAATCGGAAAAAACCGGCGCGACTGTGAAAATGTATTAGATTTGGAGGATTCGGAAATTCTATCTTTGTATAGAGTGAATAAAGAAATGTTCAATGAGCTCGTCATTGAACTTCAGCCATCTCTGCAGAGACAGCGACCTTACGGATTTTCTGTGGAGTCTCAAGTGAGTGTCTGCATTTATCGTTTATTTTTTAAATCCAAATCTATTTTTTTTTTGTCTTATGTAGGTACTTACTTGTTTCTATTTCCTTCCAAATAGGTACTGACGGCACTCCGATTTTACGCAAGTGGCTGCTATCAGTTGCCTACTGGCTTACAGTGGGGTTGCAGCATGAGCCAAAAATCGGTTAGCCGCTGCATACATGCTGTAACCGAGGCTATAAATGAAAAACTGTTGAGGAAGTTTGTGAAGTTTCCTATGACGCAGGAAGAAAGGCGTTTAGCAAAAGAAAAATTTCGAAATGCTCCACACCCTTTTCCAGACGCCATTGGAGCCATAGACTGCAGCCACGTAAAAATTTTAGCCCCGAGGGTTCACGAGGAAGCCTATGTGAGTGGTCACCACGAGGGCCATTCACTGAATGTGCAAATATAGGTATTGTAGGTTGAGATACTTACTTGACGCCGGTTGGAGCCGGGTCTGCACCTGCTTCAGTTTGTCCTCCTAACATTTTATTTTTGAGTATCGACACTACGAATCTACGATTTCTCAAACAAGACAAAATACAACAAACGACAAACGACAAATCGTATTTGTTTTCATGTCAACACAGACTACAATTATATATAGGGTACATGTCAAAAAGTTGTTTTGACACCGACGTTAAGTGTTGCAAGGAGGTAAACTTTAATGCCCCTAGATATTTAACAAATTATTTTAATTCTTTAAAATGGATATTGCTACTTCTTACTTTCCATGAAAAATAATGTTTTCAAGATAAGTTTTACTTATTCACTATACAATTTTCAAGAAAAACAATTATTTTTATTAAATCATGTTCTGCAATTTTCCCGCTATTTATGTAGAGACTGCAGGCCGGTGCTTGTCAAGCAATGTTGACCGTCTAGTGACCCCTTTAAGACTTTGCGACCGAATTCGGTTGTTTATCGATCGCTATCTATGTCGAGACTGCCGCCCCAGGCATTGAGAGACTCAAGTATGAGTGCCTCGGCTTCACCTCGGCCCACATTTTCACAATCGATCAATGCTTAAGTTGCAGGCCGCGACAGTAATATACTATTCTCTTGTATTTTTTGCGGGTTTTCATAGTTCATTATTCCCGGAGTCTGGATTTGTGCCCGGTCGATGGCAATAGGCTTGCCCCCTATTGCATGGGACTTAAACATAACTGGCGAAATGTGGGTGAACTATATATGTATAGGTACACCTCTGCCTAACCCTATGTGTATTATTAATTTATTATCCTACTGCCCATATACCAATACTCTTTCTATCCATATTATCTTTCACACAGTACATTCATCGTTACGTTGGTCCACTATAGCTCTTGTAACTATTTGATATTGAATGTTATATATTTATTTTTCTACCTACGCAGAATAGGGTTAACTTACGTGGAAGTCAAAAAGAAATCGATAGTCAAACCCTCCATGATGGAAATCGTTATTGAATCTGTTACACGTGTCGAGAGTTCTTGACCGACCTTATCGTAACTTTCTCTTAAAAGAAAGGACGAAAGATTTTCAAGGTAGATTATCAATAGCAACCGACTAAAAGCCGACAAGAAAATTCAATGTTACATCAAAGTGGTACTCAAAATGGCGTTCCTAAGCTTTATTTACGGACTTATCTAGACAGGGCCACATCCAGACAAGTTTTATCATCGGAAAATACCTAACTCCCGGCCTCCTAAATCGAGCCATCGTGCAATTTCATGTGAGCCTAAAACATAAAAATAATGATGAGTCAAAGAAAAGGCTTTTATACACATCATTATCTGCCTAGCCTTTTCCCAACTATGTTGGGGTTGGCTTCCAGTCTAACCGGATGCAGCACCAGTAATATTTACATGGAGCGACTGCCTATCTGACCTCCACAACCCAGTTACTAGGTAATACGATACCCCTTGGTAAGACTGGTTATCAGAGTTTCGGGCTTCTGAATACTCGTAACGACTGTCAAAGATCCACGAATGACAGCCGGGACCAACGGCTTAACATGCTCTGAGGCACGGAGGGGTTTTGGTATGTAAAGATGCATCCACAGACCAACCGCGGCAAGCTTAGCTTAACCTGAACGATCGACACAAACTCGTCTCAAGCTTTTATGCATATATACCTACTTATTTCCCATAAACCTACATGGGCAGTTATGAAACGTCAGAAGCTAGGTGCACAGTTCCAATTAGTCGTTTCCTATGGAGCCGGCAAGAAACTCCACGGTTTCTCTTTAAAAAATAATTGGTTTTAACAATGTTTTCAAATTACATTTATATTAATAGGTAGGACAGTGTAGGCCTATTAACAAATACTAGGTACTTAAAAAATAGAAAATGGTCAGCAAACCGAAGCATCTATGAGTCTAGAAGGCCTGCAACGTTTTTAGAATGCTTTAGTCCATTCATCCAGTCTAGACACAGTCCAAAAAAAAACCATAACTATTTATTGGTGATAACGTTTACTACAATCGCCATTTCTGGGAATCGGAGAACCGTTACAGGCCCTTAGCTGGCCCTTATCAGATTAAGGACCTCGAGGAAAAAGGTAAAGGCCCATTAGAACAATTTTCCCGTACGTGTGGGATCCCAAACGGGCCCAATTATGTGCTATATGATATACGCTATATGTTATTACCGTGTGGTTTAGCGAGTGTTAACTGGCCTATTTAGCCGCTGAAAGGCGGCTAATGCCAGGAATTATACTCACAGACGCGAAAATTAACTTTAATTAAGTAGGTACTAGCTTTAGGGTAGCCAGAGATTAGGGTTCTTGCTGTTTTCGGCTGCTTATGAAGACAAATACAACGGGCAAAAGAGTGATTTGTCAAAAGGGCTTTATTCCATTGTTTGTAAATGTAAAACCTTGAATGTAGCCGTGTATAAATAATTTAAAATCTAAGTAAAAGATTTAGATTACGGGAGGAGGGTGGAGGTGTCTCTTCGTTATTATCAGGCATATTTTAACTACTGTGGATAGTATTGGTTATTGCGCAATAGAAAAGTTTGCAGTTCAGATCAAATTATAATTCACGATCAAATTACTCACACTACCAATTCACACACTATAGGTACACGAAAAAACTATTCGGAATGCGATGGGGGGTTCATTAGAAAACCAGCGTCAGACAGCAGCAGAAATGAACCTTTTTGGCGCAGCCGTGAGGCACACACTTATTGTAAAAAAGATAATATTTGTAGTTTTTTATTTTTTTTGTAATTTGTGTTTCACGAACTGTGTCCAAATAAACGTTTTCTTTCTTTTTCTTTTCGATGCGCGACAATTTCTAAACGTGTTCATTGCTTGACCGTCACCGATGAACGCTGCTTAGCTCCGGCCGGTCCGAGTGATATGTTGTAGACCACAGAAATATAGATAGACCTTGCAGAGTCGGACTGTGTCGAGCGCCGCTACAGCCTGCCTGCACTGGCGGGCGTCCCGATTAGTCAACTCAGTAACGTATTCCCGACATATATGTTTAAATAGAATGTAAAAGAAATCAAATTATTTGTGGCTGTACCATACAGTAATTCCCCTTCTTTTATATTATAGTGAATAGTTCATTATTGAACATTGACTGATCATGGAAATAAACAAGCCTCTTTGAAAAATTTCTTCTTCAGTGTAAGCTCCTTATATCGTCCGCCACTATAGGTAAACTATAGCACCAATTTTAGTATTTGTATGGTGTAAATCTTGTGACTCCGTATCAAAGTTGCGACAAACAAATGCGCGACAAATGCTGGAGCGACAGTACGATAGGTCGACCATCAGCGGTGCGACAGCACATCAGCTCGACGAACGTTAGCGCGACATATTGTTTTCACGACAAACGATGGCACGACGAAACTCGACAAACATTTCTATAATATTTTGTTGCTAATAGCAGATATGAAAAAAAAAAAATAGTTTTAGGTTCTTTAATACATGGTTTTCGCTTACCTTGCTCGTATCTGCACTCGCGCACTGCAGTCATTTAACATTGACAATAAAGAATATTGCCAATAAAAACATTAAAAACGAAAGTACTTAGTACTTCATATTTTTTTGTATCTGCTATTAGCAACAAAATATTATAGAAATGTTTGTCGTGCTTTAGTTTGTCGGGCGAAAATTGTGTCGCGCTATCGTTCGTCGATCAAAAGTTTCATCGTCCCATCGATGGTCGTGAAAACAATCAGTCGCACTAACGTTCGTCGAGCTGATGTGCTGTCGCACCGCTGATGGTCGACCTATCGTACTGTCGCTCCAGCATTTGTCGCGAATTTGTTTGTCGCAACTTTGATACGGAGCCAAATCTTGTCAGGTGGAATAAAGAACTAAATTGAAATACAGTTTTTTTACATGTCAAGTTTTTGTAAATGAACAGACAGCTGTGCTGCTGGGGAGTATTTGGGCCACTTCTTCTTCCCACTAACTGTCCACGGACCACGGACTGTCTTATGCAATTTTGACGTTCGAAAAGTGCTGATTCTCAGCCTACTTTGAACAAATGACCCTCGAAGATGGTTCAATTCTCACTGTAGTCATCGTTATCTGCCTGACCTTGCCCCAACTATGTTGGGTTGGCGTCCAGTCCAGAATAACTGGATGCATCTGAATACTTGTGTTTTACACATTGACTTGACGGAAATAGCGTTATGATAACGTTACATAATAGCGTTATGTAAAGTTCCAGTAACCATTTACGAACGAATTTCTTGACGAAACGAAAATCTATTCGAAATAAATCTTCAACTATTAATTTAGTTACGATCCGGGTCATCATCATCATAATCAGCATATTAATGTTCCCACTGCTGGGACACAGGTCTCCTCTCTGTGAGAGGGAGTGGGCTGTAATCTACCACGCGGGCCCAGTGCGGGTTGGTAGATGTCACATGTCTTCGAATTTTTGGTTCTAAGACATGCCGGTTTCCTTACGATGTTTTCCTTCACCGTTTTGAGAGCAGTGGTGATGATATTATTTACACAAAGTAAAGCCCATGCTTGGGTCCGAACCCACGACCTACAACTCGTAATTCGGGGCCGTTACCACGGGCCACCACTGCTCTAAAATCCGGTCGGAACGGTGGAAATGTTCGTTACTGGAAATAGTTCCTGGTGATGAAATTATTTACACAAAGTAAAGCCCATGCTTGGGTCCGAACCCACGAACTACAACTCGTAATTCGGGGCCGTTACCACTGGGCCACCACTGCTCTAAAATCCGGGTGGAACGGTGGAAATGTTCGTTACTGGAACTATACGTAACGCTATTTTGATCGTTTCAAGTCCCTGGTTTTACATGCAGCAACTGCCTTTCTGACCTCCACAACCCAGTTCCTAGGTAACACGTTACCCCATGGCAAGATTGGTTGTCAGACTTCAGACTCGTCTGTTCTGAATTCGCGCTGTAGTCTCGTCCTAAAAAGTGATATCGGAATTCTTGCAATATTTTTCTGGAAGCACAAAAAAAGCAATAAGTAACCACTCAAGCTTACGCGTTAATCTTAAGTTAACCATGAAAATTGCGAAAGCAATTTAAAAGGATTTTATCGCTAGCACTCTGCTTGTTTTATTATTATTTTTAACCATCAGGCTAGATTATATTGTTATTAGACCAGGGCCACCAGGCTTTAGTAACTAATTACTTAAATCCCAACTGGAGAAGAAATGGATCTTCTCCATCAAGTCTGTAGTGTCAAGAAGTAGGTATTGACTGGCTTTCTATTAGTTAATAGACTCAGGCGTGACTTTGCGGAAATCCATTATAAACTTCAATAGACGACGTATATTTAGTAACCTAATACGCTTAACTGACTCCTTCTTCTTTCTTCGTTCTTAAAGACTCCTAAAGAACCCTGTAAGAAATCGACACGTGTTTCACCTCTCAACGAGGCATCCTCAGGATGACGATTGACTTGTTGCGAACCTGGACACGAGGTTTTGCCACGACAAGCGCCGAACGCAGAGTGAACTACACCGCCCGACAACCCCACTTATTATAGGATTGCAAGTCAATGTACAGTCTTGCGGACTGTACTTTTTTTTTCAAAATCTGTGAATGTAGATGAAAATGTATCAAAAACTTAAGGACAGTTTCCTGGGACCGTTTTCCTGTAGCTACAACGGTTAAGGTAGCTGTCCTTACAGCCCCATCTCAAAAATCCGACCTGTATATGTCAGCCAAGGTTTTAGATTCGACTAGGTACTGTAAAACTCGCTCGTTTTTTAATGTTTAGGCTATGTTGTCCCACTATATGGCAAAGGTTTCACTTTCTCTTTTCCACTCTTCTATCTTGTGAAAATTAATTAACAAATAATTGATCTGACGACAAGATACTAAAATATATACCAAATACCAGAGGACCGTCTCATCGTAAATTCATCATCATCGATATTAATTTGGCCTTAATTGATATTAGTTTCGTCTTTATGATAGTATTCCCCCGTGGACGAAATAGCCCGAAGTTAAGGCTTCAGCGTAACTAGTATGCCGAATTGCCGAGCAATGTTTCAGTAACTTGGACTTTGAAATTGAAAATTTGGAATTGAAATGGCGCTTGGATACTACCCGATGAGTTGGTATTAATTGCTAAATCTGTATGGCTCTTTCTGGGATTTTGAAATAAGGAAGGTATAGCGATAGGAAAGGCGAAGACCATCTTGGATGGCTAATCAGTCCTTAATTTTTTACTAAGACCCACAATTTTTTTACTGCTTCAACATTTATCCGTCTTCAGAATCAGAATCATCTCAGCGCTGCAGCGCTTTTTTGCCTTCCTTTTACAATTCTCAATATTTCAACAAACATAAGTAAGCCAACTCAAAATAAAGGCTCATGCAGACCAGTGCGACGCGACGGCGCGATGCGACATGAACAATACAATTTCCAAGAAAACTTCACGGTATAACAATAGCCGGTGTCGCGTCGTGCTAGTTTGAACGAAGCTTAAAGCAGAACAACATTATCATCTTCATAATTATATTGCATAAAACAAAACCTTTTATTCCATCGCGAACAGAATTTACAGCTCAATTTCATTGCTAGATTTTATTAGAATACTTCTAGTCGTTCAAAGCCTGGCTTTAAGATCATGTTTTGTACAAATACGACAAGCATTTTCTCAACCTTTCAACGACATCCATATAAACAAATTAAAGGTTTTTCTCTCGCAAAATCTTGTTATTAACGTTCGTAAAATCTCGTCTCACAAGCTAAACTTTTGCAGTTACAAAGTTTAACGTTACTACTAATACAACATACACTCCATACAAAACTTCCAAATGAAATATGAAATAGCTTAGTCGGTTACTTAACATGCGAAATTTTACAATATCCCGCGAAGCTTCACCATTTGCCGGGTTTTCGCATCGTCATAAAACCCCTATGTTACTTAAGTTTTATCAATAAAGTTACTGCTTACATGCCTTTTACTTAAGTACTGTAAATAAGTGAAAAATCAAAGAAAACTGGCCAAGGTACTTAAGTGGAGGAGGCACTGTTCTAAGTACTTAATACTCAATACTTTATTGCATTCCACATGTAGGTATTCTTAGATGGTAAAACTTATAATAAGATCATAATGTGGACCCTGACTTAATTTACAGGCAGGACACAGGCAGGATACAGGCAGGGACATTGACGCGAAAACTTTTACCATGGACTCAGTACATGATTCTGAACCGCGTAGATATTGTACTTTTCTATGAAACAGCCCATATTTTTAAATAACCGACGAAAAATTTCAACGCAGGGGCGTTCAGCATCACGTACTGAATCCATGGTTAAAAGTCCCTGCCACCCTGTATTTATTTCTTTCCACAATTTAGGTGGTAGGTTTTACGACGACGTGATCATTGTAGACCCTGTTGATCACAGCCAAATAGGACAGAGGAAGAGGGCTTTAATTACATTAAATTAAAATTCTTTAACATTTTTCTTATGTCACATTTTATGAAGTTCCTTCATAAAATGTGACATAAGAAAATAAGAGCAGCAGAAAGAGTGGAACAGTTGATGGTGCTGATGCTGAAGATACTTATAGGCAGTGGCGTAGCTACCGGAGGGCTAGACGGGGCAGTGCCCCGGGGCCCCCAAGGTCAGGGGGCCCCTGGCCTACAGGGGGACTCTGACTTACAAACTATAAATTGAACTAGTGAAAGTTTCTTCCACATTCGGAATATAAATAAACCAGATTCCAGGAACGCGACTTTAATAATGGCAACTTATTTATTAACGTCGAAAAACGTCGAATTCGGAACACGATGAATACGGAACAAACTATTCTAAATAGTATAGTTGGGCCCTAGTTTATTTTTTGCTACACACATCGTAAATGATATTTTGTTTAAAATGTCGCGAAAATTGTTAAAGTCGACCCCGAAAATGGCATCCTAAACTTCATTTGAAGTGTCTTTTGGTCTTTGCAGTCTATTGTTTGATTAACCTACAATGGCGTCATCTTCTTTTCGTGTAGTTAGTGTCTAACCTGGTTCAAGAGTTTTAAAGCCGTCCATGGGCCTCTGACTGCCATCACAGGCCGTCGAAAAATATTTCGCAGGTATGCCGGTTTCCTCACGATGTTTTCCTTCACCAACTTTGAAGCAAGTGATAGGTACAATACGCTCATGAATCCGAAAAGTCTGCGGTGCGTGTCTTGGGTTCGAACTAGAGACCTATGTAATATGAATTTCATCATAATATTGGTCTACTATTTTCTTCTAGTCAGCTATCCTTTTTTGCAACCAGCTGGACAAGTCATGGTCGTAAAATCGACCTTACAAAACTTCGACATAAACCTATCTTATCTTGTTACTGGAGCGAGGCAAGTCACCGAAAATTTATTCATCGGAAAATTCCGGCGCCTGCATTAAAATACTATGAAGTCGTACTTTGGCGGTTGAATGCAGTTATACACAACAAGTGCAATAATCATCTAGGTACTAAAAACTCGCGTTTGGCACAAAAGTTGAGTGCTAATGCACTTTCAGAAAGTTCACGCTCTAATGGCACAATTGACTCGGCGAAACGGATCAGTGAGTAGATTTGTATGTTAATATCAAGTGGCTATAATAATACTGGAACTATTATCAAAAAGCACAATAGAAACAGTATTAAGGCGACGATAACAGATTTTTAATGATTTTATACTTTTTCTTAGGCGGTTTACACACGGCACCGCGCGCTTATTTCGCATTAACTTGTCGATGGCAAAAATAACACCAAAATATATGTTCTTAGTTTTTTTTTTATTTGTTTGGCCCAAAACTCAGCATCGCGGATACCGTTTGCTGGCGCTGCTATTAGGTCCTCATTTGTGCAGGTGACAGGGCATGCGGAGCAAGATGGGAGGTGAGCCATTGTCTGTGGAGAGACGCCGCATACACACCGAAGGTCTGAGCCGTCCATGAACCCCCACTTGTGGAGGTTGTCCTTGCTACGACCTACTTGGGCACGAAGTCTATTTAAGGTTTTCCAAGTAGACCACGGTAACTTGTGGCCGGATGGGAGGCTCTCTGATGGTTCAATGAAGATCAGGGGGCTTAACGAGTACTGTTAATACTTTGGAAAATATTTATTATAATAATATTTTTTTCCAAATTATTAACACTACTCGTTTTGACGTGATCTTCAGTATAAAATCATTAAAACTCGGTTATCGTCGCCTTAAGCTTACCAGCACACATATTTATGAACCGTGAGAGGTTTTTGGTTGTGTGGTTAAAATAAAACCAATGTAAAATAGTCTAAGTGTTTTGGAAATAAATAATAAGGCAGACAATACTGAAAAAAGGAAATAAATATAGTGTGGAAACCCGGGTATATCCGGGATCTTTGTATGCAGAGAGCATTTGCCCTGAACAAAAACAATATCAGTCCGGAATTTAAAGTACGCAATCTTTTCAACATTTTCGACTACCATTGGAGGTAACATATTCTTTGCAAGAAATAAAAATATAACCCACCTGGTATAACAAAGGTCAAAGAGCAAATATTGGTGCACTGGACTACACTTGAGGCAAATGTCTCAAGAATCTTGCAGAACTAATGGCAAAGTCCAACTTCCATGATACTTCAGGGATCAAAAGTGCAGGATTTCTATGAAAATACGAATATAATATTTACATCAAAGCACGCAGGCAATATCACCGACTCTCAAAGACTACATAGTGCACGCAAACGTTTCAAGAAAGCTTGAACAGCTGCCATCTTCTTTAATTGGCTCGACTTGAAACCCAATTAAAATATACTCCATGTTTTTGTTTAATTCCCTGATCTGCTTTCGAAATTAAACAGCTCCTATTTCTTTGGATTAAACGGAGTAATTACTTGGCGTTTTAAGTTTAAAGGTCAGTTTATTTATCTTTGGGGAGTTCTCTTAATGTTGCTGATCTAAGTGATAACGGTATTAGATAAGGAAAACTTGGTATAATTTGCTTGCCAGTTACCGCATCGTTGGTTACGGAAACAGTTTTCCTTGACGACTGCCGTGGGTCTAGTTGTCGCAAGCGCTACTCCTGAGCATGAGGTTCTGGATTCGATTTATTGACATAATCTACTCATTACAATGTTTTTATTTTATGAGTTGTATTTAAATATGTGGTAATGTTAATTATTTTTGCATATAGAATTAAGTTTTTCCAACTGAACAGACAGCTCTGCTGCTGGGGAGTTTTTTGCGCCACCTCTTCTTCCCAGCTAAAGTACTAGGAAGTGTTTTTGGGGACTGTCTTATTTAATTTTAACGTTCGTAAACGGCTGATTCTAAGCCTAGTTTGAATAATTGAGTTTTTTTGTTTTTTTTTTAGTTTCCGGGTCGGGCATAGTGTCATTGGTTTTTTTTTATCTGGAGTTGCTCAGCAGCAGTCCGGAGTCAGGATTTCGCCCGGTTGACTTGTTACTTAGACATAACTGACGAAATGTGGATGTACTTATAGGTACACCTCTGCCGAACCCTTTGGGGAATATAAACGTGATATTATGTTTTCCTTGAGATCGGTATAAAGCCAAATTTTTTCAGTTTCATTTACAGAAAACGAATCCACGGTATCTGTGACGGAGTTTTTCTCTTCAATAGTGTAATATGGTTTCATGTTCTACAATACGGTTCGGAACACTTTTTCGAATCAATAGGTAAAATGAGACTTTATTTGAAAACTGAGCATTAATAATAATACTTCTGTAATCTGTTCCTAGATTCAAGGCCAGAACGCCCAAAACTGTAGCCGCTATACGGTTTGTTTCTCACTAAATGATAATACCACCAGAAATGATTTAAGACTTACGCATTGCGCTGAACCGCTTTCAGTTCGCTAAGCCCAAAGTCTTGCATAACGAGGCGTCCGTGACCAAACCTTTTGCCGCTTCAGTCTCAAAAAACAAATCCTGGCAAAAAATATAAGTACACAAATTGTCGTTCTCTTAACTGCGGTAAACTTAAATAAGCTCAGGTGTTTAGTAGAGAGGCCACAGATTCGATTCCCAGCGGGGGTCGTTGTAATTTGTAATCTTATTAGTACAGCGCTCTTGAGAGTGTCGGGGGAAAATAAGGTTTTAGAAGGCACGTTTTTCTTTTAATTAGGAACTAACAGTTCAGTTTCAGTGCACGTTTTTCACTATAATGGTAAAATAAGAATTGTACCTTTATAGTGACAAACGTGCACTCTGTGCCCCGATGCGCGACGCCTCTTAATACGGTCTACACAACTCATGTCGTCACCACAGTTCTGTCTTATTATTAGTTAAGACGCAGATATATGCCAGTGTCTTTGCAAGTTCTGTACTGAGCTCACGCAACGCGTCGTACATCCAGCCAATAATAGGACTCGCCCATGAAAGAGCGCTGTCCCCAATTTGACGCATTAGTAATTTATTATACATAAAACAAAAGATATTTTAATAAAACACGTAAATTAAAAAAACAATAATTAAATTAAGTATATTTAAAAAGGCGAAGGTTTCAGAAAAATACGCTTGATAGATTTTGCTTTATTCTCAGTTTTTTATCCGCGTTAGACAAAATTAATTTCACTATGTAAAAAAAACATCATAATTTAAATTATTCACAGATTAATTTATTAAGAAAATGCTCTAATTTAACATGTATTTTTTCCAAATCAGTAACACTACTCGTTTAAAGACGTGATCTTCAGTATAAAATCATTAAAAGTCGGTTATCGTCGCCTTAAGTTGTTATTGTTATTATTTAAATCCTGTAATATTTTGACGTTGACAGGCGCACAGTTATAAAAATCGGGTATTTCGGTCCTTCTGTCCTTATTTCTGTAAAGTACCATAACATTGAAGGTTTTCATTCGATGTCCGAAGCAATTTATTCGTGAAGTGTGACGAGTGTCAGGGGACTCTAGTCCCTAGTTGTGTGTTATTTACGTTTTAAAGTTGCGTATACAATATTTTACAGGTTTACAGGATTTGAAAGGTATTCTGTTGTTTGTTTTTTGTTGTATTTCTTGAGAAGTTGGGCGATATGTCTTTTACTATGTTCATTCAAAATTCTCATTGCCATTTAGTACTTATTTGAAAAATTCTACCCATTTGCCTTCACGGTTAGTTTAGCTTAGAGAAGCATTAATTCTTACAGATCAGATTACTTAGGTATGAATAAGGGACTGCTCACACTTATTCAGCTCCATTCGCGTTTCGCTGAACGATTTTGGTTACACTAAGGGCCTAAACATAAATATAACCGCGTTGCGGCGCCGCAACGCAAAAATTAGCGACGGCACTGTAAAGATTTTCTTAGGAAATTGTCCAAAGCCTCTGCGTTGCGGCGCCGCAACGCGGTTATGTGTTTAGGCCCTTATACAGTTCTGCTTCTATCAGCCGCGTACAGCGCTGAATGCGGCACTCGCATGATAATAACACATTTTGTCCTCATTTTATACTTGTTTGCCTCGAAAGCTGAATAGACGCTGAAAGCTGAACGGATGCGTACGCGTGTCCATACAAGATCGTTGTTTTCTATGGGGATAAGCTGAATAGAGCTGAATAAGTGTGAGTAATCCCTAAGACAAGACAAGTGGCGAATGCAGAAAGAAAGGTTCCACCTCCTTAATAATTGTATTTTCATGTTGTTTCATGCAGTATACGCGAGCTTTTGATTCAAATTGTACCTATGTATTTTATGGATAGTTTACTAGTTTATTGTTGTTTTTTTTTGTTAAAATATAGGTCTCTAACAGTGTTCTTAATGTTTTTATTAAATTGGATATTTTTATGTATTTGCTTGTGATTGCTGACGGTAAAGAAAAAGGTTTTAGTGGCACTAAAGCACATAATTTAAGGCCTATTTGTAGATGAATGAACATAGTACTTACTACCTGCCGTATTTATGTTCCAAATAAAATCTTTGAGTGTTTTACTCAATCATAAATTGCTAAAGAGAGGTTTGGAAATCTCTTATTAAGTTTCTTTGTCATTAAGTTTTATTAACGTAAACTAAGTTCTCGATTCAGGAAATTTAGATGATATACCGAAATACATCTGGTAAATTTTTAAGGCGACACTAACCGACTTTTAATGATTTATTACTGACGATCACGACTAAACGATTAGCGATAATGATTTGGAAAAAATATATGTTAAATTAGACCATTTTCTCAATAACTTAATCTGTGAATATTTAGATTATGTTTATATAACATAGTGAAATTAATTTGTACGATCGATATGTCTAACGCGGATAAAAAACTGAGAATCACGCAAACACTATCAAGCGTATTTTTTAAAACCTTCACAATTTTAAGATAATTTAATTATTAATTATTTAATATACGTGTTTTTATTAAAAATACCTTTTGTTTTAATGCGTCTAATTTGGGACACCGCACCTTGATAGGAGACTCATATTACTGGCTTGACGTACGAAGCGTTGCGTGAGCTCAGCACAGAACACGCAAGCTAACCACTCGGGGTCACAGGCATGTATCTGCGTCTTAAGACGTACTAAAGAAAAATCTTTTCACAAATCACACAATAATTGAATTCAAGAAAATTGGAAAATACAATTCTCTCATTTCATTTTCTTCGCAGTTTCAATAATATTTTTAATTTATTTCCGATTACCCAGTACGGCACCGCTATCGTATAACAATGAATGACGTACATAATCATATTAATCGTCTGACCGAATCCGATATTGAAGAAAAGGAAGTCTCGCTTACAATGGGAAAATGAAAAGTAAATTAATCGGGATTTTATTAATCTTTTATAAGCTAATAAAGCTCTATTATCATGAAGAAATAATAACAGCCTGTTACTGTTTCACTGCTGATTAAAGGCTTCTTCTCATACAGAGATGGCACGAGCATTGATCACCACGGTTGCTCCAGACGGGTTTGCGATTTCAAGTCCAACTATCTCATTACGCAACACATTTTCGTAAACGATCTCGACTAATCGGTTTCATTTTGACAGTAAAATAATATTCATTGCGTTATTTTTTTCGAACTTATTAAGCAATGGATTAGCAATCTGTTTCAAAACGATTTAAATTCAGAATGCCTATACTATCAATTTGACAAAAATATCATAATAGAGTTGAAGTGTCTTCTACGAATGTCTCAATTGAATCTTATAGAGATAGGTCAGTAACCCTAGTTGGAAGTACTTGTATAACAATGCACGTGATTGTCAGAGGAACCAACCGTAACCGAATGATGGGTCATTCATATTGGCAGCCATTGAAGAGGTTGAGTGAGAAGGTCCGTTCCATACAAAACGGAAATTAGGAATCTATGGCCTTATAAAGTTATAACCTAACAAGTAAGGAATGGGATTCCCTGACACCACCACCTGAGCGGTGGTGGGGGTGAACCAGTGGAACCCAGACACGTGCTTTACTTTGTGTAAATTATTTCACCACCACTGCTCTCAAAACGGTGAAGGAAAACGGCTTGACCAAGAACCAAAATTTTGAAGATATACCTATGTGATCTAAGTGATCTAACCCGCACTGGGCACGTGTGGTTGATAACGAGGCACACCCTCTCACCGAGAGGAAACCTATGTCCCTGCAGCAATAAGGACGTTATAGACTCATTATGATTCCTTTCTTGTTAGGTTATTTGCTTCTAGCTCCTATCAACCCCTTGGAACCTAAAACCTGAAGTTTTAGGTTCCAAGGTCTGTTATAGGTAAATTGATATCGATATTACTACTACAGTGTGCGCGGAACTAGTTGACCGCTTGAAAGTTCCGGCTAGTTTAGACAAAACGCACATGAGATTGCAATAGCGAGATGATTTGTGATGAGATGAGCGGCTAACTAGTCGCGCGCGGACTATAGATTACTACTTAGTTATCGTTTTTCTAACGTCAGATATCTTTTATCCGTGAATGAAATTGACGTCTGAGAATATTTGCATGGAAACGCTGTGAAAAATTCAAAATTATTCCTCGGTTAAAGTTATCCGGGGTTGGAAAAATCAAAAGTAAGAGTATTTTTAACTTTGTGTTACTTGATGGCATACTGTTGCGTTGTCAAAACTTCAATAAGTATTAAAGGTATTTGTATGGGTATTTGTACATTCTCTATGAAAGCTTGTTGAATTAAAACTGACTTAAAACACAATACTCTTAAGTAAATTGCGAATTTGCAACAAAAATATGACCTCTGATTACAAAGGAATCAGCTCCATGATGACATGAGCTCGACTGTATAAAATTCGCAGAAATCCCAGTAAGAATGAACGTAGAATTGTAAGAAATCAATCGTTGGAAAGGTCGAGAACCGTCTATAAGAAAACGAGACACAATTGACGTTTATTGACGACAACCCGTCAGTAACTTAGATTTGTTGAAGTGGTTAAACCAAAGAGATTAAAGATACTATTGAGAAGCTATCAGAAAAATGTAATAGAAAAACTGTGATCCCATGTCTCAGTGACGCCATTTAGCAGCGGGACATGTCCCGGTAAATAAGTCGTTGGTCCCGGTTTCGAAGTAGGGGACAATTATATGATCACAAATTCCTTCGTACCTAACCTATCTAAGGTGTAATCCAAGACGGGAGGTCTGCCCGGCTTGGCCAGAACACCGCCGTGTCCTCGTGGAGGCGATCGGCGGCGGTGACCTCTCGCTCTCTGGTCCAGGCCATGGTACGGAACGAGAGGACATGGGAAGTCACCTCCTTCTGCGAAGCAGTAATGCTTACGAAGGAGGACGCGGAGTGCGTGAGGGAGAAACAAATTTCACGCCCTCACGCCCCTAGTCGCCGCAGGAGTCGCCCTGGGCGTCGGGAATTCCAGGCCGATTCCCGGCCACCGTAGGCGCGGGGTTGCGGACGGTGAGCAATGGGTAGTTCGTCGTCCGATAAGGACCAGGCCTGGGTCGACTGCGCGTTGTGTTCGCTGACAGGGTCCGCTAGGGCTGATACCTGCCAGGGTCGCGGGAAAGTCCGAAAGGGATACCGTGGCCCCTGGCAACACAGGCAATTATAGAAACACGGCTGGGTTTTAGTTATTATTTGATTATATCCCACCCAAAAAAAAAGGCAATCCAAGATCTAAGCGGTCACAAAGACAGACGAAAAGCAATCACAAAGACATAATAATGTTAGTACACACAAAATAGATAAAAACATTACCCTCCTTCTGGGGCAGTCGGGGAAAAAGTTCTACAATCGCGGCGATGCCGCCGGCACTGTGTGTAGTAGCCATTAGATCATTCCTCAAACATATGACGGGCCTGCCTCAACCACTCATTGTATTCTAAGCGGATCTTCTGATAATATCTGTCTTCCGGTACACCACTTAAAGTTCCACTTCAAATTGAAGCAACTATGATATACTCGTATTTATGTAAACATCATTGTTTCATGACCAGTAAGTGGTTGTATTTAATGGTGCATTAAATTAAACAATATGTGTAGCAGAGCCATTGATTCGTGGCTTGAGATCTGTTTAGGATAACAATGTGTCTATTATATTATTAGTAACAAACTTGCTGAGCCGATAGACGGTGTCCTATCCAAACAATAAATCATGCCAAAATCCCGTAGGAAAATGGTCGTTCAGTTTTTATTGCACGACTCATAATGCGAAGCATTAGAGTGTGCTCTACGATCGAAAAATATTTTTTGCCCCATTTCTGCAACTGTTTTTATTGTTACACTCCTGCTAGTACACAGAACCTACTTAATTTATGTACCATTGTATAGATGATTAAATGGAGATTAATACTGTACTTTTTAATAATTGATTTAATGCAGCAGAAATGGAAAAAGCATCAAAATAGTTGAAAAAAAATTCCTGTCCGTCAATTTATGAACCCTGAAAACATTGTAGCTTGCGATAAAATCAATTAATTGAGTCAATGTTTTGTTTATACATTCGTTTCATCCATAGAAGGAACCCTATTGAAAATGGCTCTTTTATTCAAAGTAGTAATTAGTAATTATAATTAATAAAATACTAACTAAAATATACTATAAAAGAAGACACCGCGAACAAAAAATGTGTCCCTTGGATGCTTTGACGTTTGACTATTGCGGTGCATGCGCGTTGCGAGGAGATTCTCATAGAGTAATGCACCCGCAGATGCGACACAGTCTGCTTCTTCTGCCTACTTGATACCTAACACAGTTTTAACTGCAGAACATTATTCTAATTTCCATTGTATTAATGATGAAAATTATGTGAGATGGTTCACTTGGCAACCACGTTTGCTCATTACGATTTTTTTGCACAAATGTTATCCATTTTTCCCTTGTTTCCTGGAGCTCGGACGTGGAAATCTTAAAGGGAAAAATGCCACAAATTGTAATAATTATTTGATGACAAATAACCATAAACCATAATATAATAAAACAAACATTAATATCAGCGTTCAAAATATTAGATACTTAATATAAAAAAATTCCGCCATAAAAACAAACGGCAGCTATTTGTACCTACACTTCACTTCTGAATGTTTTAGTCTATGGCGAATGGCGCCGTAAAATATTTTGTTCATATTTCAGTTAAAAACTTTAGAGGTATGAGGAACAGGGTGTAAAGTTCACTCATCCTCATTTGAAAAGGGAAGATCCTCCGGCCAGACGGGTGTTTGTGTCTGGCGGGCAACTACAACCGTACCGTACCGTACGTTGATTTCGGATAGTTTTATCTATGTCGGTCGCGTGGTAAACTCTAACTGCGCGATGCAGGATCTGTGTGACGTCATGTCTTTGCTGCGTAGCTCGTATGTGGTGGTGTAACCGCTACATTATTCTCCTCCGGAGACCGGAGGTCGATATGAGAGAGATTGATATCGATGCGAGTTTAGAAATTTTACCCATATTGATGGGTAAAAAGCAGTCAAAACATACTTCATGAAAAATGATAAATTGTTAATTTTTGTTAGAAACTATGTTTTAAATTTCTTTTTCGTTTATGAATGAGAGTTATGAACTTATGAGGCGTGCACTTTTGGATTTTCCAAACTATCTTTTTTGTTTTTTTTTCCGGAAAACTTTCCAAGTTTTCTTTCCATATACACCTAATTCGGACTATTACGGACATTTTGAAAGAAATAAAAAGACCGATTCTTAAACACGTGTCTTTACTCATCATTATGAACAACTTTTACTATGGTACCAAACCTGAAATTGCGAAAAAAATCTGTTGTTCCCTATATTTATGTTCGCATAATATGTCAAAATGTTACTGTAACCCTAGCTGATATTTTTTTCGCGATTTCAGTTTTGATTACATAGTGAAAGTTGTTCATAATGATGAGTAAAGTCCCGTGTTCAAGTATCAGTCACTAATTACCAATCACCCTATATATTTTACTAATAATACTCGTTTAATAGTATAGGATGTAGCTAAATTATGATGTCGTAACTTCTTGAGGTGCTTTGGAGGTGTAAACATAGCTGTTTGTTCATATACAGGGAGGTCACAATGTGGCTTTTGTTATGCACGTACTCTTAGTAAATTTTCGACACCTCTGACTTACAACGACCCACAAAAAGTTAGGATGATTATCAAGGACTTAATAATCGAGCTACTACACTACTCGTAGCTCCTGTTAAAGTTACAGCTAGTATAGTTTTTAATTCTCGTTTCTCGTTCGTCTTAGAAGCGGGTTTGCTCTGTAGTAGAGAAATGGTCTAAAAATACATAAAACCTTAACATACACCCAAGACACAGAATAAATAAGTAAAAGTATTATAGCTTCATAGAAAACGCCCGAAACGATGCGCTTCGAAATCTCAGTGTATATCAGCTATCTAATTACGCAACACATTTTCGTAAACGATTCCGACCAATCTGTTTCATTTTGACAGTTCAACAACATTCATTGCATTATTTACGTTATTGAGCAGATCTTTTTTACGAACTTATGAAGCAATGGATTAGCAATCTGTTTCAATTTTATTTAAATTCCGATTGATCGTGTATTACGTAATTAGGGTACAGATTATCAGTATCTAGTGCGCAGCAGTAACGTACGGACGCGGAAGGTGTAACTACCGAGCGGCTGTAGGAAATTATTTCAAGTTCACTGCCGAGATATAATACTGTTACTTTGTTATACTGTGCCCAAGATCTATTCAATTAATAACATTTCTCCCAACCCTTCCTCAGATCCTCATAACCCAGTACACTACATTACTTTCGCCTCAAACCTCAACAACCCGAAACAGCCGCATCCAAGTGTCGCATTGTCGCATATTTTTATGATCGTGGCACAGACAAAAGATATTAAACCGCCCAACTGAGTTATTGGTCCAATATCTGTACAACAATGACCGCCAACAATGACCCATGGTCACAATGGATAATAAATAGATGGGCCAGAAAAATGCTGAGTCCTGAAATTGTTTCGTTTTGTATCCTTTATTGTGGTCGTAAGCAATTATGTTGGTAGATGCAGCTGGCCCAATTTTTGGGGAGTATTTGTACTGGTAATTGTGTTGATATAGTGTCTTAAGGCCGTTTTATTTTGTGGAAATTACTCTCTTATCAGTTCTTCTCAGAGTCATTAACAAAAACGATGTATGAACTTCCGGAAGATCAACTAATAATACCAAACTACGGTGACCAATTTTATTGTGTTTGTCAAGCGTGGCCATTCTGACCATTTCCTCCTTCGTTGCTTCATTAAGGGCACCCTAGTCATTCATTCTTCCATGCTAACGTCGCCGCGTCGGATGGAGTTTTCTTTACTGTTTGACGGTGTAAATTAAAAATTATATCTACTTGTATCGTCATTATCGAGCCCTATACGGAAACAGGATTAAAATAAATCGGTCAAGTGCGAGTCGGACTCGCACACGAAGGGTTCCATACCATGTCGTACAAGATTTAACACTATGCATTTTTGTAATACTTTCGTAAAGGTAACAACAGAGGCGCTATAAAAAAACATAAATATTTGTAAAGAAATTGTCTAATTTTAATGAAAAAATTTTGTTGTGTTAAATTATAGGTGTAGAAGTCTATTTCATTTATTTTAGTAACATGCATTAACTAAATTCAAAGTTATTTATTTTCTACTAACATAGTATTAGTAGGTATAAATAGATATATGTGTTGTAACAGTAACTGGGTTGTGGAGGTCAGATAGGCAGTCGCTCCATGTAAAATACTGGTATTCAGCTGCAACCGGTAAGACTGGAAGCCGACCCCAAGATAGTTGGGAAAAAGGCTAGGAAGATTGATTGATTGAAATAGGTATATGTGGTAGGTAAGCAGGTAGATATGTAGGGTAGGTAGGTTAGGTTAGGTAGCAGTTAGGGTAGGTAGGTAGGGTAGGTAGGTAGGGTAGGTAGGTAGGGTAGGTAATTAGGTAGAAATATGTAATTAGGAAAGGTAGGTGCGCCGTAGATAAGTACTTAGTGCTAACCGTGCGAAGCCGGGCCGGGTAAAGCTAGTTACTTATAAATAAAAGGATTTCTCTTGCTACATCAGACTTTATTGTACAAAATAAGTAGAATGCAAGAAGTACGCCAAATTTTTATTACAACATTCCGTCAATACAGGTATTACGTTATTTTTGATAGTCATAATTCAAATTCAAAAGTCATTTATTCAAACTAGGCTAATTACATAAGACAGTCCCCCAAAAACGCCCGCCCTTCACCACGTCCTAGTGCTTTTGCTGGAAAGAAGAAGTGGCGCAACAAACTCGCTAGCAGCGCAGCTGTCTGTTCAGTTACGAAAAAAAACTTGATTCTATACAATAGTATGCAAATATTTTACATTACTCAACACAAAACATTAAATAAAATATATTTGCCATAATGACAGCTAGCACACGCCAATGTACCAACAAAAAAAAATATCGAAATCTAAACTCAAGCGAAAATAAAAATTGTTTTTACACATCCCATCGGACTATGAGAGTGAGGGAAGAGAGAGTGCACTCGTGTCTGCGCATACACTTGTGCACTATAATATATTATCTCCCACGCCGAAGGCTAGTCTCCGATTGGCCGCCGTGGCTGAATATTTTTACACAAATAAGTTTTCTCAATATGAAATTGTATCCACAACGGTTTAAGGTAACTGAATAGTACCCTGTATGTACCACCATTCATTTCAATGTTACTGAATATTATTGTCTATTGGAGTGTAGTTTTAACATGAGGTACGAGTACACACATCAACACGGCAACACCGTCTAGGGATACTTTGAAAAAAGTCGATAAAGTTCTTAAACTCAAAAAATACTGGCCGGTTTTAAAATCTTTTGAAGAGAGCTTATTTTGTAGACCTTTTTGGATGATCGAAATAGTATATGCTGCCATGATAGTAGGTACTTACTAATTCCATGTCATTACTCCGACTAGTAAATAGTTATCTGTGGAATTTATATCGCATAATATTAGCATGAAATACAAAATATTATTTTTAAGTTGCAGTAAATCGCCCATATTATATAAAATACATTATTAATCGGCGTTTTTAGTATTTGTTGATTATAAACAGTATACGGTACATGATACACACAAGTTTCAAATTCCTAATTTGTTTAGTTGTTGAGATAGAGCTCGTACAAAAATAGTCTAAAACAGACAACTTCTACGGCCCCCTAATTCATCATTTTTGAAGATAAAAACAAATAAAAATTATATTTATTTTCTACTTGATGAGCTCTAGACAATGATACCCCACATGCCAGGGACAGATTTTTTTTTTTTCAAAATTTAATTTTGTTGTATGGCGACCCCCCTTTATTTTTTAATTTTATTATTTGTTGCTCTTGCGGCAATAGAAATGCACAATCTGTGAAATTTTCAACTGCCTACCTATTACGGTTCATGAGATAGAGCTCGCTGACAGACAGACGGACAGCGGAGGCTTATGAATAGGGTTCCGTTTGTCACCCTTCGGGTACGGAACCCTAAAAAGTAAGTTATGAGCTTCGAAACTTCCATATTTCAACACAAATAATGCATCTTTGGGCGTAAATACATAAATAACTCCCGGAGTATGAAAATGGCAAAATTGTTACCGAACAGGATTAGATAATTTACTCAAGATGCAAATTAAGTTTATTTTGAATAAATACATCTAGTAGTTTTTTCATAATATCTAAACGCCCAAATGTCTGTTCATGAACTTTTACTTATTAATCATCGCCTATTTCAGTAAATAAATAAATACATTCAATAAAACTAAATAAATAAACTACATAAATAGCAGGCATATTAGTCAAGTCCACCAACGAGTTCGAGCCGTTGCCTAGTGTAACCTTAAGAGATCCATGTTTAACTCTAGCTAGATCAAATATGTATTTATACATAATATTATAAATTCGAGTCACTTTTCATGTCTGTCTGCGCCACCGCAGTTCTTCAAAAATACGCAAGGGAGTTTGATGCGGTTTTCAAAATTATTAAGCTAATTTATTCCGGCTTATGAATATCTTACACATAATAGGGAAAGTCTTAAAACGGAGCGTGCAGGGACTGGTCGCTAGTGTTGAAATATAGGGAACTGATAAAATATATTTTGCCATATCCTTTCTGTAAAAATGTTTGTTACAAACACCAAAGGAGTAACATCCAACAAAGACCAATCTCCACACAATCGCTCATAGCACGTTCCACTAGAATTATGCATGTATGAGCTTACCGTTCGCTCTGTTTACTTACTCCTGTGCATTGATGCAGAGGTTCAAACTGCCGCAAATGACTGTTGATTTCGAAGTCTTGACTTGGTAGATATCATGTGGTTTTCCACTAAACTCGCTCAGTTATCTGCTTCTCCGGATATTGTAAAAATCAGAGGGCCTTGACAAGTGGGAATCGCTGTCAAAGCGTTTTGTATTTCTACAACCATTTTCTCAGGATTAACTCCAGTAGTGCACCTCTGCCGCGAAACCGTAGCATCGAAACCGCAGTTCAATTCAACTGGCTCGCGTCATGTTCCGCTACTCGAATTTTGCGTAGCGGAATATGACGCGCGCCAATTGAATTGAACTTCTGCGGTTTCGCTGCTATGGTTTCGCGGAGGAGGTGTGCTGGCGGCGTCAAAGGTTTTCGGTAACTTATGTCACTTTCATAAATTTTTGACTTTTCTATCATCGCTATCGCTGTAACTTACTATAATGTATATAAGTAGTCCGGCCGTCGAGTAAATGCGTTCCTGACCCTGTTCTTGGACAATTTCTAGTAGGTACTAATAAGGATCAAATTAGCAAAATAAATATTCTTTAGTATGAAACTGACAGGTATCAAGAATGCATTCTCTCGATTCTTTCTTTGTAGTATTTTGGGAACATATTTTTTTTTCACCTGAATTAGGACTTGCAGTCCTGTCGCTTTTCGCGTTTGTCTGAATGTCCGCTTTGTTCTTGTAAACCACACAACAGATTTTGATGCGGTTTTCACCATCGTTTTGTCAACTTATTCCGGAAGGTTTATGTGTATAATACGTTAATATTAAAGTTACCTTTACCTAAGAAATCTCGATGTTTTGTCATGTCGTAAAAACCGTACGAAGCAGGAGTGGGTCGCTAGTGTTTTTATAAAATACATACAGCAGTAATCTGACAGGTTAGCGTGATGAATCACTTTTGTATTTTTTTGTCATCAATTAACGATTTTATTTTTGTCTTTTCCAGGTACTGAATTTTACTTTCTGGCCATCTTTTCATCTACAACAAACATTAATACAAGGTATGTAGGTAACTATGTCTAAAGTCGTACGCAGAAAAAAATCATTTACAAATAAAAAGTTTACCTACCACAAATTATAGGACATTTTCTCGAGTTTAATTTATTACATGACTATTTACATTGTAAAATGAGTCCGAAAGGAAAGGAGATATTGTCAAAAAACTGATTTCGGCGCCATGTTTTCAATATGGCGGCGCGAGCGGCAAGAATACGAAGTGGCTAAGTGAAAATTCGAAAAGAGCACGTCGAATTTAATAAAATCCCTAATTTTCAAAACTCCTGGAAAACTATCCAGGTGACTAAATACAATTTGTAAAAAGCTTTAGTTTTCTCAGAAAGTCTCTCTTCTAGAAATCCGTAGCATTTTTAGTAAAGTAAATATTGTTAAAAAACTTTATGAGACTATTTTGGTAAGATAGGTAGTATTTATCTTCCTAACTTTCGGGCGGAATATGATAATCTGAAACTTTGTGAAAGTTACGCGTATGTTAGACTTTCATAATCTTGTTTTAAATAGTAGATTTTATCTCACGGTGGATTTGGTTATACAAATATTAGGTTGAGGATTTGCCTGTGTGGTTATTTTTTACCCGACTGCCCCAGAAGGAGGGTAATGTTTTTGGGTTTCGTACCTCAAAGTATTAAAAATCACCTTATCTGCGTCGTCAAAATTTTTATTTAGGGTTCATTTTCGATAATCAGGTAAATTATAAATAGTTTGGAAAATCCAAAAGTGCACGCCTCATACAATACACTCATTCATAAACGAAAAAGAAATTCAAAACATAGTTTTTAACAAAAATGAACAATTTATCACTTTTCATGAAGTCGTAATGTCAAAGACTGACAAAGATATTTACTTGGCGGTTGCTAGGCAACATCAAGACCAAGGTTGAAAATATTTAGATAAAGATATTATATTTTAGTTAGTATTTTATTAATTATAATTAAACTACTTTGAATAAAAGAGCCATTTTCAATAGGGTTCCTTCTACGGCTGAAACGAATGTATAAAAAATAAAATCTGTCAAGTGCGAGTCGGACTCGCACACGAAGGGTTCCATACCATGTCGTACAAGATTTAACACTATGAATTTTTGTAATACTTTCGTAAAGGTAACAACAGAGGCGCTATAAAAAAACAAAGATTTGTAAAGAAATTGTCTAATTTTAATGAGAAAATGTTGTTGTGTTAAAATATAGGTGTAGGAGTATATTTCATTTATTTTAAGAGAAAAATATTAAGTTAACTTTATCCAGTAACATGTATTAACTAAAGTCAAAGTTATTTATTTGCTACTAACATAGTACTGGTAGGTATAAATAGGTATATATGGTAGGTAAGCAGGTAGATATGTAGGGTAGGTAGGGTAGGTTAGGTACCTACCTACCCTGGTAAGAAGGGTAGGGTAGGTAGGTAAGGTAGGTAATTAGGTAGAAATAGGTAATTAGGAAAGGTAGATGCGCCGTAGATAAGTACTTAGTGCTAACCGTGCGAAGCCAGGCCGGGTAAAGCTAGTTACTTATAAATAAAAGGATTTCTCTTGCTACATCAGACTATATTGTACAAAATAGAATGTAAGTAGTACGCCAAATTTTAATTATAACTGTGCGTTTGCACGGGCGAAACATTCACAACAAAACATGTTGGAATCTCTATTTTCTGTCAATTTTTCATACAATGTTTGACAGGAACTAGAGATTTCAACATGTTTTGTCGTGATGTTTCGCCAGTGCAAACGCAAGGGTCAATACAGGTATTTATTTACGTTATTTTTGATAGTCATACAGAAATCTATTATTTCTTACTTATTATTTTTACACATCCCATCGGACTATGAGAGTGAGGGAGAGTGCACTCGTGTCTGCGCACACACTTGTGCACTATAATATCTCCCGCGCCGAAGGCCAGTCTCCGTTGACATTGGCCGCCATGACCGAATATTTTTACACCAATAATTTTTCTCAATATGAAATTGTATCCACAACGGTTTAAGCTAGGTAACTGAATAGTACACTGTATGTGTATGTGCCAGCATTCATTTCAATGTTACTGAATATATTGTCTATTGGAGTGTAGTTTTAACACGAGGTACACACATCAACACTGTCTAGGGATACTTTGAAAAAAGTCGATAAAGTTCTTAAACTCAAAAAATACTGGCCGGTTTTAAAATCTTGTGAAGAAAGTTTATTTTGTAGACCTTTTTGGATGATCGAAATTTAAATGATCGAAATAGTATATGCTGCCATGATAGTAGGTACTTACTAATTCCATGTCATTACTCCGACTATTAAATAGTTATCTGTGGAATTTATATCGCATAATATTAGCATGAAATACAAAATTATTACTTTAAGTTGCAGAAAATCGCCCATATTATATAAAATACGTTATGAATCGGCGTTTTTAGTATTTGTTGATTATAAACAGTATATGTTACATGATACACACAAGTTTCAAATTCCTTATTTGTTTAGTTGTTGAGATAGAGCTCGTACAAAAATGGTCTAAAACAGACAACTTCTACGGCCCCCTAATTCATCATTTTTGAAGATAAAAACAAATAAAAATTATATTTATTCTCTACTCGATAAGCTCTAGAAAATGATACCCCACATGCCAGGGTCAGATATTTTTTTTTTCAAAATTTAATTTTATTGTATGGCGACCCCCCTTTATTTTTTAATTTTATTATTTGTTGCTCTTACGGCAATAGAAATGCTCAATCTGTGAAATTTTCAACTGCCTACCTATTACGGTTCATGAGATAGAGCTCGCTGACAGACAGACGGACAGCGGAGGCTTATGAATAGGGTTCCGTTTGTCACCCTTCGGGTACGGAACCCTAAAAAATTGACTCAATTAATTGATTTTATCGCAAGCTACAATGTTTTCAGGGTTCATAAATTGACGGACAGGAATTTTTTTTCAACTATTTTGATGCTTTTTCCATTTCTGCTGCATTAAATCAATTGTTAAAAAGTACAGTATTAATCTCCATTTAATCATCTATACAATGGTATATAAATTAAGTAGGTTCTGTGTACTAGCAGGAGTGTAACAATAAAAACAGTTACAGAAATGGGGCAAAAAAATTTTTTCGATCGTAGAGCACACTCTAATGCTTCGCATTAAGAGTCGTGCAATAATATACTAATATGGTAACCTAGAACATGTCATATTTATACTGAAGAATAAATATGACAGTTTGACATATTTTTCTATACAAAAGCTGTCAAATCGCCATATTTATTCCACGGATAAAAATTATCTGACTATTGGAAATTCTACCCTATAGCTAGGGATCCGTAAGAATGCGGTGGCTGCGACATAGCGGCCGCAATTTACCGTCGAATTACGTCACTGAAATGTTATTTATGAAAGTAAATGTATGTGTTTTTTCCTAGAGAGCGTTTTTTGACTGCATATGTAAATTCAATCACCGCTACCATTATTTTCATTACGGCTGTCACTGCGGCCGTTATTCGACTTCCACTGCTTTCTAGGAAACCGTAACTTTAGTCAAATTAAAATGTAACAAAAAAATTAATAGTGCATGCAAGTTACAAGTTTTATAAAAATTCGGAGTATTTCATGTTAAGCCACAAACCAAAAAAAAACCTAGTTTTTAAAACTGTCATTTACTGAAAATACGTGCAACAAACTTATATTTCAATTTCCGAATTAACAAAACAACTAAAAATAAACTACAACGTTTAACAAAAGTTTTGCAGCAAAACAATTTCTGGAATCTCATTATCGCAGAACTACTGTTTCAAAAATGTAAATTAGACTGACAGGCACGCGAACTAACTATACTGCCACGATTGGAGTTAAACCACACACACACAGAGACACACAGTGTAAATAAGAACAGTATTATGTCTTCATAGAAAACGGTCGAAACAACGCGCTTCAAAATCTCAGTGTATACCTACCAGTAGGCAACAGTCTCGAGTGTGCGGTAGTTACGCACGGACGCGAAAGGTTTATCTACTGAGCGGATTTCAAGGTCACTGCTGAGACATAATACTGTTACTTTATAATCTATGGCTATACTGTGTTTCATTTAGGATGTCATAGGGTGCATTAAACTCCTAATAAATTATCAATTGGTTTTAATTAATAAACTTATAGTCCCTGGCGGTCATGTCTTCCCTTAAAAACCATTTACACTAAACTACTTACAATTCAGCTAATGACATTGTAAGTAAACTTTAGTACTTATCTCTTATTTTAATATACAGTTCACCTCTTTCAAAGTCTTGGGAGGTATGTCATTTCCATAAAATTACTTATGATATTGTTCTGCTACCATTGAATAAAGTTCTGGGCCATTAACGAAAAATGTTAAACGCCTAACCAAGAATTTTGTTATTCTTAACTATTTGACTTTCCTCGTATTTATTCTATAAAATAGAAAAAAACCCAAGTTTTATTTTTCGTGGAACAGACCTTAGAACTTTAGCAACCACAAAATATTCTAGAAGCTCGTTTATTTAAACCAAAAACATAATAAAAAGATTACTTAGGAGTCACGCCAACTTTATCCAAATAGCAGAAATAATCTCGTAACAAAACCTTCGGAAAAAATGTAAAATAGCCTATGAGCTTAACTTTCGCCGATGTAATCTGGAAAAACGTGTTCCTGCGATGTCTTTTTTCCTTTTTTAGGGTTCCGTACCCAAGTGTGCCAACGAGGCCCAATTACTAAGGGTCACGCCACACCTGCCGAACGTTCGGCGCGGAAGGTTCGGTTGAATACGCTCCTAATGTTTTTCAAGTTACCTATGTAGTTAGCTACACATCAGCCGAACGTTACGTCGCGCGTCGGTTCATGAGCAAGCGTCACATGACGCGACGGAACGTTCCGCGCCGAACGTTGCGCAGGTGTGCCGCTACACTAAGGCTCCGCTGTCCATCCGTCTGTCACAGTGTCACAGGACTCACAGGGCTGTATCTTTTTAACCGTAATACGTAGACACTTGAATTTTTCTCAAAGTGATGGGGAGGGATGCCCGGCAGATGTGAAACATCGAAATTGATGGTTATGAGGCATGATATAAGAGCGTCATGCCTTTTGCCGTCACGGCATACGAATCGGTCTTACCCCCAAGGCGCGCCAATAGATATTTCACATCAATAAAAATAAAATAAAGTTAATAATTAAAGGGTCCACAGGAAACGAGATATTTTCGGTGTTTTTTGAATAATGGAAAATATTACAATGATAGTGGTACGGAATCCTTCGTGTACGAGTCCGACTCGCACTTGGCCGCTTTTTTTTACCGTACATAAAAAAATTAGGGGAACATTTCTATGGAATTAAAGAGGTATTTGTATTTACTTTCGTTTTGTTTTGTCTTTTGAATAAAAGAAATTGTAATAGGAGGTAAAATGCTAAATGAAAATGTGACGGTTTTCTTAATCCAATCTTCTGCACAGTCGGATGTCCAAATTTTGGAAAATAATATTATAAAGAGGTAAAATGTGTGAGTTTGTATGTAGGGGGTTAATCTTCGGAACTTCTGATCCGATTCTGAAAATTCTTTCACTAATAGGGGAAACCTACAGCTATTGCTGAGTGTGATGGGATATAGAACAGTGGTAGCCCAGTGGCAACGGCCCCGACTTACGAGTTGTAGGCCGTGGGTTCGAACCCAAGCAGGCGCTTTACTTTGTGTAAATAATTTCAGCACCACTGCTCTCAAACCGGTGAAGGAAAACATCGTGAGGAAACCGGCATGTCTTAGAACCAAAAATTCGATGACATGTGACATCTACCAACCCGCACTGGGCCCGCGCGGTAGATTACGGCCCACTCCCTCTCACAGAGAGGAGGCCTGTGTCCCAGCAGTGGGAACATTAATAGGCTGATGATGATGATGATGATGATGGGATATCTCCTATATCTACTATTAAATGAGCATTTGTATTGTGTAATCGCGTTCTCTAAAACGGCTCTAACGATTTGTATTAAAGTTGCAATATACTGGGGCGAAAAATCGATCTAGCTAGACCTCATATCTGTGATAATTCGTTTTCTCTCTATTTTCACCCGAACAGAGCTTGGTCGCCCAGGTAGGTACTATTATGCTAAAACAAGAAATTTGACGTCAAACAAGTCGCGGACAGAATCTAGTACGAAATAAAAAACATGCGGGGCAGTCGCTGGGGACTGCCGATAGAAGTGAAAGGTAAGTAACGCCATCTAACGAAAATGTTAGGAATTTATGTGGCTTGCTGTCAGTACAAGAACGAAAACAGAGTGCGCTATCAACACGAAATTTATCATAGGTGACGATGACGTGAGTTCATGATTTTTGTTCAAAAAAGTGCTAAACGCGCCTTAAAAAGTTTTCACTTCAAAATTAACATCTACAATTTAAATCCGGTATATAATAAAGTAAAAAGAGGAAACCGGCATGTCTTAGAACCAAAAATTCGATGACATGTGACATCTACCAACCCGCACTGGGCCCGCGTGGTAGATTACGGCCCACTCCCTCTCACAGAGAGGAGGCCTGTGTCCCAGCAGTGGGAACATTAATAGGCTGATGATGATGATGAAGATGATATAATAAAGTAGGAAACTTAAAACAACTGACAAAGCCAACTATAAAGTGCCACCAGAGAGTTTTTTTGGTCCAACTAACCATAAACTGCGATAAAGCACGTTCTCTTCGTTCCGTGATTTACCAAGATACTCTAAAGGATCCTTAGGAAAACCCCTATCATCTAAATGGTATACCTTGAAAGTATCGGAGAAAAATATAGCCTTGGAAGGAGTGAAAAGTAATTAAGATTTGTCTTCAGCTTAATAAGAAGGTAAAATTGAAAATACGGATGATAGTAATTGTGATTTACTGTTATTTGGGACGACGTTTCTAATTCCAGAATAAAGGGAAGGATATCTTATGAAAATTTGTCTGCAGTATCATTTTTAGGCCAAATGTTTCTGTTCTTCAGAAAGGTCGGGTGCGTAGTACTCGCAACCGGCGTGTGTGTATGACCAGATGTATGAACGTAAGCGAGGCAAAAGGAGTATGTAAGTAAGGATCGTAGCAGGTGGCGTTCTGTAGCTTCTGCCTATCCCCATGGGAAGAAGGCGTGAGTTTATGTATGTATGTAAGCTTACGGGAGAAATCTCCATATTTTTATTGCAAAAATTGAATCGTATGTACTTGAAAAGATTCGACACAGTACTTAATAGAACATGGCGGACATACAAACAAAAACGAAAAGCGACTTTAATTTATAATATACATTATATAGATGCTGAGTTGGTCAAGCAGATTCTATATTATATAGTGCAATGAGCACACAAAAATAGCCCTTAAGGTGTTAAACATACATATTTCAGATGTAGTGTACACTGATGTTAAGAACCGGGACGTTAATCCTCCAGGTCGACGCGAAAGAAAACTATAAATAAGTTCTAAGATACACTCACGTGGTATTACCCGACTGCGGCAAACCCCAAAAGGAGGATAATGTTTTCACACGTGATCTTTATAGGTCACTCGGAAATAAGTTCTTAGAAGGTTGCCAAAGTGGCATTTATGCTCCTAATTTTATGTTCCAAAGGAAGGCACGTAACATCGTCGGTCAAGGCTAATAGCTTTCCGTAGCCAGTTTCGGCACTCACTTGGTTCCTTGAACTTCACCAAGATTTCGGCTCGGCTGTAAAAGGTGATATATAGAGTTTTAGAAGTCGTAAGTCTTTGGAAGTTAGATTTGGTTGTTATTTGTTTGAGACGGCTGGCTATTTGTAGTTTGTGGCATTAGAATGGACTTTAGGATCTAGAAGTGCTGTTGTAACGTGTTTCGGTAGCTAGAGTTGTCGTAAAATTCGATGCTATACAATACTCATCTAATAATACGTGCCTGCTACCGATTCGAGATGTGCTGGCTCATTGGTAACTGCCCCGACTTACGAGTTGTAGGTCGTAAGCTCGAACCTAGACCGGCGCTTTACTTATTGTAATTTATTTTGTCAGCACTGCTCTCAAAATGGTGAAGGAAAACATCGTTTAGGACACCGGAATGTCCTAGAACGAAAAATTCTAAGACCTCTACCATTTCAAAGTCATCTACAAATTCCGCACGGGGCCCGCGTGGTGGATTACAGACTTACCTACATTGGGATCTCACAGAGAGGTCCCAGCAGTGGGAACGTTATAGACCAAAACTAAGATCGCGAAAAAAAAAAATATGCTCACATGTATAATGTATGTTCGCATAACTCTTCAAAACGTAGGGAACACCAGATTTTTTTTCGCCATTTCTGGTTTGGTCCCATAGTAAAAGTTGTTCATAATGATGAGTACGATGAGTAGGGTTGCCAACTTTGCAGCCATTGCCTGTAAAAAATATGTAGTGTTAGTCATTGTTTTTTGGTACGTAGTGTAAATAGTTTTAGTTGTGTGAAATAGATATATAACAATACTTACATTTTATCAAAATTATGTAGCACAAATATAAAAGACAACCTGAATCGAACTGAACATTTTTATTCTGTAAATGCATATTTTATGCTACTATGAACTTTTTTTATGTCTCATAGTAATTTTTACACTCTAAATTAAAGTTACAACCTTTTATGAGATTAATACTGGTCCTATATTGTGATTTTTGAATTGAAATATTATAGTAGTTGCGCTATAGTAGTTAATACTATATTTTTTTCTCTAAAAATATAGTACTTAGGTAGGCCTCTATTTATTGTACACCATTGACTACCTGCAGTATTGTCTCTCCTTCTTACTTTAATCCACCAAAAGGTTGTCTGTAAAAGATCGCTTTTAGCGATAAGACCGCCCATTGTGTCACTCTATGTAAAATTTCTAAGTCTATGTCTGTAATTTTTATGGTGTTGTAATGTAACGCTTAGCTCCTCGGAGCTAAGCGTTGATACAATTAAAATAAAGAAAGGTTAAAGGTTAAGAGTTAGAGTCTAGAGTATAGTTAGGTTATAAGAGGTAAAAGGTTAAGAGGCCGGCTTCACACGACGTGGGATGCACAGGATAGGCGGGACCAGGACCGAGCTGAGGTGCAGGTAGGCTGACGGACAGGAAGGCAGGCAGGCAGGGAGTACAGAGGAGCCGCCGCACACGCCACACGCTGAGTAGGAGGTTCCTTCACCCTGTTGAACGGAGAGGTAGGTGTGAGAGGTAGCTAGGAGGCGGAGGTACTTTCGTGGTACCTCACGCTAACAGGAGGGACGCGTCGGCGTCACTCGTGACGTCGTGCTGTGAGGGCTAAGATCACGACTCCTGACGTCACGTCACTCGACGTCGGTGCTCTCTCTTATTCGAGTAGTATGTGTGACGTTTGAGGCGTGGCGTCTTGCGCCACGCAGCCAGATGGCTGGTGTAGGGCCCTCTATAGGGCTAGGTGAGAAAGTCGGTTGAATGATAAGCCGGGTAGACACTGAACACCAAAAGTTTATTGATTGAAATTACACAATAGTTTAGGTTATACACAGTATTATGTTAGTTACACTGAATTAATCAGGCTAGGATTTAAGTAGTAAAATTAGATTCAAGGTAAAAAGTAGTACATCACACGGCTAGAGCCAAACTTCAACTCCCGTTAAGAAAAGAACCCGTTTTTATCGTTCTGTGTCATATTTTAAAACATTTTAAACATCTATCAAGTTAATTCTTAATTGAATGATGGCCAGAACGGATAAAAACGGTTTACAGACCGATAAGCTACAACTGTCTTTATTGAGAGCAATACAGTGTATTCACCTGCCTTATAATAGGTTTAGTAGAGCATAAAGTGTCTAACACACATTATGTCTATGGTTAAGAAAAGTAAATAAGACAGATGACAGCTTTCAATCAATATAAAATATTCTGTCATCTTTACAACAGGAATCAATAAATAGTATTTAAAATAGAATTTAGATGCTAAAACAATCAAAGAATATAAAAGTTTGCTATTACAGATAAAGTGTGATTAAGAATAAATACAAGGAAAGTTACATGAATGATGATGAATTTCATAGGTACCGTATCAAAAGGTGGGTTGTTTAGTATAGTAGCTTAAAAAAACATAGAAGTAGATCAAAAATCGTGGTTCTGCACAGCAGATGCCACATTACCCCGAATACCCCAGAAAAATTTTCAACACAGTGGAAAATTTTGAAGGTGGAAATAAAACCTTGGTCTAACACACAACATCTTTCATACTTTCATCAAACACTCTCATTCAAACACACATAGGGGATATGGTTCACATTCGATGACGCATACTCCACAAGGAAATATTTTTAGGATTTACTATGGCTTATTTTTTTTAGTTAGGTGTCGTAACCCGCACCTTTTCGAAGACCCGTTAAGAAAAAACTATTTACAAGGCATTGGAGGCTTTTTTAGCGAGTTGCCAAACCGCTCGCAGACTTGGGAGTTCAAGAGAAACCCAAGAAGGATTTAAAGAAGACCTCAAGTTTAAGAGGAAGCCTCAAGTTTAAGAGGAAGCCTAGGTTAAGAAGAAACCTAAGTTTAGAAGTAATTTAATTAATTAAAGAGAAATCTAAGTTTAAGAGTTTTAAGGTTTACATATAGGCTTATTTATCGAGTTATGTAGGGACCGCTCGGAGGTTAAAAGTTTTAAGAGAACCCTTTAAGAGGGGGGTTTACCCTTTAAGATGAGTTCACCCTTTAAGAGAGAGGGTTTACTCGTTTAAGAAAGAAGGTATACACATGGGCTTATTTAATGAGTTGTGTAGGAACCGCTCAATGAGGTTAAAGTGACACAAAGGCTTGTTTAACGAGTTTGTCGTCCGCTCGAGGAGTTTAAGTTAAAGGATGGAAAATAAAAGGTTTAAAAAAAGGTGGATTATAAAATTTGCCTAAAGGTTCTAGAGGTGCGGGTTGGAGTAAACGTACTAACAAGGAGTAAAAGGTATAGCTAAGTAAAGGGTAAAGGAGCTATAAAAGTAAATAATAATATATAAAGAGTGTTTTGTGAAGTTTAGGTTTAGCCATTGTGATGTATTATTTAGGGTACCTATTCGAAATAAAGGCAATTGAAAAAATTTGTTAAAGAAGGTCGAGCCCACGGTATAATATAGTGTTAGTAAAAGAAATAATGAGTAAGTATAAAAGAGGGTATAGTAGAGATAAGCTAAGCTAAGTTTGAGAGTGTTATAGTGTTAAAGAGGGTGTGGGTTTCGAAGTAAGTGGGCGCAAAACTGAAACGTTGCGCCCGCTTTCTAAGATTTGGGCACCAAACTGTAATGTTTGGGCCTAGTTTGAGAGTGTTATAGTGTTAAGGAGGGTGTGGGTTTCGAAGTAAGTGGGCGCAAAACTGTAACGTTGCGCCCGCTTGCTTAGATTTGGGCGCCAAACTGTAACGTTTCGCCCACTTTTTAAGAATTTGGGCGCCAAACTGTAATGTAACGCTTAGCTCCTCGGAGCTAAGCGTTGATACAATTAAAATAAAGAAAGGTTAAAGGTTAAGAGTTAGAGTCTAGAGTATAGTTAGGTTATAAGAGGTAAAAGGTTAAGAGGCCGGCTTCACACGACGTGGGATGCACAGGATAGGCGGGACCAGGACCGAGCTGAGGTGCAGGTAGGCTGACGGACAGGAAGGCAGGCAGGCAGGGAGTACAGAGGAGCCGCCGCACACGCCACACGCTGAGTAGGAGGTTCCTTCACCCTGTTGAACGGAGAGGTAGGTGTGAGAGGTAGCTAGGAGGCGGAGGTACTTTCGTGGTACCTCACGCTAACAGGAGGGACGCGTCGGCGTCACTCGTGACGTCGTGCTGTGAGGGCTAAGATCACGACTCCTGACGTCACGTCACTCGACGTCGGTGCTCTCTCTTATTCGAGTAGTATGTGTGACGTTTGAGGCGTGGCGTCTTGCGCCACGCAGCCAGATGGCTGGTGTAGGGCCCTCTATAGGGCTAGGTGAGAAAGTCGGTTGAATGATAAGCCGGGTAGACACTGAACACCAAAAGTTTATTGATTGAAATTACACAATAGTTTAGGTTATACACAGTATTATGTTAGTTACACTGAATTAATCAGGCTAGGATTTAAGTAGTAAAATTAGATTCAAGGTAAAAAGTAGTACATCACACGGCTAGAGCCAAACTTCAACTCCCGTTAAGAAAAGAACCCGTTTTTATCGTTCTGTGTCATATTTTAAAACATTTTAAACATCTATCAAGTTAATTCTTAATTGAATGATGGCCAGAACGGATAAAAACGGTTTACAGACCGATAAGCTACAACTGTCTTTATTGAGAGCAATACAGTGTATTCACCTGCCTTATAATAGGTTTAGTAGAGCATAAAGTGTCTAACACACATTATGTCTATGGTTAAGAAAAGTAAATAAGACAGATGACAGCTTTCAATCAATATAAAATATTCTGTCATCTTTACAACAGGAATCAATAAATAGTATTTAAAATAGAATTTAGATGCTAAAACAATCAAAGAATATAAAAGTTTGCTATTACAGATAAAGTGTGATTAAGAATAAATACAAGGAAAGTTACATGAATGATGATGAATTTCATAGGTACCGTATCAAAAGGTGGGTTGTTTAGTATAGTAGCTTAAAAAAACATAGAAGTAGATCAAAAATCGTGGTTCTGCACAGCAGATGCCACAGTGTACATAATAAAGAGTATTCTATCTATCTCAAAAATGTAGTAGGATACTGTATAATTTAGTAGAGTTGGTAACCCTAAGTACAATAACCCCTTAAGAGGTTGTTAGTGTTTTACCACTAAACCTATAATAGCTTAAAGCTAATGCATGCACGATAAAATTATCTATTTACACATGAAACTAATATGGCGTAACTAGCTTCATACCGTAAATTCAGTTTTAACCTTTCTATTTTGCAAGCAACATTGAATGAAAAGGCGACACTTCAGACAAGTATTTGACCTCTGAAATACATAAATATGAAATGAAAATGTCTTCGTTGGCGAAATGCGTCTGTGCAATCTTCGATACCATTCAATATTTTTATTTTTCGAGCGGATTCTTTTCTCTCCTCGTCTTTATTTACTGAAGGTCGTGTCTGGCATTTAATGCCTTCTTCCAGTTATTTAACCATTGTCTCTTTGCAATAACGCCTTTAGCCTTAATAGACAAACAAGTTATTTGAAATACATATATACTTAGTAGAAATATGCTTATACAAACGTGGTTTTCTACCTTCTTCCGTGATATGAGCACCTAAAGATTGTAAATAGACGCGAAACGAAGCCACTTGTAATTCCCGTCATTGTGATATTTTTTTGGATCTGCGTGCCTTCTGGTTATGGAGTAATTTTCTTTTTGTGTGATCATCGAATTACTCTTCCCGCTCTGGGCGGAGCGGAAGAGCGTGTCAGACTCTTACAGACTAAAACCCACCCGTGTTCCTTCAGGTGCCACGGTCACCCCTTAGGACTTCCCCGCAACCCCGGCTGGCATCGGCCCTAGCGGACCCCGTCAATTGTGCTGACATATCTTTGAGGCAGGCGTGGAACACAACGCGCCGTCGTCCTGGGCCTGGTCCTTATTGCGCCTACAGTGCCTGGAAATCGGCTTGCGATTGCCGACGCCCAGGGCGTCTCCTGCGGCGACTAGGGACGTGAGGGCGCGCAATTTGCCTCTCCCTCACGCGCTCCGCCTCCTCCTTCGCGAGCATTACTGCTTCGCAAACTGTCACCCCTTAGTAGGCGCCAGCGCCATCTCAACGAGCGAGATAATGGCGGCGATACTATTGCCGTGCCATCAAATTCAATAGAAACTCAATGATTCAATCTCCACACGGCGACGATAATTTGAAGAGACTGCGTCACTATCGCGGCGATTCTCTCGTCCGTGAAGATGGCGCCATAACAAACGCCATCAAATAGTAACGAATGAAAATTACAATATCCTATGCAAGCCTTTAGCTTTACAAACCCCGTAAAATCTACAGCCCCTTCCTGCCCATAAATCGTTCAGATCATTCACAATTTACACGTACAGAATTTAAACCTGTACCCAAACACGTCTTCCGAAGTTTCTCGGCTAAATTGGGGATCCTGAATCCTACTTTGGCCATCAAATGTTACCGAAACTTTACGGCCTACGCTTCAGATCATTGGAATTGCTTCCATGTTTATTTTATTCGACCAAGTACTAAAACAGGTGCGAAATTGTTCCTGTCTTCTTGTTGTAAGTAGGTCCTAGTTTGGATGGCTGGGTTTTGGGAGTGTAATTGAGTTCCAGCTTCGGCACTACTGGAGATTTTTCGGGAGAGCTAAATTAAACATTTTACGTGACTCGAATTTGTTTATCTTATTACTTAGCCTCAACGCTGGAATAGTTTCAGACTGTCTTATTTCATATTCGTAGCACATTTTGAGTGATATTATAACCATGTCTTGATGTCTCAATGTAGACTCTAGTCTAGACCAATGTAAGAACAATATTATAAAATACAATAGACGACGTATATTTAGTAACCTAATCCGCTTAACTGTTCTAAAAGAGTCGCAAAGAACCCTGTAAGAAATCGACACGTGTTTCATCTCTCAACGAGGTATCCTCAGGATGACGATTGACGACGTGTTGCAACGACAAGCGCCGGACGCTTTGCCTTCTGCGCTTGTCGTTGTAACAGGTCGTGTCCGGATTCGCAACAAGTCAATCGTCATCCTGAGGATGTCTCGTTGAGACGTGAAACACGTGTCGATTTATTACTGGGTTCTTTATGACTATAAGAACAGATAAGCGGATGAGCTTACTAAATATACGTCGTATTTTATAACGGATTTCCGCAAAGTCACGTCTGAGTCAATTAACTGGCCAATATTATGTTTTGTTAGTCCTCAAGAGTCCTCCTCCCCTTTCTCCGATTCTTAGTCGTGACAGAATAAGATATGGTTTTTTAACACCGAAATCCGTACTAGAAGCCCGAGGGGCTTAGAAATATGTCCGGAAAATAAGCTGGCTTCCGATTTAACTGGACTTAATACGTCTTCGGCGAAATGGGCTCAACCTTTAGGGAATACAGCCGTGATGATACAATAATATTATATGAGAGGTGGAGGTTTAGAATTATTATTATTGTGACCTATAAACACAGCCAGTAAAATATCCATGCTAAGGCTGCCTGTCCATTGACGCGGAGCAAGGCAGCGGAGCGGAGAGACGGAGTAACCTGGAGCGGAGTTGAGTTGCGGACTATGTCTGTCCATTTCCATTGATGCGGAGCGAGGTAGTGCTGAGCAGAGTTGCGGATTGTGCAGAGCTTGGCCGAGTTCACGTGACGACTTATTTGAGCTGGCTGCAATACCCCGCGGCCGGGTTTTTCCGCTTCCTAGCTCCGCTTCCTCGCTCCACTTCCCGGTTTTGTATGAATTTTTAAACTAGTTCGCATATCCCTGTCAACTGAAGCGGAGCGGACATTTTATGCAAGTCCATTGGTTAATATTGGCACAGCTCCGCTCTGCTCCTCTCCTCTCCGCTCCAGTGGACAGTCAGCCTTACTTGGGTAGGGAATAGGGGCTAAAGCTGATCCAACGGTCCATCTTTCTCACTTAACCTTTTGGGAGTGCTTACGTTTTTAAATCTAAAACTAACGACCCGCCCCCGCTTCGCACGGTTTTTATTTTATGACTTGATAAAACATTCGAGATTTCATGATTAAATATTAAAAGTCCATAAAATCTCAGGTCAATTTGACTTCTTTATTTCGCTCGCACGATACTGCTTGCGGACTGAGTGAGAGTGGGACTGAGCGGTGCGGAGAAGGCTCCAAGGCGCCAATAGTTTAGGTCATTTCTGGAATCGTGTTTCCGACAAACATAGTAATAACATTAATTCTCAAGTTTACCATATATTTATTTCAAAATTAATGCTGCAGTGTTTTTGATATAACAGAGGATTATCTGATGAACATAAACACAAGTGAGTGTAAGGAAGACCTAAAACACCTATCAACAGCTATTAACGAATTTGATCGCGAGTTTCGTTTTTATAAGGATTCTTCCATTCTTACTTAACCACCTCGTACACTATGCGACATGCGACTGCGACAGCTTGACGAGAAGAGTTGCATGCGACTGTCATCGGCTGTGTGTGAGCGTGCACCGTGCGTCTAGCTAGACGCTCTGCGACAAGTAGCGAGAGCGTGCGTCTCCTCTAGCCTGTCGGTGCGATACTGCAACTCGACGCCAAGTGTGCGGAGTATTCGTGACGAGAACATAAATAAAATTAAAGTTGAAAGTTTTAAGAAATCACTTTATGATATGATCGTAATACACATTTATTAAGATAGTCGCCATCCGACCATCTTCGTGATAGAGATAGGAAACGGAAATCCCTTCCTATAATGTTACCAATAAAAATACACCATAAAAACTAGCCATCGTAATTAAACAAAATAAACTTAAAATCTATGTTCGGATACGAATGCGGAGCTTTGAACAAAATATATGAAAATTGTCGGCCGTAGCCTGTCGTTGCGTCTAGTAGCTGTCGCAGTCGCATCTCGCATAGTGTGCGCCATGTCTTACAGATCTGCCATAAACGGCCGTTTATAAAACGTTTTCTGGATAGATTACCTTCGACCCTTCGGCCGACTTTAGCATGATGTTAGGTAACTAATATATCTGCCTATTCTTCCTAGCCTTTTCTCAACTACTTTGTGGTCGGCTTCCAGTCTAACCGGATGCAGCTGAATACCAGTATTTTACATGGAGCGACTGCCTATCTAACCTCCTTAACTCAGTTACTGGGTAACACGATACCACTTGGCAAGACTGGTTGTCAGGCTTTCGGGTTTCTAACTATCCGTACCTACTGTCATATATCTGCGAATGACAGCCAGGACCAACGGCTTAACGTGCTTTCCGAGGCACGGAGGGATCACAATATGTCATGGATGATCACCCATCCACGAATCCGAACCGCGGCAAGCGTAGCTTGACCTTCAATCGACTCGTGCGGCTGTTATTATTAAGCCACGGCTGTTTTATAACACTTTTTCGGGACAGATAACCTTCGACCCGTCGACCGACTTTAGCATGTTGTTATGTAACCAGGGGGCCTAAAACGGTCATTAGCAATTCCTCTAAAAACAATTATTTTTCTGAATTACCGGTTTTACTTCACTTGACACACATACACATTGAGACATATTGAGTCCGTATTGGATTCTTTCTAACTGCTGATAATTTTTGAAAAAGATGTAGATTATTTTTCACAAATAAAGCTGTTTCCAATATATACAGGGTGTTAAAGAAATTACGTGCCATAGATTTTTATTTCTACATTTTAAACGTTATTTCATTATAATATAAAACTGTTAAACATAATATGAATTGAACGCAGATAATAATATTATGAATTGTTAGTTTGTGACAGTTTGTGTGATTCATAATATTATCATAATATTATGAATCTGCCAAAGCGGCCGTTTTAAGCTCACAGAACAGGTGTATATAAGTAAAACTTCTTGGCGTAGTAATCCGTCATCGCCAGCTGTTTCCCCGTATTTGTTATGGCTAGACTTCTCCAAATATTTACTTAAGAAGAAAACCGGTTTGCCCTGATTTGGTTTTTATGTTACTTTCGTGTTTACTCTGTATGGTGTCGAATTTGTACGTAAATGTTTTTGTAAAAGCGGTTTCTTGTGCAGTTTGTTTGTTTTAAGACTACCTGCTGTTTGTAAATGTTTTTGAGAAGATTTTTTTTCTGCTAATTGGCGTGTTTCGTAAGATAAAATTCTCAGTAGCAGCCAAAATTCAGATATCCTTACGTTTATTGCTATTTGCAAGTCAGTGCCAGGTTGTATATTGATAAAAATATCATTCGCGATCGTAACCAATATGGCTTTACAGAATTATAATCATTGGAATGAGCAATACAACTTCTAGAATTGGCGTCAAATGCCATGATTTCATGAAAGAGATAAGTATTCTATTGGAAAATGTGAAGCGGAGTTGTATTGATGTTCTAACTAATATTATAAATTCGAAAGTGAGTTTGTTTGTTACGCTTTCACGCTAAAACGGCTGAATGGATTTGGATGAAATTTGACACATGGGTAGACCATGATCTGGAGAAGGACATAGGATACCTTTTATCCCGATTTTCTCACGGGATCGACAATAATGCGGGTGAAACCGCGGGGCGCAGCTGGTAATTCTATAAATAAATATTTGTATTTGTGTTCACGATTTTGTTAGCTCTATTGTTCTTTTTATTATTATTTCTTTTATTTAATTTTTTTGTTGTATTTCCTGTGCGTGTCCCAAATAAAATATTTTTCTTTCTTTCTTTCTTTCTTTGTTACGACCGCGAATCATATTTAGATCAAGATGATAGGTACTGACCTGCAAAATGCAAAAAATGGTAAGAAAATTTCATTTCATTGCTTTCGTCTTAATGGCATTAGGCTCACTTACTGGTAGGTACTTAATGGTACTTTAACTGCCGAAATGTGAGTGTACTACACAGTGTACTCACCACTGCTTCCTTCTGGGAATACAGAGGTATAGTCACGTTACTCAGCATCTCAAAACACCCATTAATCAGCGACCCTATCTCAATTAATTGTATCAACGCATGCATGCATGTACCAATGGCCTTGAATGCAAGCGCAGTGGAGCAGGTAATGCGAAATGGAGTCATACACTCATGACTGAATGGATGGAATTTCACATGCGAGTTGCTATTGATTGGGTTCTGTCTACTGTATCGTGGGGGATACGGTTGAATGGAGAAGGTGGAAAGGTGCTTTCTTTATTGTGGCGTACGGAGGCATATGAATAAGTCAGGTTTTGCTGTGACAATTTAGGAAACGCGTAATGAACGAAAGGAGGCCTGTGTCCCAGTATTGGGAACATTAATAGGCTGATTATGATAATGAACGTCTGTGCGACACTATGTTAAGTACGCTGGTTAGGCGTGCTACCACAGTGTAGGCAGTGATCTTGAAATATTTAGCTACGGCCGCTCGGTAGATAAACATTCCGTGTCCGTACGTAACTGCCGCGCACTCGATACTGTTGTCTACTGATATACACTGAGATTTCGGAACGCGTCGTTTCGGGCGTTGTCTCATCATCATCATCATCATCATATCAGCCGAAAGACGTCCACTGCTGGACATAGGCCTCCCCCAAGCACCGCCACTTCGACCGATTCTGTGCTTCCCGCATCCAGCGGATTCCTGCGGCCTTTACAAGGTCATCGGTCCATCTTGTGGGAGGCCTTCCAACGCTACGTCTTCCGGTACGCGGTCGCCACTCCAGAACCTTTCGGCCCCATCGGCCATCTGTTCTGCGGGCAATGTGTCCTGCCCATTGCCACTTAAGTTTGGCAATTCTTCGGGCTATGTTACCTTGGTTCTCCTGCGGATCTCTTCATTTCTGATTCGATCACGTAGGCGTTGTCTATGAATACATAATTAAATTACTTATTTATACTGTGCTGCTATACTTTTACGGGTCAACATGGTTGGCAAAATTTGGCACAAAATTTATATTCGATTTTGCCGTCGGCTGTGCCGAATCATGCCGACTGGACCATGTATGCAGCAGTGCAGCATCCCTGACACCCTGTATAGGTAGGCATATACTTATGATTATTACGCTTTTCTTTCCTCGTATCGAAGCGAACTATAATTTATATTAGAGTAGGTCTGGATTATGCTAACTCGCAGCTTGACTAGTGGCCTGTCTCAGAATTTGAGCTACGTTTCCGCTCCAAATTAGTCGGGTAACCCGATAAAATGCACGTGAGTTAATCCGCTCATACACGTCAATATATCCGGTGTTTAAACTTTATAATTAGTTGGTATTATACATACAGTGTAACAACAGATACTGACTCCATAATGGAGAACATCACTACAGTTTCCAAAGAATTCGAGAAAGTTTTAAAGGGCAACTCGACCCCTCGAAGTTGCACAATTGTGTTAATGCAGTCTGAAAATAGACACACTGTTAAGCCAAGCGCACATTACAGCAACAACGGAGCACAGCGCAACGCATTTTCATACTAATAAGTGCGGTGTGGCCCGCGAGGGTCAAACTAGAAGTTGCGATGTTTTGCGTCGCCCTCTTGCGTTGCGACGTCGTGCGTCGTCTTCCGTTGCGACGACACAACGCAACACACTCGCTCGGACTGTACCGCGAGCTCCTGCGCGTACACACACTTTCACAAGTAAAAGCGTCGCTTTGCGATATAAAAATAATGTACATCAATACAGTTCTCAAAGATTTCGAGAAAGTTTTAAAGGGCAACTCCACCGCCCTAACCAAGTTGAACAACTGCGACAATCTAGTCTGTGGCAATAGAATGTCCTACAAGTATAGATACTGTGGCGATTGTGTGGCCAAAGTTACTATGCAAGTATCAACGAAAGTTTGATCACTCGCAGTCGGTCCAAAGCAGGCGCTTTGTTACGAAACTGAAGCTCCTGTCTACATCTGTAGTCTGTGGATGCGTTTTGTTGACGTTGTTTAGTTCAGCTACTGGTTTAGTTTCTTGCTGTGGACTGTCTTCATGCGGTCTGTCTTCAATTGGGATTGTTAGGCCCGTATTACAGAACCTCGCTCAAGACTCAAGCATTACTTGAAACTAGTTTCATCCAATCAAAAACCTTTAAACGAGTTTTAAGTACTTAATGCTTCAGTTTTGATTGAGGTTCTATAATACGGGCCTTAACTGTTAACGATGTTGTTTTCTATTCAATTTAAAATATTTTATTTCACATAAATCTACATGGGCACTTATGAAACGTCAGAAGCTAGGTGCACGGTTCCAATTGGTCGTTTCCTATGGAGAAGAGCCGGCAAGAAACTCCACGGTTACTCTTTTAAAAATAATTAGCTTTTACAATTTATTTTCAAATAACAGTGCTACAACTAACAATAGTCTAGCTTCTCGCTTTACCTTGCTGCAGTTTTTGTAGTCGAACATTTTGTTGAAGCTTACATCCGGGGTATACCTACTACCCTAATACCTTTTTAGCCAGTCATAATCGCCAGATTACCTATTGTTTTTAGGGGTGCTTGTAATATTACAAGATATCCAGCTTTCTCTTAAAAAAATAAGGAAGAAAGAAATCTGTTCCAACAAGATATGACTTCAAAGTACAAGTTGGATTACAAACCACTCTGGACAAATAGCCTGAAAGCCCAAGTTCTGAGAGAATAACAGAAAAGAACAAAATGTAGTTAAAATTAACAGTTACTTTCCCTGTTTCATTCCTGTGACTCGCCAAAAAGAGCGCACAGTTAACAAATAATACCATTAAGAGCGAAGTTTATGCATAAAATATTAATATAAAATACAAACCAGAAAAGATTCGTACAGAAGGTTCACTCGGAATAAGTTTTCCCGAAGACAAGATAGAAAGAAAGGCCAGGATCTAGACTCAATCTAGAGATAGAGTGGACAGCGATCTGAGCACCAAGCTAGCTAAAACTATTCCTACCGATCATTTAGTGTGTCTTGTGGAATACTGGACCATATATTTCCCTGTTCCAAAAATGAGGAAGTAAAAAGTACAGATATTTGTTTTTGAAAAAAAAAAAAAAACAAAATGCACTGAGTTATATTGACTTTTACCAACCTCAACTAGTTTTGACTATTTTTACGATAAGCTCAAATCAAATCAAAATTATTTTATTTCACATACAACATGGGCACTTATGAAACATGAGAAACTAGGGGACATATCCATTTGGTTGTTTCATATGGAGAAGAGCCGGTAAGAAATTCCACGGTTACTCTTTTAAAAATAATTAGCTTTTACAATTTTAATAGGTATAGAAGGACAGTGTAGGCCTGTCAACAAGTACTTAACAAAATTGGAAGTGGTGAACAAATTGAAACATCTTTGAGTTAACAAGGTCTACAACGTTCTCACATTCACAAAATAGGAAAGAATCTATATAAAGGCAAATAAAAGAAACATGATTGTCATCACAGCTAAGACAAATCTGAGTTGACTAACTAATGAACCTTAGGGTCGGGTCACATCGGTTTCGCGGCGGAACGTTCGGTTGAATACGCTTCTAATGTTTTTCAAGTTACCTAGCTATGACACATCAGCCGAACGTTACGTCCATAGAAATATGACACGACGGAGCGTTCTGCCGCGGAATGTTCGGCAAGTGTGGCCCGACCCTTAAGATCACTTTTATATGAAGAACGGACGATGCTAAACCGTCTTGTTTACGATTTTATACCGAGTGGTCCTTCTGACATTCTTGCATTGTGAGATAAATATTGAAGTACCTCCAACATCTTAAATATTAGTGTGCTCATTAAACAACCGTTTGCAGGAGCTCTTCAAATTTATCATCACAGAGATGATTGTAATAAGTAGCTCCCTGAACAGTCTTCCCTGTTTAAAGTACTGAGCATCGATGTTTTTGGGTCAATTATTATGATTTCTGCTAATTAGGTACCGAGATAGTGAAGGTACAATGACTGTATTGATATGTTGTTTTGTCGTTTTTCTTGGTCAGACTTTCGGGCTTCTGATGAACCGTAACGACTGTCAAAGATCTACGAATGACAACCGTCATCATAACGTGCTTTCCAAGGCACGGAAGGGTCTTGATAAGTAAAGATAATCGCCCATCCACGAACTAACCGCGGCAAGCGTAGCTTAACCTGATCGATCGACCCGTGCGGCTGTTATTACTTAGCCACAAGAAATTATAACAAACAAATAACCATGAAATTAAGCTGAACAAAGAACTCATTTAAGATTCATCTAAACAATCTTTTATGGACTCAGAACCGGCCATCAAGGAAAAACAAAGCAACAGCAATAAATTACTAACTATTAATATTTCTTCCTTGTTTTATTGAGAGTAAAACGGCTCATTCTTTTTTATCTCTTCTTATTTATTGTTTCGTATAAACGATCGTATTTCATCCCCTCTATAATATTTTATCTTCACAGCGAAGAACTTAATTGCTTCACACGACTAACTTTCTTGGCCTTGCTTCAAAGCCAAGTTATTCTCGAACTTCGTCAATTCCATACGTATCACCCAATTTTCCCGAAAGATTCCATCTTGGAACACCATTGTTCTTAAAACAAAGGCCCTTAAAATATGGTGTCTAATATTTTATGGCGGGCCAAAGTTTTGCCTGTAAGAACTGAGTAATTAAGTATGAGTTATAAATTAATTTCCGATAAATTTGTGATGCCAGCCTTATGTAATTTTCTTTTGTTTTACTTGGGCCAAGTTTTCCATCAATTACGAATGAGGGAGGATCATATCATAGGTAGGAGTATCATGTGTTTTCTTCGTGAGAGTATAATGCAAAACGCATAATCAATTTGACGTTTACTTCGTTTCCTTTCAATTTGCGATTGCGAACAATAATCACACTCTTAAAGGATCAATATATCTATCTTCTTCATATAAATTAGGTGTTCCAAATGCGTCTGACGTCTCTTCAACTACCAATGTGATGAAATACACATTATAACTTGAATCCACGGATTGTAATGATGAAAGTTTGGTTATTTGTGGAGCAAGTTCTGCAACACCTGGACGGACACTAACAGTTAAGCTAAAATTGCAAATTTTGAATGAATAAATGAAAATGGTCGCCCAAAGTGGCGGAGCACTGGAGTGCTCGGAAATGTTTACTCGTTGTGCGTCATAATGTCAGCTGCAATACTTCCTCTGAATATAGAATTTCTCTGTAACTATAACAAAGTATTGTTGTATCCTGCAATATTACTTACGTTAACAATTCATGACTGCCAGGCGTGAGCAAAAACTTATACATCAACATAAAGAAGACAACAAAGTGAAGTAGCTAAGAACTCTTAAAGAAACTTAAAATATACGTGAAGTCAAGAAATGAAATGTATTAAGATAATCCTGTTTTACAAGACAACGAACGAACAGATCTGTAACTCACAAACACTTGATTGATTAACACTAATCTTCTTGAAAGACTCCTCCAAGTCGAAAGTTATCCGGTAATTATATTATTAACAGAAAATTGAACGAAAACTCTGTTGTAAACGAGGGCTTCTCATTATAAGAAAAGGATTTATTTTACAGACTTCTCCAGCTTCGAGTGATCTTCAGAAATGTGGTCGTTTTCTTGCCATTTACGGAAAACGCTCCTAAAATTCAGCTTGGTATTCTCGAAAGTGCCTTTAAAGTAATCTGGATTATAGCTCTTTTACAATTTTAAAGCCTTCTAGTACTTATTTGTGGTCGTTAAGCTTAACTGGAATATTATTTTGCTGTGTTTATAGATGGGTTTTAGGAATGAGTTCTGTGGTGATTGCTTTTTGGATAGGTATTTGGGAACTTAAGGCTGAATTAATAATGAGGGACCTACTAGGTACTGGTTAGTTTAATCCTAATACCTTCTTGTTCCTTTTTATAAATATATTAGCTGCGCCCCGTGGTTTTACCCGGATAAATCTCGATCCTGTGGGAATATTGGGATAAAAACTATCATATGTGCTAATCCAGGTTATACACTATCTGTGTACCAAATTTCATCCAAATCCCTTCAGGAGTTTCTGCGTGAAAGAGTAACAAACTTCTTCAAGAATTGGGCTATCAATGCAGATTTTTTCAAATCTGAGTAGTAGTTCCAGAGATTAGCGCGTTCAAAAAAACAAACAAACTCTTCAGCTTTATTATATTAGTATAGATAGATATAGATTTTTTAAACATATTAAATAAAGCTACGCATATCAACTCGGAAGGCGATCGTCACCGTATCGCCACGGTTCGTGAGCTTGTCCCGAGGCGAGGCGATTACGTTACGATTCCGATTAGTGTGCGTTGCATTAGGAAGTTTAATACAAAGAATACTGACTATTGATATGTGTGCTATTTCCTTTAGAATAAAAACAAAATAAAGACAATTGAGAACTCGAGAATGGCATTACGCATATTAATAGTCACGGGCTCTTTGAACGACGAATGTGACATGGAAAGGGAACGCACAGCGTTGACGTTCAGGGCTAATATGCTAGCCCGCAGGTTTGCCCGCTGCACAAAAGAGGTTAAGATTTTGTTATTTAAATCCTTTTGTCAGACGTTTTACTCCAGCAGCCTGTGGACAGCATATACACAAAGGGCTGTCAATGCTCTGCGTGTCCAATACAATAACGCATTCAGGAGGCCGCTGACGCTCCCTCCGTTTTGCAGCGCGTCCACCATGTGCATGGAGGCACGCACAGATGGTTTCGCGGCAATCTTGTGCAAGAAAGCGACGTCACTGCTGCACAGAGTGCGTGTGAGTAGCAACAGCATCCTGAGTGTGATAGCGGACATGTATGACTGCCCGTTCTTATTATTTTTTATTGATGTTTCAATGTGTCTTAGTTTAGTTTGTGATCTCCTGTGCTTGTCTCAATAAATACTTTTTCTTTCTTCTTTCTTTCTTCTTCAAACATTTTATGCGTTTAAATGTAAACAAAGATAGTTTTTTTTAATTTTTTTATTGGCTTAAGATAGTTTTAAGCACTATTTTACTAACAAAATGGATTAAATTCTCTGAAATATAAATAAATAATAATAATTACATTATTACGGCAGGATATTGAGTCAATGAAGTATCTAACTCAACTCGAAACGAAACGAAGAGGAACAAAAAACTTAATGGCGGTCATTAACATCTTTATTGAATTCCGCATCTCAAGGATCAATTAAAGGAAGATGGTGAACTGAATGACCCTTGTCTACAAGTTTCCCATTAAATGGGTAACTTAATATTGAGTACTCAATACCCATCCTGATCGAATCACTAGTTAAAGGTTGCGTCTTTAAGTGCGGTTGAAGAGAGTCCATGTTTCTTGGAAATGGTGTGAAATATGTTTTTATGGTATGGGCATGTGATGCGGAAGAATGGACGAAAGGTCCTTAGGAAAGTTTTGACGAATTGTTTTGATGAATATGAATGACTGTAAGAGTAGGGGAAGACCTAAGAAACGATGGATGGACTGTGTGAAAGATGATATGGCTAGAAAGGGGGTGACTACCGAGATAGCGACGAATAGAGAAGTATGGAAGAAAAGATATGTTGATGCACTGGGCTGTAGAGGTCAAATGGGAAGCCGTCCCAAGTAAAATACTGGTATTTGGCTGCATCCGGTTGGAATGTAAGCTGACCTCAACAAAGCATACAGCATGCTAGGCAGATGTTTCATATTTAGATGCTTGATTAGTATCCATCTTGGTGTAATGTAATCAGCTAGCGCTAGCAAGCGAGATAATTGTGGTTTATGAGGCTTATGCCACAGAATTAGTACAGATGGTCCACTCCAGAAAATCATTTAAATAAAAAGCGACTCTTGCTACGACACAATAAAGTGCAATTCATGCAATTATACCTACAATTATTATTCACTTCGAAGTTGACTCTCTTTCTGTCGCGTAGCTTTTATATCTATCTTCTGATTTTGCGGCCCTGACATGGCGCACATACTCCGGCTAGTATCCCAACGCTTTGAGCTTCTCCTGTATGTCCTCGGGTGCTGTGTCAGCTGGCAGTCCCTTTATGGCATTCTTGAGGTTTCGGTCCGCTGGTAGCGAGTACGTTAAGCCCGAAGAATTTGATAAGTTGAGCCCGCCGCGTACGCTACTTGTAGCGTCATACTTAAAATGCGAAATGAAGCATCTGTATTCATCAGTGTTTATGCCTGGCTAATAGTTGGTTGACTTGCACGTGATGGTAATTATATTGATGACTGTAATGCCGTTGTTTGGGTTTGGGCTAGTTTATAACTGCAGTAGCCTACAAACGATGAGACAATATAAGTCTTATTGTTATAACGTTTTTAATATGTATAATAAACATATTTTCTTTATTGTTATACAGTGAAGTTTTCTTAGAAATTGTATTGTTGGAGTCGCGTCGCGCTAGTCTGTCCGAGGCATGAAGCGTTCAATTTTCTTGGAACGTGTAACATTGTATACAGCTTTGGGCACACTTGACCAAAAAATTCCTAACCTTCCTTGGTGTTTTTAAATGCATTCATGAATAAACTATTTTTTGTATGAGTACCGCATACAAAAAAAAGGCTAGCGCTAGGTCATGTAAAAGTACCGCAGTTTTCCCGAAAAAATATATAAACAGATTTTTATGTGTCTATCTCTATAGCAGTAACAAAATATAAAGCCAGTTCAAGACGCAGAATTGCAAATATCATATCACTCCTAATGAAGTCTCAAAGCAATCTACATGAGCATTTTTAACCGACTTCCAAAAAGGAGGAGGTTATTTGACTATAATATGAATGTGGATGGCTACACGAGTAGGGGAAGACCAATGAAACGATGGATCACCTTTCTAGCCATATCATCTTTCACACAATCCTGTGTGAAAGATGATATGGCTAGAAAGGGGGTGTCTACCGAGATGACGACTAATAGAGAAGTATGGAAGAAAGGGACATGTTGGCATAAGGTGCATAAGGGTAGGAAAACGGTGACGATCTAATACAAAAAAAAAACGGCATATACGAGTATGCACACGAATAAAACGAAGATTCCAACTGAAATAGATCCTGTCATAAATATGTATACAAATCCTGACGTCCTCCCATAGAGATGCCGATTTCACATTGATATATCTCCATATCTGCGTATAATATAAAAAGATAAATATTATAATAATCACTTGGTATTGCCAATATTATAACCGGATGTAAGTTTAAAGAGATTGCTATTAGCAAATAGTAGCCCGTAGCCCGTAGTAAGTATAGATTTGTGCCCAGTTGATGAAAAGTGTCGGTCGTCCGATGACGAGTTGGGCTGACAACATTGTTGCCATCGCGGGCATAACCTGGATGAAGCTGGCACATGACCACAGTATAAATATGAACAGTACAGATATTACGTAGTAAACGTTCGAAACGGCACACTCACAGTCGCGCTCATTGCAGAGTCCCTAAGCGGTTGTCGCGGTGCTGTTAGTTGCAGGTGACGTCCGCGTCACAGAGTACAGTTTTTGAGACGAGTGATCGACGTCTTTTTGAAAATGAATGGATTGTAGGTTATTATTTCAACAAGTAGGCTTAGTTTCAACTGTCCATATGGATATTGTGATAGGAGCGTGGGGATTGACACAAGAAAAGAGAGGCCTGTGCCCAGCAGTGGGTGTAGTTGGGCTTTGGATGATTATGATGAAGAGCCTCGTCCCCCTATTACTCAAACATGTTTCAGTCAAACTCCAAACCAGTTTTGACTGGTTTCAGTCAAAACCGTTATTAAGTTAAAATGCGTTTTTTACATCATAAAAATCTAGAACCTCGACAAAAAAAATTATTAAAAGGATTACAATTAAAAAATATACCAACCTAATAGCTTTCTGATTAATTCGTACTTTTTTAACTGATCGAAAGTGGTTCTAACCGGTTAACAGTTTTGATAGTGACATATCGTTAAATAGGTACACTTCTGCCTTACCCTTTGGGGTTTACTGGCGTGATGTTATGTTATGTTATACCCTTAAATAATATAGCATATGCCTTTGCCCATCCCTTCGGGGTATACAGGTGCGACATAAGGTTTGTCATTTTGATTATAAAACATTTTTCAAGGCTTTTACATCAAAAGGCTCGTTCAAGCGTGAACTTGCATTGTTTTCAAATAATTTTCTACCACAAGAGATGTTTGGACTTTAAAAGAGACCTTGGGAGTTTGGAAATTCTTCTCAGAGAGGTACCGTCGCGCGTCGGTTTGATCGAGATTATTCTGAGAAGTAAACGAGGTTTTAATAATCCTTTGGAATTAAAATCGGGGTATCGTGTTTACCAGTAACTGGGTTGTGGAGGTCAGATAGAAAGAAAAGAAAGACAAGAAAAGGAAGAATGAAAAAAAAAGAAAGAAAGAAAATACATTTTTATTTAACACAGACTCAAAATAAAAGCACACAATATTTTTTATTTATAGGCATTCGCTCCATGTAAAATACTGGTATCCAGCTGCATCCGGTTAGACTGGAATTCGACCCCAACATAGTTGGTAAAAGGCTAGGCAGAACGATTGAATCAATCACACCCAGATTCATAATCATTGTTATTACCTATGTCTTGGTATCCTATCTCGCATACTAGGCTGTCGACTGAATGATGAACGAATGAATGAAACGAATGATGAACGTCTTCATATATTTTATATTCATTGTCGAAATGGAAGACTTGTTAAAGTGGCGCCAGAAGCCAACTGCTGGCGTGAAATTTCATGAAAACTGTGAATAATTAATGAAAATTAGTAACTAACTTGATACCTATACATTACCTCCTCGACTTCAGGTTCTTTCGTATTTGAGGAGACCCTTTTGTCTACCAGAACCCAATAAGTTCGAGTTTTTCATTCGGACTCGTTACAAACTATCTAATTAGGGATTCTCGTCGTATCAAGTGACAAGGTTCGTATGTAATACGAGATGACGACCTAGTTTCTTGCCCGTTCTTCTCCATAGGAACTTCAAATTCAAATTCAAAATATTTTTATTTCACATAAACCAACAAGGGCACTTATGAAACGTCAGAAGCTAGGTGCACGGTTCCAAATGGTCGTTTCCTATGGAGAAGAGCCGGCAAGAAACTCCACGGTTACTCTTTTAAAAATAAATTGGTTTTTACAAAGGATTTTTTTAAATTACAGTGATAATAGGTATGAGAGGACAGTGTAGGCTTTGGAATGGGCAACTAGCTTCATCTTTCTGACTGAACGACTTTTTGACAATTCAAAAGTAACGTAATTGGTTTATTTGAAATAAATGATTTGAGTTTGATTTCTGGAAAGATTTAAATCATTACTACATAGTTGCCTGCCTCGTTGGTTTAGTGGTCGCAAGCTCTAGTGCTGAGCATGAGGTCCTGAGTTCGATCCCCGGGCTGGGCAAAGTGTTATTGGTTTTTCCATCTGGAATTTCTCAGTAACAGCCCTGAGTCTGGATTTGTGCCCGGTTGACGGCAATAAGCCCCGCGCCAGACGTATGACAAGAGCCTTAAACTGTGTACTGTGTACTGGTGTACTATAGGTACATCTCTGCCCAATCCTTCTGTATTGTTTGTTTCTATTATTAAAACAAACGTATAATTCTTGTATTATAATATTTTATTAATATTTGTAACAACTTTTACTTATTCGCTATATTATAGTATATCTCAAGTGACAGTGACAGTTGACATTTGACAGTCCGGTTGCGTTCCGTTACTCCTTTATTATATTACTTCATTGCACCTTCGGGGAATCAAGGCGTGATGTTAGGTTCTGCAAATATTTAAATCGTTGACTCGCCCTACTGTGTTAAAAGATGGTCGCGGTTCTGTTTCGTTTTGACACCTTTTGACACACATGACGGAGAGACTTGACTGTCATGGAAACGCCATTATTATTGTTGGAGCTCACTCTTCTCAGTATCGATACTTTCGCGAGTTAGTACGGTGAGGGCAAATCTATCGATTTAAATCTTTGCTATTCTTAAACATAATATGAACTGATAGTAGATTCGTCCATTGTTTCCAAAGAAAACAACAAGTTTCTAAGTTGAATTACTTTATCCATTCAAACGTGGAATATAAACTACTTAGTTCAAAACATTCTGTGGTTATTTTTCGCTATGCAGAGCAACTGCTTCAACGGACAGTCAGACACTGGTCGCACCGGTTTCTTACGAACCTATCTAAAAGGACTTAACTCCATCATCTCCAATAAAAACTGTACCTTAACAGCTCTACCTAAAGTTGAAATTAATATTGAAGCTCCAGTATTGTTGTTGATAGTTAAGATCGAAGCACATGCAAGGGATTTCCAGTTCTAAGATCAAAGTAGGACGACCAATTTTCGTGTAAATTGTAGGTGTTTATAGTGAGATCTATGCTGATTGCAGGCCGTAGGCAGTTCTCTGGTACACTACCCATTTCTAGTCGAGGCAAAAACTGCATAATATAGATAAAACCGTTTGCAAATTGAGCTTTTGATTCTCTAAATGTACCTACCAGTCTGATAGCTAATATCTATCGGCAGTGCAAGATTGCTTCTTTGAAACTACATAAATGTGATGTGACAACTCAATTTGTTAGTGATATCAAGTGATATGGCTTGAGGCAATATGGTTGGAAGTAGACTTTACAAGTTAGTATATTATTTGCATTTCATGTTATTTTGGAAGAGATTTGCTATATCAAGTGTTCCTTAAGCTGGGATGCAGGTAAAAGGTTCAAAGTTCAGTTTAAGGTGTCTGTCCATTGAAGTGAGAGGTGAAAACACTGACCATACGGCGATTTTTTATCGCGCAAATTTTCAAACTCAACACCGAGTTAAAGATGCAGTGCGCTATAATAAATCATCGCGTTAAAAAAGCGCCCATGCGTACCGGGGTTAAGAATTCAGTAAAATCACAACATCTAGATGGATAAAGAGCATCATCTTGTGGAGCAATGGTGGCCCAGTGGTAACGGCGACTTACGAGTTGTAGATTGTAGGTTCGAACCTAGACAGGCACTTTACTTTGTGTAAATTATTTCATCACCACTGCTCTCAAAACGGTGAAGGAAAACATCGTGAGGAAACCGGTATGTTCTAGAACCAAAAAATTCGAAGACACGTGTCATCTACCAACCCGCACTGGAACCGCGTGGTGGATTACAGCCCATGCACTGACTGTGAGGAGGCCTGTGTCCCAGCAGTGGGAACATTAGGCTGATTATATTTATGATCCTATTCTTGTGTATATTAATTTTGATCGTGTTTGTTTCGCTTGGTCGGACAAGCACCCTAATAGTCATTTAAATATTCAGAATATGGAACTAAATGGAATGCATCTGTAACATAATCCTAGTAATCTCGATTATTCTAGCCCAAATAGTAAACAATTGACCTGAATTATGTGTTAATTACCATCTTGTATATGTATGTTATCTACAATATTGAGTGGGTTAATGAATTCTAGTGTAATTTGATACACTTTACTATGATGTAATACATAAGTAGGTATTGCATATTCAAAGCCATGTTTCATCTAGGTACACGAAGCATGTGAACTTTGCGGTTAGGTCTGGATAGAACATTATTAAGCAGAACATAATTTATGTAACATGCATTTTTTTTCTATCAAAGTGTTATCTGTGGGTTTTTTTTATTGACCTTTGCCTTCTTTTCTACTGATTAAGCTTTCAGTTCACAAATTGGGTTTTTTGTGTGATTTGCTTATTTACATATTAAGTCAGACCATCGCATAGTTGTAAATTGAATCAGTATAATTAAACAATTATAAGTTGTTTAATAATAATTTCGTCAAATAATCTAATTTTGATTATAATTATCGTAACCTACCTACATGACTGCAATCAGCTGCTACAACAAATCAGTAAAGCACCTGTAACTATTTAGCCTACTTTTGATTTCATTACAGTAGATACTTGTTGATCAAAGTGGGCTAATGATTTGATGACGTCAGGATAGCCGTCTGTCCATTATCTTAGGGCCTTCTAGTACGCCGTACTTAGTGGTACTTAAACTATACTAAGTAGGTACTAAGGATAAGCAGACAGACAACTGGCGAGCACAAGCATTTTCAAAGTAAAGACTTTATTTACAGTAAATGCAGTAGGTATATAAATTGTTAGTGGCATTAAATTGGCATGCAAATATTAAAACAAGAAGGTGCTAATTTCAATAGCAAATCTCTACAAATTAACACCATTATTCATTACTAACTGTTCGAACCCGGGGCGTCGCCCGGGAAAATTTCCGACATTTCCTGTGGATTTTCCAAAAAAATCTTTCATACAAACTTTGTCCTGACAATTACGAACACAAAAAAAAAAGAAACAGCCAAATCAGTCGAGCCGTACCCAAGTGATGCGGCAATTGATTTATTTGAAGTTAAGCTTCATAAACTCAAATTGAAAAGTAATTAATAGACACAAAATAAACTAGATAGGTACAGTGCTAATAAGTTCCTGTGCAGCCTTCATACAAGCTTCGAATGTATCGCTTGGAAACCGTGCCTTTAAAGCTTCATAAAACGCGTGTCTTCTTGATGTACGAATCTATAAAGGATTCATTAAAACTTACTAAGAATTTCTTATCATACATAATTCAATACAAACCCACGTCAATACAAGCCAAGTCATAGGTCTCGAGTTCGTCTAACTTTTCGGATTCATGTGCGTATTGTATGATTATCACTAGCTTCAATAACGGTGAAGGAAAACATCGTGAGGGAACGATGCCTGAGAGATATTTATCGACGGCATTTGAAGCCAAGTCAGAGGTCCATGGACGGCATAAAAATTGACACCAGGTTAGTCACTAACCACTAGAAAAAGAAGAAGAAGACCAAAAATCAATTTTAACTTATTCAAGCTAAAATTCGTCCATTTCAAAACGACGTGGATACCCACATCATTTCTTTCCTTTAAACCAATGTAGGCTAATGATCTTATGACGTAGATCCGATACAAAAGGGCTCTTAGACCAAAGATAACAGGATTTATAAATAGAATCCATTGTTTCCTTTCTGACGCCTTCCGGTCATTATTTATGGGATGATCGGATCAGAAAACAAGAGCAAAACTGCGAAGTTTGGAAATAACGAGTATATCTGTTGGGAAGTGGGTGGTTAAACGCTAAAATAGATTATAATAGGTATAGCTTTTAGCTGCCTCTTTGTTTGAGATAATATCTGAAATTTCTCAGTAGCAGCCGGGAGTGTGGAAATGTTCCCGGTTGATGGCAATGAGCTCACCTATTACATGGGACTTAAATGTATCTAGCGAAATGTGGAGTCTCTCAGTTAGTCAGAAACTTGAAACTAGTTGGCCGTTTCAAAACGTATATCTCTATGGAGAAGAGCGGGCAAGAAACTCAAACCCATCCATAACAACAATGCATTGGCATCCAAGCTATTTTAACCCTTAGCAGTAAACACGCATAAATATCAGGAAAGTAGCTTCAAGGAACGCAGCTCTCCAAGACGTCAGCTAAGTAGTTATTATTACTGATAACTTGTCGGTTTACGTTTGTACACTAATCTTAGTGACCTATGCCCTCAACTTGACTTCGCATTGTGGAATGCGATAAGCGACTTGTACGCTCCAGTTTATTTTAATAAACATACCAAGAATAATAGTTCTTCGTTCCGCACACATACAAGTATTCAGACTAAATATTCCTCTGTTTCTTATAAATAGGCACACCCTATAATGTCTCCACTGCTGGGACTCAGAACTCGTCTCTGTGAGAAGGAGTGGGCGATAGTCCACCAGGCGGGCCAGTGTGGGTTTGTGGATATTACATGACTTGGAATTTTTGCCCTATGATAATATGTATATTATCGTTTCCTCAGAATGTTTTAGATATTTTTATGTTACTGGCCGATTGCCCACGTAATGGTAAGTAGTAACATTAAGTGGTAATGTTATACATCCGATATTTTTTCTTCATTTTGGCACTTCCCTGTGTCCGGAATGCTTCTCTAAGCATAATAAATATCTTGAGATTGGTCGAACAATGCATTTGTCATGTTGACCTAGTCTTTAATAAATTAGTGGACTAGTTTGGAGACGTTCTCGAAGATATTCAAATCCTTTGGAGATCTAGGAGTTTGGTGTAATTTGGTGTAATAGTGACGTTTATCCTTCTGTGACATCTTCAGTTTTCTTCAGCCAAGAGGTAAAACAGACAACATTTTTCTGAACACCACAAATGCAACTCAATGATATTAAAAACGCAGTTACAACATTATTTCTCTTTATTCGCACTATAAAAGCCGAGATCGCTTTAATTAAAGTAGCATTTTATTCTTTGCATATCTAGGACGAAGCCACAATTTCCAAGTAATAACTGCCGACAATTTTCTACCAAGCTTTTAAAACTTTGTAGCCTTTGGACTCCGAAACACGGATTAATAGGGCAACACTGAATATTGCAAGAGCCGCCCAAGTTGCCACGTCGTAAATCCAGCCCAGAATATTTGAGATATCACCGAATTAATCTAGACATCCCAAATTACGGTCAGTCTGACATAAAAGGTGAGCCTGGACCTCGTTTATGTGCGGCAAAAAGGACGCAGAATGTATATTAGCCACAAGACACACTGGAGATAATTGTCAGGTATGAAACATACAAAGCCTCAATATGTTCACGAATTGCCTAAATGGTCCAGAATTTTTCATGTCCCTCGCTTCGTCAAATAAAACTGCTCGCTCGCAAGTTGAAACAGAGTCTAAAATGGTATATAAAGCATTTTCTTCTCATGAAACAAATATTTAAGGAATTTCATTGTGCACGCGGAAAATTGCTCGGAAATAAAAAATACATCTACGGCCGAATTACATATGAAAATTTTCTCATATCTCATTTTCCTCCATTATTATGTGCTCTAATCTAGCTTTAAAAGTTTATAATAAGCGGACTGCATAGAATTATATGGAGCTAGTTCAAGGTTTAACACTTTACTCATACTTCAACCGCGTGAATAAAAAAGTGTAAAACCTGAAAATATCCCTGGAGATGTTTATTGAGCTCCTTTGAATAGCAATCGTCTTTAGACCAAAGCCTTCTTCTTATTTCTCGATAGAGCTTTTTTTCACGAATGTTACGGCAATTCTTTTACGTCCTGGTTTTAAGAAAAATGTTCGTGAATTTCGCGATGTTAAGATGTTTACAACTTGCTGTCTTGCCAACTTCCGGGCTGTATTACGTGTATGCCCTACTTTTACAGCCTTCAAGATGTACTCTCCTGGCTTATATACGTAAATTTCGTTCTGGTTTAAAGCTGTGTGCCCCTGTTATAAATCACTTAGAAAAATATGTTCCGTGCTCATAGAAAGTGCTCGTGCAATCAGTAGATGGATGGCGGTGTCTTTACTGGAAACATTATCATGAACACAGACTCTTGATAGTTTAGTCAAGTCCATTTTGAACAAGATCTTATACATTTTAAACTATCGATCAAACTGTTTACTCCCCTATATCAACATTATCCAGCTAACTCCTAAAACATCAGTTTTCCAATTGACTTTTACTACAAACTTTACCCGTATCATGGAAAGTAACCCGATCAAGAACCATTTGACAAATAGGACATCCCTTTTTAAATCTTAACAAAAGACTAACACAGGTTTACCCTTAATCTATTTCAGTCACGTTCTTGTCCACAACTTTGTCATCCATTCCATCCATCGCATTTGGCGGATATGACCTGACCTAGACTATTTCCCAGTCCCCCATGTAACCCGAGAATTTATACCTAGTATAACAATGAAACCTCTGGAACCTTTTATATGATTTCCTCCCATTTTTCTTGGAGGGTGTATTTTATATGTTCTGTGATGTGAAGCTGATTTATGTATGTGAAATTGTGTGTCTAGGCTCTTGCTTAGATTCGCTTTCAACAGTGTCTTTTTATATCCGACGGCTTCCTATTCCTTGAAATATTTTTAGGGAATGTTTGACAAGACAGGGTGTGGTGTACAGTTCATTGAGAGGTTGCATAATTAGCCTATAATGTTCCCACTGCTGGGACACAAGCCTTCTATTTGTGAGAGGGGAAAGATGACTTAATAATAACTTCAATACAGACACGATTTGGGTCTATTGAGGTTTTGGCGTTGTTTCCATAGCTTCAAAGTCTATGATGATAAAGTCTTGAAGAAAGGCTCCGTCAGATCTTGGCACACCATTATCGATACTTATAAGTTTTTCGATAACAACTACAATTTTTCCAATCTGTTACCAACCCGTCACTTTCTTCAATACGTTTATTTAATCCAGTTTTTTGGCAACAGTTACCAAGACAAATAGGCCATGTCTCCTCGACTCATAAATATGAAGGAACCATTTTGATAGGACGATACGTCCGTTGCTTGAGCAACTAGGGTTGCGAAGTAATTTGTATTATCATCATGTACTCCTCGGATATGTTCTGTGTCAATCTTGAATTCTTGATATTTGGGTCAATACCGGTTTGTCCGTGAGTGAAATGAAATATTTTTATAGAAATATTATACCAACACGTTTGTTTTTGCGGGGGATTGGAGTGGAATTCGAGTGAGGATGATATTATTTTAGCTTGTGATGCTTTTCTTAGTTTTCATTAAAATCTTACATTTGCTTAATGTAGGTCTACTATCGAAAGCGGAATAGCTATAGGGAATATCTATTATGAAGCACATAATAGAAATTCCGCTGTGGCGGAAACATGTGGCTCCATTTCGTATCGAAAACCGATCCAAACCCACTTCGACAGTATAGGTCAACAGACAAATGCACTTTTCATATAATATCAAGTAACTTTTCCATCTAGCTTCCTGTCCAATCCCATTTGGTGCCACCTTTGCGATATCGGCATTGACTTGGCCGGGTTTCCAATGTCCCGTTTTATGTTCACTCCAGTTCCTCTACATATCTATTTCATGGCGTTCATTTTGTGCATGTTTCGAAAACATGGCTGGTTTTTCACGCCTTTTCACTTTATGGGTGTGTAGATCTAGATAGTGGTATCGTGTTCTTTCCTCTCTTTTAGCTTGTCTTCTTTGAATGTTGCTACATCAATAGGTACTTTTAAAGTGAAAATAGTTATAATGAAAAATGTTTTGCAAAAGTTTATAGAATTTAATAACTCTTGCATTTTTCGGTCGTCAATCAACACTTCAAAGCACTTTTCTTAAGCAAGTTTATCGGCAGGCGTCAACGCGACGTCAGCTGTTGTCGATAAGACGTCGACTGCAGCTGACGGTGTCAAAGCTATTTCTGTTGTTTTTTTCATTAGTAGGTAATGTATGTATACAATAGTAAATTATTATTTCTCAAACTTGGAAATTCGAGCATTATTTTGATAACCGTCTTCGAGATAAATTGAAAATGCTGTAGTTAAATTTTATACATATGAGCACGCGGCCGGCAATGTTAGTATGAAATTTTATACTGTCGTGTTTAGCGGCCGAATAAATGACTATGAAAACTCATATCTGTTGTGTCATTTAAAGATGGAACGAATTTTTTACTTCGACAGTAGGTACATGATCCTTTGGAAGTTTAAAACTGGTCGACCTACCTGTAGTAAAACTAAAAACAATCACAAATATCAACGTTGATTAACGAAAGTCAAAGCTTCGCCTTTGGCTCAAAGATCTCAAGGCAAAACCACCAGAACTAAGTACCATTACGTATACCATTCAATTCAGAACCTTCCACCAACACAACATCTAAACCACACTTGCAATATTTCCTCTGAAACATTCCTATTTACCCGACCAACAATAATGGCCACTAATTCCTATGCGCATATCTGAATAGAATAGTGGTCTTTACAACCGAGAGGTTGCATATGATACAGAATATACACCGAGAGCTAGACTTGCTGGAATATGTGTTTGTTTAAGTCTTAGACCGTAATCCTTTACGAAGATGCTTAGTCGACACAATCTTGTGCTAGATGTTTACTTAAACATGTATTGTCTGTTTCAAAAGAATCAGTTAAAAGTGTAAACAAACTTTGCAGGTTAAATTCTTATGCAATTACTCACTGAAGGAAATGAGTAACGCATTCATCTGTATTTCTAAGGGTTTTTATAAAAAAACCAAAAACCACAGCGGGGTAGCTGTTGGCTTGAATCTCACCTGATTGTAAGTGATGATCAGGGCGAAAGTGGAAGCGAATTTTACGCGGAATTCTGAACCACAGAGTATCTGGCTATCTTACCTCTTACTGCCGAAACACAACAATGCTGTTAACATTGTTGTTGTGGCGACAGACTTAGATAAGATGGTGGTAGCTAGACAGGTGGACTTAGAACAAGCCGTACCACCAATCCCTGGGACTGCCCCCACTGGGAATCGAACCCTGGGACCCCTGGGTCTGAGACAGGTGGTCTAACCACTAGACCACAGAAGCGGGTAAAAGTTTCAAGTTTATATCTTACCACTTTTTCCAACAATAATTGTTTGATCAACATTAGGTATAATATTTTAATTGAAAACTCTTCAACGAAAACGGAGGTTATAAAATAAACCTCAACTATTATCGTCAAATGAAAAACATCCTTATGGTGATTCAAAATTACAATCATGGGTTTAAATTTTCAAATAATAAAATCTAAAGCACTACAAAATGGCATCCACGTTTTCTAATCTATTTGTTTATATTTTAAGCAGATATTTTTGGAACAACCCATAGTACGGTTTTCTTTGAATAGTGATGGGTACCTAATGTATTTCCGTTCAAATATGTCAAGCAGGAAAATATAGAGTTCTATCAGTATGGGGATTGGAATCATAGTGGAATAGTTTCCAGGAAATTAACTAATTCTTTGTTTTTGACCACATGGTATGAGTATGAGCTATTATGTAAAGAATGTATGTCTATTTCTTTGACACGCTCTGTAGCCTAAACGGCTTGATGGATTTTAACATATGAGGTGTCGTTAGATTCGTAATATGTTAGATTAATACTGGTATACAGCTGCATCCGGTTAGACTGGAAGCCGACCCCAAGATAGCTGGAAAAAGGTTAGGCAGATGTATAGGTGCGTTAGATTCGTCTTAATTGTGGGAGTGACATAAATATTTATATTATTATGTCGCCGTTATTACAGCGAAAACCAGTTATCTCGACTTTTTGTGATAACTGCGATATAAACTATAACGTCGATATTGTATTTCCAAAAAAAAGTGAGGAATGTTTAAAAAAAAATACAACAATATTGGTCGGTATGAAATAAAAGCTAGTAATGAGTCAATTCCAAATATATATATAAATAAAACGAAAAACCTTTTAATAAAATAAATAACCCAACTGCAAAAACATAACTGAAAAGAGAAGAAGAAATTACAAAGTTCGATGCTTGTTCTTTTTTTTTCAGTTATGTGATTTTGCAGTCGGGTTTTTAGTTTTTTATAGCAATCATTTTAAAGCCCATTTACAGCATTAACACAAGCGTAATCTCCAATAAACGCTTAAATAAATTGTGTTAGAAACTGACTATAATTTTTCTTTACAAATGCTTCAATTATACCTTTTCAGAAGTCTCGGACCTAAGGACCCAGTCTGTATTTAGGCTACCAACGCTATCTATAAGTTTTAATGATACTTGTGCTGGTAATAAGCGTTAGTTTCATTTCGTTCGACGTGAGGGGCGTTATTATTACAGATTATATCGCTCCAACACCTGGTGCTATAATGAGTTGGGAGAGAAATAAATATATAAAAATTGTGATAGAAAAATACTTACATATTATATTAACATTGGGGTATCGTGTTACCTGGCTGTGGAGGTCAGATAGGCAGTCGCTCCATGTCTCCATGCCTCCGGTAAAGCTGGAAGCCGACCCCAACATAGTTGGGAAAAGGCTTGGACGATTTGTTAGTAAGTGATAGATAAAAATTGTGTATTTTTGTTACTTTGTTCCTGAGACTGATGGAATGTCGGGCATGTTCGTAGACATGTGACATCTACCAACCCGCACTGGGCCCGTATGGTAGATTACGGCCCACTCCCTCTCACAGAGAGGACGCCTGTGTCCCAGCAGTGGGAACATTAATAGGTTGATGATGATGATGTTCCTGAGACACTTGACGTCCCAACGAACCTAGTAACGAACCTAGTACGCTGAATGAAAGTCTTTTTTTAACCCAATAATGTTTCGAAAGTGTTTGAGGTTTAGGTATTTCTCCATATAGAAAGAAAGTTAACTCGTTTATTGGCATGAGCAGTGCCGAGAAGCACCTTAAAACTATTATTCTTTTAAATATGAAATGAACATACTCATGCCTAAAGGCCCTCAGCTCGACATATGTCACCACGCGGGCCCAGTGCGGGTTGGTTGATGTCACATGTCTTCGAACATGTCTCACATTCCATATAGGTACATATTTATAGGTACATAATATACGTATTCCTCGGGTTTTCCCGCTAAAACCGCAGAAAATGTACCTTTCTATATTACTTCTCCTTTAAACCAAACGCACTTTAGACTCTCGGAATTTCCTACCGTCATCGTCACCACAGGTCTGCCGCAGGAAATTATTCTAAAAGGCTCTTTTTATATTTTAATGGTTTTACTATAAAGAACGGAACATAATATTAACTGATGTAACTTAGCTCTGGATACATAAAGAATAAATTTAGATAGCGTTTTTTTCACAAAGGCGCTTAGAATGTACGGAGATTGATTAGGGTATATTTACTTCCATTCTATTTTTGGGATCTGAATTAGATAAGGTTTCTTTCGAGTTTCTTTGGTCACTGGGACCGACGCCGCTGGCTAAGTAGCCGTGACTACCTACCGTAGCCAAATAAATAGCCAAACACGAACACAAACACGCGGGCGTCCGTCCTTTCGATCAGTTGGCCACTGAGTGAGGGAAGGCGTAGCTTACTTGTATACAAATATAGGCGATTTGGCTACGCGTCGCCAGGTCACCAGAGTATCCAGTCTCCACGTAGGGGCCGGTCGGTTGGCTTCCAAATTGGCGGCATCGCCAGACCGTAGCTAAGTGAGTTAATTGTCATACATTTAGAATACAATACGAATTGTTTGGGTATGCAGCCCGCGACGTCGCCATTGGTCCTTCGCTGTTATTTTCTTTTTATATTTTTTTGACTATTACCCATCTATGTGCTGTTATAATATCATAACAGCTTTTATTACTGCTAGTATAGGTAAATTATTACTTTACAACCAATGCTTTGAGAGCAGTGGTGGCCCAGTGGTAACAAAGCAGGCGCTTTACTTTGTATAAATAATTTCATCACCACTGCTCTCAAAACGGTAAAGGAAAACATCAAGAGGAAACCGGCATGTCTTAGAACCAAAATTTCGAAGACATGTGACATCTACCAACCCGCACTGGGCCCGCGTGGTGGATTACGGTCCACTCCCTCGCACAGAGAGGACTTGAGAGGAGGCCTGTGTCCCAGCAGTGGAAACATTAATAGGCTGATGATGATGATGAACCAATGCTTTTGCAACAGCCAAAATTAATGTGTTTTCAACTAATATCATTATAATGCACATAAAATTAATAGTTATTCGAAACACATCATAATAAAACAACATTGCATATAGCTACATAAAATCTTAATATTTCACTCATAAAATATTTTATTGCCAAAGCGACTCCACGCCACGCACGATCAATAAAACGAGAGAACTATTCTAAGAAACCTTAGAGCCGTATTATTATGAAGAAAAAAATACCTTTATCAAACGCAATTTCGCTTGTTAGACTTAGTGATAAATTCGTTGACAAATGTTCAGCTATAAATAATTGTTTCTTTTGGAGAGAGTTGGGCAAAAACTGGATTCTTTTCTACGTAGAAAATCTCCTAAGTGTGCAATTTATAATTGTTAAAGAGCACTGTAGAAACTTTAGCACGTGTTATTCTACACTTAAGTGTACCTACTAAAAAAGACAGAAATGCAACACCTAGGTACCCCACTACAGAAACTGTTTTAGCTTACGTAATTTATGCATATGTTAGTATGTAAAATTCTGGTTCCTGGAAACATATTCCTAAACGTGATTCAGGATCTAACTAACACCCGAGTCCTCAATTTCAAAGCCAAACCACAAACGTTTTGGCGACCGTTTGAATATCAAGTATCCAATTTACATCGCGCTCATTTCAGAAAAAGAATAAAAAATAAAATCTGTCAAGTGTGAGTCGGACTCGCACACGAAGGGTTCCATACCATGTCGTACAAGATTTAACAGTATGAATTTTTGTAATACTTTCGTAAAGGTAACAACAGAGGCGCAATTTGTAAAGAAATTGTCTAATTTTAATGAAAAAATGTTGTTGTGTTAAAATATAGGTGTAGGAGTAGGTATATTTCATTTATTTTAAGAGAAAAATATTAAGTTAACTTTATCCAGTAACATGCATTAACTAAAGTCAAAGTTATTTATTTGCTACTAACATAGTATTAGTAGGTATAAATAGGTATATAGGGTAGGTAAGCAGGTAGATATGTAGGGTAGGTAGGGTAGGTTAGGTACTTACCTACCCTGGTAAGAAGCGTAGGGTAGGTAGGTAGGGTAGGTAATTAGGAAAGGTAGATGCGCCGTAGATAAGTACTTAGTGCTAACCGTGCGAAGCCAGGCCTGGTAAAGCTAGTTACTTATAAATAAAAGGATTTCTCTTGCTACATCAGACTATATTGTACAAAATAGAATGTAAGTAGTACGCCAAATTTTAATTATAACTGTGCGTTTGCACTGGCGAAACATTCACAATAAAACATGTTGGAATCTCTATTTTCTGTAAATTTTTCATACAATGTTTGACAGTAACTAGAGATTTCAACATGTTTTTCGTGATGTTTCGCCAGTGCAAACGCACGGGTCAATACAGGTATTTATTTACGTTATGTTTGATAGTCATACAGAAATCTATTATTTCTTACTTATTATTTTTACACATCCCATCGGACTATGAGAGTGAGGGAAGAGAGAGTGCACTCGTGTCTGCGCACACACTTGTGCACTATAATATATCCCGCGCCGAAGGCCAGTCTCCGTTGAGATTGGCCGCCGTGACCGAATATTTTTACACCAATAATTTTTCTCAATATGAAATTGTATCCACAACGATTTAAGGTAACTGAATAGTACACTGTATGTGCCAGCATTCATTTCAATGTTACTGAATATATTGTCTATTGGAGTGTAGTTTTATTTAACATGAGGTACACACACTAGCAGAAAAAAGTCGATAAAGTTCCTAAACTCAAAAAATACTGGCCGGTTTTAAAATCTTGTGAAGAAAGTTTATTTTGTAGACCTTTTTGGATGATCGAAATTTAAATGATTGAAATAGTATATGCTGCCATGATAGTAGGTACTTACTAATTCCATGTCATTACTCCAACTATTAAATAGTTATCTGTGGAATTTATATTAGCATGAAATACAAAATTATTACTTTAAGTTGCAGAAAATCGCCCATATTATATAAAATACGTTGTGAATCGGCGTTATTAGTATTTGTTGATTATAAACAGTATATGTTACATGATACACATAAGTTTCAAATTCCTAATTTGTTTAGTTGTTGAGATAGAGCTCGTACAAAAATGGTCTAAAACAGACAACTTCTACGGCCCCCTAATTCATCATTTTTGAAGATAAAAACAAATAAAAATTATATTTATTCTCTACTCGATGAGCTCTAGAAAATGATACCCCACGTGCCAGGGTCAGATTATTTTTTTTTCAAAATTTAATTTTATTGTATGGCGACCCCCCTTTAATTTTTAATTTTATTATTTGTTGCTCTTGCGGCAATAGAAATGCTCAATCTGTGAAATTTTCAACTGCCTACCTATTACGGTTCATGAGATAGAGCTCGCTGACAGACAGACGGACAGCGGAGGCTTATGAATAGGGTTCCGTTTGTCACCCTTCGGGTACGGAACCCTAAAAACAAAGGACAGCTAAGCCTTTTCCTTAAACAAAATCAAAAGACGCGAAACCTTAAACAAACAAAAATCGCTGGCAGATTGGAAACAATTTAACAAGGAAACATCACAGAATAGATATAACAGAAGGTAAGCTCCACACAACGAGTGTAAACGCACGCGCCTCTTAGACATGCTTCACGTACTCGCTCTCGCGACTGATATTTGTTTGACATCTCCGTATGTATAGTCTGTTTCAAAAGTGTCTGAGGAATCGGTCAACAAACCCAGTTAAGGTAAAATTGTTACGCAATCACTCACTAAAGGGAATTAGTAACAACGACACGTTCATCTGTATATGGAAGGTTACAACTTTATTGATCACCACTTTTCTTCACATTTATTATTGTTTGAATTGCATTATTCAATTGTAATTGGAAAATCATCGACAAATATCGAGGTTCTAAAATTAACCTCAATAGTCAAATCATCAAATGAAATACATAACTATTTAAAGTGATTTAAAAAAGAATTCGCTTCCGCTGGACGCGTGAAGCACAGAATCAGTCGAAGTGGCGGTACTTGGGGGAGGCCTATGTCCAGGAGTGGACGTCTGTCGGCCGATATGATGATGATGGTGAAAATTAGAATTTTGAGTTTGTGTGTTCAAATAATCAAATCAAAGGATTCAAATTGTAAGTGGCACTAAAAATTGGCTTCCACAGGTATGTTTTCTGATTTCTTTGTTTACATTTTCGGCACATACTTTTGGAGCAGACCATTCGCGTCTATGTGCATCTGTTTTCGTTTTCGCTCGCCGCTGTATGGACCTTCTGTACCTACTATTCTGTGATTATGTGGCAGCATCCCATTTGGGATCGTGGAGCACGAATTGCTCCGGTCCTTTATCATAAGCCTGTTGCTCAAAGCGAATGTAAGGCGCTCAATTCTGTATCATTTCTGACGGTATTCAGTAAAAAATAAGCTGCTTGCGCTATTAAAAGGTTAAATGTTGTGATTCACATGATTAATTTTCTTTGCAGATGCTATTTTCAATGTTTGGAAGAATTTTACTAGTAATGCTCAAAAATTCCAAAAAAAATTTTTTACTTAGCCTCCTCTGTTCCATTGCTGAGCAAAAGCCTCCCCCAAATCCTTCCAGGCATCCTTTATCAAAGCCACCTCGATTCGACCCTTGAGGTAGGTACGCGTTTAGGTCGCCTCGCCACCTCATCAATAAACATACATACATACATAAACTCAGGCGTTCTTTCCATGAGGGTAGGCAGAAACTACAGAACGCCATCTGCTACGATCCTTACATACTCCTTTTGCTTCGTTTAAGTTCATACATCTGGTCATACACGCTCGCCGGTTGCGAGTACTACGCACCTGTCCTTTCTGAAAAACATCACCAATAAGGTTAGATGTCCTTCTAGGGCGTCCCCTCCCATTCGTTCAATAAACTTTGAATAAAAGCCTTTTAATAAACAAATCCCTGAATTAAGAGGTGATTCGTCCTGTTAATAAATCCAACAGCAATGTATGAAATCATGCTAATAATAAGACATGCATAAAAGAAGGAAGACAGATTGCCTACGCAACTTTCGATCTTCAACAACTGATCGAATGGTACATAAATGATGCAAATTACAATAGACGACGTATATTTAGTAACATAATCCGCTTAACTGTTCTTAAAGAGTTATAAAGAACCCTGTAAGAAATCGACACGTGTTTCACCTCTCAACGAGGCATCCTCAGGATAACGATTGACTTGTTGCGAACCCGGACACGACGTGTTGCCACGACAAGAGCTGAACGCAAAAAACGTTCATGCGTTCGGCTCTTCTCGTTGACAGCTGAAACACGTGTCGATTTCTTACAGGGTTCTTTATATCTCTTTAATAAAGAACAGTTAAACGGATTAGGTTACTAAATATACGTCGTCTATTGTATTTTATAATGGATTTCCGTAAAGTCACGTCTGAGTCAATTAACTATCTTAAATGATGCATAAATATTGGTCTTAATAAGTGCCACACAAATATATTCCTAAGCATGGCACTGGCTATAACAAGTAAACTTGTAATGAAGCTTTCAGGAATTTCCAGCGGAATGAAAGAAAAAACTAAGCTTAATAATTTTGCCTCGGCATCCTGGTTTTTTTTTTTTTACAATTTGCGCCAGATGCGGCTTAATAAGGAAAAGTGTATTGCAGTAGCAAGTAATAATTAAAATGATAAGGTTTTCACCGGATAAGGTTTCCACAAATATGAAAATTAAATTAAGTATTGAAATGTTGGTCTTGAAGTTCTTGTGATGTAACTTTGTTTAATAATTCACTGCACGACTTTTAAGAGATTTATTTTTATTTTTGTGTTTGGATTATTATTCCTATACTCTATTTGAAATAAGATTAGCCATTTAACTAAACCTTTTTTACAGCCCGTTCAACCGATTTTGACTTCTATTGTGTTGGTGGCATGACAAATGGCAGCTATAGTAAACAGTTTCATTTCCTAACAGTAATCCTTTTGTCTACGATATAGAAGTGAGAATCGGTTGAACGGACCGTAAAAAAGGTTTGTTTAAATTTAATTCTAATCGTATTTCAAATGGAGTCTATAGACATGTATTTTCAGCATTTCACCAATTAATTAAGTACGTATATATAAACTGGGGAATGAATGCCCATTAAGGCTCCCGCAGACAGACCCGACGCGACATCAGTAGAACAATTTGCGTGAAGTTTTCATAGAAACTGTTCCACCAGAGTCGCGAAGTTTGCGGGAACCTTTACGATTCCAAAGATGAGAATGTTAATTACTTCTTGATAAATTATAAACACAGACGACGCCCTAAGCTTTAAGGCAATGAATAATTAACGTTTCTATATACAACTAACTATTAAACTAACTACATGCCTACATGATTTAGAACAACAAGAAGATATAAATCATCCCTTATCGCGCATCAAATATCTGTGTGCTTACTGTCACATCATAAGATTATTCAAAGTCATGTTCTAACTTTAAATCAGCCAATCGCAATCATCTACTGGCACTCTGCCAAATTGCGTTACGATGTACGGTAGTCCGCTTTCCACACCCTGTCACCCTCAGATGCTTGATTTCATATGGGCTGGCTAGAGGCGTTCCATTATACGTTAGCTATTTAGTGGACCTTACTTCAAGAGACCTTTGCAAGTAAAAAAATGTAATGTTTCGTCTAATGCATACAAATTAAAATACTTTTTTATTAGGTACTATGTAATTGTAATACCATGGACATAACGTCTTATTTAAAGGGACTTACTAGGTAACGGCTGAGCTTTTCCTCTTTTTGCATATTTAAATACCAGTTTTCATGTTTTTCTTTCAAATGCACGTACAGGATGCCTCAAGAAGATTTATATCTATGTCACCGTATGAACTGAGTTTATATAATCTATCGGTGTTATTCCTGTTAGTTTATAAACTTTCGAAAAATTGTGAACTGCAACAAATCATTTACAATAAACAGCATTATTTTAGTTTATAATCTATCCACGGGAAACTGACAAATTCTGTACTGGTATCAAACTTGCTTGTGACGTATCGCATCTTGCACTAATACTCAATAGCCTGCCTAAGTAGGAGCAACTTGTATAGCGCTCGCCGGCCGCTGCCGCGGCACCGCTCGCTCAGCTCGCGCGCGTTTGTTCACAGTTCTAAGTTGTTCTAACCTAACTTAACCCAAACGGTTCTCACAATCGTATCTATACAGATAAATTATTTTTTAAAGTACATCAGTTGAATCAACGTCCAATTTACATGCCCTTTCTACCCCTTTATCAATCTTGATATCGTACAATTCCCTTAAGGGCCTGATCCCCCCAACAGCTCCATAGTAATTAGTAAACCATTTCCTCCTTAAAGGCCCTCAACAAGTACCAACCTACTAGTAAGTACCATTGAGGACGGATCAGATCAAATTATTCTCGATGACTGACACATGATCAAGTATCTCTGACTACCCTCTAACGATGATGCTTCACTTTTTTACTACCCTCCGCGAAATTATTTTGCACATCATGTAAACAGGGTTTTGAGAAAGTTTCCGGTTGTTGAACGTAAAAGAAATTGTTGCAGGCAAAGTTTTAAGTTAGCTTTTAAAAATGTTTTGCTGGTACTTTCTTTTTTCTTGTTTTTGTTTTGTCTAAATTTATTTAAATTTGTGTAGAATTACAAGATATAGTTGAAATCTGTACATGGGTAATAAATAAATAATTTACTACTAATTATATTGTTAGAGGAATATCTTTAACAAGAAATTATGAGAGAAGGGTTTTACTACAGGAGATTTTGAGTAAGCAATACAAACAATTAATCCTTTTATTTATAAACGTTGCTTAAAGTTAAGACAGAGAGTTAAACGTCAAAAATTTATTGTTATACAGCAGCTATTCAATATTTTACAGCCCTAAATGTAAACATTCATAGCCTCCGTGTTTCAATCCTCCTATCGTAACCAACAGCACTTATTTTGTAAAAGTATACCATCGAAAATAATCTCCAAAAGGAATAAAAACGTTCAAAAAGTCTCTCTTTTGTTTCCCAGTTACTTAACAGCCAGACAAAAAAGACATTTATAAAAGATTTTTTCCTCGACTTAATTTAAACATAGCTATTTTCAGCGCCGACTTATTTCAGTTTGACTGTTTGCGACAGGGGTAAAAATGTGATGTATGCTTTTTGAATATGTTTCTGTTTCGTGAATCAATCATCAGCTAGAGAAACATTGTTTTACTGTTTTGCTGTAACATAACATCATGTCTGTACAGGCGTGAAGTTATGTGCCCTTTTCTTTTTTTTTTGGGTGGGAAATCATCAAATGACTTCTCCCGCTCTGGGCGGAGCGGAAGGGCGTGTCAGACTCTTACTGACTAAAACCCACCCGTGTTCCTTCCCTTGCCTAGACGGGGGCCACGGTTTCCCCTTAGGACTTATCCGCAACCCCGGTGGTAGGCATCGGCCCTAACGAAAGGCCCTTCAGAAGTTATATACCCTGGGAATACTCTCAGAAGGGTAAAGGGGGAGCCTTTACCCTTCTGAGAGTATTCCCAGGGCAAACAGGCGCGCCTTTAACCCTTTCAAAACATTATTTTTTAGAAGCGGTTAAGAGTGTGCGGTGTCTGTCATTGAACGAATGTTTTTTTTTGCGATCATCAAAAGTAGAATGATGCTCCTCGGAACCACAGATATAAATCTAAATAGATGACGCGATTGTATGTACTTCGCGTGTCAAAAAACGGAGTAATATTACGATCAATTATCGTAATCTGAGCTTTTATTTAGCATTATCGGCACCGGAAATCCACCGAAATTTTGAAAAATGCCTTTTTATGCCATACTGAGCTGTAAAGATATTTTTGTGACACAGTTGGTAAATAAATTTGTTTTTTAATTGTGTGTGAAAAAGTGGCACGCTTTGTTTTCATACAGATGGAGGGACTTGCGATAACTAGTTAGATTGATATCTGTGCTTGGAACCTACTAGTGTAAAAGTATAGACAACTAAACTACGTTATAAAAATCAGCATTGTTTTCGTAAACACCGATGGGCCATGTCACATACAGTCTTTATACCGCCATTCGCAAACCGACCCATTTCAGGTTATACCATGACACCGCGACGGTTATATTTCACGATATTTTAACAAAAACCGCTTAATATTCAGTTACTCTGGAAGGAACGTGACCATACATACAAACAAGTTCCCTGATATTATTACTTTGCTCTTACTAAAGCACATTGTTCACTCAGTCGCCCGATTAAAAAAGTGTTCGCGAAAAAAAGTGCAGCTATTGTTGAAATGTTGACAGACTTGCTTAAAACTTTTTGCACAAACCTTGGAACAAGATATTTTTAGAGAGAGAGATTTAACCCTTCGTATGCGAACGTATTATAGATCCGCGGGAGACACAATGGCTTTTTAATAGTGTCTGTAATTAGCATACGACAGTTTAAATGTGGATAAACTAGGGGGTGCGGTCAACTAATTTATTGTTATTGAACTCTCTTGACAAAAAAGATACACTCATTCATAAAAGTAACTCCAAGTTTTACGAATGAGTGTATCTTTTTCGTCAAGAAATTATATTTTTATGGATTTTATAGTTGACTGCGGTTGTGAACAATATATAATGTATCATGTTTAATTGAAAAATACTTTGAAATACTTAATTGTTTTTTTTTATTTGTTGTAAGAGTCAAGTCTGGGGACTGACCTTTGGTGATTCAGAGTTCATATGAGGCCACAGAAGATAATTTTATTGACCTACATTATGTACATTTGAACTTCATTAATATTGCTGAATAATTGTATTAAATTCATTATTATTATTGACATTTTAATTTTCACTATAATTTCTCATTTTAATTATTTTACTAATATAAAAGAAAATAATTACGTAATAAAAATGTTTAATGCATGCATAAGCGAAGGCGAATGATAAAGCTGTTTTCAGACCAGCAACAATACAAAACTTCACGGTATAACAATAACCGGTGTCGCGTCGCGCGACAAATCGTGCTGGTCTGAAAACAGCTTAATTGTAATGCAAATCTGAGTGAGCATGACATACTCTCACCCGCCAAGGCACATTCAAGGTAATGGAAGACATTATCCGGTAAATAGTAGCTCTATAGTACATAGTACTCACACCTGTGCTACACGTTTACACACATATTTGCATTGCAAACTCATCCACTATAGGAACAACAAATATCATAAGAAAGCTGCTGTTTAAAAAAAAAATTACGTACAAAATTCTGAAATCCTAACCTAATCTTCTCAAAACACTAATTCGCTTAGTCACTCATTTTAATAACCTATCTGCCTTTTATCCAATCGAACACACTTCAACAACCCCTCACCAGGTGCATCGACCATCTGTCGTGAAAGTGATAGGCTGGCCGGTATTCGGTTATCCCGATATTCGGTGCAGCCATACAAGAGCTTGTCAAACATTGCCACGTTAGAATTGCTAACAGTCTGACACTGAAGTGCTGTGACCGTCACAAAGTCTTTGACGGAACAAAATTGCTCGTGAATTGCTCGAACAGTGTTGTGTGTTTTTGTTAACTTATTTTATCGGGGAGCATCGCGATAGATGATAGTTTTCTGAAAAAGAAAATGATGTCATTTACAATTCTAAAAACAAAAAAACAGACGACTGGCTAATTTATTTCAGAGCATTAATTATATTAAATACTAGCTTCCGCCAGCGGCTTTGAACGTGTGATATTTTTATAAATTATAGCCTATGTTACTCTAATAATTATAGCATTCTACTGGTGAAAGAGTGTTTTTAAACTGTGGACTATTAAAAAAAAAACATGAGGGGCAGTCTTTGGAGACTGCCGATGGAAGTGAAAACTAAGTAACGCCATCTAACCAAAATGTCAGGAATTTATGTGGCTTGCTGTCAGTACAAGAACGAAAGCTGTAGCTGTAGTTTTAAGTTTATTCACTAGGTACTTACAAACAAAAATACAAATATTTTGTCTTTATAAAATTAGTGTAGCTGTAGACTTAGTTTCAAAGTACGACCCCTATGTTTTTGTAGTAAAAAGGAAACAACGTAGGTAAGTATTAGAATTGTTATTATGAATCGACTTCTTTAAAAATGGAGGAGGTTCTCAATTCGTAGTACTCATTTTTTTTTATGAGCAATGTTTCTATCCCAAACAAACAGTAATTAAATTGGCTACTTCGTTAAAATCATCGTTTTTAGGGTTCCGTACCCGAAGGGTGACAAACGGAACCCTATTCATAAGCCTCCGCTGTCCGTCTGTCTGTCAGCGAGCTCTATCTCATGAACCGTAATAGGTAGGCAGTTGAAAATTTCACAGATTGAGCATTTCTATTGCCGCAAGAGCAACAAATAATAAAATTAAAAAATAAAGGGGGGTCGCCATACAATAAAATTAAATTTTGAAAAAAATATTATCTGACCCTGGCATGTGGGGTATCATTTTCTAGAGCTCATCGAGTAGAGAATAAATATAATTTTTATTTGTTTTTATCTTCAAAAATGATGAATTAGGGGGCCGTAGAAGTTGTCTGTTTTAGACCATTTTTGTACGAGCTCTATCTCAACAACTTAACAAATTAGGAATTTGAAACTTGTGTGTATCATGTAACATATACTGTTTATAATCAACAAATACTAAAAACGCCGATTCATAACGTATTTTATATAATATGGGCGATTTTCTGCAACTTAAAGTAATAATTTTGTATTTCATGCTAATATTATGCGATATAAATTCCACAGATAACTATTTAATAGTCGGAGTAATGACATGGAATTAGTAAGTACCTACTATCATGGCAGCATATACTATTTCGATCATTTAAATTTCGATCATCCAAAAAGGTCTACAAAATAAACTTTCTTCACAAGATTTTAAAACCGGCCAGTATTTTTTGAGTTTATGAACTTTATCGACTTTTTTCAAAGTATCCCTAGACAGTGTTGATGTGTGTACCTCGTGTTAAAACTACACTCCAATAGACAATATATTCAGTAACATTGAAATGAATGCTGGCACATACAGTGTACTATTCAGTTACCTTAAACCGTTGTGGATACAATTTCATATTGTGAAAAATTATTGGTGTAAAAATATTCGGCCACGGCGGCCAATCTCAACGGAGACTGGCCTTCGGCGCGGGAGATATTATAGTGCACAAGTGTGTGCGCAGACACGAGTGCACTCTCTCTTCCCTCACTCTCATAGTCCGATGGGATGTGTAAAAATAATAAGTAAGAAATAATAGATTTCTGTATGACTATCAAAAATAACGTAAATAAATACCTGTACCTATTGACCCGTGCGTTTGCACTGGCGAAACATCACGACAAAACATGTTGAAATCTCTAGTTCCTGTCAAACATTGTATGAAAAATTGACAGAAAATAGAGATTCCAACATGTTTTGTTGCGAATGTTTCGCCAGTGCAAACGCACAGTTATAATAAAAATTTGGCGTACTACTTACATTCTATTTTGTACTATATAGTCTGATGTAGCAAGAGAAATCCTTTTATTTACAAGTAACTAGCTTTACCCGGCCTGGCTTCGCACGGTTAGCACTAAGTACTTATCTACGGCGCATCTACCTTTCCTAATTACCTATTTCTACCTATAATTACCTACCCTACCCTTCTTACCAGGGTAGGTACCTAACCTACCCTATCTACCCTACATATCTACCTGCTTACCTACCATATCTACCTGCTTACCTACCATATATACCTATTTATACCTACTAATACTATGTTAGTAGCAAATAAATAACTGTTAAATGTTACTGGATAAAGTTAACTTAATATTTTTCTCTTAAAATAAATGAAATATACTCCTACACCTATATTTTAACACAACAACAATCTCTCATTAAAATTAGACAATTTCTTTACAAATCTTTGTTTTTTTATAGCGCCTCTGTTGTTACCTTTACGAAAGTATTACAAAAATTCATAGTGTTAAATCTTGTACGACATGGTATGGAACCCTTCGTGTGCGAGTCCGACTCGCACTTGACAGATTTTATTTAACAACTGAAACCAAGTGTACAAGAGTTACGGCTATTAAAATGAAATATTTCACAGTATCCTCCTTAAATAATTACAATTTCATCCTCCACGGGATACCAATAATTATCTTGTCTTACCGAAATTCCCTGTAATTCAAATTAACACTAACTAACACGCACAATATTCCTGGCATAGTACAAATCCTTTACATTCCGGAATCCGGAACCGGATACAACACGATTATTACTCCGAACCCGTCTGCGGTTCTGATTTACCAAAATCTTAAGCTCCCTTTGTTTGAAGACATGATTTATGTTCATGGCAGAGAGATGCATAGCGAGGTGGTTTTATAAAATTGTTTCTGAAACCGTTGAAGAACTCGACTCGACTTATTTTCCCGAAAAGTTTACGGCAAATTGTAGTAAAATATAGGTCAAATTTTTGTGTAACAGCTTGGGAAACGTATCATAACATCGCGCCTGTATTTCTCAAAGGTGTAGGTAGAAGTATAAGTACTTATAGCGCACCCATGTTCTTAAGGCGACGATAACCGACTTTAAATGATTTTATACTGAAGATCACGTCTAAACGAGTAGTGTTAATGATTTGGAAGAAATATTTATGTTAAATTAGAGCATTTTCTTAATAAATTAATATAGTTACGAATATTTTCGATTATGTTTACATTACATAGTGAAATTAATTTATAAAGTTAAATCTGACGCCGATAAAAAAATGAAAATCACGCAAAATCCAACAAGCGTATTTTTCTGAAACCTTCACCATTTTCAAGATAATTTAATTATTGATCTTTTAGTATACGTGTTTTATTAAAATACATTTTAATTTATGTATAAAAAATAAATAATACGTCTAATTTGGGACAGCGCTCCTTGATGGGCAAGTCCTATTACTGGCTGGACGTAGGACGCGTTGCGTGAGCTCAGTATAGAACATGCAAGCTAACAACTCAATGTCACTGGCATAAATCTGCGTCCTAATGTTCCGCCAGTTCCGCTATTAGTTTCTATGAAATATTGGATGAGCGTTTAACCTAACACAAGTCCAGACCATGCCGGTATCCTCACGATGTTTTACCTATTTCTTTTCAAAATATACAGCCCTGTGACAGACGGACTGACAGCGGAGCGTAGTAATAGGGTTCCGTTGTCACTCTTTGGGTACGAAACTCGAAAAATAAACTTCAGCACTAACTTGTTACTCAAAACTTGATACTAATGTAAATAATATTTGTTTCAGGTACTTACACGGTCATGCAGTAACAAGATTACGTCACACGTAAGTTAACACGAAAGTTGTGCTGAAATTCAGCGCTGCAGCGCTGTACCGCCGCAATTGCTGCTGGAACTAAGCTGCTAACTACTTTCCAGCTTATGTAAGCGAAATCTCTTTTTGGGTGGTACAGCGGCAAACTGTTTGTATTTTTTTGTCCCTGGTTTGCTAAGTTAAATTCTGTGTTTTTTCTGGCTTAGACCATATTATGTAGGCGACATATTTTCATTAGTGAAAGTGTCTAGTCTAGTAAGCAACTAAGTGATTGTAAAGTAAAGAAAAAATCTTTGTACTATGAGATTTATTACCTAGAAAATTTATTACTTCATAAACAAAAAAAATATCCATTCATGTGCTTAAAACTGTAACCAACATGAAGAAGACGTCTTTATTCAACAAACATTATCAATGTAACTTTAAGACGCAGATAATATATTATGTCAGTGACCTTGAATGGTTAACTTGCGTGTTCTTGGATGTTACACCATTAACTTTTCACTTGTACTAAACTATACTCCATAGGTTTAGGTAGTTAAATAAAGGTAAACAAATCGTAAAAAGGGTTTTTATAGATGACACTTTCTTGTTTCAAAATACGATAAACCAAACTAAATTTATTTTAGATTTTTACAATAGTTTCCTTTTTTATTAGGGTTCCGTACCCGAAGGGTGACAAACGGAACCCTATTCATAAGCCTCCGCTGTCCGTCTGTCTGTCAGCGAGCTCTATCTCATGAACCGTAATAGGTAGGCAGTTGAAAATTTCACAGATTGTGCATTTCTATTGCCGCAAGAGCAACAAATAATAAAATTAAAAAATAAAGGGGGGTCGCCATACAACAAAATTAAATTTTGAAAAAAAAATAATCTGTCCCTGGCATGTGGGGTATCATTGTCTAGAGCTCATCAAGTAGAAAATAAATATAAGTTTTATTTGTTTTTATCTTCAAAAATGATGAATTAGGGGGCCGTAGAAGTTGTCTGTTTTAGACCATTTTTGTACGAGCTCTATCTCAACAACTAAACAAATTAGGAATTTGAAACTTGTGTGTATCATGTACCATATACTGTTTATAATCAACAAATACTAAAAACGCCGATTAATAACGTATTTTATATAATATGGGCGATTTACTGCAACTTAAAAATAATATTTTGTATTTCATGCTAATATTATGCGATTTAAATTCCACAGATAACTATTTACTAGTCGGAGTTATGACATGGAATTAGTAAGTACCTACTATCATGGCAGCATATACTATTTCGATCATTTAAATTTCGATCATCCAAAAAGGTCTACAAAATAAGCTCTCTTCAAAAGATTTTAAAACCGGCCAGTATTTTTTGAGTTTAAGAACTTTATCGACTTTTTTCAAAGTATCCCTAGACGGTGTTGCCGTGTTGATGTGTGTACTCGTACCTCATGTTAAAACTACACTCCAATAGACAATAATATTCAGTAACATTGAAATGAATGGTGGTACAGGGTACTATTCAGTTACCTTAAACCGTTGTGGATACAATTTCATATTGAGAAAACTTATTTGTGTAAAAATATTCAGCCACGGCGGCCAATCTCAATGGAGACTAGCCTTCGGCGTGGGAGATATTATAGTGCACAAGTGTATGCGCAGACACGAGTGCACTCTCTCTTCCCTCACTCTCATAGTCCAATGGGATGTGTAAAAACAATTTTTATTTTCGCTTGAGTTTAGATTTCGATATTTTTTTTTGTTGGTACATTGGCGTGTGCTAGCTGTCATTATGGCAAATATATTTTATTTAATGTTTTGTGTTGAGTAATGTAAAATATTTGCATACTATTGTATAGAATCAAGTTTTTTTTCGTAACTGAACAGACAGCTGCGCTGCTAGCGAGTTTGTTGCGCCACTTCTTCTTTCCAGCAAAAGCACTCGGAAGTGGTGAAGGGCGGGCGTTTTTGGGGGACTGTCTTATGTAATTAGCCTAGTTTAAATAAATGACTTTTGAATTTGAATTATGACTATCAAAAATAACGTAATACCTGTATTGACGGAATGTTGTAATTAAAATTTGGCGTACTACTTACATTCTATTTTGTACAATATAGTCTGATGTAGCAAGAGAAATCCTTTTATTTATAAGTAACTACCTTTACCCGGCCCGGCTTCGCACGGTTAGCACTAAGTACTTATCTACGGCGCACCTACCTTTCCTAATTACATATTTCTACCTAATTACCTACCCTACCTACCTACCCTAACTGCTACCTAACCTAACCTACCTACCCTCCATATCTACCTGCTTACCTACCACATATACCTATTTCAATCAATCAATCTTCCTAGCCTTTTTCCCAACTATCTTGGGGTCGGCTTCCAGTCTTACCGGTTGCAGCTGAATACCAGTATTTTACATGGAGCGACTGCCTATCTGACCTCCACAACCCAGTTACTGTTACAACACATATACCTATTTATACCTACTAATACTATGTTAGTAGCAAATAAATAACTTTGAATTTAGTTAATGCATGTTACTAAAATAAATGAAATAGACTTCTACACCTATAATTTAACACAACAAAATTTTTTCATTAAAATTAGACAATTTCTTTACAAAAGCATAGCGCCTCTGTTGTTACCTTTACGAAAGTATTACAAAAATGCATAGTGTTAAATCTTGTACGACATGGTATGGAACCCTTCGTGTGCGAGTCCGACTCGCACTTGACCGATTTATTAATGTACGTTAAACTTTATGAATTATTCATAAACTACTCTTCGTAGATGTAACTGCTTATGCACATTTTTTTAGTTAGATTTATAATAATAATATAATATTTTGTAATCTGTCTATTGTAAAGAGCCCAAACTCTAAACGTCAACGGATTATAATGTTGCTAAATTGAAGAGTACGACTGTGACGTAAAATGCCAACTGAAGTCACAGGTATTACGTTTAGTCGGATAATGGACAGCTGTCTCGTCACGTGGTTTTTTATGTTTACCTTTATTTAACTACCTAAACCTATGGAGTATAGTAAAGGCTTTTGCAGACAGGCACGACTTGTCGCGCGACGCGACACGAACAATACAATTTCTAAGAAAACTTCACGGTATAACAATAACAGGTATCGCGTCGCGCGGTAAGTCGCGCTGGTCTGCACAAAGCTTAATAATACGTAATTTTTATATTTCTTCGTTTAATCGTTCAACATAATCGTTCATAGCACATGGTCACTCAGCACAGTTTTACATTTTTAATATTATGAACGTCTGTACGACTTGACGGTTGGAACCCGAACCGAGCCTGAGCTCAGTAGAGCTCAGGCAACGCGTCGTACGTCCACGTCCAGCCAGTAATATGTATGACTCGTCCATCAAGGAGCGCTGTCTCAAATAAGACGCATTATTAATTTATTGTCATACATAAGACAAAAGGTATTTTAATAAAATACGTATACTGCCTGTCTGACCACTGGGTAATACGATACCCCTTGGTAAGACTGGTTGTCAGACTTTCGGGCTTCTGACGACCCGTAACGACTGTCAAAAATCCACGAATGACAGCCGGGACCAACGACTTATCGTACTCTCTGAGGCACGGAGGGGTCTCGTTAAGTAAAAAGTCTGTACAAAATTGTACAGTCTACTCAATAGATCCCCCATTCTTCTTCAAAGAAAAAAAAAGGTAGGTATATTAGTACTGTTCACAAAGGCCAGAGTCCTATGCTAACAAGTGTATCTAGAGCAGATGTTACTAATTGGACTTAATTTGTCGGCAGTGTCGTAATCGCTGGGAACTACCGACTGCCAGCTTAACGAATAGTCCTTTACACGGTTCGCAAACAAGATAAACAGACAGACAACAGTCTTTTGCTCTTTTGTAAAGGCTTTTTAGATGACAAAGTAGACTGGGATTTAGGTTTTGAATTGCAGATTTTGTGCTCTGCGAAAGACACAAAATCTGGCCCTTTTCCGACTTATCCCCGCGATACATAAGGCTAGTTTATCAAGCCAGGATCGTAAGCTAGCAAGCTGGTAACTCTGGCTTTGTGTTTGCAGAACTAGCTTCATTTCTAGGCTAGTAAGCTAGCGTCTCAAGCTAGGATAGTTAAGTAGGCGGGGTTCTATTTTTGAGTTTAGTAGTAAACCGACCACTGATTTTACTGTCCTGGTTTGTGTACTAGCTTCAAGTGAACGGCGAAGCTAGTATTCGATTGACTAGTGTGCAGTGACTACGCGATTTGTGTTTCTCACCGCAAGCACGCACTGTAACGGCTTTAAATTATCTGGCATCATGTAAACAGCACTAAGTAGTATGTGTCAAGCCAGGATAGTATACTAAGGTTCTAGGTTGCTACACTAGTTTTAGTTTTAGAAAAACTAGCCTTGTGTATAGCCTCGCGACACCGGTAATTGTTCTACCGTTTAGTTTTCTTAGAAGTCGTTTTGTTAATGTCGCGTCGCGGTGTCGCCTCGCGCCAGTATGCCCGAGACTTATCACACGGGTGTTGGATAGGCAGAATTTGGAGAACGGCATCCTACACACAGTGCCTTTTTGGACTAGTAGCGTGGTTCGATTCCTAGGTCGAGCAAAGTGTTACTGGGTTATTCAATCAGACATTTCTCATTTAATTTTATAATCTGTGTTTAATTGTCTCGCTACAGATACAGCTTCTTTACAGATATAATATTGATAAACGTTTTCGTGTTGACGATTTCTTATGCTCACGTTTCCTCACTATAGTAGATACATAATCTGCAAAATTTTTATTTCCGAAGTAATTATTTAGGAATAGTCCACCACCGAAAGCTTAGAAGACTTAGGAATTCCTCTGAACGACCACTATAATAAAAATCTAGATACTAACTTACAATTCATATTGGTTGAAATTTAAATGGTTTAGCCACAAGGGAGAGCCCTCAACGGAACGTTTAAAAATCAATCTTCCTAGCCTTTTTCCCAACTATGTTGGGGTCGGCTTCCAGTCTAACCGGATGCAGCTGAATACCAGTATTTTACATGGAGCGACTGCCTATCTGACCTCCACAACCCAGTAACTGGGTAATACGATACCCCTTGGTAAGACTGGTGTCAGACTTTCGGGCTTCTGACGACTCGTAACGACTGTCAAAGATGCACAAATGACAGCCGGGACCAACGGCTTAACGTGCTTTCCGAGGCACGGAGGAGTCTCGGTATGTAAAGATGGTCATCCATCCACTGACCAACCCCGGCAAGCGTAGCTTAACCTGATGGATCGACCCGTGCGGCTTGTTATTACTTAGCCACGAGCTCCTTGTTATTACTTAGAACGTTTACAGAGATTAAATTAATACTCTAAATCCACCAGACTTGAAACAATTATCTGCGAAAGCCAGTCTCGGAACCTTTTACATTTGCTATTTGAAGTAAATGAAAACCTAAAATTGTAGGCCCAAGGCCGTGTTCACACCAAATGTAACTAAAGCCACTAATTAAAGCGTCGTGCAGACACGCGCGACGCGATGCTGGTAATTTTTCTACCGTTAAATTTTCTTAGAAATTGTTTTGTTACAGTCGCGTCGCGCCAGTCTGAACGAGGCTTTATACAGATGAGACATTCCGCAAAATCATTTAAATAAAAAGCGACTCATGCAACGACACAATAAAGTGGGATTCAGATCGCACAGCGCTAATCACCTACAGTTATATTCACCTAGAAATTGCCTCTCTTTCTATCGCGTAAAGCTGTTTTCAGACCAGCGCGATTTGTCGCGCGACGCGATACCGGTTATTGTTATACCGTGAAGTTTTTTATTGTTCGTGTGAAAACAGCTTAACTCTTAGATCTTCTGACTAGGTTACGTTCACTGAATTGGCCCGACAAGACGGGCCCGCCGCGTACTTCGGCTTACCCGTCTTCATACCTAAACTGCGGAGTATTCCATCTGTATTCACCTGTGCTATAGATAACCAAAGCTATTGTCACGTAAACCCGCGAACAACGAGTTAGCTTCAGAAAACCCGCGCGTCGTCGCGCTCAAAGAGGGCGCCTTCCGATATTCCGAACAGTTGAGTGACATAATAGACGCGACCATCGCATATCCGCGAGACCGGTCGCCACAGCTTCGGTCACACACAGTGAATCACACACAGAGAACTCGCTGTCAGGCTATTCTCTGCGAATAGATTCATTCGCGGCAAGTTGAATAAGCCGCGATTTGAATTGAGCATGTTCAATTTTACTCTCTGCGTCACACACCGTGAGAATTCGTTGTGTGTGACAGGGTACTCGCTGCGAGTAGCCATTCTACGCGCTGCTCCAGAGTTCACGCCCGTGCTACAGTTCGTTTCGTCGCTGTAGAACTCGCTGTGTGTGACAGGCAGGCAGCAAGTATTCGCCGTGTGTGACCGAGTCTTCAGGTTAGACCACGATGTTAAGTTCAAAATGTATGAAACAATCAACGTCAGCAGCCGACTTGAGCCGACTCTCTGTCATACATTCTCACAATCTGTGGCCGACTTTATGTTTGGTGTGAACGCGCCCTAAAAGCTTGGCTACAGTTTTAATCATTATTTCTAAATAATATTAATTAATTCTAACAATGCCATTTCTGCCAGTTAGGTGCTTCTGACATCATTTGTTTGTAGGTACCGTTGTACCTAATTAGTCAGTAATTTAATTTAGCTTTGACACAATGCTGAAAATTGTGTCACAGCTAAAATATTAAATTTTATTCATAGCAAACATAATTAAATATTAATAAATGGAATTACAATTAGAAACTACATAGTATGAGTAACATTAAATTATTCCTAGAATCATTAAAAAAACAGAGATATTTCTTCGGCATGTGAAGCTAAGTCAGAGGCTGGACGGCATAAAAATTCTGACACCAGGTTATTCACTAGCCACACGAAAAAGAAATAAGAGGTTTTTTGTCACAAACAGCAAAAAGTTAATCATAATCTCAGACTTAAAAACGTAAAAAGCCTTCTAATTAATACAAGGGTACCTTAAAAAGAAAATTTTAAGAAAACAACCCCAAATGGCGGGCGTTAGCAAAATATTAAGGAACATTAGTAGTACTAAGTTAAACCATTTTATACTAGTCTTCGCCCGCGGCTTCGCGCGCGTGGTGGAGGTCGGAAATCATCCCACGGGAAAAAACTACCGGGATAAAAAGTAATCCAAAATTCAAAATTTTAAAGTCATATAGTCAGGGTGCATCGACGCGAAACAGCAGATTTTTTTTTAAATAACCGACGAAATATTTCAACACAGGACGGTTCTGAATCATGTACTGAATCTATGGTAACAGGCTTCGCGTCGATGTCACTGCCACCCCGTATACTAGGCTGAGAATCAGCACTTTTCGAACGTCAAAATTACATAAGACAGTCCCCCAACCCACCTTTCACCACTTCCTTGTGCTGGGAAGAAGAAGTGGCGCTACAAACTGTCCAGCAGCACAGCTCTCTGTATCCTATATGATAATCCAGATTAAAAACTATTTGTGTGCCTTTAATCTAAATCCGTCGAATGCGGAACCAAAGGGTTAACATGCTTTCCGAGGCACGGAGGGGTCTTGGTATGAAATGGATGGTCACCCATCCATAGACCGACTTCGGCAAGTGTTGCTTAACCTTGCTGATTGACCCGTGCGGCTGTTATTATTTAGTCAAGAGCAGCCCTCTTAGTCCAGGTTCGCACAGGCATTATTTTATCGCGGCGATTTTTTTCGTGCAGTGGATTTGCAACTACCAACGAAAAAAAAAAAACACGCTGTTGGATTTTAGACTCTCGGTGCTAAGGAGAGCTTTGAAAATCCAGTGTGCGCAACACAATCGCCGCGATAAAATAACGTCCGTACGAACCTGTCTCGTACGGTAATAGTCTAGGTAATTTCTAGACTATTACCGTACGAAATTAGATTTCTTGTACACACGGCTACACATCAAGGTATGCATTTCCAGTTTATGCTGATCTCGCATTGTATAGGATTTCCGTTCAATGCGAGTTCAGCTTATACTGGAAATGTATAGCTTGATGTCTAGCTGTGTGTACCTTCGCGTTTTTGTCCACAAAGCTCTCATTATCGACACACTTGCTTATTATTTTTTCTTCAATAATAGCGGGTAATGTTGGCTACGGAAAACCCGCAACGGCGGAGGTGGCAATTTATGTTCTTACCAATTATCGGGGGAAACCCACAATTTTATTAAACAGCAGGAAATTATGGTTACAGCTGCGAAGTGGGAGGTGAAAAACGTTCCATTTTCATACTAAGTCTTATGTTACAAATTTTTGAATTAACATTGTCATTTTTACAAATCTAGACATACAATATAGTAACTACATACAAATAAATAAAATTGAAGTGTCTGTTTGTACTGTCAAAATAACAGCTTTTTACTTAATGTATATTTATGAAAGTATATACGATCCATACAACAAAAACACTTTTTTTTTGTCTGTCTGTCTGTCTGTTTGTTCCGGCTAATCTCCGAAACGGCTGGACCGATTTGGACGGGACTTTCACTGATAGATAGCTGAGCCCACTGGGCGTAAAATAGGCTACTTTTTATTCCGATATTCCCACGGGAACATAGGGATTAAAATAAAAAACTACTTTACGCGGGTGAAACCGCGGGTAGTTAAAAATAAGATTTCGATTTCAAACGGTACGGAACCCTAGAAAGTAAAGATAGTATGTCTTATCAACTTATAAAACTCCTTTGTTAAGCTTAGTTTCTAACAACTCTTTTAACCCTTCAGTGGTTAGCGTGGTAGTTTTACGACAAAAAATCTTTATCTATGAGAAAAAGATATAAATTCTAAAATTATAACGTTTTCTTAGAGAAGAAAAAATGTAATTAATATTCAGTAAAAGAACCATTTAAGGGTGACGTGGGAGAGACTGCGTCATTTCAGAGATGTCTCATCGATTTAACCGAACAACACAATTTGTTTTCTTGAGATTGACAAATAAACCTCTCGTTAGTATTTGTCAAGGCTTTGAATAAATTGAAACATTTGTACAGCAAAAATAGGAATGCTTAGAGAAAAGGATACTTGGTAATAAATATTTCTGGTCTTTTACCTAACGATATGGCAATAATAACTCATTTTGGCAAAGTCTTCCTCGTTGGTCTAGTGGTCTCAAGCGGTACTGCTGAACATGAGGTCCTAGAATCGGTTCCCAGGTCGGGCAAAAAGTTATTAGTTTTTTTTTTCATATGAAATTTCTCAGTAGTAGCCCGGAGTCTGGATTTGTGACCGGTTTATGGCAATAGGCTCGCCCCCTATTACATGGGACTTAAACATAACTGGCGAAATGTGGTTGTACTATAGGTACACCTGTGCCTAACCCTTCGGAGATTACACGCGTGATGTATGTCTTTATATTTTAGTCCCATTAAACGTGATATTTTCTTCAAAATTATAAGAGAGACAAAACACAATACAATGGCAGTCATCTCGATTTCAAATTGTAACGAGAATAAAATTGTATAAGCACGCAGTTTGAGGTTATTGTTTTCCGAATATAAAACAAATAATGTAATTGAAGGAGTACACGAAAGAGAACCTTTTGTTTTGTTGTGATATCTATTGCATCTGTGTATCCTTTGTTGGATATCCATCATCATCTGCCTAGCCTTTTCCCAACTATGTTGGGGTCGGCTTCCAGTCTAATCGGATGCAGCTGAATACTAGTATTTTACATAGAGCGACACTATCTGACCTCTACAACCCAGTATCTGGGTAATACGATACCCCTAGGTAAGACTGGTAGTCAGACTTTAGGGCTTTTGAGGGTAAAGACTGTCAAAGATCCACGAATGACAGCCGAGACCAACGCCGACGCACGGAAATCCCTAATCTGTACCACAGCTAAACTTTAAACATACAAATTCATATCCATGAGTTCCATGGCTTAAATATGACGATAACTAAGGAAATAAACCATTAACATGCTTTTATGTCCTCGGCGACCATTCAAACTTATGATGGAAGTCAGTATAAATGACCTACGTTGAAATTAATTAGCGAGAGCTTAACCTTCTCTCCGCCATCACCACTGTCGTGTCATTACGTCCGACGTAATGCCTGAAATGTCACGCGTGATACAACGTCAATTTGTTATTGAAATTACTCATTGTTCTACGCTTTTTTACGTGTATTTTTGTGGAAGAAAATCCTGGCATGTACAATATTATGAATCCCAATTCTGGTTTTGTATTTTTTTCACAAACATTTTTTGCATACATAGGTGTACAATTTATGATTACGTCTATAAACAGTGTAGTCACAGGGTTGAAACTTGCTGTACAAAATCTCAACCTAAGCCCCAAAAAGCAAAAACCGTCGTTTCTCCCCAGAAAATACGGCAAAATGTTACCTCAAAATTACACACAAGAAACTTCGTACGTAATTCTCCATGCTGCTAAAATGTACAGCATCAAAGTTCAAAGCACGACTTTGGCAACGGCAGGGGCATACCTTCGCCATCTTAACGGCAAAACGGTACTTCACTTAAATAAATCCACTCCGATATGATCTAAGTTACCGTGTTCGTATACTTCGTGACTGCACTAACACGACCAGTTAAATATGAGCTTAGTAAGTGAACTCACAACTTTATTCGTCGCGTTTTAGGGTTGGTGAAAGAAATGATGGGTCTGTATAACTGGTCGAAAGCTGAACGGTAGACGAACGTGTCCAGTATCTTAAGTCTATAAATATGTTTTTCATATTCACAGACTGTTTCTGTTCGTGTTATAACAATGATGTTCGTGTGTAATTGTTGTTTAAATGTCGTGATAAGATTTTTTTATGTTTTCGTTTGTGTGGTCCAAGATTTTTTATAATTACTTAACGTTATTTGATTCGATACCTACGTATATTATTAATTGTTGTTTGGCATCATAGACCTAAAAACAACTTATAAAAAAAAAATAACTTGATAACAACAATGTTAACAGCATTGTTGTGTTTCGGCAGTTAGAGATAAGATAGCCAGTTCCTCTGTGGTCGAGGATTCCGGGTGAAGCTCGCTTTCATCTTCGGCCTGATCATCACTTACCATCAGGTGAGATACAGGCCAAGAGCTTCCCCGTTGTGAGTAAAAAAAAAAATCTCATCATCATCTCATCTTATGCGTAGCCGTTTCTCTACTAAGTTGAGGTCGACTACCAGTCTACCCAGATGCACCTGAATACCGATATATTTACATGGAGCGACTGCCTCTACAACCCATATGTCCCCCACAGCCCAGATTACTGGGTAATACGACACCCCTTGATAAGAGTTGATGTCAGACTTTTGGGCTTGATAATCAGTCACTGAAAATCATTTCTTATCGATAAAAAGCTTTGAAGATGGATTTTCACTTTAAAACACAGCAGTGATAGTCTAGTGGTGTGACCGTCGGATTTCCAAATCATAGGTCTTGAGTTCGAAACCCAAGGCACGCACCTCTGACTTTTCGGATTCATGTGCGTATTGTATAATATCACTTGCTTCAAAAACGGCGAAGGAAAACATCGTGAGGAAACCATGCCTGAGAGATATTTCTCGACGGCATGTGAAGCCAAGTAAGGGTATGCGCGCACTACGAAAATAAATCGTTGCGAAAAAAAATCGTCAATCTGTGAACAACAGAAATGTACTACAATCCGCGCACTGCGAAAATAAATCGTTTGCGATTTATTGAAGAATTTTATCTCATTTTATTTCGCACTTTAAAAGTCGCAACGATTTATTTCGCAGTGCGCGCATATCTTAAGAGGCCAATGGGCGGCATAAGAATTCTGACACCAGGTTAGTCATTAATCATACTTAAAGAAAGAACTTTAAAATACAACAAATCTGTTGATATCTTCAATAATCATTTAGCAAATAATCCTTCTCCAAAAACTTCCAAAGATTATCTACAACCGAGCAACCTCCAAATAATCTTTAGAATAACATCGTAACTATAAAACAGATTACCATCAAAACACCGAGGAAAACTTTGCCAAATACTGCCAAGACTTAACTGGTAAATAGCAATTTCGCGTTCAAAATAACAACATCTTACAAGAAATCTTTGCAACACTTTTAATACAGTTCAGTCTTTCGAAATTAACTCAGGATTAATTTCAGGCTTCATCATCATTTTATCAACATAGCATGGCATAAGAACCGTCCTAGGATTAACCAGGCTCACAATTCATTTGTTCCTAGGCTTATTCTGTTGAACAAAAGTCATCGAGTAAAATTACTTTTAGTTTGGAGGCGCCAGAGAAAATATATTTTGATGAACAGGCATTTTTAGCTAAGACACCTATTTTGTTGAAGTTTCGAAAGTAAGGTTGTAGGCAAAGAATTTTGCTTGTGTAAGGGATTATATGGGATACGGTCATCGATCACTAATAAAGAACTAGATACACAATCCCAAACAAAAGTTCTCTTAAAACTGTCACCAAATTGTGTTTAAGTAATAATAGTTGAAATAAATATACATTAATGTAAATTCAACCTTAAACGCAATGCTTAAAGTTTATTTCACAAAGCTATGTTTAATAAGTAATACATTTTTAAGACCGATACTATGTGGCATGTTTACCGTCGGAGCGTTTGAATGCTACTAAATCAAAAGCGCACCCAAATGTTCAAGAGGGTGCTCATTCGGTGAGGACATTTTTTGCCGCTGATTGGGTATCTAGTTCCTTATTAGTGATCGATGGATACGGTCGTAATCTCTTTTAATATTCCGAGACTGGTTAATTCGGAGTAAAACATTTATCTATACATTTATACATATAATCTATCTATCTTATATACAAGGTAGCAGGGACATTGACGCGAAGCACAGATAATATAATACTACGTACAGATACCCAATCCCATACAAAGAAATGAGACCTCCCTAGTCGGGCTATTGACTGGCTAAATGTACTACAGTTATGACAAATTAAGTAAAACGCCATCTATTGCAAAGAGCCCTAAACAAAAAGGTTTATCTTTTTTTGTTGAAAATACGAGATTTATGAGTTACAATAGATAAATCAGCATTAAACAAGGAAGTTTTGATTTTTACTAATCTTACTTCAGCCAAAATCTTCCGTTTATCGCTTTTTAGTGACTATTAATTTCATAATTGTTACCTGTGCTGCCATCTATGATCTTTTTTCAAGACTAATTATAATTTGTTCGAATTGGTACCCCATGCGCGAAGCCTGTTACCATAGATTCAGTACATGATTCTGAACACCCCTGCGTTGAAATTTTTCGTCGGTTATGGAAAAAATTTAAAAACTCATAGGAACAGTCGGAAAATAGAAATAGAAATTTTGACAGGACATCATCTGACTGGTCAGCTAGTTTATAATAAAATAGTAACTAAGACAAAACTGCACACTGAATATTTTTTAAAAAAAGGAACTGCTTCGAGGTGTGGGAACAAGTTAGTCTGATCTCAAAAATATAGTTTGTAAACTTTTTGTCTGTTTGCCTGGATGTATGTTCCGGAATTGGCAAAAATGGCAGACTGGATTTGGATGAAATTTGGCACACGTAATGTACGGGAACGTAGGTATTAGAGGGATTATTGTGGGCTATTTTCCGACATCCAGGCGGGCAAGCTAGTCGAAAATAAGGATTATAGCTAAAGTTGAAGTCTTAGCTGAAATCTATGTCTCCCTAGAGCTCTAACCTGGACTCTAATTCTCTAAAGAAACGTCAACTCCTGGGCAAGCGTACGCCATCTATCACAAAAAACAATGCCTATGGTGACTGTAAAGTTGACAAAATTGCTCCATGACATATAGAATACCTGCTTATACTGCTGGCAGACTGTGTTGGTGCCATGTTAGGTACAAATCACCCTTTTTCCACCCCTAGGCTACACCGGAACTTCTCAGAACATTCCTACATTCACGATAAGCGCTACAACACACATTCATCAAAAATTGCATGCATAACATACATTTTCTTGTATTAGGCTTTGCGATAAAACTCGCACAAAAACCCTGTAGTGTTTACTCGAACATTTTGTATACAAGGATAATCCGTCCGAATGATAACATCCTACATTCCTACCAGCCTTGTATGCTTCTTGCAAACTTCTTACCAAAAACACTTTAATAGAATACGTATATTTCCTTGATGTTGAAAAAAGAACCGAATTTTTACAAACACGATTTGTATCGGAGTCGAATATTGGCAAAAAACTAATTCTTTCGATCAACATAATGCTCCACTTGAACTTTGAATAAGCTATTATTCATTAATAGTAAGCAAAAAAAAGTAAAGAATCGATTTTTGTTGCCATTAACGGTCCAGCGGACAGACGCGAAGAGACACCGGTAGAACACTCCGTGAAGTTTTCACAGAAATTGTTCCACCAGTCTCGTCGTAGCACCTGTCTGCGGAAGCCTTTACTCTGGCCCTAAAAATAGTTAACATGTAAAAAAAAGTATTTCATGCGTGTTATGAAAGAAAGTTTTTGTAAGCTGACATAAGTCTTTATGGTACAATTTGGTTGTTGATTTTAATGTGACGAAATATTTATAGTATATTTTTACGATGCGAGAAGTTGTTAATGTTTCTTTCTTCATATATTATTATTGTGTAAGTGTATACCGTCATCATAATTCACAGCCCCCAATATCCTACTTCTGGTTACGGGCCTCTCTTGAATTATGTCATGTGCCATGGTAGTGTGTGCAACTAATTCGATCAACAATTGTTGATCGAAGTAAAGCACTGTCGAAATAAAAAAGAAAGACAAGCGCGATGACACACCGCTGGTAATTTATTGTAAAGATATGAAGCAATTATTATCTATTTACAGAAAAACCTATTGATTGGACTAAAAAATTACAACACTATTATGGCTACTACACACATGCCGCCGGCATGGCCGCCGGCTTTTGCCGCGCGCCCGGCGGCCAGGTCGGCGGCAGTGCCGGCGGCATCTGAATTATTGCATGTAAATTAATATGGTTTTAATCGTTACAAGAAATTTTTAGAGAAATCTTCGTGTTTTTAAAGTCTCCACGCTCAAGGCCCGCGATAGAAGCTATGCAAGCTTCTATCGCGGGCCTTGAGCGTGGAGACCTAATCCAGAAATTTCGTAACGAAAATACTACCTAAGAAAAGAGTGTTTTGTATTGAAAATTATGTTTAACTGCTTGACAACAAAGTTCAAATTTACTTAAACGAATGATACGAGAGTGTTGTATTGAAAATTATGTTTAACTGCTTGACAACAAAGTTCAAATTTACTTAAACGAATGATACGAGAGTGTTGTATTGAAAATTATGTTTAACTGTTTGACAACAAAGTTCAAATTTACTTAGACGAATGATACGAGAGTGTTGTATTGAAAATTATGTTTAACTGTTTGACAATAAAGTTCAAATTTACTTAGACGAATGATCCTTGACTATTAATAGTTAAATTAAAACCTTTTTATTAGTTTGATGTTCCCGGCCATTACGTTGTGTCAAGTTTTAAAAACTATAAATGTGAATAACAGTTCCTGTCAATGTCATCATTGCTATTTCTTGTATTCGGGTTAATATTTTACAATTGCGTAAGTTGATAAAAAATGCTATGCAATAGCTTCGCCGGGGCAGTCCCCGAGTGCCACACGTCTTTTTTCTATAGTGATACTTACTATAATTAGTTGTATTATGTTTTCAACACACTTATCTAACTAGAATATTATGTGTTTACATTTTTGAGTTCAATCAATAGATTTTTTGTAAATAGTTAATTGCTTCATATTTTTACAATAAATTACTAGCGTTTTCATCGCGCATCTCTTTCTTTTCTATGCATTCCGAGTATTCCGACAGTGACTGCACTTTAGTTGTTGTCAGCCACTTAAATATAATGTTATACCTTTGAACCCTTCTTTGCAGTCGGGTAATAAAGAAGTTTTGTAAAACTTTAGGCAGTTATATATAAGAAAGTTGAATTGTTTTATCCCAAAACTCGGTCTCTTACAACTCAACAACATTCGTCATTACTCTGTCATCGTTACAAGTTTTTCCTCCCACAAAACCGACTTAAGTGCCACATAAATACATACGTATCGGCGATAAATTTGAATCTACCCTACGTTTTGTACCCCCACTTAGGACCCCGCACAATAAGTCAAGTCCTAAGCAAAGTTGGGGTGCTCCCCCGCGAGATATGCCTGAACATCGATAAAATGACGCTGAGGGGATGAAATAGAGTTATGAGACGATGTGTTTTTTTTTATTTGTTTGAAAACGATCCATTTTTATGTAGATGCAGGTTTGAGAAATTGTTTGTGTGTGTGTCAGATGTTGTGGTTATTGCATAACTGAATTCTATGATGATGATATACTGAGGAAGAATTCCTTCCCCCTTATCTCAATTTGTTTGGTTACGACGCGGCACGTCTTTTTTACTGATTTAAAAAAAGGAGAAGGTTACGTTTGGCATGTTTTTTTAATCTTCCATACTTCTCTATCAGTTTTGAGTATGAATGTCGATGGCTATAAGAGTAGGGGAATACCAAAGAAACGATGGACGGACTGTGTGAAAGATGAATTGATAGAAAGGGGGTGACTACCGAGATGACGACTAATAGAGAAGTATGGAAGAAAGAGACATGTTGCGCCGACCACAAATAAATTGGGATAAGGGCAGGAGAGTGATGATGACATCTATCAGAATCTCGAAATTGAACTCGTGAGTGATCTCAGAGTTCAATTTCGAGATTCTACACAATCCATCAGATATTTGCTTGATGGTCTTCTTAGTCCCGTAGCAGAGCAGCGTGAGCATAATTAAATAAAATTGTTTATTCTGTAAATAGGTTCACCTTTATACGTCATAATAAAAATAAAAAAATAGATGTAGGCAACGTTGTGTTCCTATCTGACTATCCCTGAGAAGAAATGACGAAACAAACTCAAGCGTCAAAGTCTCTTTTAAAGTCAGACATAATCTTAGTCAGGCGATAAAGCCACCCAGTTAGGTAGATGGGTGGTGCAACGGTTTACTATCGACGAATGTTGCCGGCCACATTACCAACACAACATCATCTTCATCATCTGCCTTGTCCCAACTATGTTGGGGTCGGCTTCCAGTCTAACCGGATGCAGCTGAATACCAGTATTTTACATGGAGCGACTGCATATCTGATCTCCACAATCGAGTTACTAGGTAACACGAAACACTTGGTAAGACTGGGGGTCAGACTTTTGGGCTTCTAACTACCCGTAACGAATGTCAAAGATCTACTTGACAGCCGGGACCAACGGCTTAACGTGCTTTCCGAGGCACGGAGGGATCTTAGTTTGTAAAGATGGTCACCCATCCACGGACCAAGCGCCGCAAGCGTAGCTTAACCTGATCGGTCGACCCCTGCGGCTGTTTACTTAGCCACAAGCCTTTGTTGTGTTGGTAATGTGGAGGACATTACCAACACAACAATTATACATGTAAAGCTACTGATAGACTCAACTTCCATTCCACAAAAGATCCTAAATACAGCAGACGAACTCGTTCATAGTGATTGACGTTTTTATTAGGCCATTGACCATTCAGTATAATAGCAAAGTCCATCCAACTGTCTTTAGGAAAATGGGTTGACAGTTCATTCCGCTGTTGTGGTCTCTACAAAAAGAGCCCTCTTTTTTAACGTTACACCAAAATATCCGTAACTTTTCTAATTAAAGCGGTACTGTGAACCGAAAAGTTTTTTGTTTTTAATTTTTAATCATCCAGATGGCCATGGGACAGTAATTAGGGGTCCCATCTTGACCCCAAACTGGCCTAAATCATTTAAAACATTCTTGTTTGAGTTTAAAAGGTTACGCACGAGTAATTTAAAGAGGTTAGGAAAATGGACTGAAAATGTGTCGTTTTTATAAAAAACATAAGCGGAAAATGTTTTTGGGTTAAATGTTTTGAAGAAGAAGTTAGTGAATTTGCAAGGTTAAGACAGATAAAACCGTGATTTAAGTATCGGCTTCATGACTTTAAAATTAATAACGGTATAAAGCACGGTTAACACCGTTTGTCCACCGCCATCGTCATCGGATGTCAACAAGAAATGAGATTATTCGAACAGAACCTAACGTCCTGGTAATGTCGATCGTTTGTCCACCTCGACAGAACTCGGCGGTTCAGCATGTTGTGATAGACAAATAAAAGCCGGAAGAACGGCTTTTGTCGTTGCGACGCCAGTGTGTGGACAAGATCAAATGTGTTTTGTTTTGCTGGCACACCGGCCCTTCTCAATCTGGGGCCGAGTTCTAGCGGTCGCGCCAAACTACTCGAAAATCGAGTGACGGACGTGCGGTGGACACGCGGCCATAGTAAAACTATATCGCTACTTCGTCACCGTCATCTCGTTCTCGTTGTGGTCCCGTTGACGGTGGTGGTGGACAAACTCCCTTACACAGTTTGTCGAATGCACCGTGAACGGGACGTCAACGAGAAACGAGATTACGTGGTCATAGTAAATGTACTGTCGCTACTTCGGCGTCGTCTCTCGTTCTCGTCGAGGTAACGGTAGCGCTGGACTAACTCCCTAAATCTAAATCGGTGGACTTGAGATGTGAATTTGTATTTAGAAAGTTTACGCGTATGAAGTCGCAGGAATAAGCAAGTTACATATAAAACTCATCAAGCTTGTGCTGAAAAGCAGCTTTAGTGCGGCAGGGATTTCGTGTATTTGGGAATGAAACATGAAATCCCTGCCGGCTTATATAAAGTTAAATTAGTTGTTACATACTATATCCGAATTGCCAACACATACGATTTTAATTATAAGTTGGTAAAACTGCATTTGATTTGAAAGTTATGACTTTTAATTGAATTTATATAACACAGCAAATCTGCCAAACGGACGTGCCCTGTAGTGGCCTATATTATATAAATGGAAAGCAATAAATCGACTAAGGACCCAAGTAGACCGCTGCAAGCACAATCTAGCAAAATAGGGGATAAATAGATCCCACAGATAGCCCGTGCGCATTCGGTGCTCCTGACCAAACGTTGTCCCATATGCTGGAGTGTCCAAAGTGTCCACACACCTGCACTTCTCAGGACCTAAAAAAGGCCACTGATGCCGCGATTGGCGTGGCCACCTACCGGGCGCAACTCGTTTAATAAAAAAACCATGGTATTATAGGTTTACCATAGACTCGAAAAGAAGAAAAAGCAAATACTGTAAGCGACTTGCTCAAAGCCGTTTGACATTAATTTCCTGTCACAAAAATCACAGAGTCCCGCAGGTCTGTGTCTCAGCCATATTATAAGAAATAAGTTTTTTTTTATAATTTCTATGGTCTCCGCAGTGGGAAACATCAGAGCCTGATTGTGATTACCTATGCTATGCACCAGAATAATCAGGCAGGCACTTTACTTTGTGTAAATAATTTCATCACCACTGCTCTCAGAACTGAAGGAAAACATCGTCAGGAAATTCACATGTTCTAAAACAAAAAATTCGAAGACATGTGACAACTACCAACCCGCACTGGGGTACGCGTGGTAGATTATAGCCCACTCCCTCTCAAAGACAGGAGGCCTGTGTCCCAGCAGTGGGAACATTATAGGCTGATATGCATGCACAAGAATAAAGACAGTTGACTCTGGCTGCATCATTCTCCTGCCCATATCCCAATTTATTTGGGGTCAGCGATACATGAATTTTGCTCCCTCCGTCTCTATTATTCATCTTGGTAGCCTTTCGAGCCATAATATCATCTTTCACACAGTCCATTCATAGTTTCTTTGGTCTTCCTCTACTCTTATAGCCATTCTCATTCATGCTCAAACTTAGCTCATCATTAGGTTATTATGTATAGTTATCAAATGGTTCTGGTTAACCACTATAACAAATCGCATTTGCAAGATTAGCACACAATGTTCTAACTAGGTATGTTATCGGATCTGGAGACGGATACGGATATAGAGATAATATTATACCGGTTTTGGATACCGTTACGGATACGAAATTATTTCAGATTATCCGTTAGTTTCGGTAACGGATAGTAATTGTAAAAGTAAAATATCAAATAAAAAAACATGCAAGTGATGCGCGCTACTAGCGTGTCGGCTCGGCTGGGCAGAAAAATCGGTCATAATGTGTCTCATTTAGACTCCGCCCCTATCCGAAATTATTCGAAACTTTTGTACCGGATTCGATTACGGTTAGATTTTTGATTCGGATATCCGATGGTTTCGGTGACGGTTACGGAGCTCCTTTAGGATCCCTGGTTCTAATAGGTCACCGTCAAGATAATAAAATAATATGAATGTACAATACCGACTTACGAGTTGTAGGTCGTGGGTTCGAACCCAAGCAGGCGCTTTACTTTGTGTAAATAATTTCATCACCACTGCTCTCAAAAACGGTGAAGGAAAACATCGTGAGGAAACCGGCATGTCTTAGAACCAAAAATTAGAAGACATGTGACATCTACCAACCCGCACTGGGCCCGCATGGTGGATTACGGCCCACTCCCTCTCACCGGGCTTGATTTTACCGGCATTAATGGGCTGATGATGATGATGATGAATGTACAATACATAATAAACAAGTCTCAAGTTTTCTTTCCTCATCATATTATTTTCATTTTTTCCTACTTGCATAGCATAAACATGGCATAAAATTGTTTTCTTTTACGCCCCGCTAAGTGAGGAAGCCTGTTCTGCATAATAGTGCATTGAATACTCAATTTAAAGTACAATACGCGCTTATTTCAACCCCGATAAGAATTTCACCCCCTTTTTAATATCGCTTGGTTTTATTTAATCCGTTTGGTATTGCTTCTTTATGTCATGCATATCCCTGGGGTAAACTGTATGTACAGATTGCTGTAAAGTAAAAAATATACGGTCTCTTATGAGGAAACGCAAGGAAACCCCACATGGTTCCATTTTAATCCAGGGATGAGTGAAACCGGACTAGACAATAATTTAGTTAGCAAGATTTTTAACAATGTCATAATAAATAAATAACAGCCGTCATTGCTCCATTTTTAAAGGACTAATTGAAGTTAATCAGTAATCAATTGCTACAGGCGCACCCTAGGAAAATACAAGTTTATAAACTCTAAACAGAGAAAAATTCCGGGACAAAAATTCACTATCCCCGGCATTTTGTATTACAAACATAATAGGGAGTGCCTACACAGCTCAAGCTAGCGGAACAAATTCCCCCCCTTACACCCCTTATACCCTTGATATTGCGGAAACCATAAAGCGTTTACTCACCTTCTCCACTGCCCCGAAAAATAGGAGGATTCCGATCCCATCAAAATATTAGCCGGCAATCTCGAGACTACCCGAACTTCGTTGAAAACATTAGCATTCTTATAGAGAAGGAACTCTTTCATCAGTCCCATAGCACGTAATAATCATTGCATTCGTTCGGTGCTGGGTAAATGGTTCGGATGTGGGATTTGGACTTAGTTGGGTTTGAGGAGCGGGGAGCGGAAGCGGGTAACCCGTGATTTGTTTTAGGTCAGGTGCGTAGTACTCTGAACGCCGCGTGCATGTATGATTAAAATGTAAGCGTAGCCAACTAGGACTGTGAAAGGGTCGTAGCAGGTGGCTTTCTTTAGTTTCTGCCTACTCCCATGGGAAGAAGGCGTGAGTTTATGTACGTGTATGTAAATATATTATGTAGATCATGTAACTAAGTTTTGGGTTGACTGAATATTGATAGCTACCAACTCGAAGTGTGGAAAAACTAAAGTTTAAATAAACTGGTGAGGGGTGAAACATAAAGGGTGAAAAGAAAAGTTTTCATTTTGAAATAGTCAGGGGAATAAAGAATAATGCAATGGCGATGCTTATGTAAGCTAAGCAAGGAAAATAAATAGAAACATGCTTCTTTATTTTATAAGGATTAAAAAGCAATTTCTACTAATTTATTTACTACTAACAACCAGTTACTTAGTGCTAGGAAAACTGTTGCTTTTATTTAATCCACCTAGATTAAATTAAACATTCCGGAGTACAAGCAAAGGATGAATAATTGAGTTGTTGCCTTAGGCTCTAAACAAGGATTAAAAACATCCTAATTGTTTTACGATTAAAACTCAAAATAAACATTCTGTAGACTTCCATTTCAACATAAAGCCTCGTGGTTCTACAATAAACTTTTCTTAGAAATTGTTTTGTTAAGAGTCGCGTCGCGCCAGTCCGCTCGAGGCTGAACAGCTTTCTCCGTCCCGTTCTTGGTCAGCCAGTTAGTGTTTCACAGAAAATATATTTATAGCCAAGCACAAAGATTTTACAGCCAGTCAGCTTGAATATTGACGAGATATCGTAAGGCAACACTACAATTTACAGCGGGGAGGCATTTTCCCGTTCATAAAAAGTTTCAAAAGAAAATTCTCGGGTATTTAATCGCTACCGCTTATCAACGTGTCCTTCTCTAGTCCCTACAGATACATATCGAAGGGCTTTTATAGTTCTTTTGTGCGATAGAAACCCTACGAGGGGTCCACGGTACATTATTATGTGTATTTTATTGATAGAAGGATTTCAATACCAATAGATTCCTACCCTTTGTGATCTTTTCAGATTGAAGAGTTTTGTAAAAAAAAATCTTTTATTAAAATGTTTTACAGTGTTATTTTGGGGTTCCGTACATCCGAAAAAAACGGAACCCTTAAAGGATCACTGGATCACTCGTGTGTGTCTGTCTGTCCGTCTGTCACAGCACAGCAGCCAATTTGCTCCGAATCTAAATGAATTTCTGTGACCTAAATACGGACGTGTAACGTAAATAAATGAATTTTGAATAAGGGATCACTTTTGGAAGGCAGAAAAATTAAAATTAAAATGCAATTGCAAACTGTACCGTGTGATATATCAAATGGAAGGGCTTACTGTGAGGGTCTCAAAAATACATTTTTATAATTTTAAACAAATGTTTTATAGTTATATCTGAGCCTAAAATTTTGAAAAAAAATACCGAAAATAGTTCTATACTTATAGATTAAAAGAAAACATATAAGAAGTCTATGGTTTTAAAATAAAATAGCATATCTCACATAGTAAGGTTGTCTCTCATAGTAAGGTTGTCTGTAAAAGATCGCTTTTAGCGATAAGACCGCCCATTGTGTCACCCTATGTAAAATTTCTACATTTATACCTGTACTTTTTATGGTGTACATAATACAGAATATTCTATCTATCTATTCTATCTCTGAATGTTGTGCGTCGCGAACAAAGTTACATTTGCAGTCGAAATTTATGTGAAAACATGTTTTTCAACTACAATGTTAAGTTTGTTCTTTGATAAATTCATCTCAACTACGGAACCCTTCATTGTGCGTGGACTGCGTGGTCCGACACGCACGTGGCCGGTTTTGGTTAGATTTGACTGCCTCGTTGGTAGATGTATTGTATTTAAGGCGGCTCCCTGACCAAAACGCCGCGCTAGCCGTTTTTTGTACAGTTTTTAGGAGCGAACTACTTCTTATTTAAAAAGAAATATCAACTAATAAAAATACATTAAATTTCTACATAATCTTGAGTCCAAACGGATCGTTTTTTTTTTTTTTTTTAATATGTATAAGTTTAATTAATCTCCTTCCAACGAAACCTTAAAAATGAGAAATAATGATTTATAATATGAATCTACTCGTAAAGTAAACATTATTTAACTTTGCTACTGACACTAATGGATAGACAATTTAATAACGAACATTTGCAACGTTTTTTTTTTTTCAAAAGACCAAATTTTGATTTTATAAAGATTTTATTCCAAAATCTGGGCGTATTCACTACTGTAATTCATGCGCCCCATACCGGGATTCAGTGCGCCGCAAGGTCTCGAGGGGGAAACACGTATCGCTTGTCATCGCGTCGGTCACGTGATCGAGCACACACACACACATCGTCACATTATCAGTCGATTCAGTAGATAAAAATATAAGTTTGTATTTATACTATTGAGTTTTGCGAAAAGACGCTACTATTGTATATGTAAACTGTAAACACACAAAATGCGAAAGTACAAGAAAGTTGAATGAATTTGGTCAAAACCAAAATCCAAGATGGCGGCTGCATTTTTCGTCATTGGTGTCGTTTTATTAGTTTTCAGCGGATCTAAAGTTGATAATGAGGTCAAAATGTAAATCCAAGATGGCGTCTGTGAAAATTTTCTAATTTTTCGTCATGGGCGACGTTTTCGTAGTATTTGAGGGTTCTAAAGCCGATAGTGAGGTCAAAATGTAAATCCAAGATGGCGGCTATGAACATTTTCTAATTTTTCGTCATGGGTGTCGTTTTCGTAGTATTTGAGGGTTCTAAAGCCGATAGTAAGGTCAAAATGTAAATCCAAGATGGCGGCTATGAACATTTTCTAATTTTTCGTCATGGGTGTCGTTTTCGTAGTATTTGAGGGTTCTTAAGCCGATAGTAAGGTCAAAATGTAAATCCAAGATGGCGGCTGTGAAAATTTTCTCTTATTTCGTCATGGGTGTCGTTTTCGTAGGTTTCGATGGTTCTAAAGCCGATAGTGAGGTCAAAATGTAAATCCAAGATGGCGGCTATGAACATTTTCTAATTTTTCGTCATGGGTGTCGTTTTCGTAGTATTTGAGGGTTCTAAAGCCGATAGTAAGGTCAAAATGTAAATCCAAGATGGCGGCTATGAACATTTTCTAATTTTTCGTCATGGGTGTTGTTTTCGTAGTATTTGAGGGTTCTAAAGCCGATAGTAAGGTCAAAATGTAAATCCAAGATGGCGGCTGTAAAATTTTTCTCTTATTTCGTCATCGGTGTCATTTTCGTAGGTTTCGATGGTTCTAAAGCCGATAGTGATGTCAAAATGTAAATCCAAGATGGCGGCTGTAAAATTTTTCTCTTATTTCGTCATCGGTGTCATTTTCGTAGGTTTCGATGGTTCTAAAGTCGATAGTGATGTCAAAATGTAAATCCAAGATGGCGGCTGTGAAAATTTTCTCTTATTTCGTCATGGGTGTCGTTTTCGTAGGTTTCGATGGTTCTAAATCCGATAGTGAGGTCAAAATGTAAATCCAAGATGACAGCTACGAAAATTTTCTCATTTTTCGTTATGGGTGAAAAAAAACGATACCAATGACAAAAAATGAGAAAAATTTCACAGCCGCTATCTTGGATTTACATTTTGATCTCACTATCGGCTTTAGAACCCTCAAATACTACGAAAACGACAACCACGACGAAAAATGAAAAAAAAATTGCAGCCGTCACTATCAGCTTTAGAACCATCTAACTAAAACTACGAAAACGATACCAACTTTTATTTATCAGTATAAAAGTACATCATTTATGTGGTTAAATACAATAGGTATTCATTAGTAGTAGTAGTATATTTATTTATTTTCAAAATATAGTCTAACAAAAATAAACAATTTATCCACCCATCAATATGGGTAAAATTTCTTACCTCGCAATCTTTACGTAATGTCAAAGACTATTTATTTTGATATTTTGTCGGTTGCTAGGCAACGGATCTTACGGTCACGTCCTGACGCGAGTTTAACATTTCAAAAATTACAGATTCTAAAGCAAACTTTCATCCCCTATTTCCTTTTTCAAAAAGTTGTTGCCGACACCTAATTTAATTTATTTTATACCAATAGGTACAGTTTTATATACCGTATATATACTTGTACTTAAAATTTAAAAAAACAACGGGTTGCACTCCGGGAGTGCCGACAGAAGTGAAAACTTGAACATTAACGTTGTGCATCTTTGAATATTTTGGAATGGTTAGGGAATAATTTTGCATGAATTGCTTTATTTATCAGTATAAAAGTACTATAGTTTATGTGGTTAAATACAATATTCATTAGTAGTATATTTATTTATTTTCAAAATATAGTCTAACAAAAATAAACAATTTATCCATCCATCACCCATCAATATAGGTAAAATTTCTGACGCGAGTTTAAAATATTCACAGCCGCCATCTTGGATTTACATTTTGATATCACTATCGGCTTTAGAACCCTCAGATATTACGAAAACGACACCCATGACGAAAAATAAGAAAATGTTCGCTGCCGCCATCTTGAATTTAAATTTTGACCTCACTATCGGCTTTACAACCCTCAAATACTACGAAAACGACACCCATGACGAAAAATTAGAAAATTTTCGCTGGCGCCATCTTGGATTTCCATTTTGACCTCACTATCGGCTTTAGAACCATCGAAAAGTACGAAAACGACACCCGTGACGAAAAATGAGAAATTTTTCGGAGCCGCCATCTTGGATTTCCATTTTGACCTCACTATCGGCTTTAGAACCATCGAAAAGTACGAAAACGACACCCGTGACGAAAAATGAGAAATTTTTCGGAGCCGCCATCTTGGATTTCCATTTTGACCTCACTATCGGCTTTAGAACCCCTGAAAACTAATAAAACGACACCCATGACGAAAAATGACAAAATTTTCGGTGCCGCCATCTTGGATTTCCATTTTGACCTTACTATCGGCTTTAGAACCCCTGAAAACTAATAAAACGACACCCAAGACGAAAAATGAGAAAATTTTCGGAGCCGCCATCTTGGATTTACATTTTGACGAAGTTCACAATGTGAATTCGAAAGAAGAAAGTCGCATGGAGCATAAGTATCAACGCTTTTTTGCGTGACGATTTTTACTAGCTGCTCTACCACAAACAGCGCATTATTATAACTTCGTTCCAAAAATAGTAGATTGTTATACAAGGGTGGAAAGGAATCAATTCCCATGCGAGGTATTTAGACGCCCGAGCGCAGCGAGGGCGGCTATAGTCCGAGTAGGAATTGATGTCTTTCACCCGTGTTAAACACTCTACTTTTCATTTCGAATATAAGGAAAGTAAAAAAATAGTGTTTAAAATATTTATTCATATTGAATAACATGAGTAGCTATTTAAAATGAACTAACAAGTTAGAACAATTTGTAAAAATGTTTAAATATGGAACGCACCGCATTACCGCTGCGGGCCGTCCCGCGTGTAAGTTTTTTTTTATTGACACTGGCTGTTTATAATATACTCACAAGACCGGAGCCCAGTGCTTCCACTTTTAGGGATTTCTCCCTTTTTTTAGGGAAAACGGCTAATAATAAGCATGGTTTACTGATATTTTATTTTGGCAGGGATTTAGGGAAAAATTTAACTTGAGTTGTTAGCCCTATTGTTTAATTAGTAGGCAGAACCCAATGTACTACTTTACTCTATGGCACCACCGATTGATTAAAGGGGATTTCCTGAAACTTGTAATGATTGTTATTCGTCTAATTTTAGTTTACCATGTTATTGTTAATAGTACTATTTCCGTGGCTAAAGACGACATCAGAAATAAGTCGCATTAAACCTACAGTTGGTTTGTTTCGTATGTCTCGATTAATAATGAATGTTTTCTAGGTATTTAATGACATAAAAATTAAAAACTCCCTAAACCAAGGAATTTTTATATTTTTTAGGGAATTTTAGGGATAATTCATTAAGAAACTGGGGAAAACCAAAAACGTAAGTGGAAACACTGCCGCAGCTTTTATTTTTATTCTATTCGATATTTTTCTTAAAAAGTTTCGTACCCACAGATATTAATCTAACTAGATGATGCGATTGTACGTAAGTATGTACTTCGCGTGTCAATAAACGGACTAAAATTACGATCAATGATCGTAATCTGAGATTTTCATTTAGCATTATCGGCACCGGAAATCCACCAAAATCTAGAAAAATGTCTTTTTAAGCCATATTGAGCTGTATAGAAAAATTGAAAAAGTGGCACGCTTGGTTTTCATAAAGATGGAGGGACTTGCGATATCTAGTTAGATTTATATCTGTGTTCGTAGCCGACTACCTAACCATAAGTTCTATTTTTAAAATTCATTCCCGCCCTAGGGCGGGAAGCAATTACTATGAGTCTTTCCCGCCCTAGAGCGGGAAGCAGCGTCTCCCACCCGCTACTCGGATCAAACAAACACTACTTTCCTAGCATGAGATATGAAAAATATTTTTCGAATGTGTGCACAGAGTACTTTTTATGAATGTGTGTGATGTCTGTGAATTCTAAGGTCAGTGATTTTTACTTGTATTCGTAAGTTGTTCGCCTGATGGCGCTAGTAATGTTTTACGAAGTATTGTAGAGGTGGGGTGCGGCAAAGAGGGAACGAATGCTCAAGGTTGCTTGGTCGGGGTACCACCTTAAATTAAATATTGGCAGTGTATAGAGTGCCAGTGGCACTCTATCCCTATCGGATAAAGTGCCACTACAGGCACCCTAGTAACACCGCCTCGGCCCGGCCAAAGTGCCGCAAACATTGGATTGTCACTGTCACTAAGTCACGTCACTTGGTATTTTGTTTGATTGTCGAGTTAGATCGCTGTAAAACACCACATTCTCAAAACATTACATTCTCTTGTGCCTAAACGGACCCTGGCACTTCGCCGGCCGCTGCCGCGGCACCGCTCGCTACGCTCGCTCGGCTCGTGCGTTGTGTGGTCACAGTTCTAACCTAACCTAACCTAAATAACAAGTGACAGTGACAATGCAACGCTCACGGCACCCTAGCCGGGCCGAGGCAGCGACACTAGAGTCATCATCATCATCATCATCATCAGCCTATTAATGTTCCCACTGCTGGGACACAGGCCTCCTCTCTATGAGAGGGAGTGGGCCGTAATCTACCACGCGGGCCCAGTGCGGGTTGGTAGATGTCACATGTCTTCGAATTTTTGGTTCTAAGACATGCCGGTTTCCTCACGATGTTTTCCTTCACCGTTTTTGAGAGCAGTGGTGATGAAATTATTTACACGAAGTAAAGCGCCTGCTTGGGTTCGAACCCACGACCTACAACTCGTAAGTCGGGGCCGATACCACTGGGACACCACTGCTCTCGACACTAGAGTGCCCCAAGAATACTCGCGGCACTCTATACACTTCGTTAAAATAATATTCTTGATCGTGTACTATAATTATTATAAAACCACTTTTATACTAAACTAATTAGCCTGTATTGTCCCACTGCAGGGCAAAGGCCTACCTCTCCCCCTTCCACAATTCTGTCTGTTGCTAGTATTGCCCAGTCCTTTCGGTAAGAGTCAAGCTCGTCCCGCCATCTTCGTCTCGGCCTGCCACGATGTCGTCGTGCGTTTAGTGGGACTAATCGGTGTTCAAGTACCTACCACTTCTTTGGGCGGACACCTTTAGTGGTCGCAAGCCCAACTTTTGAACGTCCTGGGGTAAATTTCTAGGTTGGGCAAACCCGGGGCTGCTCCTGAGAAATTCCTAATAATACATTTTCACAAGAAATCTAGATCTGAAATAATTTTTATTTATGCTCGGTTAACATACGGCATAATGACATACGACCCTATATTACAATGCCGGTCGACCACTTTTCACCCTTATGTCCTTAAAAATAAGGCTGAAAAGTGGACCGCCCGTGTCCGTGATTTTATCCTTTCTGCGATGGTACTTAGGACTTAAACCCTTCGGGGAATAGGTACTGGCGTGATTTAATCATTTATGTTGATTTTTCAGAGATATTTTTTCTAAGAACGGTGGTACGATGTATCGTTTTATTTCGCACAATAACCCTCCAGGCTAACTAATGTGTTTGGGGTACCTTTTATACTAAAATAGTTTATGCCGAGCGATTTGACAAAGGTGACGAAAAGGACGAACCTATGTTTCTTTGAGTATCACAAGGGTTGACGCGTCATAAAAGGGTTGTAGTGACCTTATGTTGATGTCTTGTTGTTTTGTAAGTGTCTTTTTGAGGTTTTCTTTCTCTTAGTTTGCTTCACATGACGTCGAGAAACATCTCTCAAGCGGGCCGATTTCCTCCCGATGTTTTCCTTCACCGTTTTTGAAGCAAATTATACAATACACACATGAATCTGAAAATTCAGAGGTGTGCCTTGGGTTCGAACTCCAGACGTATGACTTGGCAGTCCGACGTTCACACCAAGCGGCTATCACTGCTGTTTGAGGTCCAACAATAGGTACATTATTTTTTATAAGGACATCATAATGGGTTCGGCGTTAAAAGTACTTACAGGTTTTCTAGAGCCAATATTTTTCGGCCATCATTCGCTAAGATTTGTAGGATCTCTTGCTGACTTACGTGATTGAATACGTTAACACATTAGGTCCCTTGTATTCTGGGTCGAGGCTTGAGAATCGAACCTAAAGGTACTAAAGGTACTAACTATTCCGTACCCGACCCCAGCAAGCAACTGCAAGCGACGCGGCGACGTGCAGCTGGCGTCGTTGGCAGCTAAAGGCGAGTGACAGACGACACGTGCAGCCGGACTGCAGACCAGTAGTGGTGGCTTAGGCCCCCAGTGGTCGTGGCACCCGTGGCCGACTCCCCCGATTCTATATCTTTTGTTTTTTGTGCTTTTTCACTTAGTACATGAAATGAAAAAAGTGTTTCACCCTAATAATTTAGTATTTTTCCTTGCTAAACAAAAGTTATCTACCAAATAGCAGAGAGAATAGATCGCCACTTAACCTTATCCTTACACACCTTTTCCCCCATTAAAAGCATATTAATTTTTTTTCATATTTTATAAGTCAAATACTTTTTTTAAACAAGCTTATAATGAACTAAAAAGGAATAAATAAAACTTACGTAAACATAGAACTATAATATTTTCTTTCACTTTAAGATATAAGCCTCGCTAAGCGGTTAATTATTTTTATTCTTAAAAAATTTCAAACATTAAAACATTTTGTGTCTGACAGTACATTTGATCAAAAATTGCTTTGAATGAAATAAATCGAATCGGGGGAGTCGGCCACAGGTGCCTCGACCACTGGGGGCGTAAGCCACGGACCCGTGCCGCCAACGCTCGAGCGATATACACGTTTTCTATCTTCTTTCTCATCATCATTGTTCTCCTGCCCTTATCCCAATCTATTTGTGGTCGGTGCAACATGTCCCTTTTTTTCCATACTTCTCTATTAGTCGTCATCTCGGTAGTCATCACCCCCTTTCTAGCCATATAATATCATCTTTCACACAGTCCATCCATCGTTTCTTTGGTCTTCCCCTACTCTTATAGAATAATAACTGTAAAGAAAAATTATCCGGTAAAGTTAAGGTCTTCATTTTTTTCATGCGGCTAATAGGTACGTATTTACACCAAATATGATTCTGATATGAATTGAATTGAATATAATTTTATTCAGCTAAAATATGTGTCACCAAAGTCACCATAATAGAGGAATTGCTGGGCATTCAGATAATGAATTGCTTTTTAGAGGAATTACTTACTTAATTTGGCCGTTTTTGGCCCCCTGGCCGTCTGTCTGCCAACATTCCTTGTACCGTTCTGTAGGTCGTCCATTGCTCAGTAATAATAGTTACTTAATAAGTCAGAAAATCAATGTTAAAGGCAACATTTTCTTAGAAAAACTGACTTAGATTAGATAACAGATATTATTATAATGTATCTTTGATAATAATGTGACAAACAAGCAATGAATGATTGGCATAACACGGAGTGCTTTTGTTAACATTGTATTGAATATGGATAATGAAAGCTTCAGTATCTAAGACGAAAATATTGCAAAGAATATAATGTCAATACTTAGTAATGTTAGTTTTGTATGAAAAAGAAAACACAATATTAAACTTGTAGTGCTAGCTAGTGTTCATAAACTCACGCCATCGTCCCATGGGGGTAGGCAGTAAAATACAGCTAATTACCTATAATTAACAATCTTAAATAACTAAACAAATAACAAGTGAAACTATATTTTAAAAAAAACCAGACATACATTTCTTTATTTCTCTTTCCTACTCCATCACCAGACCCTGTCCGTCATCTATTTACGTATACCAAACCTATTCATTGAGAGCATTCCAATGAGCCTAAACACGATACCTGTGCTGTAAGTTGTTGGTAAAGGAGTTGGGTATCCTGCAAATTCCAGGTGATGCTGCAGTATCAGTACTATGTTCTTCTAATGAAATTGTAGCTCACATCCTTTCATCAACTAGAAAAGAGCTGATAATCTTCAAAAGGCTGAACCGATTTGATAAAACATGTCTAAGAACCATCACTAGAAATTAAAAAAAAACCGCATTAAAATCGGTTCAGCCGTTTGAGCTACGGTGCCACAGACAGACGCACTCACATAGCGGTAAAACTTTGAACATCCCTCTTTTTGCGTCGGGGGTTAAAAAGGGACCCCGGAGGGTTTTATGGGCGGTAGGCGCATGGAACCCTTCAAGTCCTTAGAACTGCCGGCTGAACTGAATCTTCACCATAAAAGTGGTGAACGATCGAAATCAGCAGAACTAGTATAATGTTGTACATACTTTTTGGCATGCGAATACCCATAGAATAAACCAACAGTCAAAGACGATAGCAACACAGCCTGTGCAATATGCCGACGACACCGGGATAAAGTCTAAAGTTGTTCCCAACTAAGAAATAAGGCACCTCCCAAAGCAGGCACCTCATTAGTAACGCCTCAAGTCTTCCTGTAAGAGAACACGGCTTAACTGGGTAGGAGTAATGCTTAGTATATGCGGTTTTACTGCATAGTAACGTACAGAAGGAATTTTGTAATTAGAGAAAAACTTAATGTGGACGGAATTTTTTTTTAGTGGAGTTCTACTTACCGAGACTTTTGTGCTACAAAAGTAGCACAAAAGTCTCGTAAATAAGGGATCAACTCTGAAATCGTGAAGATTAGATTTCATTTTAAAAAGAATATTCCAGAGTTTTTCCATGAAAGTATCTAGTACCTTACCTATTTCTGCGGCCAAGTATAATTGCATACCTACTCTTTGAAAGGCTTGGGATTTACATGACATGACAAAACATGACTGTTTAAAGTCGGGTCTCTCAGGCAGTATTCATCCGGATTGGATTTCAAGAAGTGATTTTAAGGTAGCTATTACGTATATCTAAATCTAGTGTTCTCAAAAACCCCCTACGCCCGTGACTTACCTATGTCTTCTACCTACACTTTCTTAAGGACGATATTTTATCACAACATAATTCTTTATCATCATTTTCTTGCCCTGATTCCAATTTATTAGGAGTCAGCGCAACATCGTATATCTATATCTAGTGTTCTCAAAAACCCCCTACACCCGTGACTTACCTATGTCTTCTACCTACACTTTCTTAATGACGATATTTTATCACAACATAATTCTTTATCATCATTTTCTTGCCCTGATTCCAATTTATTAGGAGTCAGCGCAACATGTCTGTTTCTTCCATACTTCTCTATTAGTCGTCATCTCGGTAGTCACCCCCTTTCTAGCCATATCATCTTTCACACTGTCCATCAATCGTTTGTTTGGTCTTCCCCTACTCGTATAGCATATACATTCATACTCAAAAATTTCAAACATAATTCCTTATGAACCCAAAATACCTTCTCTATTTCCGGGACACATAACCTACATAACACGACACACCACGACACACATAGCTTACCGCAACCCCTCTTCAACCCACTGCATTATGCGAACTTGTTACTTCAAACACAAGCACTCTATATATCTCCCAAGTTCTTCCCCATACGTGCCATTAAGAGAAGAACTGTTGGTTTTTACTGGTTAATTAAAAAGCTATTAGGTTAATAGGAAAGTTATTGGTTTAGCGGGGTAGTGGCTGTTGTTTATCCGAAAACTATAGAATTCGCAAAAGCTGAGTCTTCTAATGATAGTGCGTTCTGTGGTTCTGCGTCTATAGATACTTGTGTTCGCACGTAGTTTTAAGCGATTAATTCTACAGTATCTACACTTATATAATATTATAAAGAGAAACTATTTGTAATTTTGTTTGTAATTAATAAACTCGAAAGCTCCTGGACCGCATTAAAAAAATCTTTCACCAGTAGAATGCTATATTATCAGAGAGTAACAGACGCTATACTTTTTAGAGATATCATACGGGAAAAGCCGTTGGCAGAAGCTACTTAGTACATATTTATTGCTTTTGACAATGTAGAGCCATAATAATTGTGGACCTTCTCTTGTCGGGCACTAGGTCTTCTTACGATTTATAACCTTAGGAATGCAATGAATGCAATATTATAAAACAACGTCCCCTCGCTGCGTCTGTCTGTCTGCCTGAACGCGATAAACTTAAAAACTACCGAACTGATTTTGATATGTTTTTCACCAAAATTATACACCTAAACCTGGGTGTTTTCTCGTGGACCTACTTTTTTGTCCTACCAGTAGGTCCACGAGGGTATGTCGTTTCTGTTGGTCCTACTGAAGTTTTGAAACCAACATGACCCTCCTTTATTAAGAAATAAAACTAAAAGATTTTAAATCAAGTCATGAATGACTCCATGTCATTCATGACGAAAGTTTAGGTGTACGATTAATTGGTTTTGTGTAAATTGGCTGAAAAATGACGATGTAAAACAAGTAGGATGAATGTTTCTGCATGTTACTAATATAGTTTTTAAATAAGATGTAATACTAACACCCTATGGGCCTTGATGCCTGAAAATATTTTTATTTTTTTATTATTTATTATATTTAGTATAAGTGCATTTCTAGGTGGGCAAACCCAAAACCGAATGCAGACCGATTATCGGCAAGCATAGTGTGGGTCGCCCTCCAGCTAGACGCATAGACGTCCTTAAAAGGTGGCCTGGACAGAATGGATACGGAAGGCGGAGGACAGGGTGTTGTGGCGCAGCCTGGGGAAGCCTATATCCAGAAGAGGACTGCGATAGGATTAAGGCTGATTTCACCAATGGAACTGAACGCGATCAGCATTTCTAAAACGCGTTGTGTCACATAACAAGCTGTCATTGTCAAAGGTGTTGTGGAATATTGTATATGACAGCTCTTGAACGCGTTTAGATGTGCGGTGAAATCCGCACTAAGTTGATTGAAACCTTTATTATTAAACAATGAACAAACAAAAACACCATTACCTTTTCTTCGGGCGGAACTGCCCGAAGTTGTGACGATTATCCCATATCCCACATGTGCGATTAAGAAACAAACAGTTTTAGCCGATAATTAAAAAGTAATTAAGTAAACAGGGCCGCATTGATCCGGCGGTGTGGAATTAATAGCCTGTTAGATGGGCTTTTTGTGTAATTGACTTCTGTGGTCTTTAGTGATGTACCGAGAGTTTATGGTGCTATCGATGTTTTGTCGTTTAGATGTTGAAATTTCACAATGCTGTTTTAGCACACAAACAATTTATCACACAAACAATTTATTTGCGAAAAACATGTGTTACGTTTAAAATAGGTAACTCACACATAGGTCATCATCATCATCATTCTCCTGCCCTTATCCCAATTTTATTAGTGGTCGGCGCAACATGTCCCTTTTTTCCATACTTCTCTATTAGTCGTCATCACAGTAGTCACCCCCTTCCTAGCCATATCATCTTTCACACAGTCCATCCATCGTTTCTTTGGTATTCCCCTACTCTTATAGACATCGACATTCATACTCAAAACTTTCTTCACGACATCTTCCTCATTCCTGCGCATCACATGCCCATACCATGACAACCGATAAACACATTACTCACACATAGGTAATAGAGTAAATTAGTAGTTAATTGGGAAACTCTAGATAAATTGCTCTTAGTCATCCTTTTTAGCCATTTTTTTTCCAAAATTATAAATATGCGAAAGTGTGTTTGTTTGTATTTTACGCTTTCACGCTAAAACGGCTGAACGGATTTGCAAGAAATTTGGCACAAGGACACACCATGACCTGGGTTAGAACATAGGATACTTTTTATCCCGATATTCCTTCGGGATCAAGACTTATGCGGGTAAAACCGCGGGCGCAGCTAGTCGTATCATAATTGTGCCACTGCTGAAAATGAGATTTCCCAAAATGAGAATGTATTAGAAGCTGTGCTTGCCTTTTACTAGTTTGGAGAAATAAGATCTAGATTCTGGATTATCCTCGTTTTAGGATAATTATTCCACTCAACAATTTAGACTATCTAAAATCCTTTTAGTTATTAAACAAGGTCGACCCACATACATACTGAATCAAACGATACCCCGCTATCTATTAGGCCTAGAATAATTCATAAACACAGTGCTCCTTGTTTATAAATTCACAACATGGTCTACAACTTACTCAGTACTTAGTCATGAACACTAAATTATCTCTAACCCAACTTTATTGCTTGTAAGGTGAGTATAGACTAGAGCATTTACTTGTATTGAACGTCGAGCATTCGCACACGACGCTCGATGTTTTGTTACAACCTGATTTTAAAAACCAACTAGCATATTGGTGTTACATTTTATCGTGCAAAGACACGAGAGCGTGCGCTGCGGAGTGAGGTGCGCGTTACAATGAATGCACGGTAGAAACAAATGATACAGGTAAAATGCTCACTCTCCGCCGGGCGGCGCCGAGAGCATAAGGAGGTGGGCATTCACGGTCATGCCATCTTGTCAAATGGCATGATATACGTCCAAATATTGATTGTGAATGTGAAATCCTTTTGGCATGATGTAAAACTCTGGATTTCCATTCGCATCAAAATCCATCGCGCCGCGCCGTGGCGTCACGCCGCATCATCATGCCGTCGCATCGTGAGTGGGGATACACTACGTCATGCCATCGCGCCGCGCTGCCCGTGAATGCGCAAACCGACATCCATTTTGTGTTCATTCCGCATGGAGACGTGTTTCGTGCAAGACGTCTTGTCTCATATTGGTGTCTTGTTTAGTTATAAGTGGGGTGACGGGTTGCAGTAGTTTAAAATATGTAGGCTCGTCCATTCGCAGATAATTTCTCCAATCACTTGGCTCCAATGACAGTTCATTTAACAAATTGATGTGTGTGAAAGTGTCCCTTTTCTTCAGCCACTCTTTGCACCACTTTTTTTTTGGTTTTCTCGTTATTATATGATGAGAAACAACCGCCACACAAAGTAAAAGTTCTTCTTCGGAATCAGAGCTCATGTCAACTTCTTTCGACCCGGTGAAACACGTAAATGAAAGAAAATTTGAGTGATCGTGAATGTGATACTTGTTTTGCGTCCATCCATTTGACTTAAGCCATTTGGAGCCACGCCGAACGGCGCGACCGTGAATGCCTAGCTTTACGTCGAACGCAGCATCGAGCATTCGCTGGAACGTTACTGTACTACATTACATAGAAATGCTTTTTTAAATTGAGCTTTTGCTTGTGTTGTACCATTCGTAAGAACGTTACATAACTAGATAATGTTCCACAAAATGTTTTAGTGTATGCTCACCTTTACAAACTTAGTTTCAACTATGTATTTGGTTTAGTTAGACTCTCCATTGTATAGTATACAGTGAATAAATGTATTAAAACCAAAGGATGAGCAGAAGACTGCCTTGTTGGTCTAGTGGTCGCAAGTGCTTCTGCTGAGTCAGAGGTCATGGGTTCACCTCCCAGGTCGGGCAATCTTTTATCGGGTTTTTATCAGTAACAGCTCGTATTCGGGACTTGAACTGACATAGGTCATCTGCCTAACCCTCCGGGGCAACAGGCGTTATGTTAATTATTATGAGCAGAATAATCTAAAGCGAAACTGAGATCACCAATGCGATGCGATGCAATGTGATCTCCTGTGCTCTTTAGGAATACTTAAGCGGAATAGATTACTAAATAATCTACGTCTTCTGATTTTTTTTTTGTAGACTTTTAATTGGATTTAAGAAACGTCTTGAAAAACCATAAAATACCTTTTCTCGATAAAATACTGTTAATCGTATCATTCACAGCCCTATTCCGCTTTGGTTGAACACAAAGGTATGTGCTCAATGCGGATTGAAAGGTAATCCTTACGCCCACGTCCCCATTACAAAGAGTTGAGGTATTAAAGGTCAATAGATTTTTAGCTTCACCTTTTTTCAGGTTTTCTGAAGTATGATCAGTGCTCAAAGGAGATTGAGGTGGTCATTAGTAGATTATAAGATTGTATACAACATGTAAAAAACCCATGTCTGACCCTTTAGGGTGTTGTTAGATATCGTACTAGGAAAATGGAAAAAAAAATTGCTACAATTTTTTTTCAATGAGGAATTTTACTGCGTTATTACACGGGGCGCGGGCGGCCGTCGTTTAGTGGATGTCTACAAGCCATAACTAATGATCTGTTGAAAATTTGCATATTTGGGGACTTGGGGCAATTTTAGTACTAAAACTTAAATTTTAAATAGCAATATTTTTTTAATTGTCAATAATAATAATAATAAACCCGCAGGGTAGCATGTGGCGAGCTGTTGGGCAGTAGCGACCCCACGGACCCTATCTCCCGGGAGAAGTCTTGTTCCTCACCTCTGGCTTGCCTTTATTGGCCGGCTGGAGTGAACACTGACGAGGAACAGAGCTCCCACCTCATTCTTGCCTTTATTGGCCGGCTTGAGTGGAGATTCGCAAGAGCAAACGTGCTCGGAGGAAGGAAGTATTCCAGTAAGATGCTGGTAGGGATCTTGACCGTACTTCCGGGATTGTCCTGATAGCCGTGGAATACCGCTCCACTCCTCATAAGCACCTCAGGACATGTTGCCCCCTTGTCGTTACGACACTTTGTGCTAGCGACCGTTTTCGGGGGCCCATTATTGAGAGTGCAAGTCACCCCCTGCCATTTTACCTGTGTTTGTTATATAAAATATTGGTCAGGCAGGGGCCATAGTCTTTCCATAGTTCTAAATAACCAGTTCACTTAGCCATCCAAACCCATAAACCAATATCTTTGTTTTCATATCCCGCAATAGTCCTGCACTAACCGGGGGTTGTCCTTGGGTGCACTAGCATAGTGCGAACAGGGATAATCGTCGGTTAGTGCCTCATTTCATTAAACACGTCTAACGGGCCTCTGTGAGTTGGCTTCGGCCCCTCTTACGCCTTCCAAAGGTCCGGGACCCTAGGGTCCCGAGAAATGTCAAATAATAATAAGTTTTTTTTATTACTTTTTAGTAATTTTATTGCAGTACCTGTCCCTGACCCTTTTGGATCAGACAGGGTTTTTTTACATATTGTATTTGCCATTGGTCCTGAACTCCTGACTGTCCTTTGTACATCTTTGACAGTAGTTACGGGTACACACAAGCCCGAAAGCCTGACAACCAGTCTTGCCAAGGGGTATCGTGTTACCCAGTAACTGGGTTGTGGGAGGTCAGATAGGCAGTTGCTCCATGTAAATACTGGATCCAGTTAGACTGGAAGTCGACCGCGATGTAGTTGGGAACATGCTAGGTAGATTGATTTTGATGCGTAATAAGTCTTATGCTAGAAAACAAACAGAACAATACATTTTGTATGCAGAAAACGCCTTCAATTTTCACCATACCTGCCTACACCACGCCATCTCACCGTGAACATAAGCACTCAAATTCTCAGTACTTTATCTGAATGACATCGCATCATAATACTGTCGCTACAAATTGAAAGTTTATGCTCGTCCTCCCTCGTCATTCAAATGTCCAGTCGTTAAAATACAATTTTCTTTATATTTCTGTCTTTAGTAGATAGCTGTTTGTTTCAAAAGAAGAGTATATTTTGCGACTGCTTCGGCATCTACATCGCCGAACTATCTCACTGACGTCACGCAAAAGCCTGCATCGCGCAAGCAGAGTTTTCCGCGCGACCGGCATATATGTATACGACATCCCGACATAAATCGTTGGGCAGCTGTCGGTGTCATGTTCGTGAACGCGCGCCGTCAGTTGGGACTGGTCATCCCTTAGCTGCCATGGCTTATTTTTTTTTATTGTTCTTCATTTTATCTTTTTATTACGGACGCTTTTAACGTGCAGGTCTTTTTACATTGTTCTCATATGGTTAATTTCAACATGAATGATGTAACAATTTTTTATTTAAAAGAGTGTCCGTGGAGTTTCTTGCCCGTTCTTCTCCATAGGTACCTACTACATTTTGGAATGGGCAACTAGCTTCATGTTTCTGACTGACTGACTCCTTGACAATTCAAAAGTGCCTGTATATGGTTTAATTGAAATAAATGCTTTGAGTTTGAGTTGCCCACCAGACACAACACCCTGGTTGGATAATCCTCCCTTTTCTATGGAGGCTGAGTCACACAAAATGTTCGACGGGTCCTAACCATATAGCGAGCGACAACAACAGCGCGATCTAGCGGTGCACAGTAGCGCCATAAATTCTATAAAGTCGTAAAACCTGTATACCAAGTTTCGTCCAGATCGGTTGTAAAATACGACCTGTAGAGGAGTATCAACAAACTGACAGAGGAAAGCAAATTTTGCTAGACTTGAAGCAGAGACGCTTCGCTCGCTCGGTCAATTATGACACAACTTTTTTTTTTTTTTAACTCTTTGTTTACAAAGCATAAAACGTTAAATCAAGAAGGTCAATAATGAATTATCCTCTTATTCTTGATTGTATACATATGTTGAAATATGTACTTAACATACATTTGATTATGACTTGATTTCTGGCAGTTTTCTGGCGGATTCAGGTACCAATTAGTGCCAATCAAATACCTACTTGAAACCTCGTTAATTCGTATGAGTATTTACAGGTTTAAAGTTGATGAATTTGCACTTCGTAGTGACGGTTTACTAATGATTGTGGGAGAAATGGATAGCTGGATCGATTTTTCTGCCCCATAAACCCCTTTATTGCAACTTTCTTCGAAATCGTTAGAGCCGTTTTCGAGAACATAATTCTCGTAATTCTCCTTCCCTTATCCCAATTTATTTGGGGTCGGCGCAACATGTCCCTTTCTTCCATTCCATACTTCTCTATTAGTCGTCATCTCTGTTATCACTCCCTTTCTAGCCATATCATCTTTCACACAGTCCATCCATCGTGTCTTTCGTCTTCCCCTACTCTTATAGCCATCGACATTCATACTCAAAACTTTCCTCACGACAATTTCCTCATTCCTCCATGACAAACGATTTCCGCATAACTTTTCGGTCACCGGTGCCACTTTCAGACTTCCTCTTATGCACTCATTTCTTATTCTATCCATTCATGTAGCACCACACATACCTCTTAGCATTCTCATCTCAGCTGCATGCAGTTGCCTTTCATGCATCCCTTTTGTGGCCCAACATTCTGATCCATACAAGACAGCAGGACCGTTTTCGAGAAAGTGATTATTACAAATATATAAAATATTACACTACAGGATAGGATAGCACAAATAGTAGGTAAGTACAAATACCAAGTTACTCAACAGTATGGCCTTCTATATCGTGACTAACTGACCATATCCAGCTGTTTGTATCAAGTTCTGAGTTAACCTACTTTGTGACTAAACTGACTAACGTGATCTGAGTTTAGAAGTAAGTCTGACAATATGAGTTCAGTTCGAGTGCTTTTTAGTAATTCTTTCGTCGTGTGGTGCAGTTTAAAGTTTAGTTTAGAACGTTTTCGTACTCGTTTAAAATAGGTTTTTATTTTTATTAATTTATTTATTTTTACATAGATTGTTTTCTATTTTGTGATTGTGAGAACGTTGTAGGCTTAGTGGAATGTAGATTTGTTGACCATTTTCTATTTTGTTAAGTACCTGGTACTTGTTGAAAGACCTACACTATCCTCCCATACCTATTAACACTGTTATTTTGAACCTATTGTAAGAGCCAATTATTTTGAAAATAGTAACAGTGGAGTTTCTTGCCGGCTCTTCTCCATAGGAAACGACCAATTGGAACCGTGCACCTAGCTTCTGACATTTCATAAGTGCCATGTAGTGTATAAGGTCTCCCACAAGATGGACCGATGACCTTGTGAAGGCAGCAGGAATCTGCTGGATGCGGGAAGCACAGAATCGGTCGAAGTGGCGGTGCTTGGGCTCCCCCAAGCACCGCCATTTCGACCGATTCTGAACAACATATGTTCAGCAGTGGACGTCTTTTGACTGAAATGATAATGATGATGTAGGTGTATGTGAAATAAACAATTTTGAATTTGAAGTAAATGCTTTTGAACTTTTAGCATTAATTGTACAGTACAGTGATATTTTGGGAATTATTGTAGTTTCGGTACGTTGTAATTTTTTTCCGCTAAAACGTTTTTTCTTTGTAAAAATAATTGGCCCTTTGTGACTTTTTAATGATTAGTACAAGTAGGCCACGGGGAAATAAAATTCAGAAAAATATTTTTGATACTGCCCTAAAGCTATAATTTGTCGAAATCATTACGTAAAACCAGGACTGAACTGACACCCGAGAATGATTTTACAAACTTTTCCTTATATAAAAAATATACCATTTCACTTGTAAACAAAGACCAAAAAAACAGTACACCTTTTAAATAACAAAATCCCCGGATCTGATATTCTTCTTCAAAAAAAATTCAAAAAGATTAAGCCATCAAGGGATGCATAGACGGTTCAACCCTAAGTTGTCACCCCATAGCGGCACTTATTCGCCTCCTGGCTTTGCATAATTTAACTTGCTAAGATATGCTTGAGGACGCGTTGACTTGCGACTTTGCGGCAAAAAGATTCTTTGTTTGCGATTGCTTCAAAAATCTTGAGAAGTTCCGGTAGCATTTTTTTTTCTGTGTCGTGTTTTTGAATTTAGAAAGATTGTTCGTTTTTTAATCGACTTCAAAAGGAGGAGGCAGTTTTGCTTTCGGCAAGTTCCTTTTTTAGACGAAGGCAAGACGAAGGTATTTAAACCGATTCCTCCGTTATTACCGGGCCGATTAACGTGATACTTTTTTGGTTAACTGTGAGTTTGTAGCTTAACATATTTTAAATTTAAATACGGTACCTAATTATCTTTAAAGACGAACGAGAGTCAAAACATGCCAAGACATGCTGGTTCTATGCAAGTTGATTATGAAAAAAAAAGGTATTTTTTTACGTTATTAAGGTTATCTTCTACGTAAAAGTTTATTATATAAAATAAAATAAATATAAAGGCTCGTGCAGACCAGCGCGACTTGTCGCGCGACGCGACACGAACAATACAATTTCTAAGAAAACTTCACAGTATAACAATAACCGGTGTCGCGTCGCGCGACAAGTCGCGCTCGTCTGCACAAGCCTTTACACTAAGTATTTAATATTCTTTTTATTTACATAATTTAAAATCTTAAAATTATCAAATTAATATGTACAGTATATAGAAAATTTAGCCCGGGGAAAGAATCATCTTAGCTGCTGCCAATCTTTTCGGCACTTTACCTGTAGGCAGCGATTACATCAGCGGACTAAATTTTTTGATGCCCTACTCGTAAGAGCATAAAAAAAGTCGCTGTCAACACAAAAACTGCTCGAAAGGCTGGAAGCAACGTTCATCAAAATTAAATACTAATGTTTTGTTATCAGTTACTAACCTACCGTTAGCTGACATCTCTATTTCTATTACAAAATGCTTTTTCGACTCCATAATTATCGACTCCATAATTCATTATCCCTATATTGTTTATATGTATTTTTTCGACTAACAAGCTGACAAAGGCTATTGTTATTCAAAACACGTTATTTGTTGATTCATTGTATTCCAGTACCAAACGGAAAACGTACCTAAAGTAAATAGTGTAAATACCTAACTATTTTTCGATAACTATGCGGGGGGACTTTTTGTTCAGAGTCTGCGGTAATAGTCATTATTTGTTTAACAGTAATTGCCAGTGTGCTTATTATTTATTTTGTAGACTGCAACGATCGTCTTGTGGTCGCTAGCTAGGGTTGCCAACCTTATTATATAATATGGGGATACCATATTACTGTGGAATGAGTTTTTGAGTAGAAGGAAACGTATGCAGAGGTGCGAGTGAAAGGTGTATAAGAGCGAAAGAGAGAGAGAGAGGGAAAAGGAAGATGGCGAGGGTGCAAGGAACGAGGAACGAAAGATGGACGTATTGTTTTAAGTTTTTTAATAAGTTTTTCTGCTAACTTCAAAAATATACGGAATTTTATCCAAATAACTATTTTATTTCACCACACAATCCCACAAACTTGGGGGCTCGTCCGGGATTGCGGTGAAATAAGTGGAGTTAGTTTGGAACGCCTAACGACTAAAACGACACACGACGCACGCAGATTGATTTTCGAAGAAAGATCCTACAGATAACGACGACGCTTACGACGATATTTCTATTTACGACGACGACGAGGAATTACGATGCCTACGGAGAAATCTGACCAGGACTTTCAAGATGCCGCAGCGTCGATGTCGGCACAGACTGCACCTGGCGACATGTTGCATCTTACGGAACAGCTAATACGAAAATTCAGTGCTCAAGATGAAACTCATACAGCATCCATGTGGATACGGGACATCGAAGAAAATGGCGAAATATTTCAATGGAATCCGACTCAACTGTTGTTGGTAGCGCGACGTTCGCTTACCGGCACAGCGGCACTATGGTTACGCAGCGAGAAGGTACATAAATCATGGGACGAGTTGAAAGGGGCTATCGGTAAAGAATTCGCGGATACCATAGATGTGAAGAAAATACATGAGTTGATGAGCGCAAGACGTAAGAAGAAAGACGAATCATGTATTGACTACATGCTAGTAATGAAAGAATTGGGCAAACGTGGAAAAATACCGGACTACGTAGCTATAAAATATATAGTGGACGGCATCATAGATGACGAGATAAACAAGATAATGTTGTATGGTGTCACGACTTACACAGACCTGAAAGAAAAACTGAAATTGTACGCGATGTTCAAGAAAAATTCCATAAAGGACATTCGACGTAGTAAGCCGCCTATTGATACACAGAACTGCAGTAACAATAGAAGAAACGCGGCTGCAATGATACGATGCTTCAACTGTGGAGAAAAAAGTCATACGTCGGAAAATTGTCCGAATCGGTCGCAAGGAAAAAAATGCTTCCATTGCAATGAGTTTGGTCACATTTCTCCAAACTGCCCAGCAAAAAAAATGGCGAGTTCGGATTCGAAGCAAACGTCAACATCGGGAATTCGCCAGACTTCGGGCAAGATCGGAGAACAAGAACGATTTCCCAAGGTTGGCACTTCTGCTGAACGAGAACAGCGAAGACCGACCAATCAGATGTCGAAGAAAGCATTCTTCAACTTGATGCAAGAGGGCGCCACCAGCAGCGCGAATGACGGAGTACAAGTTCAAGACGACGATGTTCAGGGCGATGTTTACATAGCAGAGATGAGTACGACGACCGGTGCGAACACAAGCGCGAATGATTCGTGTTACGATGTTGGCAATATGGAACAACGGATCAGGGCAGCGATTGGCTGTAATGACGGCGGCCATGATGTTGCGTCTGATACTCGTAAAGAAAATAAACAAAACAGGGAACCTGATGATGATATACCGGTTGTACGCATTGTACGTCGATTAAAACCAATAAAAACAGTGATTGTGCGCGGTAAAACGGGTAGTGCGTTAATTGATTCGGGTTGTGACGTGAATTTGATGTCAAAGGATTTTTACAACGAACTTAACAGGTTAGATTTAATACTGTGTAACGAAAATAACATTACGCTAACCGGTTTAGGTTATTCACAAGTGAAGTCATGTGGTGTTGTCACATTGGACATAACAATTGATAATTGTTTATACCGAGATACTACGTTCTATGTAATGCCTAACGACTCTGTGCCATTTCAAATGATAATTGGTAATGATTTTTTACGAAATGTTATGATGTTTATGAAGGATTGTATGGTTTGGTTGTTGCCGAAAGATGATTGGATGAACCCAAACTATGAATGGTTGAAAGATGTTGCATGTTTTAATTCTAATTTTGTCGATTGTTTAGCTTACGTCAGTGATCCTGCTATAAAAGAAGAAGTAGCAAGGTTAGTAACAAATTATGTGCCACAGCAAAATAAAGAAGCTCCAATAGAATTGAAGATTGTTCTCAAAGATGACATACCTGTATCTCAGCGGCCACGACGAATCTCTTTCATGGAGCAGGAGGATGTGGATCGCCAAATTCAAGAATGGCTTGACGATGGAATAATAAGGGTGAGTTACTCCGAATACTCTAGCCCATTAGTATTAGTGAGAAAAAAAGATGGTAGTTTAAGAATATGCATCGATTACAGAAGGATTAACAGCAAAATGGTTAAGGATGAATACCCACTTCCTATAATAGATGATCTTATCGATAAGTTGTCCTCAGCAAGAATATTTAGTGCATTAGATTTGAAAAATGGCTACTTTCATTTACGTATACACGAAGATTCAATTAAGTATACTTCTTTTGTAACGACAACGGGACAATATGAGTTTTTACGTGCACCTTTTGGTCTATCGACTTGCCCTAAGGTTTTTACAAGATTTATCACTATCATATTCAGGGAATTGATAGCCAGAGGTATTGTTATTATTTTTATAGACGATATTTTAATTCCAGCTCAAGACGAGTATCAGGCTGTTGAGCACCTGAAAGAAGTTCTGAATACTGCATCAGAATATGGGTTGCATATAAACTGGAAGAAATGTCAGCTTCTAACCAGAAAGGTAGAATACCTAGGCCACGTTATTGAAGGTGGTGCAGTAATGCCGTCGCCAGGGAAAACAGATGCTGTTACAAAATTCCCTGAGCCTCAGAACTTGAAGCAACTGCACAGTTTTCTGGGACTTTGTTCCTACTTCAGGAAATTTATATCTAAATATGCTCAGATAGCACAACCACTCACAGATATGCTGAGGAAAGAATGCAAGTTTGAATTCAACGATGAACATAGAGCAGTTTTTAACGAATTGAAGATGAAGTTGGCTACCAGACCAGTGTTGAAGATTTATGACCAAAGAGCAGAGACAGAGCTTCATACTGACGCATCAGGAATTGCTTATTCAGCTATTTTAATGCAAAGAGGTGATGATGGGAATTTACACCCAGTTCACTATATGAGCCGAAGGACTACAGACGCACAGGCCAAGTACACAAGCTATGAGCTTGAAGGACTAGCTATAATTGAAGGTGTGAAGAAGTACAGACACTACTTATATGGAAAATTCTTCAAGATTGTCACCGATTGTAAAGCTTTCCAAATGACACTGAACAAAAAGGATTTAGCATCATCAACAAGAGTTGCTCGATGGATTTTATTCCTACAGGATTACGATTTCACAGTAGAACACCGTGACGGTACGGGAATGAGGCATGTCGACGCATTGAGCCGAAATCCGTATGTAGCAGCCATAACATCTAGCTTACATCAGGACATAAAACGCGCACAGGAGTGTGACGAGGGCCTTAGTGCAATAATAAAAATTTTGGAAGAAGAAAAATCATTTAAGGATTATATTCTGAATCAAGGATTACTTTATAAAGGATCAGAACAACAGCTTGTCGTACCTAGTACGATGGAGAATGAAATTATAAAGAGGGCACACTGTAATGGTCATTTTGCGAAGAAGAAAACTTTAGATTTAATTAGCAAGGATTACTACATCGAAAAAATAGGAAAGAAAGTTGAAGATTATATAGCATCATGTATACCATGTCTACTGGCAAATAGAAAACAAGGAAAACAGGAAGGTTACCTTAATCCAATTGAGAAGGGGGACACTCCGCTGCATACGCTGCACTTGGATCACGTTGGACCCCTGACAGAGACTCATAAGCAGTATAATCACATACTGACCGTTATTGACGCGTTCACGAAGTTTGTATGGTTATTCCCGTGTAAGAGCACCACAACGAAGGAAGTATTGAATAAATTGGAGATACTACAGCACACTTTTGGAAGTCCAGAAAGATTCATCACGGATAGAGGTACTGCTTTTACTAGCACCGAGTTTCAACAGTACTGCACGAAGGAGGGAATAGAGTTATGTCATATTACTACAGGAGTACCTAGAGGTAATGGTCAGGTGGAAAGGGTTCACAGAACTATCATACCAGTACTTACCAAGCTATGTATTGAGAAACCAGGATTGTGGTACCGGCATGTAGGAAGAGTGCAGATGGCGCTAAACAGTACTTACCAGAGAAGCGTGAACACCACTCCATTTGAGATGCTTATAGGAAAGAAAATGAAGAGACAAGAAGATATAGAGATTTATGAACTACTACAACAAGAAGGACGTGACAACTACATAGAAAATAGAGAAGATTTGAGAAAGAGAGCAAAACAGCAAATACTGGAAGTACAACAGGAGAACAGGAAGAACTACAATAAGAATAGGAAGGATAGTAGGAAATATCAAGAAGGGGAGTTAGTTGCTATAAAGAGAACCCAGTTTGGGCCAGGGCTCAAACTCAAACCAAAATATTTGGGACCTTATCGGGTCACAAAGACCAAACGACACGACAGGTACGATGTGGAAAAAGTAGATAGGATGGCAGAAGGTCCAGGCAAAACCACAACATCTGCAGATCATATGAAAAAATGGCCAGATGATAAGGAGTAAGATCAAGTAAGTATGTGAGGTTTATGAGGTATGTTTGTTGCGTGTTGATTGCATGAAAGTGATAGGTATTAAGAAATATTGTTACTTGTGCATTACTCATTTTAGTAAGTTACACACTACTATTTAATTAGTTACACAGAGTTGTTAAGGGTAAGCATTTTAAGTGAATGAACTGTTGAATGTGTTGTATTTTTAAGGTGTCTTGTATTTCTTTGTTATGCAAAAATTTAATAAGAAATCAAGCCTAAACTACTAGTGTTTGTAACAAGAGTCATGTTTTGTTTGTATCTCTTTTCCTATGAAAAGAAATAATAAGAAGTTAACTGATTATGTTAAGAAGTAAAAGTTTAATAAGAAGTTCATTGTTTGTGAAACTGTTCACCTTCTAAAGTTAAAAAAATATTGTTTAAGAGTTAACCTAAACTGTTAGGTATGTATTAATATTAAAGTAGTTTACGTAAGTCGCGATGATTGTATAAGAGTAGCTGTGTTTGAAACATTGTGTCTGAGGGCAGACATTGTGTAGGATGACCGAGTGTGGAATGAGTTTTTGAGTAGAAGGAAACGTATGCAGAGGTGCGAGTGAAAGGTGTATAAGAGCGAAAGAGAGAGAGAGAGGGAAAAGGAAGATGGCGAGGGTGCAAGGAACGAGGAACGAAAGATGGACGTATTGTTTTAAGTTTTTTAATAAGTTTTTCTGCTAACTTCAAAAATATACGGAATTTTATCCAAATAACTATTTTATTTCACCACACAATCCCACATTACTACACATTATACTATTTAAGAGGCCTCAATACCCACAATATTTCTAAAGGAAAAATATAGTAGACGAAACTACTGTATTTTTGAAGTTAGCGGCGTTGTGTACTTTTTTTGGGATGGGTAAAAAATGTTAAACTCGCGTCAGGACACGTGACCTGATCGAAAATTCGTAAGACGGAGGGAGAGTAGAAATGCACAACGTTAATGTTGAAGTTTTCACTTCTGCCGACATTCCCGGAGTGCAACCCGTTGTTTTTTTTAATTTCAATACAAAAATTTTTAATGTCGAGATGATCACAATAGGGCCAGTATTAAACTCATATAAGCTGAATTATTTGATATTTTGTAACCTTAGTTTAGACTCAAAAGTGTAGAGTGTAAAAATACTAGTAGATATTATGAGAATAAATAAAAAACCTGTAAGTTACATAGTGCCAAAAAATGCATTTAAAGAATTAAAAGTTTGTGGAGTTTGTGAAACATAAGTACCTTCTATATTTTTTCGCCATCTACTTACTATGTTTTTACTGGCGATGTCTTCGTGAATACAATATTTGATTTTTTTTTAAGTTGACAACCCTATCGCTAGCATGTGGTACTGGGTTCCATTTCCAGGTCGGGCAGATTTATTTAGTTTTTTCAGCAGGAATTATCTACGTAGCACAGTCCTGAGTCTGAAATGGTGTTAAGCTTTGTGCAGACCAGCGCGACACCGGTTATTGTTATACGGTGATGTTTTCTTAGAAATTGTTTTGTTCGTCTCGCGTCGCGCGACAAGTCGCGCTGGTCTGCAAAAGCCTTTATAGCAAAATATTCGTTCCAAATTACATAGGACTGAAACATAGTTGGTAAAATGTGGGTATATTTTAGACTTCTGCATACCTCTTGGGGAATATAGGCGTGATGATATACAGGTTCAAATTAAATTAGCTAGAGAAACAAAAAAAAAATGTTTATTTTTTGGGGTCTGCGTCTGCAGCTAGTTTCGTTACTTGAAGTATGAGTACTAGAGAAAATCTGTTTTCTTTTGTTTTATCAGTTTGGATATCGTCGACCAATCACGTCTGCAAAGTTTTGCTAGCTAATTTAAATTGACCCAGTAAATTGTTATTGTCATTATTTGTTAGTTACCAATACTCATGTTACTCATAATAATGTCGTAATATTTGAAACCACGTGAATAATGTTAATATTGTGGTTATAAACTTGTTGACCGCATTACTTGTTAAGAAATTACGATTATTATGAACCTTGAAGAAATATGTAGAATTATTATTGTGGTACGAGTAAATGGAAGTTATATGGAAATACACTATCAACTTACTATTATTGGAAATGGAAATTATACTCATATTTGACAAGTAAGTAAAGAAAACAACTACATCTATTAAATTATTGTCGTGAATATGTTAAACAAAAGGAAAACGAACGAAACGAAAATAACTTCTAATAGGTAGTGTTATCATTTTCGCATTGTTTGACAGACAAGTCCAAAACGAATAGTCTGTACCTACCACAAAACCTTATCATATAAAAATCGATACGGCTTGACAGACAGTTCTACAACTTCCCATTAAAATATCAGTCTAAAAAAAAAGTCGCAACACAAATCATACGACAAAAAAATCGCCCGTTTACACACACAATGAACTCATCAGCCTCTGTTCCCAGCTGCAACTTGCCAGTCACACCCTTAGGAATTTCAATTCTACCCAGTTTCAACCCTCGAATGCTCGCTAACAGCCCCACCTCATCATTTGATTAATATTTATTATACTGTCAAAGGTAATGACAGTACTGTACGAAGTAATTTTAGGAGAACAGCTGAATAAAAGAGATGGACAGCGAGGAAATGGCTGCATGTTAGGGATTTTGCGTCGTACAATAAAAGTGAAATTTAATGTGATATGAAAGTAGCTAAGTACCTATATATTTCGTTTTGAGGATGTTTATGAAATTGAAATGTACGGTTTGTTTAGGTACTATTTGCATAAGAATCAGCAAGCCTTCTTTGTTTTGTGCTGAGGAAGCAGGTATTATTTGTTCACTAAAGTCAAATTCTCATTGTTCGTGTTTGCCTCTACTTTAGAAACATTGTTTAGCAGCATTAGGCCGCGCGCGCGTTTTCGTACGAATTTCACTCGTGCGACCATGGTCGTACGAACTGAGTGCGCACATTGGATACGTTTTTCTCCGTCAAATAGAATAAATCCCAACGGATTGTTTTCGGACGTCGGAACTATACGTACGATACGACTAAGTCGCACCCAGTCTTCGCGCTCCCTTTGTACTTGGAAGGTCGGGATCGTTCGTGCGTGTCGAGTGAAATTCGTACGAAAACGCTTCCAAAGTACGCGTGGCCTTAGTTTGGTCGTGTACAAAGGTTCCTTATTCTAAACGGACACATCCAAATCGGATAATAATAAAATGTCGTTTTCTTTCAATCGGTTAATAAAGAAACCTTCGGTCTCAAGATCTCTTTTAATGCAATATTCATAACAAAAATAAAGGTACCATTTCACATGCATTCTCATCGGTCAAAAGGTTGGCTTTCATATCGGCATTCATAACATCCTGCGCACGACCTATTCGCCCATCTTCCGGCACATTTATCACAGAAAACCTCATATTCAGGTATTCGTCCTTCCAAGCTTGTCTCCGTAACCGCCTATGGGTTACGGAAACCACTTATCATCCTCCCGCGAGCTACGTACCGTCCTCTCCCATAAACTATACCAGAACCTGCTATAAATTTCAGTAAAAATACTATAGCCTCGGCATTTTAGCGTATCAGTTTCGTGTCAAAAGTCGTTCAGTTTTGGGTCGGTGTCAGCTAAGCCACTGAATATTTTTGTAGAAAAATGGCTGATATAAATAACAGATATAAATAGGATGTTTAAGAAGCTTGTCAGAAATAGGTTACTGTTTTTGCTCATAGTTTCAGTGAAACGATTTAAGATTATGTTTAGAAAATAGGCACCAGTGTTTTTCTTGCGCTAGTGGTGTAGGGTTGGCGTTTGTGTAATTTTTGAAGTTCAAAATGTACTGATTTTCAGCCTAAAATGATTTTTACTCAGCTAGGGGCATTTTCCAGGATACCCAACTCCCTTAAAAACTTACAGCACAGTTATAGGTACTCACTGGAATGGACTCAATGAATAGGTTATAGATAGATGATGAACAGGGTCTAGTGATGGAGTAGGAAAGAGAAAATAATGATCTTAAATTTTAATAATTATAATTATACATGTAGGTTCAATCAATTATTTTTTACGTTTGGTGTATTAATTGTGTAAATATATGTTGTTTAAAAACTTAATAAACTTTAACAAAAATCATATCTAGGTACCAGGACACTATAAACCAGTCGAAGTACGCAGCTTTCGAACTACGTATGGTTCTCTATATATCCGTTGTTGATGTTTCCCCTATGGAGCGACACGGTTGAGTCTATCGACTTTTATTGGACACAATTCAAAGCTCAACTCGCTGTAGGCAGTGTTTTGTTTTTCAGATAGATCAATCCAATCACACTTCTTCTGTAACTGCCAATTTAGTCTAGATTTTTCGGAACTTTGTTAGGCCAGTACAGCAAATAGTGTACCATTCTGTCTGACAGAATCCAATACGCCTGTTCACGGCTGAATTATCAAACAGTGCGCACAGAACTAGTAGGCCGCGCCTTAGGTAATAGATTATTATAGAAATAGATTGAGCGCCTTATCTTACTTAATCTATTCCGGGGCCGTACTTCGCGACGACAACACGCGTTGAAAGTTCCGGCTAGTTTAGACAAAACGCACATGAGATTCCAATAGCGAGATGAGTCGCCACCTAAGGCGCGGCCAATACCGCACTATAGTTTAGTATTTACTGACACTGTTAGTGACTGTTTAGAGGTATGAGGAACAGGGTGTAAAGTTGATCCTCTATTGAAAAAGGAAGATCCGACCAGATGAGTGTCGTGTCTGGCGAGCCCAACAATTGATGTCGGATATGTCGTTCGCGCGGTAAACTCTATTTGCGCGATGCAGGATTTGTTTGACGTCAGAATTTTGTGTGACGTCAGATCGCAAGTGGCGATGTAGATGCTGCCACAGTCCAAATCTTAATAACACTGTAGTATCAACCTGCAGAACCTTTTCTTACGTTAGTTGGGGTTGGCTTTAAGTCTAACCGGATGCTTTTGAATACCGGCATTTTACATGGAGCGACTGTTCTGACCTTCACATCTCAATAACTGGGTAATACGGTACCCCTTGGTAAGACTGATTGTCAGACATTCAGGCTTCTGACTACCCGTAACGAATATCAAAGATCCACGAATGACAACCGGGATCTTTCCGAGGCACGGAGGGGTCTCGGTATGTAAAGCTGATTACCCATCCACGGACAAACCGCGCCAAGCGTAGGTTAACCTGATTGATCGACCCGTGCGGCTGTTATTACTTAGCCACAAATATCACTGTTATGCACATACAGCTTATTTTTAACCGACTTCAAAAAAAGGAGGAGGTTCTCAATTCGTCGGAATGTTTTTTTTTTTTTTTTTTTTTTTTTTTTTTTTTTATGTATGTTCCCCGATTACTCGGAGACGGCTGGACCGATTTCGAAAATTCTTTTTTTATTTGAAAGGATATACTTTCTAGTTGGTCCCATTGTCATCAAGTCAGGATTGGATGATGGAATCCTGGAGAAGTCGAGGGAACTCTTGAAATATTATAGGCACACCTATAGCGATTTAGGTATTTTTTATAGTAACTCTTGAATTTGCTCTCGAAAAGCACCATTTAGTGAAGTGGAACTGATGATGAAGACCACAGATGGCCACCGGAACAACTCAATAATACGTATTTCACGGGTTGCGAACTTGCGATTCGATTACTTTAATATGGTTGCCAAGCAATTTACGCCCGTCACAATGCGTAGGGTGAAGAGGAGCTGATGGCGAAGTACCAGAAGAACTCCTCAACAATGAACGTCCCTGCATCGGGAAAAGCAATATTTTGTAAAGGGTGATGAGCAGTTGACATTAGGCTATTGTGACTTAGATAAATTACAAACCGACCCACTAAAAAGCGAGAAAAAAAACTTTTTTACAAAAAAAAACAACCGACTTCCACTATAAAGTGAAAAATAACTAAAATTTCGGAAGTCGGTGGCATGTAACGAATATCTGTGTCTTTGGTTTTGAATTTTCGTTTTAGCCACCGACTTCCGAAATTTTAGTTATTTTTCACTTTATAGTGGAAGTCGGTTGTTTTTTTTTGTAAAAAAGTTTTTTTTCTCGCTTTTTAATATAACTAATAACAGTAATATTAAAATAAGCTGTATGTGCATATCCACAAAAATACTGTCAAAGCCTGTATTCAATTTCCGATTTCAATTCAACGTTCTAACAATAGATACCTACACTTAATATCAATACGTTTCGTCCATAGTTTAGCCTGCAGGCCACAGTTGACAAACGACGCAGTAGGGCGATTAATCCGAAGAACATATCCGACTTGAGTTACTGTTACATCCTCCTTGTGCTCTTGTTATAGCTAGAACACAGAGTAGAAATAAAATGGAGTATTCAAACCTTTATTTACAAGTACTAGCGCCATTGGTTTTTTGAGTTCATTGAGAAACGTAAATTGAGAATTTTAACAATTATGATAGGATTACAAAAAACGCTTTGTTTTGTCGATTGATGACATCAGCAATGTCGCGAGAAACACCTAAAAGCCTATAAGCAATGATATAATAAATTGCCTATAGGCTCATCCATTGCCGCGGTATACCCAGACATTGGATGATCCCGGGCTAAGATGAAGATGATGGGATATCATCATCATTTTACGGTCAGTTTTGTTTGCAGTTGGTGGTATGGATGATGGATTTGACGGATGGTTGTAGTCATCTTCTCGTCAAAAACCAAGGACACGGCAGTGGTCTGTTTTTTACATTTGTATTTTCTTCTGCAGTCTATAAACTGGAACACTGTGCGACCTACTGCTATAAATTGTTACAGTAGCAGCATGCATGTAGTGTATTCCTAACGATTTTTTTTCATTAAAATTTTGCAGATATTTTCTTCGTTGACTTTGTACTTGATCACTCCATTCTATCTCTACTCTTGTTTTCATGTTCAGACGTATACTCTCGAAGTCTCGATATATTTAGCTTAGGTTACAGAGATGTGGCGTTACGAAGTCTAGACACTGAATGAATTAAAGGTGTACCTATAGTACACCCACATTTCGTCAGTTATGGGGCGCGCCTATTAAAAAAAAACGTCAATTACTCAAAAACATAAATCATTTAGAATATTTTTGTACACAGTTAACTAGTTTTCTGTTTATCCTATTCATGTTAGATAAATGATAAATGATAAATGAATAAAATTAATTTGATTATGACCATCTTGATCCATCTATGAAACAGCTGTTTTTTTTTTTTAATTACCGACGAAAAATTTCAACGCAGGGTTCAGAATCATGTACTGAATCCATGGTAACCGGCTTCGCGTCGATGTCCCTGCCACCCTGTATTTTAAAGAAAATATTATTAAATCCGATTATTTTATTCTACTACCATAGTGGAGTCTATTAGATTAGACTTCAAATATTACCGTCACCGCAAGATTGTGCGAACGTAAGTTTATAATCTATCGATATTATTTCCGTTAGATTATAAACTGTCGAAAAATTGTGGACTTGGTGCGCGAGTCGAGCGAGCGAAGCGGTGCCGTGGCAGCGGCCGGCGAGCGCTTCTTCCAAGTTGCTCGCAGCTAGGTGCCTCTATTTAGTATTCGCGTAGGGTGTGTTAGGTCACAAGGTAGTTTGATACCAGTTAATTATTTGTCGATTTCCGTGGATAGATATTTGTTGCAGTTCACAATTTTTCGATCTACAGGAAATAATACCGATAGATTATAAACTAATGAAGTTCATAATTATACGGTGACATTACAAATATGATTTCTAAAGCTTTTCATGAAAATGCCTAAAGATTTTGTTGACTCATAAATATTTAGTATGAAAATAGAACATTCTTCTGCGAATTATTCATAACTTCCTAACTTACTTTGAAAGCTTAAAATTAAGCCAATTAGTGCTAATTTTTAAGTAAAATTATCATCCCTCTGAATTACAAATCTTGGTAACAGTCGTCGTGAAAACACAAAGACATTATTATGTTCTAGAAGTTTCGAAATCTTATTCCGACTGAATTTTATAATTTAACTTAATAATTTTCCCAAAAGATATGAGATAGCGCCTATAATTTATGGTTACCTGTCTCTCTTCATAAGGCGACGATAACTGAATTTTAATGATTTTATACTGAAGATCAAAACGAGTAGTGTTAATGATTTGGAAAAAATATATTTTAAAATAGAGCATTTTCTTAATAACTAAATCTGTAAATATTTTAGATTATGTTAATATTAGATAGTGTAATTAATTTGTAAGGTTATGTCTAACGCGGATAAAAAACTGAGAATCACGCAAAAACTATCAAGCGCATTTTACTGAAACCTTCACCATTTTAAAGATAATTTAATTATTAATGTATCTTTTAGTATACGTGTTTTATTAAAATACCTATTGATTTATGTATAATACATTAATAATGCGTCTTATTTGGGACAGCGCTCCTTGATGGGCGAGTCCTATTACTGACTGGACGTATGACGTGTTGCGTGTGCTCAGCACAGAACACGCAAGCTAACCACTGGCATAAAGCGGCATCTTAATTTAACTTTACCTTCGTTTTTAGTTAGCAACATTACGCGGAAACTGTATCTAGTTCTAAGAAAACGAAATATCGTTTTCAATGCATAATTGGTTTAAAAAATACGTCTGCTTAGCAACGAAAATGCGCAATTAATGCTTTTCATTTTGATAGTTCTGCCACAGAACTGTCAAAATAAAAAGCATTGCGATTGATTTCTACAAGTACCCCGTTAGTCTTAGTACTTACTCCACCTGAGCTTTACTTTTAGTGAAAGCTTAGCTAAATTTTATAATGCCAACGAAAAACAGTTACAAGAGGTAATAAAACAATTACTTAGGACATTCTAATGCTATTCATTATATGAGCCCCAGCGGTACATTTCAAAATACAGATCAAACAAATTCTGAAAACTCAAATCTGTCTACAAATTACAGCCATTACATTCAAATCTCCTCACATAATATATCTACCTACTTAATTATGTAAAAGGATCATCCGAACAAATCTTGAAGAGAATGTGTTACATTTCCAAGTCAATTTGTTCAGGAATTCGTCGTTTTCAGTAAAGAGGATGTAACTGTAGACGAGCACATTAATATCTCACATCGTCGCTTTGGAAAGGGGGCTTGTGGCTATATAACAGCCTCACGGGTCGATCGATCAGGTTAAGTTCCAGCTAAAGCACTAGGAAATGGTGAAGGGTCTGTCTTATTTAATGTTGACGTTAGAAAACTGCTGATTCTCAGCCGAGTTTGAATAAATGACTTTTGAATTGAACTTTTGAATTTATGCTACGCTTGCCACGGTTGGTTCATGGATGGGTGACCATCTTTACATACCGAGACTCCTCCGTGCTTCGGAAAGCACGTTAAGCCGGTGTTCCATGGCTGTCATTCGTGGATATTTGGCAGTCATTATGGGTCGTCAAAAGCCCGAAAGTCTGACAACCAGTCTACCAAGGGGTATCGTGTTTCTTGGTTACTGGGTTGTGGAGGTCAGATAGGCAGCCGCTCCGTGTAAAATATTGGTATTCAGCTGCATCCGGTTAGACTAAATTATTAAATTTTGACAGGTTAATGTCAGTGGGGTCAACTAGTAGGATATATTTTAATATTAAGGCGACGATAAGCTACTTTTAATGATTTTATACCGAAAATTACGTCTAAACGAGTAGTGTTAATGATTTGGATAATATAAATATATTAAATTAGAGCATTTTCTTAATAATTTAATAAACGAATATTTTAGATTATGTTTATTATATTATATAATAAATTAATTTGTAAAATTATGTCTAACGCGGATAAAAAACTGAGAATCACGCAAAAGCGTATTTTTCTGAAACCTTCACCATTTTAAGGATAATTAAAATATTAATCTTTTAGTATACGTGTTTTATTAAAATAGCTTTTGTCTTATGTACTCGTATAATAAGTTAATAATGCGTCAAATTGGGGACAGCGCTCCTTGATGACCGAATCCTATTACTGGCTGGACGTACGACGTGTTGCGTGAGCTCAGTACAGAACACGCACATAGTGCGTCTTAAAACAAGAAATTTCAAGCGAACGAAGTCTCGGGCGGCAGCTAGTGCGCCATATTAACGGGCGGGTACTCTGAATGTGATGGCGAAAGCTCTGTTGATTGAATGGAGATGGTGTGGCTCAATTTGGAGGCCTGATTTATGGGGTGTGACGGTGCGACGGTGTGAGGGTGTGATATCTATTTTATGGTTATTTCACGGTAATTTGTATGGGAGTACGGGGCTCTGAACGTAAATTGAGCGAGTTTCTCGTCTTTCAATTCCACTTTATTGTTGCCTTCATCACCATTTTGTTTGTTTTTTGAAGTGAAAATTCCTTAAGCGGTGTTGTACACTTTTTTTGGGATGGGTAAAAAATGTTAAACTAGCGTTAGATTGTGCCGATTGTGATTGTAAGATCCATTGCCTAGCAACCGACTAAGTAAATATCAAAATAAATAGTCTTTGACATTACGTAAACATTTTTTAATGGAACTACAGCATTCGTTCTTGTACTGACAGCAAGGAAGCAGCAAGCCCCGTAAATTCCTGACATTTTTGTTTAGATGGCGTTACTTCGTTATTTTTTTGGATGTTTTGAAGTAAAAACTTAAAGTAATATCCCCCTCTCTAATGAATATTGTATTGAACCACATAAATAATAGTACTTTTATACTGATAATTATAAAGCACTTCGTGCAAAATTCCCTAACCATTCCAAATATTTAAAAATGCACAACGTTAATGTTCAAGTTTTCACTTCAGCCGGCACTCCCGGAGTGCAACCCGTTGTATTTTTTTTCGATTTCTTGCTTTTACAGACAGTAGGTAAGTAAGTAAACGAAAAAAAATCAAATTGATAATATAGTAATTATTTTTTTAGTTTTAAGTAAATGTTTTTATATGCATATATGATTTAAACGAAGCGAAAGGAGTATGTAAGGATCGTAGCGGCGCGCGGCGTTCTGTAGTTTCTGCCTACCCCCATGGGAATGTTTGTGTAAATTAACAATGTAATTTAAATGTATAATCAATGAAAAAAAGGAAAAATAATTGTTTTTTTTAAAGAATTTAATGTCACGTATTGAATTAATAAAGGAATGTCACTGTCTAGTGATTCTGGAGGATGGCATCATCTTTACACGACTGCCGAAAAGGGACTGAAATGTTTTCAGCAGGGACTGAAAACCTTTATAAATTACGGTACCAGTATCGAAGAATTTTGGTTACTTCTACGACTAAAGCTGTTTTCAGACCAGCGCGACGCGACACGAACAATACAAAACTTCACGGTACAACAATAACCGGTGTCGCGTTGCGCGACAAATCGCGCTGGTCTGAAAACAGCTTAAGGTTACCGCTATCTGGGTAACCAAGAACAAGAACATGCTAATGGTAACCGTTTACCTAATGGCGTTGCGTTGTGGTGGGTGTTGACGGTTACCTAATGGTAACCGTTTTTTTTATTTATGATTTTAAGTTTTAAATTTTAAATTATGTAATTAATTGTGATTTTAATTTAGATTTGTTATTTTTGATTTTAATTTGGATTTTAATTTTTAATTATGATTTTAATTCTAGTTTTTATATTAATAAATTCAAGTGTTATTATTTTATTTTTTTATGGAACATGTGGTCTGCAATAAAGATTTTTACTATTTATTTATTTACACACAGGCGATGCGCGTCCTTTGACTAATGCCGGCAATACGTGTAAGACGCAGGTAATTTTTATTTCGGTAACCGGTATTAATACTGGTTGTATTCAATTTAAGGTAACCTTTAAAAAACACATTAAAAAATATAAATTTTTTAACCGAAAAAGTACCCGTATGATGTATGTAGGTATGTATGTATATGAGTTCCGTTATTCCACTACAATTTGTCATTGATGATTCTATTATGTACTAGAATCAAAGTAACTAACTTCTCTATTAGCTTTGAGTCTCAATTTCATCTTTGTTCGTTTATTTATTCTGTCTTACAGAATCTTACATTGCAACAATATTATTCTAAGTGAAGGCTCTTTGCGTATTGTGTTCGTCCGACGGGTATCCTCTGGGGACCTATTGCAACAGTCTGTGGAGACCATCCATATTCAGTAGAGGACATTTAGTGTCTGAGCAGAATACTGTTATTGTTACCTATTTACAGCTTGGCCAAAAAGTCGTGAACGAAGTGACATTTGCAACTAAATATTTTACTTAATACAGACCTATAATGATGGCACTACTTTGTCGACAAGTGCTAGTAGGTTTTGATTTGAGTCACCTACAAGCAGCGTTTATTGTTGCACATTTATTTTAACAATTTATTACCCATTCGAGGTGACCAAAGTGCGATAGTGGCGCCCTCAATTTTTTTCAACTCTTTTTGGCCAAGCTGTACTTATTGTGACGTATTTTTAGAGGTCTAAAATACTCTTCTTTTAGAAAGTTACTTATTATTGCTGCCTCGGTGGTCTATGAGCATGAGGTCCAGCGTTCGATTCCCGAGTCGGGCAAAGTGTTGTTGGGGTTTTCCATCTGCAATTTCTCAGAAGGAACACGGAGTCTGGATTTGTGCCCGGTTGATGGCAATAGACTCGCCCCCTATTACTTGGTACTTAAACATAACTGGCGAAATGTGTGTTGGTACTACATACATATGTATATAAGTACACGACCTAACCTTAGCTGGGATACAGGCGTGGAGTTATGTTATATTAGTCTTTGAGACTATAATAACCACTACTATTTTATTTATTTTATTTGTTCGGGAAGACAAACAATTGTAGAATGAGGATTCCATAATTATTCAATTAAATTAAATCTAAGGATGGTTACAGTACAATCCACTACGTTTCCACGGATAACAATAATCAAGGTACAGTGAACATAAAATAAATTATTAACTAAAACAAATTAAAAATTTAGTTTACTAGCTTGAAACTTTATTTCCGTTTGTGATACCAGCCGAAATTTGGTAGTTTATTGGGAGCGAAAGGTAGCAACACTTTAAAACTCAAAACATTCATAAAATTAAACTACTAAATCGTTTTTTGTCGTAGTCTCTCCTGTCATTACAGCAGTGCTTACTTCCAATTTGAAGGGAATACCTGCATAATATATTATGTGAGTGAATTAAGTGAGGCTACACATGAGTTTTACGTCATTGTGCTCATTATGTCATGGTACCGGATGCAATGCAATGACTTGAAGGTTATCTTCAAGGTGGCAGTCACCTATCATCCCACACATTATTATATTTATCCTTTATTTCATTATTTACATACTAGCTTTTGCGCGCGACTTCGTCCACGTGAAATTTCGGTCATCCCCCGCACGCGCTTTACTTTCTTTTTGTATTCTTGCCTTTTTTCCTTTTGCTCGGCTCCTAAGAGTCGTAGCGTGATGTTACATAGCCTATAACCTTCCTAAAAAATGTGGCTATCCAATGCAAAAATAATTTTTCAAATCCGACTGGGAGTTTCGGAGATTACCCCCTACATACAAATTTACAAACAAACAAATAACCAACCACAAAAAAACATTTAACCCTTTATAAAGTTATTAGTATAGATAGTATAGATAAATCATATTTTTAAATATAAGAATAAAAATATATAAAAACATTTAAATAATTTTTATTATTATCACTAGCGACCCGCCCCTGCTTCGCACAGTTTTCATGACTTGACAAAATATAGAGATTTCTTTATTATATTTAATTATACAGATAAACCTTCCGGAATAAATTCTCTAAACAATGGTGAAAACCGCATCAAAATCTGTCGTGTATTTAAGAAGTAAAACGTGGTGATACCTACAGACAGGCACAAAAAGAGACTTTAATTTGTAATATGTACTCGTATAGATACGTATCTCTCTTTTGTGTGTCCTTTAGTGCTGTCCTTGAGAACCACTTACCTTCATTTCAATTGTATTTTCTTTTTCTTATGTTACTTTTAAGTAGTCTGGTACTTAATATAAAAAGTCTTTCTCCACGGGTTGGCGACCGCAAATCCAATCTAACTGGTGACGCTATTACACTTCAGGACTAAAATAAGCACAAGAAAGCTGATTCACCTTAATCCCAGCTTACTGTAATGCGTCCAGTAATGTGTACTTTATTTAGCACATATGTTAATGAGGAACATCCTCTTGGGTTTAGAGTCAGTGATTCATGATCGCAAATAGATGTCGGACACGCCCGTGTTAAGGCCAGATGCTTAGTACATGTACGATAAAAATTGTCGATGCAGTTTTGTTTTTTTTTAGAACTTTTTTAAGATTTACTATATAATATCCGCACTTGAGATCCGCCACGGTAATATTTTAAGGTATCAGTCGCAAATTGCTGACTGCACTAATCTCCAAATATCTTTACCAACTGTAAATCTCATCGTATGGTCGTGTTATCCCCCCAAAATCTATTGATGCCGCTATCCTTGGGGGAGTCACGTGCCCTGGTCATTTATGGCCTGTGATTTGACGCTAAGTTTATTTTTTATCATCATCAGCTCGCCTTATCGAAAAGAAATACAATTCAAAGACCGTCCCAGGGGTTACGATGCTTATACACCATGAGCTGTAAGCCTCGATACTAACCGAACACACTAGCTACTTTTTTGCATAATCAGTCTATAATGTTCCCCACTGCTGGGACACGGGCCTCCTCTCTGTGAGCCACTCCCTCTCACAGAGAGGAGGCCTGTGTCCCAGCAGTGGGAACATTAATAGGCTGATTATGTATGTTATGTATGTATTATTGTAATAATCGTGGGCAGTGATAGTGTAGTGATGTTACCGTCAGACTGCCAAGTCATAATAGGTCTCGAGTTCGAAACCAAGGCACGCACCTCTGACTTTTCGGATTCATGTGCTTATTGTATATGTAATTATCACTTGCTTCAAAAACGGTAAAGGAAAACATCTTGAGGAAAACGGCATGCCTCAAAGATATTTCACGACGGAATATGAAACCAAGGCAGAAGCCCATGGGCGACTTTAAAACTCTGACACCAGTACCCTAATTACATAATACACGATCAATCAGAATTTGAATCGTTTTGAAACGATGAGACGAACGAACGAGAGATGAATTAGCAAATCCATTGCTTCATAAATTCGAAAAAAAAAACTGCTCAATAACGTAAATACCGCATTGAATATTATTGAACTGTCAATATGAAACATATTTGTCGGAATCCTTTACGAAAATGTGTTGCGGAATTAGATAGCTGGTCACAAACCACACGAAAAGAGAAACACTATGTCATTTTTTAAATTTTCCCAACCATCATAATATAGCACGTTCTTATACCAATAATATCTACGAATATACATCTGTCTTCCCCATTTGGCATTAAGCGTGATGTTGATATGACTAGTTAGTTTCCAGTTCGTATCGTCCTGATGACCCAGTTCCCCAATTGACAACAAATTGCGCGCAATGACAGGCATCCGAGTATCCGACACAATTCGCTGTTGTTTTTATTTATCCATCAACAATGTTACCGTATTCATTCATTACATCAGACGTTATTTTTGCCAGGTCTCGGATAACAATCTTCCTAACCTTTTCCCAACTATCTTGGGGTCATCTTCCATCTAACCGGATGCAGCTGAATGCCAGTATTTTACATGGAGCGACTGCTTATCTGACCTCTACAACCCAGTAACTGGGTAATACGATACCCCTTGGTAAGACTGTTGTCAGACTTTCTGACTACAGACTGACGACTCGTAACGACTGTCAAAGATCCACGAATGACAGCCGGGACCAACGGCTTAGCGTGCTTTCCGAGGCACGGAGGAGTCTCGGCACGTAAAGATACTAAAGATTGTCACCCATCCACTGACCAACCTCAGCAAGCGTAGCTTAACCTGATGGATCGACCCGTGCGGCTTGTACTTAGCCACGAGCTCCTCCAGGCCTCCTAATAATCTGTACCTGATTTCAGGACGAGGTATTAAAGTTATGCCATGGTAAAAGAGCAGTGGTGGCCAAGGGCAGTGGTAGCCCAGTGAGCAGTAGTGGCCCAGTGGGCAGCGGTGGCCCAGTGGGCAGCGGTGGCCCTGTGGGCAGCGGTGGCCCAGTGAGCAGTGGTGGCCCAGTGGGCAGCGGTGGCCCAGTGGGCAGCGGTGGCCCAGTGGGCAGTGGTGTTCCAGTGGGTAGAAATGGCCTAGTGAGCAGTGGTGGCCCAGTGATTAGTGGTTGCCCAGTGAGCAGTGGTGGCCCAGTGATTAGTGGTTGCCCAGTGAGCAGTGGTGGCCCAGTGAGCAGTAGTGGCCCAGTGGGCAGCGGTGGCCCAGTGGGCAGCGGTGGCCCAGTGAGCAGTGGTGGCCCAGTGATTAATGGTTGCCCAGTGAGCAGTGGTGGCCCAGTGAGCAGTAGTGGCCCAGTGGGCAGCGGTGGCCCAGTGGGCAGCGGTGGCCCAGTGAGCAGTAGTGGCCCAGTGAACAGTGGTGGCCCAGTGGGCAGAAATAGCCTAGTGGGCAGTGGTGGTCCAGTGGTAACGACTGCGACTTACGAGTTGTACTTCGTAGGTTCGAACCCAGACAGACGCTTTACGAATACTTTGTGTTAATTATATCATCACCACTGCTCTTAAAACAGTGAATGAAAACATGGTGAGGAAACTGGCATGTCCTAGAACCAAAAATTCTTAGACATGTAGCATCTACCAACCCACAGTAGACCCTCGTGGTGGATTACGGGCCCTAATCTACCACGCGGGCCCAGTGCGGGTTGGTAGATGTCACATGTCTTCGAATTTTTGGTTCTAAGACATGCCGGTTTCCTCACGATGTTTTCCTTCACCGTTTTGAGAGCAGTGGTGATGAAATTATTTACACAAAGTAAAGCGCCAGCTTGGGTTCGAACCCACGACCTACAACTCGTAAGTCGGGGCAGTAATAACGTTACTGGGCCACCACTGCTCTGCTCTGCACTGGGCCACCGCCGCTGCTTACAATAATCGTTAGTCTAAAATAAACCCATCATTGCCAAGTAAAGTTACGCCACCAACCTAGTGTTAGTTAATATTAAAACAAGGTCGATAAGCCTTAGTTACGTTAATTTCATACTTGAACTAAATATTTAGGTACTTCTCAGTAAATCTTTTGTTTACTTCGACTCTATTGTATTGTAAAATTTTCAGACACGACAAGAAAATCGAGGATTTTAAAAGCTTCCAAGAATACTTTTAAATCCTTTTGATATTAATTTAGACTTTGATTTTGTTTCAGGTAAATAATCAATAAATACATCTTGGCTGTAATCCTGGCTAAACTTTTCTCGGTAAGTTTACGAAATAGTTTAATTACCGCTTTCTAAAATATGATTGCTGATTCACCATGAGTTTCATAAAAAAGAGATTATGTTATGTATGTGTGTTTATGAGTCAAAGCAGGCGGTTTTCTTCAGGAATTTCTTAGCAGCAGCCCGGAGTCTGGATTTATGCCCGGTTAATAGCAATAGGCTCGCCCCCTATTATAAATAATAATAAAGCCTTTTATTCCAAAACTAGATAGCAAAATTTACAATAATGGTTACATAAAAAATCACAAAATGTCTCGTATTTCGGTGTTCCTCAAGGCATGCCTGAGGCACACCGAAATTCGTTATCATTGTTGTCTATCGCGAGGTATCTTCCTCCAGTTTGGACCTGCTGTTAGCTTTATTTCGTCCTCTCATCGGGAAAGCTGTCTTCCCTGATTACTTTTGTCATCCCTTGAATACCATTCTGTCACTACCTTGCCCCACTTTCCTCTAGTGTCTCGCATCATTCATATGGCCTGTCCACCTCCAATCTGTTGGTCTATTCTTGTAAGAATGTCGGTTAATTTGGTTCTGGACCGGAGATCTGTGATTCTTATTCTATCCTGTCTCTTTGAGCCTACCATGCTTCTCTCCATTGCCGTTTGACACTTGGCAAGCTTTCCTCTGAGCGATTTGGTGAGTGCCCATGTCTCACACCCTATTACATGGGACCTGGCGAAATGTGGGTGTACTAGATATAGATATACCTCTGCGTAACTCTTCGGGGGTTACAATCGTGATGTTATGTTATAGTTTTATGATTCCAAATGTTCCTTGGTCAATTAGAGACCATTTTTTTTACTCTCTTACACTTAAATACCAATATTCGCGTCAGTCATGATGATATTTGCAAAATTTTCCATGGTCCATCGACAATAATTGGTAGCCTAGTCTACAATGAGCAAATATTTGTGTAGATAACACTTCTGTCTTCAACTGTACTCAAACAAACCTATCTAAAGGCATAACGGGGTCACTCCGAACACAATACCATTGTTTGCATTGCCTTAGTTAATATTCTTTTCTAGCATTCATAAAAAACCCCGAAACATCACCCAATCACGCGATTCTAAACTTTATGACCTAGACGTAAAGTTGGTTTTCACACGCGAATGTAACTTGTAATCGATATTGATGTTATAATAACAACTATTTCTTTAGTGGATAGCTCTGGTTTTAAATTATTTTTGCTACTCAATTATAAGATTTACTGACTGTGTTATAAAGGTTATTATCCCGTACATTTGTGTTGATGTGCTCTACTGTAAAGACAGGATGCGATGAGTAAGCAATGAGTCAGATTAGGGGAAAAAATATCTTTGGAATGATAACTAGTGTAATTGAGCGGCTGAGATCTTCCTTACTCATAAAAATTCTGAATAAAATGATAAATTGTGTACCAAGTTACTCATGAACTTAATAAAAAATAAGTTCTTTTTACCCGACTACGGCAAGGCAAAAAGGAAGGGTTATGATTTTAGCAGTAGTATGTATGTTTGTCTTTACGTGTGTTTCACCGTAGCGCCTAAACTAATGAACCGATTTTGATGAATGAAGTATCAATTGATTCGTAATAATGGTCCGGTTGACATAGGCTATTTATTAAAGTTATGTCTTGATTTATGACTATGACTGAAATATTAATTGTTTCGTATTATTTAGATCAATTTTTCATTTTTCCGTAGTCTGATTACTGTTCATTAAACTTATTTCTTTATTATTAAACAAGTTTTGCGAGAATTGGAGGAGCTCGTGGCTAAGTAATAACAAGCCGCACGGGTCGATCCATCAGGTTAAGCTACGCTTGCCGGGGTTGGTCAGTGGATGGGTGACCATCTTTACATACCGAGACTCCTCCGTGCCTCGGAAAGCACGTTAAGCCGTTGGTCCCGGCTGTCATTTGTGGATCTTTGACAGTCGTTACGAGTCGTCAGAAGCCCGAAAGTCTGACACCAGTCTTACTAAGGGGTATCGTATTACCCAGTTACTGGGTTGTGGAGGTCAGATAGGCAGTCGCTCCATGTAAAATACTGGTATTCAGCTGCATCCGGTTAGACTGGAAGCCGACCCCAAGATAGTTGGGAAAAAGGCTAGGAAGATTGATTGAAGTTTTGCGAGAATTGTCTATCAGAGATCGACATTCTTGCTATACTGTTGTCTGAAAAGTTTAACAGCTGTAAAATACCTTACAAAACCTACAGTCCCATATTAAAAGAGCTACATCTCCTGGCCTAGCTACTCCTCCTGCCTATCCATTCAGGGATTACAGGCGAGATATGTTATAGTCGTTTAAAACCTCGTTTAAAGCTTCTTTACAAAGAACTCTATCATCATCCATCATCTGCCTAGCCTTTTCCCAACTTTGTTAAGGTCGACTTCCAGTCTAACCGGATGCAGCTGGATACCAGTATGTTACATGGGTCTGCCTGTCTGACCTCCACAACCCAGTTGGGTAACACGATACCCTTTGACAAGCCTGGTGGATAGATTTTCGGATTTCTGCGTACCCGTAACGACTGTCAAAAATCTACAAATGTCAGCTGAGATCAACGGATTTATGTGCTTTCCGAGGCACGTAGGGGTCTCGGTATGTTATAAATGGTAACCCATCCATGAACCGACCTGGGTAAGCGTTACTTAACCCTGAAGATGGAAATGTCCGGCTGTTTATTTAGCTGCTTGGCCCACAAATAACTCTACTACTGCCAAAAAATTAGGTGCCAGCTGGTAACTTTGTAACTCCCGCATCAGAACACGAGCCAATTACTTCCCTGATCCAATTATTTCCCCGATCCAATAAGAAACACTATCATATTATTAAATAAGAATCCTTATGAAGTCGAAATTAAATTTTCCAAGAACTTCGTCGAATACACTCGATTGAGGCAAGCAACATTTGGCGAGGTGAACCAACCTGTTTCTCTATAAAAACCAACTTTATTTCAAAGATGCTAAAGTTTATTTTCAATGGAACAGTTGCTTCGGGAAGTCCATGACAGACGGTCGACGAAGACTTATAATTGCTTTAAAAGTTTAGCAATTATTGAGTAAAGGATCAATTGGAATCGAGAATCCAAACATGGCGTCTGCTTGCCACAATGGCAAAGAAAGTTACGTATTATGAAATTGTCTTTGTTGTTTGAACTCCTTGATAGGAAAATAGAATCCCACCAACAACATTTCATGTAAAGTAGGTTGCCAAGACTTTTAAAACGCTTTCACTGTTAAAAAGATCTCATTAGTACAAACCTTACATCTTGGTCAAAAACTCAAAATGTATGGCTTGGTCGTTTGTCCACCGTCGCACAGACACTCCTATGGGCTTATATCGGTCTCTAATGCTGTGTCATTCATTAGTTCAAAGGAACAGCCTTAAGACGCAGATACATGGCAGTGACCTTGAGTGGTTAGCTTGCGTGTTCTGTACTGAGCTCACGCAACGCGTCGTACGTCCAGCCAGTAATAGAACTCGCGCATCAAGGAGCGCTGTCACCAATTTGACGCATTATTAATTTATTATACAAAAAACAGAAGGTATTTTAATAAAACTCTTAGACTAAAAGTTTAATATTTTAATCGAAGTGTATAAAGTGCCGCGAGTTTCTTGTGGCACTCTAGTGTCACTGCCTCGGCCCGGCTAGGGTGCCGTGAGCATTTGCATCGTCACTGTCACTTGTTATTTAGGTTAGGTTAGGTTAGAACTGTGACCACACAACGCACGAGCCGAGCGAGCGTAGCGAGCGGTGCCGCGGTAGCGGCCGGCGAAGTGCCAGGGTCCGTTTAGGCACAAGAGAATGTAATGTTTTGGGAATATGGTGTTTTACAGCGATCTAACCTCGACAATCAAACAAAATACCAAGTGACGTGACTTAGTGACAGTGACAATGACAATCCAATGCTTGCGGCACTTGAGCCGGGCCGAGGCGGTGTTACTAGGGTGCCTGTAGTGGCACTTTATCCGATAGGGATAGAGTGCCAATGGTGGCACTCTATACACTGCCTATTTTAATTATCCTTAAAATGGTGAAGGTTTCAGAAAAATACGCTTGATAGCTTTTGAGTAATTCTCAGTTTTTTATCCGCATTAGAAATAACTTTACAAATTAATTTCACTATTCATATATTAAGTTATTAAGAAAATGCTCTTATTTAATGTATATTTTTTCCAAATTATTAACACTACTCGTTAAGACGGAATTTTTAGTATAAAATCATTAAAAGTCGGTTATTGTCGGCGGCAGCGGGTAGCAGGCGGTGGACAGCGTATAAAAGTATGCATTTGAACATAAAATATAGTCTATGACACTTGGCACAAGAGATGTAGCTTCACATAATTAGTGAAAGAACGTTCGGAATCAGCCATCTAATTACGCAACACATTTTCATAAACGATTCCGACTAATCTGTTTCATTTTGACAGTTCAACAATATTCATTGCACTATTTACGTTGTTGAGCAGATTTTTTTTCGAACTTATGAAGCAATGGATTAGCAATCTGTTTCAAAACGATTCAAATTCTGATTGAACGTGTATTGCGTAATTAGGGTACTGGTCAGTAGTTCCGAAGACTTTTCTATAAAATGGCTTTGAATCAAGCTTTGTGTCAACAAAGTTGAACAAGTTGTTGAACTTTAGTTAAACTCTATAACTTAGTGTCAATGTACCTACTAAAGTAAATATATTTTAATATTGTGTTTTAATATGCGTAAGTATATTGCCCTCATATTTCATTGACACGAACAAGAACATGGCACCAATGAAACAGTTTATAGAAAATCCAAGTTTTCATGAATAGAACTTCAATGTTGTACAGTATTCACAAAAGTAACTGGCCTACCCTGAGGCATCTGTCCCACCGTCCGGCGATTTACGAGAAGCGACTCGAGCTAGCAACTTAAAACGAGTTGGCGAGCTCCCAACATCGAGTGCACGTCATTGACGAGTGATTACTTGCTCGTATATGCAAGCACCAAGCGTGGGTCTCTCAGCGAGTTCTTCCCGCCAAGCGAGCGTCGCTAGCGAGTACTCTCTTTGATAGTACTTGTCGCTGCGACAAACGAGTATACTCGCCCGCGGTGGGAACAGTCAGCGATTAACTATTTATATATGTATTACTAGCGACCCGGACGGTTTTTAGAACTTGATAAAACATCGTACACAAAACTTTAATGAATTATACACCTAAAACTTCCTCTCTAGATGTAGATATATTTAGTAACCGCTTAACTATTCCTAGAGAGTCATAAAAAAACCCTGTAAGAAATCGACACGTTCACATCTCAACGAGGCATCCTCAGGATGATGATTGACTTGTCGCGAAACTGAACACGACGTGTTGCCACGCTGAGCACCGGACGCTTTAGAAATACTCGTAGTTAAGCGGAATAGGTTACTAAATATGTCTACGTAAATTGTATCTTTTTATAATGAATTTCAGCAAGGCACGCTTAAATCAATCAACTACTCCATTCATTGGTGAAAACCGTACGAAAATGCGTTCTGTAGTTTTTGAGTTTATCGCGTTCAGACAGACAGACAAGACGCGGCGGGAGGCTTTGTTTTGTAATGTATGTAGTTATGTTATTAGCTAGTCGTTTCCTCGGCGGGGCGTGGGACAGCTGCTTAAATCAACAAACATATTATATTGTATCGAAGAAACTATTAATTTAATAGTTGTAAACGTTGACATTTCAATTAGCACAGTTGTACAGTAAATATGTACTCGTATCATCGCTAGACTATTAATTGTAGTGACAAACGATTTGTTTTCATGAACTTCTTTAGGGAATTAATGGATTGAACTGTATTATTGTATTTTATTGGCTTAAGCCAGAATATAGACATTGTTATTTGACTACAAATGTTTCTTATTTCTAGAACATAGACTACGAAAGAGTCATTTTATAAATTGCATCAAACATTTGCACAAATATTTGTACATATCATCACGTCTGTGTTCTGTGAAGGGGTAGGCAGTGGTGTATTAATATCTGGTTCCATACATTTGACCAATTAAGGTCAAACACACATGTCAACTCGGAAAGGGATCGTCACCGTATCGCCGCGGTTCGTGAGCTTGTCCCGAGGCGAGGCGATTACGATACGATTCCGATTAGCATGCGTTGCAGTAGGGAGTTTCATAGAAAGAATACTGAATGGCTCGAGTTGATACGGTGATGATCCTTTCCTTTTCCGATGTGTGCAATGACCTTTACGCTCCCGCAGACCTAGACGGATGTGATGCGACGATCTGACGTGATTCTGGTAGAACATTTACATTAAGTTTTCATAGAAATTGTTCTACTAGAGTCGTGTCGCGCTGTTGTTTCGTGACTGTCTGCAGGAGCCTTTAGCGGCTACCCTATAACCGTCAACGCTAGAGGAGCGCTGACTGTACCGTAATAAATAACGTGCCTGTTTTTAATACAGCCAGGATAATTATTGCACGACTCATAATGCGAAGCATTAGAGTGTGCTCTACGATCGAAAAATATTTTTTGCCCCATTTCTGCAACTGTTTTTATTGTTACACTCCTGCTAGTACACAGAACCTACTTAATTTATATACCATTGTATAGATGATTAAATGGAGATTAATACTGTACTTTTTAATAATTGATTTAATGCAGCAGAAATGGAAAAAGCATCAAAATAGTTGAAAAAAAATTCCTGTCCGTCAATTTATGAACCCTGAAAACATTGTAGCTTGCGATAAAATCAATTAATTGAGTCAATGTTTTTTTTATACATTCGTTTCATCCATAGAAGGAACCCTATTGAAAATGGCTCTTTTATTCAAAGTAGTTTAATTATAATTAATAAAATACTAACTAAAATATACTATCAAAGAAGACACCGCGAACAAAAAATGTGTCCCTTGGATGCTTTGACGTTTGACTACTGCGGTGCATGCGCGGTGCGAGGAGATTCTCATAGAGTAATGCACCCGAAGATGCGACACAGTCTGCTTCTTCTGCCTACTTGATACCTAACACAGTTTTAACTGCAGAACATTATTCTAATTTCCATTGTATTAATGATGAACATTATGTGAGATGGTTCACTTGGCATCCACGTTTGCTCATTACGATTTTTTTGCACAAATGTTATCCATTTTTCCCTTGTTTCCTGGAGCTCGGACGTGGAAATCTTAAAGGGAAAAGTGCCACAAATTGTAATAATTATTTGATGACAAATAACCATAAACCATAATATAATAAAACAAACATTAATATCAGCGTTCAAAATATTAGATACTTAATATAAAAAAAATCCGCCATAAAAACAAACGGCAGCTATTTGTACCTACACTTCACTTCTGAATGTTTTAGTCTATGGCGAATGGCGCCGTAAAATATTTTGTTCATACTTCAGTTTAAAACTTTAGAGGTATGAGGAACAGGGTGTAAAGTTCACTCATCCTCATTTGAAAAGGGAGGATCCTCCGGCCAGACGGGTGTTTGTGTCGGTCGGTTAACTAATGTTTGCCATAATTTAAAATGCCATAATTTTATATGCCATAATTTTATTTGCCATAATTTCATTAGTAATAACGCTTCAGTTGCCATAATCGTGAAATGACATAAAATCATTTTCACTAATTTCATTGGTCATAATCGATCAAGTGTCATAATAATTTTAATCCATAAATTCATTAGCTATATTTTTTATTTTCAATAATGTCGTTTTCCATAACATTTATTAATATTCATTTGCCCATACTAGCACAACAATGCTAGTTCAGTATGTACCATGCTTGCTTTGCAAAAGAGGAAATCTAGCACTCGGCGGCCGCTGCCGCGGCACGCTCGCTACGCTCGCTCGCCTTCGCGCGTTGTTTGGTCACAGTTCTAACCTAACCTAACCTACCCGTTTCGAATTTGACAAACTGTTTATTGTCTGAACAAGAAAACCTAAAAATTACCCTAATCTGCCATGCATGCTTGCTTTGCAAAAGAGGAAATCTAGCACTCGGCTGCCGCTGCCCCGGCACGCTCACTAAGCTCGCTCGCCTTCGCGCGTTGTTTGGTCACAGTTCTAACCTAACCTAACCTACACGTTTCGAATTTGACAAACTGTTTATTGTCTGAACAAGAAAACCTAACCTAACCTATCCTATTTTGCAAATGTACGTATGTATGTATTTAAATGAACATTCGGAATAATACATAATATCATATAATACAATACTGAGGACATCTGTCTGTAACGTTTCTAAATAATGTTAAATGTTGCTTATGTCAAGTGTCGATTATGTAATGTGTTACTTATAGAATCTAATGATTATGACACATGTTATTATGGAAACTAATATTATGGCAAATAAAAGTTATGTCAAATAAGTTGATATGGCAAGCGTTATTAGTATAAATGATAATAGTGCAAGTAAATATTATGAGTGGGGACGATTATGTAAAACAATAATAGGACAAATAATATTATGGAAAACAATATAATACCATGTCGGTCGCGTGGTAAACTCTAAAGCGCAGGCCACACCGGCAGCTAGCGGGCGGGCGTGGGCGAAGCGAACGAAGGAAACTATACAAACTACGCGAAATATTGTAGCTCGCGGTGTGAACCGAAGTATGTAAAGAGGTGAAACGATGTTCGCCCGCCCGCCCGCTAGCTGGCGGTGTGGCCTGCGCTTAACTGCGCGATGCAGGATCTGTGTGACGTCATGTCTTTGCTGCGTAGCTCGTATGTGGTGGTGTAACCGCTACATTATTCCCCTCCGGAGACCGGAGGTCGATAGGAGAGAGATTGATATCGATGCGAGTTTAGAAATTTTACCCATATTGATGGGTAAAAAAGCAGTCAAAACATACTTCATGAAAAGTGATAAATTGTTAATTTTTGTTAGAAACTATGTTTTAAATTTCTTTTTCGTTTATGAATGAGAGTTATGGACTTATGAGGCGTGCACTTTTGGATTTTCCAAACTATTTAATTTTACATGCGCTTGTCAGCTCGGTAACCTGACTGCCTAATCTTTTTTTCTATTCTAAATATAAATTAAATGTTTGTACGATCGTATTCATGCCATCAACTTAAACTCGCGGATATTGCATGCTAATAGCATATCATACGTATACATTTGGTACTTATTGAATTCACATCTAGGAATAGTTACTTCCAAAACCTATTTTTTAAATTTTTCACGCATATTTATTTCTGAGGACTGCACGCTTAGTATGACCACAATAAAAACGGGGTTTTGTCGACGGCAGAATAGACAAATCACAATCTGTAATTTTGTCTATTCTTCCGTCGACAAAACCCGTAAAAACCCGTTTCTACAGTTGTAATACTAGGCGTGCAGCACGCAACTACAAAACAGTTGACTGGCCGAAAACACTATAAACCTAGAAAAAGAAAATAAAAACAGTTTGTTCAAAATATGATACCAAAAATAAAAACACCAAAAATTCACTTTACTACTAAATACACGTACCGTTCGTGCGTTGTCCCGATTTATCTTCACCCCGCGCCGACTGGGGGTGAATGCAAATTACCGGCGCGACGATGCCCGTCTGCTGTATAAATAAACTTATTGCTGTTGCTTCCATTGCTTATTTTTGTTGCTTTCGTTGTTTATTGTCGGCATGTGGCGTTGGGCGGTTGTAAGTCAAGGAATAGGATGTAGGTGGCATTTTTGACACGGTAGTGAATCTAAAGACACGGTTGTGAATATAAAAGGGAAGGTTTTTTTGTAAAAAAATACAATAGACGATGTATATTTAGTAACTTAATTAAACCTGTAAAAAATCGACACGTGTTTCGCCTCTCAACGAGGCATCCTCACGATGACGATTGACTTGTTGCGAACTCGGACACGAAGTGTTGCCACGACAAGAGCCGAACGCAAAGTCAAATTCCCCAAAGATGCGTGGATTCCGCGTGGATTTCCGCAAAGTCACGTCTGAGTCAATTAACTAGGTTTTTTGTTGCAGTTTAGCTCACGGTTTTATACCTACGATGAATTTGCGGCAGGTTTTTCATGAAATGGTGTAATAAATCAAATAGTATTGCCACTCTAGAGCTCAAAAGTCTCTTCTTATGCGCGTTGATTGATAGCCATGTGCTGTACTGTAGATTTCAGGAAGTCTACATTTCTTTATACTTAATGTTTGCACAGCTTCAGCTATTGATCTTGAATGTAAGCAAGAGTATGGTAGGTAGGAAGGTAGGTACTGGTGATATGACCTATATTGCCCAATGATCCTTTTTAATTTAAAATATTCTTTAAAGGCTTACATTTGTTAAATTTTATATACAGTGGCTCTTTATGAAATGGCCATTAATTAAACCAAATATTTCGTTAATGTACCTGCGAGTAATCCACGCACAGAATTCAAAGCAAAATTGAAAACGACAAATATTTTTGTATTCATTGAAATTATTTCACAAAGGATAACAAAAAAAGATTTTTACATTTTCATATTTATAAAAGGTTTTTTTTTATCAGGCTTTAGTTTTCATTTGTGTTAATGCTCTGGCTTTCAAACAAGAGGAATGACGTTTGATGGCCATAAAAATATATCATATATATAAACAGTTCACCCCTTTGCTCAAGGATACAGGCAAAACCTAGAGTACTTTCACCCCCTAGAATCTAGATGCAAAGATGACCCTAGACGTAATTCTTACTTACTTCCTTTGCTTGTTTTGTCTGTATTTATTAGCCCAAAAAAAACTAAATGCCTGTGAAAATAAAAATACTTGAAATAGGTAGGTAAAGGTACAGCGTGTATCAAAAAGGTGTGGTAAAAAAAGACTGTGGTACAGACCATCAAACTGCAGAACTTTGTCAATGGGACCAATATCGTTATCGCGAAAATAATATCCACTGTCCAATACAGAAATTCTCTTCAGAATGTATTGGATAGCTGATTAATTTTCTCGATTACGGTAGGTCCATGGAGAAAGTAGTAATTCTCTATAGGTAATTTTACAAAACGAAAATCTCACGACCAAAAGGTGGCAATAAAAGAAAATATAAATACATCCTCTAATAAACATATCGGCGACAAGCCACGACATGGGGGGTGAGAGGAGGGGTAGGTAATCCGACACTAATCCTACATTACGACATCGGGGCAGGAGGCATTGAACCTCGGCTTAGTTATTTGTTGTACATACAGCAGCAAATTGTGGCCTAATTGTGTCAAATTATAGTCTACTGCATTGCACTAGCCGTTGAGTAATTAGGCTAACTTAGTCAAAGTTAGGTCTCATAATTGGTAAAATTGCATTACTTAAACAAGCTGACTTTGAATTCATTTGCATGTAGATTCTAGGGGGTGAAAGTAATATTAAGATGATATTATAATTCCTAACTAGATTCTAGGGGGTGAAAGTAATATTAAGATGATATTATAATTCCTAACAAAATTAAAATAATTATTGAGAGAATATTCTCTGGGGGAGCAAATTAAAATATGAATACATACTGTATAATTATATCTGATTACGCAATACGCAATTTCCCTTAAAAATATATTTTATTATAAAGATATTAAAAATAATACGAATATGGGTGTACAAATACACCTCTGCCCAACTCTTCCGGGTTTCAGAAGTGATGTTATGTAAATGTAATAAAAATATACAAATATGTCTGTAAAAATGAATGAAGGAAAAAATATACATAATGTATAAATTAGTTTTAAAATGGCTCTCTGCCTGCCGGACAAAAACCTACAGCACAAAGATGAAACGATTCTATGTGTGTCATTTTTATTAAATTATAATTTTATTATAAACGTGGTATATTATTATAATAAAATTTGCCTCTCTCTTCTTGAACATGACAAAAGTAAGTAGGTACACCTTCAATGAGTAAAAAATCAACAGAGACTGAACATCATACAATCGCTCTACCAAGAAGATATAGGTACTAATGGATTTTCAACGCTAGGCTCAACGCTGAGAGTTGAAAATCCAACATTGCACTTTTATTTTGGGATTCATTTAAGTGTCACTTAGTTGTCGGTGAAAACTGCTATTAGGCCCGTATTAATAAACGTTCCTCAACAACATAATCAAGTGCTCAAGTTTGATACGCCATTATTACGTTATCAGCATCTCAAGATCACTGCTAATTAATAAACACATGAATACAGTATCTCAGTTACTAAGATCAGCTCCTCAATGCGCTGTACTTGATGACTTGGATGTTTAACATGGCGGCTGCACCAGAATCAGCCTAACACATAACTCGGGATCAAAAACAGACACTAACAATACTTAGATAAGCATTTTATTGTAGATAGTTCGTCAATTCGCATAATAAATATTCTAGTTCGACTTTAGGCGTTGACGAATTATCCATATCAAACACGAAGCCGGTTTTTCCACGGACATGACTAACATGAACGTGCTCAATCACAGCGCGATTATATGCTCCTTGGACTCTGTTGTCTACCTACTCTACGCACATGCCAAAGCATGCAAATAACATCCTATTTAGCATATCACTTATAAATGCCATAATAACGACCGTTAGTTGACTCACACTATTACCATTGTTAACTAAATTATTCATGTTACACAACTTTATGTTTGAGCGAATTATTAGCGCTGGTAAAAGCCACGTGTACATAATAAGAGGCAGAAAACCGGTAACAAATAAAAAACAAAAAAAAAAACGTGACGTCAAATTTTGGCTTAACCATCCTATATACGGACGCAAATGTTCGACGATCTAAATAAAAGTCTTAAATTCAACGCACTGAATAAAGCTGTTTTCAGACCAGCAAGATTAGTCGCGCGACGCGACACGAACAATACAAAACTTCACGGTATAACAACAACCGGTGTCGCGTCGCGCGACATTTTAGCGCTGGTCTGAAAACGGCTTAAACCGCTAGGTCGCTGGGTCTAAAAGTATGAAATTTTGCACAAGAGTCCCTTGTACAGTGAAGTAAGGCACTAAGAAAGGATTTTGGAAATTCATCATCTTAAGGGGGTATTAGGGGACCAAAGTTTGTATGGAAGTCATGATTTTTTCCTATGTGAAATCCCATCAAACACACGGCTTGTAAATTATAACTTAGAAGTGCTATATTATTTTGTATAAAAAGGAAACGAAAAAAAAAATATTGTGAACTAATTCATAATATGCCAGTTGATTCTTTGACTTTGTATGATTTTCTTTGCGTTTCTTTCTACGGCTTTGTGCGGCATGGCCGGCGGCGAGGCCGGTGCCGGCGGCATGGCCGCCGGGACTGTGTGTAGCAGCCATTAGAGTTCTGGGATATCAAAACGTGCAAACTGAGCTGACTGTCTGAAAGTTCGTTGACCTTACTAGCATTATATACTTAATTCAGCACATTATATTTTGCAAAGTCACCATTGTGTGTGCCTCCTTTGTTTTGAGCAGCTCATTCAACCGCAAGGCTTACACGAGATTGGTTTAAACTGCAAAAGACAAATGGTTGAGCATGAGAAAATGTAGGGTAAGTTTCGAAAGGTGGTTTTCACGCTCGAAGAAGCAAAATGTTGGTCTTGAACAAATGGGGAGTCACGGACTCCTACTAAAGCGATTGCGGATCCCGTCTTTAGTCAAGCAAATCGTGAAAATCTCGCCCCAGAAATCCTTCAAAGGATTTTTGGGATGTCTTGAATGAAGTTTTAAACTTTAATCATTTTGGAATAGACCGTCCCTCTCCTAGCATAGACAGTGACTAAGGGAATATATCAAAAGAATGGTCATCGACCATACATGTTCCTCTTGCCCAGAACATTATGTGTAAGAAGATTCGCTGTAACGGCCCAGTGGCCCAGTAACCCAGACAGGCGCTTTACTTTGTGTAAATAATTTCATCACCACTGCTCTCAAAACGGTGAAGGAAAACATCGTGAGGAAACCGGCATGTGTTATGAAAGAATGGATGAATGAAATGCACCGACCCCAGCGTGGTTTAACCAGACTCGATAAATCGAATGAACCCCAAGATTTTCACTAGCCCGTGGAGCCTTATGTTTCATGGTGCTACAGAGGCCATTGCACATCAGGGAATAGACCGGGTGGTGCGGTAATGGTAGGGAAGACGTGCCCTCAGGATATGGAAGGATTTGCGAGCCGGCTATGCATCCTTGAGTAAGTGCGGAAACCGGCATGTCCTTGAAAAATTCGAAGACATGTGACATTACCAACCCGCACTCGGCCCGCGTAGTGGATTACGGCCCATTCCCTCTCACCGCGAGGAGGCCTGTGTCCCAGCAGTGGGAACATTTTAGGCTCATTATGCTTATGGTATGGATTCGAGATCGAATCGTTAACGCAAATTCTCTCAGAGCTAGGCAACGCTTGCATAAATGTGTGAAGCTTTTTCCTTGTCTTCTCATAATAAGCTCATACAAATACATTCGATGTTTTTCTTTCACTCAAGGATGGAAGCAAAAAGTTGCAGCAACGAGTAAAGCAACTTTCCTTTCGCCCTTTACAAAGATAAACACAGAAGGCTGTATTCCAAAATTTACATACCAACTGATGCCTAACAAGACTTCGAAGTCGGTTGTCAACATTCGGGCCGAGTTATTTGATTTATTAATCTTTTGGCCCGGCCCAAAGTTCGGAGAAGCTCTAACAAATCTGGAACATCTACCTCAGTCGTGTAAACGTGCCGAAACAAGTTTGTATTAGTGTTTATGTCCTCAATTAGTGTTGTAGTCTTATGAATGAACATCGTTAATTGTTTCAAGAGAACTAGTTAAAAGTTGTTTTATTATTATTATTTACTAGCTCTTGCCAGCGACTTCGCCCGCGCGCATGCCGGAAATTATTCCACGGAAACGTACTACTGGGATAAAAAGTATTAAGCTATTGCATAGCTTCTATCGCGGGCCTTGAGCGTGGAGACCTAATCCAGAAATTCCGTAACGAAAATACCTAAACCTAAGGAGTGTTTTGTATTGAAAATTATGTTCAACTGCTTGACAACAAAGTTCAAATTTACTTAGACGAATGATCTATCGAGAGTGTTGTATTGAAAATTATGTTTAACTGTTTGACAACAAAGTTCAAATTTACTTAGACGAATGATCCTTGACTATTAATAGTTAAATTAAAACCTTTTTATTAGTTTGATGTTCCCATTACGTTGTGTCAAGTTTTAAAAACTATAAATGTGAATAACAGTTCCTGTCAATGTCACCATTGCTATTTCTTGTATTCGGGTTAATATTTTACAATTGCATAAGTTGATAAAAAATGCTATGCAATAGCTTTACCGCGGCAGTGCCACACTTTTTCTATAATTATCCTATTCCAGGTCTACCCGTGTACCAAATTTCCTTCAATTTCGTTCAGTCGATGTAGCGTGAAAGCGTAAAAAACAAACAAACTCACTTTCGCATTTATAATATTATATAATATATATACTAGTTTTTGCCCGCGACATCGTCCGCGAGCCTATAACCTTCCTCAAGAATAGGGCTGTCCAAAGCAAAAAAAAAAATCTTTTCCGACTGGTAGTTTAGGAGACTACACCCTACATACAAACTCACAAAAAAACAAAGAATCCCTCTTTATAATATTAGTATAGATAATATAGATTAGTTAGGATTATAAGCCTGTGGCGACCCACTCCAGGGCAAAAGCCACCCTACTCTCTTTCCACTTGTCTCTATTTAAAACTGTTAACGACCAGTTCTTTGTTGAAGGAGTCCATCTCATCCTGTCATCTCCGTCTGGGCCTGCCACGATATCGCTTTCCATTAAGAAGAAACCATTGGGTCGTGAGTTTCGCCCATAGGTCATTTACTTATGTAGGGAGCCCAATCGCCACAATGACCCGTCCTGCACTGCTTACATTAAGACGCAGATATTCAAATTCAAAAGTCATTTATTCAAACTAGGCTGAGAATCAGCACTTTTCGAACGTCTTTACATAATACAGTCATAAAATGAGTTTCAGAAAAACATGGATTCTCATTTTTTTATCCGCGTTAGACATAAGTTTACAAATTAATTTCACTATGTAATATAAACATAATCTAAAATATACCACCATACACCACCACCACCACCACACACACTTGAAGGCAGCGTCAGCGAACGGTATCCGCGTTGCTGAGTTTTGAGCCAAACAAATTTAAAAAACTTAGATCATATATTATGTATTTATTTCGTGTTATTTTTGCCATCGATACGCTAAGAAGAAGAATCTAAAATATTCCTGTATTAATTTATTAAAGAATTGCTCTCATTTAACTTAAATATTTTTTCCAAATCATTAACACCACTCGTTTAGACGCAATTTCCGGTGTAAAATCATTAAAAGTAGCTTGTCGTCGCTTTAAGTTATCATTCTTCAGAACTAAACCACTACGTAATGTCCTAATTTCTTTAGTTCGCGTTCAGTCTAGCCATAAATCCGAGGAGTCTCCCTCGGACTGTCTACTGTACACCCGGTCTAGCACTAATTCGTCAAGGGCACGCGTCCATTAAGACCTCCAAGGCGTTATTTATGTTTTGTATTAGTGCGTCCTATGTTTGAATGGGAGTCGCCGAGGACATGAAAGTGTGGATTGTTTCTTTTGTTTTAGTCTATTTTGAGGTTTTTAGAGGTACTTTTACTGTGGTAAACAAGAAAGGTGAATCTATTAGTCTCTAGTTATTATTGATGCTAGTTGCATATTAAGGTACTTGTTTCCTTTAAAATATTTGTATGCCAGTCAATGGCGAGACATGTAGATCATAACCCTATTATTAAGACCATTATTGTACCATGTTTAATGCAAATAAATATTTATTTATTTATTTATCAATTCATCATCACTATATTCTATTCTATTCTATTCTATCTGTAAAAATGACGTAAACCAAATTCACTTTCGAATTGTGTGCTGTCACTTGAGCGAGGATCTAATTAAACTTTAAATTTTCTAAAATAGCTCTATAGTGAAATGATATTTTACTAGCTCTGCCCAGCAGTTTCACCCGCATAAGTCTCGATCCCGTAGGAATATCGGGATAAAAAGTATTATATATCCTTCGCCTAGTCTTGGTCTACCCATGTGCCAAATTTCATCCAAATCTATTAAGCCGTTTTAGCGTAGAAGCGTAACAAACTTTTGCATTTATAATATTAGTTAGGATTTTCGGAAAGCTTTTATTTATCCTAAAGTACTCAAAAATTCAGTAGCCTCCGCCTACACAGGTTTTTTCACGAAACACAACACTGGGTTTTAGGTGACAGCCTGCTACCGAAACGGATACGAGTAACAAAACTGGACAAAACATTCCATTCCGTTGTGTCCAGTCTTTTATTTTATATTCAGCTGACGACACAGAAACGCTTTTATTCCTAGAACGAATGGATACAATCGTATGGATGGAATTATGAGAGGCTATTTTTATACTTATTCTGCGATACTTCAAAAAAAATATATTTTAAAATTCTCTACGACTGGCAATGTTTTAAGTAAATGTAATTCAGGTCGTACTGGACAGCCGGCTTCGTTACCTTACCTGTCTGACTGACAAATTTAACTTTTACCATAGCATGATGTGAACTTTTACTATAGCATGACGTTAACTTTTACCATAGAGTGATGACCATATCAATCTGCCTAGCCTTTCCAACTATGTTGAGGTCGGTATTTTACATGGAGCGACTGCCTATCTGACCTCCACAACCCAGTTACTGGGTAATACGATACCCCTTAGTAAGACTGGTTGTCAGACTTTCGGGATTCTGCCGACCCGTAACGACTGTCAAAGATTCACGAAAGACAGCCGGTACCAACGGCTGACATGCTCTCCGAGCCACGGAAGATTCTTGGTATGATAAGATGGTCACCCATCCACAGATCAACTCCTGCAAGCGTAGCTTGACCTGATGGATCGAAGCGTGCGGCTGTAATTACTTAGCCACGAGCTCCTTAGTATGCATGCATGATGACCACATGCCAAGTAAAATTCGTCAGCCGTCAGGCGTCAACTTAAGAACATGTATGAAGATTGAACATTATGAAGTACACGCCTACATGATAATAGAATGAAGAAAAATGAACGAAAATCTTTCCGGATTAAGGCATTAGTAAATTCCTTCCCATAAATTCCAAAGGGTAAAAAGGAAAATTAAACCTGACATCCCTTGTCCCTAGAGACCCAAAGTATTAATTCTGAGAATTTTACTACCCAAAATGGGTAGTAAAATTCTCTTTGATACATAAATACTGGCCGTCATTTCTCCTCATCAAACTGTCTCCACCATATTTCTGCAATCATATTGTCATCATACAAAAGCCTTAGTTGGAAATAACAACAATAACAAATAGCATTTTAACAAGCAATCAATAGCAAGGGCGAATCACTTGACGGCCAGGAGTTGTTCGCGTGACGGGTCGAATCAACAATGCCATTAACACGCTTGGTTTTTTAAATTCTGTGTACTGGGTCGATAATTGCTGGTAGAGACATGATGTCTAATGCTGCTGTTCATTCCATGAATATTGTGCAGCTAATTAAATCTGCGTTTCGTTGAACTGCTAATTGGTATTGACAGATTAAGTCAACATGATTTGTGACCGTTTTATCCTACAGTGCCCCGTTACTTGGTCTTTGCTTAGTGTTCTATCTGTTTTTTTATTTTTTTTTTGCTCTTCTCCTTATGGTCGCAACTCGCAGTGTATCTGACTGGTAGTTCCAGAAGTTAGCGCGTTAAAATTTTATGTTTTTATTATTATTTATATTTTATAAATATATTCCAATACCGCCCATAGGCATGTGGCCGCCCACATTTTTCTGAATTTTCATGAAAAATTATCAAATAATTAACTTTAAAAGGGGGTCCTATCTTAAATATTTTTTATGTTACTATTTTTTTATTTTTTTAGTAGCGTTTGTGATATGTCCGATGTTATTGGCTCGATTTGGATCTTTTATTTCTTATTTTTATTATTTTATTCTTATATTAAGTATTAGATTTATTATTTCTAAAAACGTATGAGTTATTTTATTGGATTAACTAACAATTTATAATAAACTTTGTCGACTATGAAAATTTTTAAACATTTTTTTCTAAATAACAAACAGTAAGTATTTATTTAAAAAACACAAGCGTAAGTCCATAAAATTCCCCTTTTATTTAATGAATATTAAAGTTAATTTTCGATAAGTTTTCATGAATATTCAGAAAAATACGGGCATTGGCGGCATTGTATTTATTTGCATCACGCTACGACCCTTAGGAGCCTAGCAAAAAGAAACAAAGTTAGAAAGAACGCCAAGCGAAAACGAAGTAATAGCGCGGATGGGCGATGCGATGCGACGCGGTTTGACGGGGGAACAAAAAATTTCGGGAAATCGCGAGCAGAAGCTAGTATGTATTAGTATTGATTGATACAAAACATCAGACACCAGGCGTAGGCGTATACTTACTCACCTTACATTTGGCGACGCAGACACAATAGTAAACAATCGTCTTGAATCATAATAATTATGTGATTATTATAGCACAGCGAGGAGGTTAACTATGTTGTTGATATTTGCCGAATTCCAAATACTAATCACGGTGTTATATACAATTTCTATAAAAAGAAAGAAAGAAAGAAAATACATTTATTTAGCACAGACTTAAAGGCACACAGCACAACATAATTATAACACATAAAAAAAAAACAGGAATGTGTGCCTCACGGCTGCGCCAAATAGGCCCAGTTCAGCAAAAATGCCAGACAACTAGTGCCTGACACTGGTTTTCAACTGGACCTGGCGTGTGAGGTGACGGATGCAAATCAGTTTTATACTGCAGTGTGTGTGTATGTATACTATACAAAATAAGTCGATGGCAACCCGATAACAGCGAAGTATAATCGGGGCTATCGTGTCGCCATCTGTAATTATGTGCAGGAACTGTAATATTGCTAGACGTTCGTGCTAACAGGGAGGGGAGACTTCAGACTTGTAACCGACCACTGCATGCATTTACAAAATTAATGGGAAAAATGGGACTGGTAACATTTACGTGGGCTATGGTTTAGTTGGCAGGTCTGAATCAGGGCTCGGAACTGGGATGAGTACTTCACTACTACCCAAAAGTCCTTTCTTTGGTATTGTACGTCGAGCCGTTGAGGTCATTATGTTCTGAGTCGAGCTTCACAATTACTGACAAATGCTTGCACTGACTAGACAGGTCCACTCAAATCTGTGTGGTTCTTTCCTCTAAGGACCATTTCAGACCCTAATGTACATGGTCCTCATATGGCCTGACCAAGATTATGTCTGGACTTTAAAAGAGAATGACCTTTGAATTTGTTTCGCCATTTCTTCTCAGGGGTAGTCAGGTAGGAAAGTCGACTCCTTCTAACTTGTTTTTACCATGACGTGTAGAAGTGATTTCTATAATCCTAATCACAGAAAAAACAATTTCATTTAATTTCTTAAATTCCTATTGTTGATTTAAAATTCACAGCAACATCATCAATGGACATTTAATACAACAAGCTTTACAGACATATTATTCACATTTAAACTATTGCACGAGCTGCTTGCAATACATTATACAGTTCAGATATGCAAGCAAGACGTGCATGTTTTAAGAATCACAATGATATACAAGTTTGTGTTCGGATCAGCTGCAAGTTCACTTAGTTTAGTACAGTAACCAGCAGTGAGACTCGTGGGGAATAATAAGTAGTCTTTTTCTTGAATTGCTGTCTATATTTTGATCAGGTTTGGAGGAGGCCTGGTTTAAGAGTAGGTCGTCAACTTCCCGAGAGCGTCACAGATCAACCAATTCTGGATTAGGTATACCATTATTATATAACTTGTTCTTTTTTGTGTTGGTGGTTCTTTGCGTCATTTACAACGAATAAACGTATTTATTTTCTTTCTTTTTTTCTTACTAGGTAAGCCTGTTCAATTTGACTTTTCCATGGCTTAATATGTAACTGTTCGTTAACCCAATCCGGGATTGAGATACTTTTCAACAAGTATGCGAATCAAACCAAAGCAATAGACCGTAAAGATTCTTCCCAAAGACCCAATAAATGAAAAATTGTTTCGAGAACCTTCCAGAGCCTTCGTTTAAACTTTGTTGAGGTGACGGAGGACGCAAAAGTCAAAGGACAGACCTGACCTAAGTTTAAAATGGAAAACTTTCTAAGTAATTTAAGGCATGTAATACTTTTAGAGCCTTTATCTTTAAACTTTAAGATTTATTAGAAAAACATGTTTGGATGATTGAGTAGTGATATAAACCTCAAACATTTTGGTTGATGCTCTGGCTGTATAGCTCAAAACTTGACATAATTATGAGTGTAGCTCTCTCAGTCACTCTGCGTTCGGCGCTTGTCGGGGCAACACGTCGTGTCCGGGTTCGCAACAAGTCAATCGTCATCCTGAGGATGCCTCGTTGAGAGGTGAAACATTTCGATTTCTTACAGGGTTCTTTATGACCCTTTAAGAACAGTTAAGCGGATTAGGTTACTAAATATACGTCATCTATTGTATTTTACCGGGAATCTAGTTTCTTTCTCATCAGTGCTAAAAGCCACTGGTTTTTGGATCTAAAAATGTCATACTTTCAAAATGTAAGGCATTGCTATCGATTGTCATTTAATGTGTGTTACGCAATTACCCCGCAGAAGTGGGTTATCATCAGACCTATACTCCATTTAAAATAAGATTACATTCCATTTAAAACAAGATTACAAGATACATTTTAAAAACTTTTTTTACAGTCCGTCCCACCAATTCTGACTTCTATAACGTATAAGGATGGGATTAAAAGCAAAATTGTGGTTACAATACGAACAGCTGCCATTTGTCATGCCATCAACGCAATAGAAGTCAAAATTGGTTGAACGGACTGTAAAAACGGTTTAGTTAAATTTTACCTTACCTTATTTAAAAAAAGATAATATGGCTAGAAAGGGAATGACTACCGAGATGACGATTAATAGAGAAGTATGGAAGAAAGGGACATGTTGCGCCGCTTATTGGTCAAAACAAATAGCGCTCGCTTCCCGGCTTCCTGTTACACACTTCCGTCCCTTTTCATGAAATCTCTCCCACAGATTGCAGGAAAGCGAGAGGAAAGATAAAAAAGTAGGTAAATCAAAACAAAGGTTCCGTATACTCCTTTTTCACAAACAAACTATTGTCGCAGGCAATTGGGAAGCAAAAAGGATGTATTGTCATGAAAGACTTGGCAGAACAAAGACTACTTTGCAGTCAGAATTCAGACGACGTAATCACACGCCCGAGGCACTTCAAACTTAGTACAAAGTTATCACTAGTTTATTTTCATTTCAAAGGGAATGAAGACAAGTAGTGTAGTTTTCGACTAGGAGGTAACTAATTCTTTTTTTTTTTGTTGAGTTAGCATATTTTTATTGTTTTTCGTTAAAAGCCGGGGAAGTACTTAACTACGGACCATCTACCTACCCTACCTACCTACATACATGCCTACATACATACCTACCTACTTACCTACAAGTCTACAACCCACAATAAGAAAAGAATTATCCAATTTGGTGCAGCCGTTTTCATTTATCTTGCAGTTGTAGTCTGACAGTTTTGCGACAGTGACAAGAATAACGCTTCTCCAAAGTACGTGCAAAGAAACGATTATAGATCTCGTCCTTAGTCTGAGCTCATCGTGCGACGTAAATACAGTCAACAGATACTTAAAACATTTATTACTCAAGAACTTGCACTAGTCCGGTTTTTGAGAATTTTCTCTTTCCTTCAAGCATACTTTAATAAGACAGGGCCCCTTCCCGTCACTAATGAATGCAACTCCACTCTCATTGCGCTGCACATCAAAAGCGTCTCAGTGTCGGCCATCTTACTTCAATTCAAATGTAATTTTCTGTGCTGCTAAAGGATCACCAAGAGGCCATCTTTATTTATGTCAGTGTGTCTTTAAAGCTAGGTTATGTAAGTTGGCATGAAATCTTAGAAATGGTGTTAGAAGTTTGACCTACAAGAATAAAAGCTCATTTGCACGAGGGCGATTCGTGTTTTTTGACGAATCGTCTTTTTTCAAGATTCGGTTTTTAAGCTATTGAATAGCTTCTATCGCGGGCCTTGAGCGTGGAGACCTAATCCAGAAATTTCGTAACGAAAATACTACCTAAGAAAAGAGTGTTTTGTATTGAAAATTATGTTTAACTGCTTGACAACAAAGTTCAAATTTACTTAAACGAATGACACGAGAGTGTTGTATTGAAAATTATGTTTAACTGCTTGACAACAAAGTTCAAATTTACTTAAACGAATGATACGAGAGTGTTGTATTGAAAATTATGTTTAACTGTTTGACAACAAAGTTCAAATTTACTTAGACGAATGATACGAGAGTGTTGTATTGAAAATTATGTTTAACTGTTTGACAATAAAGATCAAATTTACTTAGACGAATGATCCTTGACTATTAATAGTTAAATTAAAACCTTTTTATTAGTTTGATGTTCCCATTACGTTGTGTCAAGTTTTAAAAACTATAAATGTGAATAACAGTTCTATTTCTTGTATTCCGGGTTAATATTTTACAATTGCGTAAGTTGATAAAAAATGCTATGCAATAGCTTCGCCGGGGCAGTCCCCGAGTGCCACACGTCTTTTTTTTTTTTTTTATGGACGCAATGCTTTTTAATGCCCGTGTTCACACGCATCACGAATCGTGAAAAATGACAGACACTTCTTATAACACCTATCTCTGAAGCGCTCGTCCAAGATTGAACTCTGAATCACAAATTGAACATCTATTCGGATATTTTGACGAATCGAGAAAAATCTCGTTGCCGTGTGCAATGTGAACGTGCATCCGTCATGACGTATCGTTTTTTTGACGAATCGTAGGAATGATGATTCTAAAATGGGTGTATTAAAACTAAAGTGCAGAGGTGTACTTTAGTTTTACTACAGCCATTTTCTTATAATTACTGCCTTTCCTAATTCAAGCCCTACTTTTAAGACCAGTAGAACTCCAAGATCTATTTAGTATGTAAGAAATTAACTTCCTTGAGAATCTAATAAGGTAGCAGATGGTTCTCACCAGCGTATCTATGCCAAATTAACCCCTACGTGTTCAGCATAAGGTTTGTAATGGGGTAAATTGGGTACTATTAAGGATGCACCCCAAAAATGAGGGTAACGGCTGAAGTTTCCAATGAAGGTAATTGGGGAAGTTCACGTGAGGAACTCGCATTTATCTTGGAGTAAGCGTTAGTTTTATTAGAGGCTGGCTAGTCTTCCTTGGAGCAGCCTGATTCACCGGCTGGATTAAGTAAAGGTGTGCCTTGGCGTTTTTCCTACAAGGTTTTGGAACGAATTTCTTTAACGCGATTTGTAACTTTCAGAAATCGTCATGCTCAAAAGTTTAATACTTGCGGCTGTCTTCTTCTAATTCAAAGATAAAGTAAGAGAGAGTAGATGCTGGTTAAAAAAAAAATCAAAGAAAAGAGTGTCATGGAATGGAATTGTACACATCGGCTAGAGAACTCTGCATGCCGGAGAGAGAGAGAGAGAGAGAGAGAGTGTTTTTTCAAATTTTTCGTCATTGGTGTCGTTTTCATAGTTTTCGAGGGTGCTAAAGCCAATAGTGACATTAAAATGTAAATCCCAGATGGCAGTTGAGTAAATTTGCAAATAATTTTCATAGATTTCGAAGTTGCTGAAGTGAAAATATAAATGCATATGGTACAGCGGGAATCCAAGATGGCAGTTGCAAACATTTTGTTTTTGTTTTAAATCATTCGTGAGAAGGAACTTCGTTTCTGATGGGAGTCCCCCGACCGCACACGTTTTTTTTTAGGATGAAGGTACCTACCCTAGATCAGGTCTTTGGTTACAAGCTACTTACACACCACATCAAAATCGCTTTGGCAGCTTTTCCGCTAAACCGGCTCTTTCGATTTTATTATTATGTTCAAGACACGTGAAGGCTTTAGTTTTCTTCAACGTAGTTGTAAGCTCTTGACCTCTCTTGATCCTCCAACGTTTTTCTATTGAGACCTCATAAATTTCATGTAGGTAGGAAAATAACATAACCCTGTCTTTTCTTTTACGCAATCGGATAAAAATAATCTTAAGAAATGGTTTACTAACACTCATAAATTTCATGTACGTAGGAAAATAACATAACCCTGTCTTTTCTTTTACGCAATCGGATAAAAAGAATCTTAAGAAATGGTTTACTAACATAATAGTTTTGTCCAAAAATGTCATAAACAGGTCAGACAAGAATGCGAGATTCCATTGTAACCTGGATTCCCACTAACCCTCAAAGGGAAATAGCGTCATGAAGTTAATAATGAAATGCCAGAGCTTGTAATTAGAGTGCATCTGCTTCGGACATAACTTAAATCCATTTTAAAGTTCATTGTCCTCCGAATCTGTTTAGCAGCCCGCACTAGGCTGGTTAAATGTTACGTTTATTCCCAGGAGTCTGGAGACTCCTATAAATATTTTACAGTGACCAAAATTACGAATATCCGAAAAATATCCTTTAGCTTTCCATTTTCTTTATTCATCATAAATATCTATGAAGTTTTGTCAAGATGTTTGTTATTAAAGGGTTTCACGAAGAATGTGCACTTTGCAAAATGTTCACTTCGCAAAATGTGCACTTCGTAAAATACGCAGTTCGCAAAATGTGCACTTCTCATTTTGAGAAGCGCTATTTTGTCAAGTGCACATTTTGCGAAGTGCACATTCTGCGTCAAACTCTTATTAGATAATAACGCGACCGCTGTTAACATAATATTTTGATACACAGTTATTGCACGCAAAAGCCTTCTATTAATAATAGGAAGTTGTAAGATACACAATATACTAAAATAACAGCCACATTTTTATAAAACTCTCTCGACTCCCGGCTTACCGCGTCGCATCGCATCGCCCAACTGCGCTATTACTTAGCGTTCTTTCTGACATTTTTTTTTTCTTTTTGCTCGATTCCTAAGAGTCGTACCGCGATAGATCATAACCTTCCTCAAGAATTGGGCTAACAAATTCAAATCTGACTGGCAGTTCCAGAGATTAGCACGTTTAAACAAACAAACTCTTCAGCTTTATTATATTAGTATAGATACGAAGAGTATTTATCAGGACTAAAGAGGTTTCCTGAAGAAGCGACTTAAACTGTGGACCACAGCTGGTATACAACGGTGAAATTAAGATTTTTCAATCACTTTTTAACTGACGGGAAGAAAACGTAATTCCTGTAGCCGCAGATTTTCGCCATAGTGCGGCAAATTACGAAATGGAACTAATTTGACAGAGAGGAGAACAATGTTTTGTCTAAAAGTTTATGCAAAGACATGAAAATTTCATCTCCATATTACGAGTATATTGCTTAGTGCCTCCGACTGGATTTCAGTATCCATTTTTAGAACTACGTATTTTAACTAGACAAAGCTTTTGTACATTTATTAAGTTTCATTCATCAAAACAGTTGTATGTCTGCCATCATTGGGAGCTTAGTAAAGACAGTTTTTATGTGTATTTGCTTTATTTGGATGTAGTCGCATATATTTAAGTTATTTGATTTGTTTTTGTAGGCAGTTATTTAGCTTGTACCTTATTCACCGAATTTGATAGCACTGAGGTAATCATGGAATGAGTATGTACTATTTAGTACAGAGGCCGCCTCTTATAACCTGGGACGTATTTTGTGTGGTTATATTTATGGCGTATGTAACACACAAGGAAACAAATCTGCATTGGTGCTGTGTTAAGACGACTCACGGTGCGTGATAATGCGGACGAACGCGGACCAGCCTGCACCGACGCTACATAGAAAATAGAAATAGAAAATTGTTTATTGTCCAGGTAATACAGTAAGCAGGTTTACAGGTTAATAAAAAGTTGAGACGACATGAGTAGCTTAAAATATTACCTATAGCTATGGTACAAAATATTATTTGCCAGTGAGCCCCAAACTAGACAGTTAATCTGTATCTTGGGGCTCGGAAACATGGGAAGAGTATCATCCGTGGTAGCGCATACACGTCCATCGCTGTGCGGCCGATCCGCGGCGAGTCGGTAACTTCAAAGGTGCGGTGCGAGCTTCTCTTTCACTTTGCGTTTCGGAATGGCAACATTAATCTAATCGCAACGGGCTGGTCTACGTCCGTCCGCATCACGGACCGTGGGAAGAACCTTGATGTGCGGCTGTCCGTGGTCGTCGGCCGGTACGCGTCCGTCCGCAATATCACGTACCGTGGGAAACCACCTTTACATTGCATTAATTTGGACGATTACCTAATACCTACACCTCGGCAAACCCCTTCGGAGAATAACAGTCATAATGTTATGAAACAATCTCACGCTCAGCGAATTTCTAGAATTTCAATCCCATTTCTTACAAACATTACGAGAACATATTGTGTGTTACAGCAATAACAAACGTGACGTTTGCTTCCTTGACGTAACCGTAAACTTTGACGTTGACGTTCACGTTCGAGCGTAACGTTAGTAACGTCACTCACGTTTAATGGGAAACCTACGCCATTTGTGATATGACATGCTTTCATAATCATTACGAGAATTATTCTTACTGCAAAGATCATATCTTTTATACGCATCCATACATAAACTCATGCCTTTTCCTATAAGGGTAGGCAGAAACTACAGAACGCCACCTTTTGTTTCGTTTTTCGTTCATACATCTGATCATACACGCACGTCGGTTGCGAGTACTACGCACCTGTCCTTCTAAAGAACATCACCAATAAGGTCACTATTATAATAATGTCCTTTTAGAGCGTCCCCGCCGTAGGCGTTTCCTCTCACATCTGTCTAGTAAACATCTTTTGTTATAGTGCGCGGAGCTAGTTGACCGCTCATCTCATCACAAATCATCTCGCTATTGCAATCTCATGTGCGTTTTGTCTAAACTAGCCGGTAGTTTCGACGCGTGTTGCCGTCGCGAAGTGAAAGTTCCGGCTAGTTTAGACAAAACGCACATGAGATTGCAATAGCGAGATGATTTGTGATGAGACTTAATACACAATTATTTAATAATTATAAAATGCTACTAATGAATCTATGAATTGTCTAAAATTTGTGATACACGTAAAACTTATCTCTTTATTATTAATTTGTTACCATAGAATCTCTAATTAAAGAAGTGTTATGATAATATTATCCAAGTAAATGGTTATATTTACTTAGGTAATATTACTACTTAGGTTATTTATCTAAATGTAATAATAGTATTTTAAGAATAGTTTGGAAAATCCAAAAGTGCACGCCTCATACTTATCACTCATTCATAAACAAAAAGAAATTCAAAACATAGTTTAAAAATGAACAATTTATCACTTTTCATGAAGTCGTAATGTCAACGACTGACAAAGATATTTACGTTGGCAGTTGCTAGGCAACGGCACCGGATCAAGGTTGAAAATATTTAGATATTAATATTATATTTTAGTTAGTATTTTATTAATTATAATTAAACTACTATGAATAAAAGAGCCATTTTCAATAGGGTTCCTTCTACGGCTGAATCAAATGTATAAAAAAAAAATTGACTCAATTAATTGATTTTATCGCAAGCTACAATGTTTTCAGGGATCATAAATTGACGGACAGGAAATTTTTTTCAACTATTTTGATGCTTTTTCCATTTCTGCTGCATTAAATCAATTGTTAAAAAGTACAGTATTAATCTCCATTTAATCATCTATACAATGGTATATAAATTAAGTAGGTTCTGTGTACTAGCAGGAGTGAAACAATAAAAACAGTTGCAGAAATGGGGCAAAAAATATTTTTCGATCGTAGAGCACACTCTAATGCTTTGCATTACGAGTCGTGCAAAATAGTTACGTACTTACTAATAATGGAATTATTTATATTATTGTTATTTAATTTTTATGTGAATGTTATTATTCAGTTTTAAGTACAATTTAATTTAATTTTAATTTTTAGTTTTCTACAACTTGTTTTTTTTTTTTTTTTTTAATTTGTTAAAATAATTTTTGCTGTGCCCTAACTGGGTCTACAACGGCTCTTAGCTCTAAGCCTTTTGTTAAACATCTTGTTTTTACCTTGTGGAATGCAAATAAATGAATATGAATATGAATGAACTAGTTCCGCGCGCACTATAGTCGCCTTTCACTCATCCTCTCAACATGACCAAACCATCTAAGCATACTCTTTTCAATTTTTGTCGCTGCTTCTTCAACTCGAATGAATCCAAAAACAAAAAAACATATGCTTCAATACTCCGACATCACAGTTCACGGGTTCCTAGACTGGAATCAGGGACACAACGAATTTCTAGGCAACACGTTTTGACTAGAGGAGCGTGTACAATAAAAAATCGATAGGCTAAAAAGATGTTTAATTTAAAATTGGTTTCAGATCGCGGCACATGTGCTGAACCAAAATGGCGGTCGTCCCCGCATTATACTTCAATTGAGACCCGAAAATGTTTTTCTGCTCATTTAAGGTCAAAGTTCAACTTACGTGCCGCAATCTGTAACACGTTCTCGGATCTAAATCGAAGTATAATCACAGTTTTACCTGCGCGAACGACCGCCATTTGTACTAACTTGCAGTCACTGACTATATTTTTTCAGCTCACCCAAAACATCATTTAAACTCATAGCAAGTTAAAATCTACTACTGTCCACTGATCCCAGAACGTAAACCTTAAACGCAAAACGTACTTGTAACCACATCTGTGCCTCACAGCTCACACTGGAGCTCCTCAAAGGCTTCTACCAAATATCAATCAGTCTGTCACACAGACAAAGGACTAATCCTATTAGCAACATCTTGAACTAACATGACTGTCTATGCTGTGGTTTCAAACGTACCGTATCTAGAATGTGCATGGTCGGTGACTGGTTTCTGTACGTTTGTTAGTAGCCAGTAATTCAGTGATGCAAAGGCTTTGGTGGTTAGTCTTTTTTTTTTTTAAAAGCTGCTTCTGGTCCTGCTGTGGGAATTGGTGCCTTTTAGCGAGAAATTGACCAGTTTCGGCTATAATTATTTAAGCTAGAATTTGAAATGATCTTTTTAAAATTACATACAAAATCGTAGTTCCATAGATTAGGTAGTCATAGTTTGACCCACACCGCTGTACCGCATTTTAGGGATATGCGCGGCGAGACGGGGGGGGGGGAGCAGTGCAGGCCACTAATTCGTCAACGATGCCCCCACCCCGCCGCGCTTTCCTAAGACGTGGTAAAGAGGTCTCGGTCAAACTACATATTATATCTCAGTTGGCGTGATTTTTAGGTACTTTTTATCCCGGCAGGCTTCAAGAGAAAAATCAAGCTTATCCTTTCCTACCTTATCTAAAACAACATAGAACTTTTAAACCGATAGTGAAAAGAAAGAGGGTCTGACACCGACGCCATTTTAATTTCTTTGTGTTACTCTATTCGTACTACAATATGATAGTAATTTACAACATTATCTTAATTCTGAAACCACCTGTTACCTCTGAAATGATGTACCACAATTACACGATGTATTCCTATGTTAATCTCCTCACATATTAAATATTCATAGGTCGCTCCTGTTGGACAATGGGGCTATCCTGATTGACGGCCGGAATTGGGAAACTTAATTATGTTTCGCTTTACGAGGTCTCGTAAAAAACGGGTTAGCTGTTATTAGGTTTCGGCGAAATAAGAAGCGGATAAAAGAAATTCATGAAGAGTGTTGAAAGTAGAGGAACTGTTGTTTTTCTCAGACATATTTGGACCTACTCGCGTACACACTTTATATGGTCGAATATTTATTTATTTCTATTAAATCGGCAATCTGCCAATTACATTAGACAAAAAAATCGAAATTCAAAACTCATTTATTCAAACTAGGCTGAGAACCAGCACTTTTCGAACGTCAAAATTACATAAGACAGTCCCCCAAAAACGGCCGGCCCGGCCTTCACCATTTCCAGGGCCGTCTTTACCCGGGGGTGCAAGGGGTGCGTGGCACCCAGGCGCAGGGTCTTAGGGGGCGCAAGTCGATCACATACCTACCATGCGTAATCACAATTAAAAAATACTTATCTGGGGCACGGTAGTGCCCCCGCCAAGACGAGCCAAGCGAAGCGCAAGGGCTACCTACCTTTTCTCGAAGCGCTTCGTCAAATATTCATTATAGGTACCTATATAAATACGCCTCATGCAGATTTCGGCACATTAGCCTTGCGTCTTGCGTTGTTCAAGTCAATTCAGATCTTAAATTATAAGAATTAAATTTTTATTCCAACAAACACACGCGGAAAATTAAAATAGAGGCAATGCTTGTGGCTACAAGTGAGTGCCCGCGCGCCCTTTGACACGCGCCCCCCGCTTTTTGAAATTTCGCCGCCCGTTTGAAGCAACTATCTAATAACTACCTAGTCACCAACACAAATTGTGTCAAAAAATGGTTATAATAAGGATCTAAACGATATTGTAGAGTAAGTATTTAATTAAATAAAAAGCCGGCCAAGTGCAAGTTGGACTCGCATATAACGAGAGGATTCCGTACCACGGTATCTTAAACAGGGTGGACCAAAAATACACGTCATAAAAAAAACATAGATTCCTCATGTCAAGGGGTATTCGAAAATACCCCATGTAGGTTCCGCGATTTTTGTAGTTTTATAAATTTTTTTTGAAATTTTCTTGAGTTTTCTTGCCGGTGGTGCTTCAAAAATTCATATGTTTTTTTGTAGTGAGTATTTTCCAGTTTATTTTTTTGTAACAGTATTGTCTTGAATGTTACTTTCATACATAAAATAATAAACTTGCTAACATTCTTGCAGGTTACTCAAAAAAGTATCGATAGCACAGAAGCAGCAGCAGGAATTTCATTTTCAACTTCAATTTAAAAATACAGAAATGAGGTTCCATAATTATATTCTAGCCGACTTTAAAAACTATGCAGGTCCTAAGCTACCTAAAAAAGTTAGTACTTAACCTTCTAATTCACTGTAATTGACCTTCGAAGGTTAGGCTAAAAATCCTTTTAAGCTTTAAAATAGGTGGTCCAAATAGCGACGCCATAAAAAAAGAACTGGAAAATACTCACTACAAAAAAGATATGAATTTTTGAGGCTCCACCGGCAACAAAACTACAAAAAATCGCGGAACATACATGGGGTATTTTCGAACACCCCTGGACATGAGGAATCTATTTTTTTTTTATGAAATGTATTTTTGGTCCAGCCTGTATTTAGCAAATAAATGAAAATACTAAACGAATAATATTATTATTTTACATCATAAATTTTAAAAATCGCCAATTATGTGTATTTTTTTGCAGTTGCAGAAAATCACCCGTATTAAATAAAATACCTAATGAATTGGCGTATTTGTATAGTAGTAGTCAGTATTTGTTGACTTTATGGTACCTATACGGTATATGGTACATGCTATACAGAAGCTTTTTTATTCAAAATCTAAAGTTTATTGTATGGGGACCCGGGTCCCTTTAATTTTTAACTTTTTAATTTTTATTATTTGTCGTTAAAGCAGCGAAAATTTCAACTGTCTAAATATTACGGTTCATGAGATACAGCCCGCTGCCAGACAGACAGACGGACGGATAGCGGAGGCTTAGTAATAGGGTTCCGTTTGCCATCCTTCGGGTACGGAGTCCTAAAAACGGAACACAACGATTTTTCGTTGGCAAGTGGGGGGGGGGGGCGCAGGCTGATTTTCGCACCCCGGCGCCCGATATGTTTAAGACGGCCCTGACCATTTCCTAGTGCTTTAGTTGGGAAGAAAAAGTGGCGCAACAAACTCCCCAGCAGCACTGCTGTCTGTTCAGTTAAGTAGTGATAAAATTAGACGAATCATTCATAAGCTTATTTTACACTGGCACTCCATTTTCGTCACTTCGCGCGGCTTGGATTGCAGCCGTACGGAGCTCAAGCGAACAACGCAACGACGCGCCACTGCACTCCATTTCTCGATCACCTACTCAGACGGCTGCGTACTGCCACCTGTGGTGGACACTGGCATGGCCACCATCAGGGTTTTTTTTTGTCGTCATTTTTCCCCAAATCAATTCTTCGATCTAGCTAGATCGAAGAATTTGCGAAAATCTTCAATTTAGCTCTTGGACTATCCTTAAAAATTGTACTCATTATATCTTCTACCCTTATAAGTTTTGAACCAGTAACCGACAAATTCTGCTATTTGGCGACAATTTTTTTGTGTTATCAAAATTAAAATCCCTGGTGGAGGTTATGCCAGTGTCACACCCAACTGAGCGCAAAATGGATTGTTGTATCTGCCACAGAAGAATACACATGTCGCACACACGATGAGTTGGATTGTGGAGTGTGGAACGTTGGATTTTGGATTATGGAATGTTTGGAAATCCAATATTTTTTACCACCCCACGTGAGATAGCACACATGGAAGTTTTTTAGAGGTTTTTGGAGAGTTGCGTGGAATGTTATGGAGTTGAGTGCCAGTGAATGGCCAGCATTACACTCATCTTCCAGACCTCCAGACATACTGATATGATCGCCTTCCATTCGTCCGCCAAGAGACCGTTGAGCGCGGAGAGAGTGCGAGGGACAGCGGACTGGGCTCGCACAATGGCGTGATTCACAGGCATGGCAAACAATCTATGCCTCATGTAAAGAAAGAAAAGAAAATACACACAGGCCACACAGCACAACATAAATACAAATGAAAAAAAAACAAATAAAAAGTGTAAAATAATAATTTAACAGGAAAGAGCGCCCCGCGGCTGCGTCAAACAGGCCCAGTTCAGCAAAAATGCCAGACAACTAGTGCCTGACGCTGGATTTCAACTAGACCTGGCCTTTTCATATGGTGCTAGGCTACCTAGAAGTAACCTATTTACTCTTGTCTTAAAGACTCCTTCTCTAGCTATCGGTACAGCAAGGACTTTTCAGCTTACAAAGCCTTTAAAAATATAGTTATGACTCCGATTTTCCAGTGAAATACGCACGAAATCACAACACAACTACAGAGCAATTTGTAATACTAAAATCGTTTGATTCGATCACGCGGACCGCAGCCAAATTCCCGAGTGTTAGATTTTACAACGTATCATCCAATAGGCATATCTATGTATTAAACACGTTCTGTGGCCACTGGCCACATAAATCACTTTCTAATTGTTATAAAATGTGCTATATTTCAAATAACTGTGGCTTCCTAAGTGCTATACAAATTAAAACACAAATATAGTATAGTCCATTGAAGGCAGTGATAGTGACCTTCCGACTGCCAATCATCATAGGTCTCGAGTTCCCAACCAACCCAAGGCACCTCTAAGTTTTCGGATTCATGTGCGTATTGTATAATTATCACTTGCTTCAAAAACGATGACGGAAAACATCGTGAGGAAACCAGTGCCTGAGAGATATTTGTCGACGGCATGTGAAGCCAAGTCAGAGGCCCGTGGGCGGCTTTAAAACTCTGACATCAGGTTAGTCACTAACCACACGAAAAGAAGAAGAGAAATATTAAGTTCATTCATAAAACAAAATGAAAAATATCTCCCCATTTAAACATTCATGCCTTATATTCAAAATGACACCCATCTACTTGCATTTTAAAATCATTTATCCTGGTTGCCACACCCGATTATTTCTGTAAATAAATTTTATTCGAGGGTAGACGGATAATTACTTTCTCTTCTCCGTTGCGTTCAAATTAATTGACATCACTTCAGATTAATGAGGCTTTTTTATTACAAACCATTATCTTGAAAAATATTGTTTTATTTAACGGTTACAGAATTTTAGGAATACTCCCGGAAGAAGAGAAAGTAAGGCAAAAGAGTCTTCTCATACAGAGAAGGTACGAGCATTGATCACCACGCTTACTCAAGACGGTTAGACTATAAGTCCAGGTTTCCTCACGATGTTTTCCTTCACCGATGGCAGTAATGTCCAAAATAAGCTCAGAACGTACATATGAATTGAAACAGTCACATTTGTATTTGCCCTTCAGCAAACCTATATGGCGCCTGCAATGGTTCGGTTTATTTTAGGGAGGGTTTCACGGTTCACCAGCTCTCTGGTCATAAAGGCTGTTTTTTCTAGGCATTTGCACTAGTAGCATGTTGTCCAATACGTTTTCTTCCGTGAGTATTAATTTCGAACATTTAATAAACAAGAGAACTTCACAGATATATTGTTATCGATCATATCGCCACTTGCTCTATGTAAAATACTGGTATTCAGCTACATCCTGTGAGACAGGAAGTTGCCCCAACATTGTTGTTGTTGTTGGCAGATGATGATTGTTAAAACAAATGTCAAATTAAAAGCTTAATCTTTCCATATTCACAATATCATCATCATCATTCTCCTGCCCTTATCCCAATTTATTTGTGGTCGGCGCAACATGTCCCTTTCTTCCATACTTCTCTCTATTAGTATCTCAGTAGTCACCCCCTTTCTAGCCATACCATCTTTCACACAGTCCATCCATCGTTTCTTTGGTGTTTCACTTCTCTTATAGCCATCGACATTCATACTCAAAACTTTCCATATTCACAATATGATGAGCTTAAATATTAAATAACAAAACAGTAATATTCCAAAGCACATTGCGGTTTCACACATCAGAATCAGATAATCTACCCAGTTTCTTTCAAAATGGAGTCTTCAAAGTATTATTTTTATGCAAGAACAGTGCCGTTACTTATCGAGGGAACGCCGTTGCTATAGCAACGTAATTCCCGTATAATCCCCTTTATTTTAGCCTCATCCCCTCGCCTTACCTTCTTACCCCTGCCCCTGGGTACATTATCCGTCAGCCCTTGTCAGAGGGTGTCTGTCACACCGTAGCGAGAAATCGACCAGAAAATTTTATTATTCAAATATTGGTGTGTAGGGAGTTTTAAATTGTTTAGGGATTTAAGGGACTTTTTCAATGAGCCACTTGCTGTTAATTTTTGAACTATTGGATGCCTCATAATGAATAATGGTGGGGCTTAGTTAACACCTAGTTAAACAAAAAACATTAGATTAAATTGTCCTGTTTGCTGTTGAACCTAATTGGTTGGCAAACATACAAAAATTAGATTATTTCCTAAATAGAAGAATCTAAAAATGTTCACAATATACTTACATACAATTATTTATATTTTTAAGGGTCTACACTTAGCAATGTTTGTGACCACAGTAGCATACAAAATAAAATAAGAATCTTTATCATAATAAACCAAAAAACTGTTTAAAATATGTTAAACACACGGAGGACGTTAACACGGAAGCAATTAACTTTAGTTATTTAAGTACAAAAGTATTTGTTAAATCAATATTAGTGTGACACATTTAACACCCAGTGCATCGATAACTACCCATTAAAAGTGTCATAATGACACTAGATAGTGCCCTTTGTCAATTAATTACCAAACATTATAAATGATAACGGGTGTAAAAATGAATTACTGGTTGGTTACCACATTTTTATTAGAAGAATGATAACCTTTGGCAGCTATTTTATTTTTTCTAGTCCAAGATTTTATGAGCTTCATAATAACAGTTTTTTTTTTGGTTGTTTTCAGATTACACAAGAGTTTGAAAGGCCATTCCTATGGAGGAGAATCGGTAAGAAACCTTTTTTTTAACTCTTTTATAATAATAGCATGTTTAACCCCCTGGTTAACTTCTAGTCAGCCTATCGCAGTCCACTGCTGGACATAGGCCCGTCCCAGGCTGCGCCATAACACCCTGTCCTCAGCCTTCCGCATCCAGTCTGTCCCAGCCACCTTTTTCAGGTCGTCGGTCCATTTAGCTGGGGGGCGTCCCACACTGCACTTGCTGATACACGGTCTCCACTCCAGGACTCGTCTGCTCTACCGACTATCGGTCCTTCGACTAACATGGTCAGCCCACCACCACTTCAGTTTCGTCGTTTCGTTTGTTATGTCTGGTTGACTTAAGTATCTTACAGAAAATTTCATTCAGATTCTGTTGTATTCATATAATACCAGCTGAATACCGCATATTCGGAGGTTGTAGAATATGCGTTTCCACAGACTGCCACAGTTTTGTTAAAACAAGCAAATGAATGCGGAATAATATAATCGTTAATTTGCGAAGCACATGTAGTAAACTACGAGTTAAACAAAAATGGTAATGCAATGACTCCCTCTGTATTTGGTTTGGTTAGCATTTAAACTGTTTTTGGGTTTTCGTCAATTTGTTGTTTTAAAAACATGAGTGTTTTTAAGTACCTATGTAAGGATCGTAGCAGGTGGCCTTCTATAGTTTCTGCCATGAGAAATGGTGAGTTTATATATTATGTATGTATGTAAGTGTACATAATATTTTTTTGATTTTTTTTCATAGAATATTAAGAAGAAGAAAAATTGATTTATTTATTATATTTTTTATTTAGATAAATTATTTGATATCATAACCTGACCTCTCCCACGCTCTTCAACCTGTACGTCAACCGACTGATCGGTGAGCTCAGCAGCACCGGCATCGGGTGTCATATAGATGGAGTGTGTGTGAATAACATCAGCTATGCAGACGATATGGTGCTGCTGAGCCCATCGATTGGTGCCTTACGAAGGCTGCTAAAAATTTGTGAGTCCTATGCGGTGACTCATGGGCTCAAATACAACACGAAAAAGAGTGAAATAATGGTTTTCAAGCCGGACAACAAGCGATACACATTCGTTCCGAATTTCACTTTATGTGGTACAGCTCTAAGCAAAGTCGAGAAATTTAAATATTTGGGCCACTGGGTCACTGAGGACCTTAAGGACAATGGGGATATGGAAAGAGAGCGCAGAGCGCTGTCTGTCCGATGTAACATGTTGGCCCGCAGGTTTTCACGGTGCACGAGGACTGTCAAAGTGGCGCTTTTTAAAGCATACTGTCAGTCCTTTTACACCTGCAGCCTGTGGGTTAACTACACACAGCGGACATACAGCGATCTGCGCATTCAATACAATAACGCGTTCCGGGTGCTGATGGGGCTGCCGCGCCACTGCAGCGCCTCCGCGATGTTCGCGGCGGCTGACACAGACGGCTTTGCGGCCATCATGCGCAAACGGTGCGCTGCTATCATGCGCCGCACGCGCGACAGTCCCAACACCATCCTGCGCGCGCTGGCGGACCGGTGGGACTCTCCGATGCTGGCTCGCTGGATACGGCTGCACGCAGTCGTATAGTGATCTGTCACCACCATCGGGGTGTCCACCCGGATCCGCCACTTGTGTACTGTTTTCATTGTAGAATAGGATAAAATAATTTGCTATTTTTATATGTTATTTTATTAAATTATTTTATTTTATTTCAATCAATTATTATTACTTAATTAAATTAATTTCTACTAACACTAGTGTGTAAGCTCGCAATTTTACTAACAAATATGGATGTAATCGTAAGATGAGTCTGAAATAAATGATTAATTATTATTATTATTTTTACGTCTCTTGAGATTGCTCGGGACCCTGGGGTCCCGGACCTTTGGAAGGCGTACGAGGGGCCGAAGCCAACTCGCAGAGGCCCGTTAGACGTGTTAAATGAAATGAGGCACCAACCGACGATTATCCCTGTATGCACTATGCTAGTGCACCCAAGGACAACCCCCGGTTGGTGCAGAACTATTGCAGGATGTTGAAACAAATATATTGGACTATGGGTTTGGGTGGTTAAAGTTGACCGGAAACCTTGAACTATGGAAGGACTATGGCCCCTATGGCCCCTGCCTGATCAATGTTTTATATTTACACGGATAAAATGGCAGGGGGTGACTTGCACACTCAATAATGGGCCCCCGAAAACTGTCGCTAGCACAAAGTGACATAGCGACAAGGAAGCAACATGTCCTGAGGTGCTTGAGGAGGAGTGGTATTCCACGGCTTTCAGAACAATCCCAGAGCCCGGAAGATGGTCAAGATCCCTACGAGCACTTACTGGAACACTTCCTTCCTCCGAGCACGCTCGCTCTTGCGAATCTCCACTGAAGCCGGCCAATTAAGGCAAGAATGAGGTGGGAGGTCCGTTCCTCGTCAGTGTTCACTCCAGCCGGCCAATAAAGGCAAGCCAGAGATGAGGAACAAGATTTCTCCCGGGAGATAGGGTCCGTGGGGTCGCTACTGCCCAACAGCTCGCCACATGCTGCCCTGCGGTTTTCTGTATCTCTCTTGGTCTGGCTCCTTATCCTAGACCCGTTTCGGCAAAGTAAACTCTACCGGCACAGACCTAGAGTTTGGAGCGCGCAAGCCCCACCACGACGTCAACGTAGAGATACGGCGGTGGGGTATTATTATTATTATTTTACGTCTTTGACATTTCTCGGGACCCTAGGGTCCCGGACCTTTGGAAGGCGTAAGAGGGGCCGAAGCCAACTCACAGAGGCCCGTTAGACGTGTTTAATGAAATGAGGCACTAACCGACGATTATCCCTGTTCGCACTATGCTAGTGCACCCAAGGACAACCCCCGGTTAGTGCAGGACTATTGCTGGATATGAAAACAAAGATATTGGTTTATGGGTTTGGATGGCTAAGTGAACTGGTTATTTAGAACTATGGAAAGACTATGGCCCCTGCCTGACCAATATTTTATATAACAAACACAGGTAAAATGGCAGGGGGTGACTTGCACACTCAATAATGGGCCCCCGAAAACGGTCGCTAGCACAAAGTGTCGTAACGACAAGGGGGCAACATGTCCTGAGGTGCTTATGAGGAGTGGAGCGGTATTCCACGGCTATCAGGACAATCCCGGAAGTACGGTCAAGATCCCTACCAGCATCTTACTGGAATACTTCCTTCCTCCGAGCACGTTTGCTCTTGCGAATCTCCACTCAAGCCGGCCAATAAAGGCAAGAATGAGGTGGGAGCTCTGTTCCTCGTCAGTGTTCACTCCAGCCGGCCAATAAAGGCAAGCCAGAGGTGAGGAACAGGACTTCTCCCGGGAGATAGGGTCCGTGGGGTCGCTACTGCCCAACAGCTCGCCACATGCTGCCCTGCGGGTTTTTGTATCTCTCTTGGTCTGGCTCCTTATCCTAGACCTGTTCCGGCAAAGTAAACTCTACCGGCACAAACCCAGAGTTCGGAGCACGCAAGCCCCACCACGACGTCAACGTAGAGATACGGCGGTGGGGTTATTATTATTATTATTATTATAATCAGCCTATTAATGTTCCCACTGCTAGGACACAGGTCTCCTCTCTCTCTGTCAGAGGGAGTGGGCCGTAATCTACCACGCGGGCCCAGTGCGAGTTGATAGATGTCACATGTCTTCGAATTTTTGATTCTAGGACATGCCGGTTTCCTCACGATGTTTTTCTTCACCGTTTTGAGAGCAGTCGTGATGAAATTATTTACACAAAGTAAAGCGCGTGCTTGGTTTCGAACCCACGACCTACAACTCGTAAGTCGGGGCCGTTACCACTGGGCCACCACTGCTCAGAATTCTTTGATATATCACACCAATTTAATTTTAAAATTTTCCAATAAATACTCAACGGTGTAAACACAGCCACGTCTATAAGTCCAACCCAAGAATTTGTCTATTGAAATGCCCCTTACTTATTCGTCAAAAGCACCCTACGTTACACTGCAGTGCATTTTATACCCCAACAAAATGCAGTTTAGCGTGATCGCAATATAGATTTGATATTTCGGTGTTATTACACTGTGTGGCTTGGGAATGGTACAGCTGTCGGTCGTGTTCATAGTACGAAAGTTTGTTTACATTCTACTTTGACGCTTGCCGCAATTCATTGAAGAGTTCCATTCTCAATTTCCGATGTTCTTGAACAGACAAGTTTGGATTCAATTCCGGAAATATGCCGTGAATTGAATAGCTCACTCTTTTTACAAGCTTTTCTAAAGTTTCAGTAGCAAGTCAGCTAGATTCGACCGGGTCCAACGGCTTAACGTGCTTTCCGTGGCACGGAGGAGTCTCGGTATGTAAAGATCCACGGACCAACCTGATAGATCGACCCGTGCGGCTGTTATTACTTAGCCACAAGCTGCTATATGGCTAAATAACAAAGCTATCATAAAACCTTAACCATATTTTTACAGTGTTACAATTTTATTACAATGTGTTATTATCGTAATTTCGTTTGTATGTTCAGGGCATATAAATCAGTGATTGCATTGAATGTACTGCATGCAATTACAATTGTTTGGCTTGTCACTTTTGGTGATAAATCAGTTTTAATTTTATGTAGATTTATACTTTATTGTAGATATTCGGTGTACTTTGTGGTGTAGTTAATTATTTAGTGTTATTGTTAATGAATTTTGTGCACTAGTTTTAGCTTCTACACCAAAAAAAGAACATTACAGGCTCATGGTCGCAGGCGCTACTGCTTATCATGAGGTCCTGGGTTCGATTCCCAGGTAAGGCGAACTGTTATTGGGTTTTTCCATCAGGAATTTCTCAGTAACAGCCCGGAGTCTGGATTTGTGCACGGTTGATGACAATAGGCTCGCCCCCTATTACGCGGGACTTAAAAACATAACTGGCGAAATGTATAAACCTTACACCACTGTCTTATTTCGACATTGCCAGGCGCACAGTTATACAAATCGGGTTATAACCTAAATTCTACTTTTACTCTTACTTTATTTACTACTGCCATGCAAAACCTTAACACAAGTTTAACAGGACCTCACAAACTAGAAGCCTACTTGAAGCCGTGGGAGTAACTTACGGCAAAGCAAACAACTAATAAAGCAAGGTCTAATCGTGAAATCATTTTAGTACCTACTAGGCAAATCTACCGGACTGAGGTAGTAAATATAATTCTGATATACCAGAGTGCTAGAAAGCGAAGCTAAGCTGTAAATTATCCCACCCAAGCTAAGACAGACCAAAGAGTGCTGCAAGACGAAAAGGATTTGTTATCTATCAAAAGGATTTGTTATCTATCAAAAGGATTTGTTATCTATCAAAAGGATTTGTTATCTATCAAAAGGATTTGTTATCTATCAAAAGGATTTGTTATCTATCAAAAGGATTTGTTATCTATCAAAAGGATTTGTTATCTATCAAAAGGATTTGTTATCTATCAAAAGGATTTGTTATCTATCAAAAGGATTTGTTATCTATCAAAAGGATTTGTTATCTATCAAAAGGATTTGTTATCTATCAAAAGGATTTGTTATCTATCAAAAGGATTTGTTATCTATCAAAAGGATTTGTTATCTATCAAAAGGATTTGTTATCTATCAAAAGGATTTGTTATCTATCAAAAGGATTTGTTATCTATTATAGTGCGCGCGGAACTAGTTGGTCGCGACTTAGGTGGCGACTCATCTCTCATGTGCGTTTTGTCTAAACTAGCCGGAACTTTCAACGCGTGTTGCCGTCGATATAAGGCGCTCAATCTATTTCTATAATAATATCTATTACCTAAGGCGCGCCAAACTACACACATCAAAAGTGTCTAGGGATCAAGCATTTTTATGCGGATTTCTTGAGATTGAGATGTGGCTTTGTAATAAATTTATGATTTTATAAATTTATATGGATCCTTTTTGGTGCATTTCATAATTTGAATCAGGAACTGTGAATCAAATTCGAGTAAAAGATGAAAATCAGCTGTCAATATTTTCCCTATAAAAACATACAACGCATTGAAGACATTATTAGTGCTACTGTTTCCCTACTACTGATTAAAACCAACGTTATTATGGAGCAGCGACGTCATTTAAGCAGGGAAGAAATGCTCAGAGCCGTGGGAATGATAGAAGCTGGTTCCCGGCAACGTACTGTGGCTTTAGCTCTGAATACAAGTCAGAGTGTTATCAGTCGACTTTGGACACGTTACCGAAGCACTGGTACCGTGGCTGAGCGCCATGGAGGACGGTATCGCTGCACCACACGGAGACAAGACCGATACATTCAAATCTTAGCTCGAAGAGCTCCAACAATAACCGCCATGATGTTAGCCGTGAGGCTTCATCACTCTTCAGGGAACTTAATTAGCGACCAAACAGTCAGAAACCGCTTGCATGAAGTGAACCTTCATTCCCGAAGACCGCTACGGGTACCACCTATAGCAATGCACAATCGTAGGATTCGATATCAATGGGCTCTTGAACACAGAAATTGGGCAGAAGAACAATGGCGTTTCGTGTGCTTTTCTGATGAGTCTCGTTTTGGTATGAGACCGGATACAAGACGTATACGACACTGGAGAACCCCTGGACACCAACAGCGATTAAAATCCTGCCAGGAAGTCCATCCTTATAGTGGTGGAACCATCATGGTATGGGCGGGTATTTGGATCGGCGGAAGAACTGAGTTGATTTGGATTAGAGGCAACCTCAACGCTCAAATTTATGCTGAGACGATTGTATCAGACGTCATCGTTCCTCTACAAGTGCAAATCGGTCCCTTATTTCAGTTAATGCATGATAATGCACGACCGCACACCGCAAGAGTTGTAAGACAGACTCTCGCCGCAGCTAACATCAATGTCCTGCCCTGGCCTGCTCAGTCGCCAGACTTGAACCCGATTGAGCATGCATGGGATATGCTACAGAGAAGAGCTCTGCCGAATATGGAGGGTATCCAGTCGCAAGAAGACCTTTTTTTGTTGTTGCAACGAACATGGGCGGCCATTCCACAGCGTGATTTGGATGAACTCATTTTGAGTATGCCAAACCGATGTTCTTGTGTTGTTAGTGTTCGCGGTAGAAACACGGATTATTAATTGTTTAAGTTACCCAATAAAATTTTAAAGAAAACTGTTATTTCAGTCTTTTTTTCGAACTTTAATGTCAGTGGTTCAAATGTCAAAAATCCCTTTATTAGGAAAATGGCAAATTTCTTTATTAATGCAAAGGTGACTTGGTTTATCGTTACTGTGACAAACGAAAACACTTTATTTGATGAATCCTTAAAGAAAATTTTAATTAATATCAATCAGGAGAAAAGTTATTGCAAAAATATATGTTGATCCCTAGACACTTTTGATGTGTGTAGTTCCGCGAGCACTATAGTGAAAATGTTGTACTTTAGTCACAATTTGGTGGCACAATTTACGGCCGAATTCTTTAAAGGTGCATACAAAGGTGTGTACACTTGAACATTCTAGCGAAAGTTACATTACAGAAAAATAAACGGTAGCGTTTTAGCGAGCATTCTAGCGAAAAGACAGTATATTTGCTTAGAGCTTTTTGCCGAGCCGAGATTCTGTCATTGTTTCTATCTTCGCAAAGAATATTTTTTGACGAGCATTGACTAGAGCGTTCGCTAGAATGATCGTGAAAATGTTCGCAGCGATGCTTGGCTCTGTTCGTTCTTCAGTTCGATAAGTTAAAAAACGGCGAATGCTCGATGTTCTGTTACAAGTGAATCCTCAAGTCTATCAGCACCATAACGCCACTCAATTTTAAGTCAGTGTCAAGCTGTCACTGCCACTTTAATTAGTATCTTGTAGCGACAGAAATACGTCTCAAAATTAATCATTTGACGTCTCCGCAAACTGCTGCTCTATGCCTAGTTTGTTTTTTTTTTCTTATAGCTGGTTTTTCTTAGCTCGAAAGGAGGTGGAAACCCAGCCTTAAGTTTACTTACAAAACTATAAGTCCACTCTACAATACCGAAGTTTACGAGTTTCGGAACTCGTATTAAAAATGTGCTTTGTAAACAAGTGCTTACAAGTCGAGCTGCGGAATAAAAATTTATTAATGGCGCCCAAATTGTTTTTCTGCTTTTTCTTTGTTGTTTTAAGAGAAAATAAAGCAAAGTTGAGCCTTGGTTATAAGTATAACAATAGGCTTAAAATATTACTACCGATCATCGGTCGATTGGCCTTTAGAAGGCCATAACAGTTAAACTCAAACTCAAAGCATTTATTTCAAATAAACCAATTACAGGCACTTTTGAATTGTCAAGGGGTCGGTCAGTCAGAAAGATGAAGCTAGTTGCCCATTCCAAAGCGTAGTAGGTTCCTATGGAGAAGAACGGGCAAGAAACTCCACGGACACTCTTTTAAATCAAAATATTGTTACAAAATATTGGTTACATCATTCATGTTGAAATTAAACATGTGAGAACAATGTAGAAAGACGTGCAAGTTAAAAGCGTCCGTAATAAAAACAATTCAAAAATTAAAATAAGCCATGGCAGCTAAGAGATGACCAGTCCCTACTGACGGCGCCCGTTCACGAACATGACGCATGGATCAGCACCATTTAGCTCAACCATTTTGAAGGGAACTTAATGATCCAACACACACGCCACCACCAGCGAGACACTTAAGTGAGTATGACATACTCTCAGCCATCAGGGCTCATTCAAGTCAATGAAATACATACCCAGTAAATGGTAGTTTTGTAAAATGGTCACAGTGCTCACACATGTGCTATGCAATTAAAATTCTATTGTGTCTCGTTAATGACAGTTGAAGGTTTATAGCTGGTTTTCTGGACTTAAGATTGTCTCACTGGTATAGTGGTCGCAATAGCTACCGCTGGGCTGATGAGGTCTTGGGTTCTTTTGCCAGGTCGGGCAGTAGAATTTCAAATTTTTGTTTTAAATTGTTTTTAATAGTCCGGTTTTTACGGAAAGAAAAATTTTAATAGTTGCCGGGAAAATTAGAAAATTCAGGAAAATTGAAAGTAAGTACTTATTTTAAATGGAATTGAGGACAGGATATTTGTCGGTGCAGCTAGTTAATTATACAATATAGTACCACTAAGTGCAAATTTATTTCGATACTTCTCCGAAGCACTTGTTGGTGTTCAGACATGATCAATATTTATCGCTCAGTTCCTGTGAGACAGACTTGACTAATGTATTGCAAATAAAATGAGTAGGCACATTCTAGGAAAATATATCATTATATGAATAAATATTTCTCATTTAATAGGTTCCTCATAACCATTTTTCAGAACCAATACTTTGTAAAATTTCCTCTGAAGTATAAATTGGGTATCATGCTCTTTGAACAAAAACTTCTTGACAGCTGTTTACTCGTTTGGTTTCTTGGTTGGGTAGGTACTCGTACAATCAGCGACAAAAATAGTATAAAAGCTCGTTTAGACCAGCGCGACACGAACAATACAATTTCTAACAAAACTTCATGGTGTCGTGTCGCGCAACATGTCACGCTGGTCTGCACAAGCCTTTATACTACCACTTTTATGTATTTCAGCGTTTTATTATAATTAAAGGGTGTCCCCACACTTACATAGTTGACGCCAATTAAGATTGTCCTCTGAGTTTGGGCGCTATACAATTTAGAGGACTTGTTTCTGGACACAGAACTATTTAGGTACCTATACGAATGAAGCTCCTTACGGAACCCTCGGTGCGCGAGTCCAACTCGCTCTTGACCTGTTTCTTTTCAATGTTTTGTCGGGGCAGATACAGGGCAGATACAAATCCAACAAATCAAAGGTCATTTAAAAACGGGCCAGCCGTTCTTGACTTATAAAATATGGTGTAACTAATTCGACATTGTTTTGTAGGTCAATAAAAACACCTATTAAATATTTTTTTGGTGAATTTACTATTGGAGAACTAAGTACAGTATTGCAAAACCTCTCAATATAGAACGTAATCAGTGACCTTTTAAAAAAACTAAGTAATAAATTAAAACACTCAACTAAGTAATAAATCGCCCAGTACATTATCGGTCACGAAGGCGTTTACTCCGGTTATTTCTGTATGCACGTGCGTGCGAGCACGTGCAGTGTCAAACACCTCTGAGTAATACAAATAGACAAAACCAGGGTCAGTTTCATGTACACTAGGGTTGCCAACCGTCCTGTTTTCCCAGGACATGTCCTGTCTTTTGGGATGTCCTGGGATGCCCTGGATAGTTTTTAAGTACCGTAACGTCCTGGGTTTTTAAAGTATCCTAGTAAAGTCCTGTTTTTTTTTAAATTCGCTGTTTTTTAGGGTTCCGTACCCGAAGGGTGACAAACGGAACCCTATTCATAAGCCTCCGCTGTCCGTCTGTCTGTCAGCGAGCTCTATCTCATGAACCGTAATAGGTAGGCAGTTGAAAATTTCACAGATTGAGCATTTCTATTGCCGCAAGAGCAACAAATAATAAAATTAAAAATTAAAGGGGGGTCGCCAAACAATAAAATTAAATTTTGAAAAAAAAAAAAACTGACCCTGGCATGTGGGGTATCATTTTCTAGAGCTCATCGAGTAGAGAATAAATATAATTTTTATTTGTTTTTATCTTCAAAAATGATGAATTAGGGGGCCGTAGAAGTTGTCTGTTTTAGACCATTTTTGTACGAGCTCTATCTCAACAACTAAACAAATTAGGAATTTGAAACTTGTGTGTATCATGTAACATATACTGTTTATAATCAACAAATACTAAAAACGCCGATTCACAACGTATTTTATATAATATGGGCGATTTCCTGCAACTTAAAGTAATAATTTTGTATTTCATGCTAATAGTATGCGATATAAATTCCACAGATAACTATTTAATAGTTGGAGTAATGACATGGAATTAGTAAGTACCTACTATCATGGCAGCATACTATTTCAATCATTTAAATTTCGATCATCCAAAAAGGTCTACAAAATAAACTTTCTTCACAAGATTTTAAAACCGGCCAGTATTTTTTGAGTTTAGGAACTTTATCGACTTTTTTCAAAGTATTCCCTAGTGTGTGTACCTCATGTTAAATAAAACTACACTCCAATAGACAATATATTCAGTAACATTGAAATGAATGCTGGCACATACAGTGTACTATTCAGTTACCTTAAACCGTTGTGGATGCAATTTCATATTGAGAAAAATTATTGGTGTAAAAATATTCGGTCACGGCGGCCAATCTCAACGGAGACTGGCCTGCGGTGCGGGATATATTATAGTGCACAAGTGTGTGCGCAGACACGAGTGCACTCTCTCTTCCCTCACTCTCATAGTCCGATGGGATGTGTAAAAATAATAAGTAAGAAATAATAGATTTCTGTATGACTATCAAACATAACGTAAATAAATACCTGTATTGACCCGTGCGTTTGCACTGGCGAAACATCACGACAAAACATGTTGAAATCTCTAGTTCCTGTCAAACATTGTATGAAAAATTTACAGAAAATAGAGACTCCAACATGTTTTGTTGTGAATGTTTCGCCAGTGCAAACGCACAGTTATAATTAAAATTTGGCGTACTACTTACATTCTATTTTGTACAATATAGTCTGATGTAGCAAGAGAAATCCTTTTATTTATAAGTAACTAGCTTTACCAGGCCTGGCTTCGCACGGTTAGCACTAAGTACTTATCTACGGCGCATCTACCTTTCCTAATTACCTACCCTTCCTACCTACCCTACGCTTCTTACCAGGGTAGGTAGGTACCTAACCTACCCTACATATCTACCTGCTTACCTACCATATATACCTACTAATACTATGGTAGTAGCAAATAAATAACTTTGACTTTAGTTAATATGCATGTTACTGGATAAAGTTAACTTAATATTTTTCTCTTAAAATAAATGAAATATACCTACTCCTACACCTATATTTTAACACAACAACATTTTTTCATTAAAATTAGACAATTTCTTTACAAATCTTTGTTTTTTTATAGCGCCTCTGTTGTTACCTTTACGAAAGTATTACAAAAATTCATAGTGTTAAATCTTGTACGACATGGTATGGAACCCTTCGTGTGCGAGTCCGACTCGCACTTGACAGATTTTATTTACATTTCGCGCCTCCCACGTTAAGTTTATCGTGCTCTCTGCTTGTTGTCCATTTCTCACTATTATTTTAGCGCATTAGAACTCTCTCTATCTAATGGTTAGATAGAGAGCTCTAGTGCACGAAAATTGAGTTTTGTTGAACCTGAGGGCCTAGTGCGAGTTTCATTTTACCATCTCGATCAAACGCATCGAGCGCGTTTGGCGTTCCGATTGGCCCTTCACCGGTGAAGGCTGGCCGGCTGCCAATCGGAGCGCCAAACGCGGTCGATGCGTTTGATCGAGATGGTAAAATGAAACTCACACTAAGCCCTCTGTTTTCTATTTGCTATTAACTACTAGGTATATTATACAGCGTCCTGTTTTTAATAAGAAATGTCCAGGTGTTTTCACCATTTAATCCTGGTTTTCAAAATTTGGGGATGGCAACCCTAATGTACACTAGCTTTGGCTTGCGACTTTACTTGCAATGAGTTTGAAGATGTAGTGACAATTTTTTTAAAGAGTTTGCCTAGATCGTTTGGTCATGTTGAGAGGATGAATGAAAGGTGACTAACAGAAGGTATTTACAAGGCAGATGTGAGTGGAAACGCCAGGAGGGGACGCCCTAGAAGAACATAACAGTGACCTTACTGGTGATGTTCTTCTGAAAGTTCAGATTGCGAGTACTACCAGTACTCGCAATAGGCACGCGGCGCGGCGGTGTGCATGATCACTAGATGTATGAAAGTTAACAAAGTTCAACGTATATCTTCACCACTCTTGGTTGACTGGTAGAGAATGCCTAAGGCATTAAGTCCACCTTCGTACCTCATTCATCATTCTCCTGCCCTTATCCCAAATTTATTTGGGGTCGGCGCAACATGTCCCTTTTTTCCATACTTCTCTATTAGTCGTCATTTCAGTAGTTACCCCCTTTCTAGCCATATCATCTTTCACACAGTCCATCCATCGTTTCTTTGGTCTTCCCCTACTCTTATAGCCATCGACATTCATACTCAAAACTTTCTTCACGACATTTTCCTCATTCCTCCGCATCACATGCCCATACCATGACAGCCGATTACCGCACAACTTTTCGGTCACCGGTGCCACTTTCAGACTTCCTCTTATGTACTCATTTCTTACTCTATCCATTCGTGTAACACCACACATCCCTCTTAGCATTCTCATCTCAGCTGCATGCAATTGCCTTTCATTCATCCCTTTGGTGGCCCAACATTCTGATCCATAAGATATATAAAACAATGTTTAGACCTGCTGTCTTGCAGCAGGTCTAAACATTGTTTTATATATCTTCCCCTTAAGTTTAAGGGGAATGCGGGAGTCGCAGATTGTTCCCGTGACCTGCTGCCATTTCTTGTGTGCGAGAAGTTTAAATAAATAAATAAAGGAAAACGAGTATGTAAGGATCGAATTACCGAGTTGCGGATACCAGCCCGTATTACCTATTAACCTTTCTCAAGAATTAAGCTATTAGATAGAAATTTTCAGGACTTTTTCTACGTTTTTCAACGCTTTATTTATCTACACTACATATTATAAAACAAAGTCGCTTCCCGCTGTCTGTCCCTATGTATGCTTAGATCTTTAAAACTACGCAACGGATTTTGATGCGGTTTTTTTTAGATAGAGTGATTCAAGAGGAAGGTTTATATGTATAGTACATGTATAATATAGTAAGCTATAATTTATAAATTTATCACGCGGGTGAACCCGCTGGAGGAAGCTAGTTATTGTATACATATAATTCTTCCGCAAATGTGTTTGTCACCTAACTCCTCCTAAACGGCTGGACTGATTTGGATGAAATTTTGTGTGTATATTTGTGTGGGCCCCTGGATGGTTTGTAAATACAATTGGACTCGGTAGGTGGCGCTGTTCGGGCAGGATAACGTCTGCCAGGTCCGCCAGAACAAACGCTTTATTTATTACGAGTATTAGTATAGATTTTAATGGGAGTCTGGCTAATAAATCCAGAAATAAACGCTTTGCAGACACGCTTCATACAAAATAGTAGCCGTGATAGACAAAACGGCTATTCATAAATCTCTTTGTTTCCTTTGGGATGAAAAGAACTTTATCAATTAATTAGGCAAGATTAATTAGAGTAATAGCCGTAGTATATATGGCTAGCTTACTCGGAAGAAATTCGTGAAATATGAAGGAGAAATTGTAATAACAATTTCTATCCTTTTTAGTATTATTTTAGCAGATTCTAAATCCTCTTTTCGTAGAAATATCTCTCTCTTAAAATGGCTTGCTTGTTAAAGTACCAATTAGCAGAATACAAAATCTGACACTGTGTATTTCTGGAAACGGTAATTTAAAATTTTGCCAAATACTTAGAGACTACAAATACAATTACAATATTAGTTATAGGTACATTATAATTATGAGTACTTAATGAATACGAGTCCATTATAAATATTAAGATAAATTAGTAAATAGTTCTTAAAATATAATTATTTTATATTTTCGTATCCCGTGAATTTGTTTAAGACTATTTTTATTATTATGCCCGGGCATACGTTGCAAATAGAGACTACAAATATAATTACAATATTAGTTATACATTATATTACAACTCCCTTTCTAATAAACGTCGTATATCGCTTGTATAGTTACACACCGATTTCTCTCTTTCAGTCGTCAGTAATTTGACATTCGAAAGATGAAGACAAAGCGTTGTGTAACTATACAGGCAATATACAACGTTTATTAGTAAGGGGGTAAGAGTATACGAGTCCATTATAAATAATTAAGATAAATTAGTAAGTAGTTCTTAAAATATAATTATTTTATTTTTCGTATCCCGTGAATTTGTTTAAGAATACGTTGCAATTCCCTTTTAATTTTTTTTTTTTTTGTTAAGAATCTTCTCCGGTGCCCACACAATTACTTACCAAAGTTTCATCACAATCGGTCAAGCCTTTTTCTAGTTTTTGCGAGACTAACGCATGGCTATAGATTTTTATATTTCAGGACGACCATTTTATTTCAAAACGAATTAAGGTTTTTTTGACCAAATAATACCTTCTCATTTACTTTGAAGGCCTCTACTTACTTAGCTTATTTTCCAGATTCTAGAAGTAAAAAAAAATTGTCCTCAAAAGTACCTACTCTTAATTATGTGAGGGGTAGATCAAATCAATATATAGGTAAGTACTAACTAAGTCATATTATAAATGCGAAAGTGAGTTTGTTTATTACGCTTTCACGCTAAAACGGCTGAACAGATTTGGATGAAATTTGCCACATGGGTAGACCATAACCTGGATTGGGACATAGGATACTTTTTATCCAGGCAATACGTTCCCATGCGATAATTTCTGACCTCCACGCGGGCGAAGTCGCGAACAAATGCTATTCATAATAAAATTAAGTTCCTGACCGATACGGATTTAAGCTATTACCGACCCATCCACGTTTACAAAGTTAAATATTTGTTCTAATAACAACTGTTAGTAGAACCGTCATGTTACGGACAGTATTTGAGTTTTGATAGCCGTTACAATTCCCTATCTGGAATAGTTTGTCCATAGTCCGTTTACATACGTTGATAAAACAATGAGTTTATACATGAAGTGCTAAACGGGTTTAAACTCTGTAAGGTCCTTTCTATACACACCTTTTTCTTGCCGTGAAATACACGGTTTATACGCTGTGTCTGGCACGGTCGTCAGTGTTGTATGGATCAATATGGAAGCTTTTTGACCATAGAAATATAAATAACATTCTTTCTTATATCTATGTTTTTGACAGACACGTTTTTTCTACGGCGTGGTTTATACGCCGTGAGTAGGCGCGGCTTATACGTCGTGCACGTGTAGGCACGGTCGTCAGTGTTGTATGGGCCACTATGGAAGCTTCTTGCCGGACATGTTTTTTTCTACGGTGCGGTTTAGAAACCGTGCCGTGTACAAAGGACCTTAATGTTCTAACTGACTTCTTAGGGCGCATTTCACCAATGAAACTGAACGCGATCAGCATATAGAAAACGAGTTTAGGAACTGTCATTAATGTTGTGGAATATTGACACTGACAGACCTTGCGCGCGTGATTAAAAAAATCGATGTGCGCAGTCGCGTCTCTCATCCTGCCCGGGACCTCAATGTGACCAGAGATTCATTAAACTTTTTAAAATTACGATGTAGATTGTGTTTTATTTTTTGTATGGTATGATTGGTTGTCAAATCTTTCCAAAGCCATGATGTCTGTTTCTGATTGGTATACGCGGTTACAATTTTACTTCGAGGGGGAAATCATTAAAGGTTAGGGAGAGTGTAAGTGACGTTTTCTTTAAGTAAAGCCCCTACGGGGGTTTTCATTAGAGTGCGTACGAGCTTCCGGGATCTTCAGTGAAGCACGTCAGGCTGTTATTTCCGTGTTTTTATTTTGCACGCAAATTCTTTTGCTTTACTTGGATAAAGTTTCGTAATACCTATCATATAGTATTATATACAGTGTGTCCGGACGTCGACTAGCGATATTCTAAATACTTAAGAGGCCGACGTACTACGGCACGAAATGCAAACTCGAGACGTGAGCAAAATGCGTTTGGAATATTGCTATCTCTGTTCGACAAAAGAAGGCGGGGCCACAGATTACGGGCGCGCTTCGCAGTGTGTGTGAGCGGATAATACTAGATGTAGGTACATGTCATTCATTCATAGCGAGTCGACAGCATAAATATTTATTATGAGTAATAATTAGGTATGTTCATTATTTGCTTTATTTTTGTTGACTAATTTGGGGAATCGCTAGTGAATGTACAGATTAGTTATGCGTTTTTTGGAAATTTCTTTACCATGCCGATGTCTCAATATTTTAGGATATCTCGATTAATCTCAAGATAGAAGGCCTTGTAGAGAAAACCTAGCTAGTAGATACGTCATACAAATAAGGTAGGTACCAACAGTTCGCGTCAAATAACTTTGCCGCTCTGAAAAGTAGACTCTATATGACTGCGGAGTAGTCAATCTGTCTTATAAAACAGTAGCGCGCATGCCAGTAGATACGCATGCGCAACCTAACTTCAGAGCGGCAAAGTTATTTGACGCGAAGTGTACCTATACTTACATCGACGAGCATGGACTTGTGGGTAATATGTGCTTGTGAGTAAATCGGCGGACCGACGGACGACGCTAGAGTAGTCATACGCACGTCGCGTAAATATAAATTATTGGGATATCTATTATTATTGTCATTATTTAATTTAAGTCTGTTTGTGTTTATTTATTTCCTTTAGAGTGGTCTCCACTTCATATTGGTGGTCTCGCACTGGATTTTAAACTCTCGGTGTTGAGCCGAGCGTTGAGAATCCAACGCGCTGGGACACTCTCGTCCTAGCGCGTTGAAAAAACACGCGTTGAAAATCCAGTGTGCGAAAAAAAAATCCCGCGGAAAATAACAGCCCGTGCGGTGCGAACCTGGGCGAACTCGACATTATTTTGCGACGGCACAAGCAGCTCTGCATAATTTTTTACCGACATGTGCGTAAGTGCAAGCGACACGTGGTGGCGGTATATTTTCATCATCCGAACATACTGATGTCGCACCGCTGCTGCACCGACAAATAAAAATCTGCGTTCGAGTTCATTTGCCAAACATCTAAACAAACACGAGTTTTTGGAAAAATAACTGTAATGCTACACACAACATAAGGTTCAGTTTGCGCTACAACTTCATATTTTTTTTATGACTTTTTCAACATTACTAGTCAGTCTAAAATCAACTTTATTTACACTAGCATAAAGTTCATATTTGTCTAAGTGGAAAACTCGTGTTTGTTTACATGTTTGGCAAATACATTTTGAACTCAATTTAGAGCGAGCAGTGTTCGATAGTGTCCTTGAGACAATAATTACGCCCGCTCGGTCACATAAATAAAGAACAGGAACAGTGACATGACAAAACTTCGTACAACCGCGTTATGATAGGTAGGTACAATACTACAACTTGGTGGTGGCTATGGCTTCGTCGCGTACGGAGAGCAACTAGCTTATACCGTCTCGGCCAATACTCACCACGCTACGGCTCATTACATTGGCGCAGAACGGAATGGAAGCGAGTTTTTGGCACGAAATTAGGTCAAAGCATAATGAACTTTATGTCAATTGTGTAACTTACAAACTACAAAATACTCGCTGAGCGCATAGCTGAGGCTCTTTAGACACATAAGTAGGTACCTATCGAATAATATTAGTAACTAGCTGCCCGCCCTGGCTACGCACGGGTATGCACTCATCTACGGTTCGCCTACCTACCCTAACTACACCTACCTACATACATACCTACCTACCTTCCTACTTACCTACCTACCTAGGTACTTACTTACCTACATACATAAATACCTACCTACCTTACCTACATACCTACCCACTTTACCAAGATACATACCTACCTACTTGCATACCTACCTACCTACCTACCCTACCTTCACCAACCTATCCTAAGAACCATCTCCTTACTATAACAAACACAACAAAAAAGAATAAGCGAAATTGGTCCAGCCGTTCACGCGTGATACTGAGACCAAAGAAATAGGGATTCATTTTTATATATATACATTATGTACTTATAAGATAGACTAGCTGCCCGCCCCGGCTTCGCACGGGTAGCACTCTCTATGGCGCACCTACCTACCCTAACTACCTACCTACACCTACCTACATACCTACCCACTTACCTACCTACCCTACCTACTTACCTACATACATACATACCTACTTACCCTAGCTACATAGGTACCCACTTTACCAACATACATACATACCTACCTACCCTACCTTTACCTACCTACTAAGAACCATCTCCTTACTATAACAAACACAACAAAAAAAGAATTAGCGAAATTGGTCCAGCCGTTCACGCGTGATGCCGTGACCAAGGAAATAGGGATTCATTTTTATATATATAGATCCAACAAAGACTTTTTCGTTTTTGGGTGGTAGGCTCGTTGGAAACAAACAAAAATTCAAAAAAAAAAAAAAACCCCTAGAGGATGATATGCTATTTTATCTCCGCTCTGGTACGCTACAATGACGGGAAGGATTTTTTGAGCAAGAAGAGTGAAAAAGTTTTTATTTCTTCCTTTTTAGTGGGTCGGTTTGTAATTTATCTAAGTTACAATAGCCTAATGTCAACTGCTCATCACCTTTTACAAAATATTGCTTTTCCCGATGCAGGGACGTTCATTGTTGAGGAGTTCTCCTGGTACTTCACCATTAGCTCCACTTCACCTATGTATTGTGACGGGCATAAATTGCTTGGCAACCATATTAAAGTAATCTTCTCTAATCGCAACCCGTGAAATACGTATTATTGATAAGTTCCGGTGGCCATCTGTGGTCTTCATCATCACTTCCACTTCACTAAATGGTGCTTTCCGAGATCAAATTCAAGAGTAACTATAAAAAATACCTAAATCGCTATAGGTGCGCCTGTAATATTTCAAGAGTTCCCTCGACTTCTCCAGGATTCCATCATCCAATCCTGACTTGATGACAATGGGACCACCTGTGAAGTATAACCCTTTCTGACAAAAAAATAATTTTCTAAATCGGTCCAGCCGTCTTCGAGTATTCCGGGAACAAACATTAAAAAAAAAATCGGACAAACTGAGAACCTCCTCCTTTTTTTGAAGTCGGTTAAAAATAGGTCAAGTCAAGAGGAGTGTCAGAAATATTACATACAATACAATTTAGCAAACAAATAAGTACGCGCGTACAGGTACAGCACACTGTAAAGTACCTAATTGTCTAAAGTTGACAAAATTGAAAAAATACTATGAACGAACTCCAACCAAGCACGTTGCGTTAGTGTGCCTTGTGCCTGCCGATGTCGGAGCGATAAACACCTACAGGGAGCACACACACATTGACAATTATTGCTTGACGCGATAGCACTACTAGCTATCTGAAATTATGAGAAATTTGGATGTGTTCCGTAATACCAAAAATTATGAATGAAAACTTAATGTTTTTCCAATTTTTTTTCTATAATTTGTAACTTGATAATATAAGCTATGCTTGTGATGAAACAATATTACAAATATTGTTGTTTATAATAAAGAAAAAACAATATGAAAACAAGTCATTTACGCTGTAAAAATGTACGAAATGCAATTCGCTTAAACTTCATGTAGAGGTAGGTTTTTGAAAAAAAAAAGAATTGGAAGCCTAGATAATTATTGTCTCAATCCGAATATCAAATTTATTTGGTGGAAATATGCTCGAATTAGAAATGATTTAGGTATTACGTTTGTATGGACAATTCAATCGTCGCCGCGTTCTTAAATATAAACTATTTTAAAGTGCAATTACACTCTTTTTTTTTGTATTATGTACACCATGTATTTTATATGGAGCGACTGCCTATCTGACCTCCACAACCTAGTTACTAGGTAACACGATAAGCCTTGGTAAGACTGGTTGTCAGACTTTTGGGCTTCTAACTACAGGTCGACACAACTTATATGTAGCATCGGTAAAATTCGTAAAACCGATTATTTCCGATTTACACAACCAATAGAAATAGCTGACTATCGTGCCATTCAATGCTATTCGCGCTTTACTTTCCCGCCTCAGTTCAACCCGAGACAGCGTTGTGAATGCACGTGGGTGAATCATTCTGTACACTTCGTGACAATTTAATTTGAACACGAATTTTTAAAACAAACAAACTCACTTTTGAAATTATAATATTAGTAAGCATAAAAGTTAATCGACTCAGGTGTGACTTTGCGGAAATCCATTATAAAATACAATAGACGATGTATATTTAGTAACTTAATCCGCTTAACTGTTCTTAAAGAGTTAGAGAACCCTGTAAGAAATCGACACGTGTTTCGCCTCTCAACGAGGCATCCTCAGGCTGACGATTGACTTGTTGCAAACTCGGACACGACGTGTTGCCACGACAAGAGCCAAACGCGAACACGAACACGCCGCGAACACTGTTGAGAGGCGAAACACGTGTCGATTTCTTACAGGGTTCTCTAACTCTTTAAGAACAGTAAATATACATCGTCTATTGTATTTTTAGTAAGGATAATGTAATAATTCAATGATACAAATAATTAAAAAAATATTGAAGTTTTAACTTTAAATATCTCAAAAGGCTTCGCAAAATAGAACGCGTACTTAGCGCGCGTTAGAGCGCTGGCGTCGTGTTCCACGCGCGCCTCAAAGAGTTGTCAGCGAAGCTGAAGGGGTCCGTTAGGGCCGATGCCTACCACCAGGGTTGCGAATAGTCCTAAGGGGAAACCGTGGCCCCCGTCTAGGAAAGGGAAGGAATACGGGTGGGTTTTAGTCAGTAAGAGTCTGACACGCCCTTCCGCTCCGCCCAGAGCGGGAGAAGTCATTTGATGATTTCCCACCCAAAAAAAAAAAAAAAAAACCCTGACGCCACGCTAACGTAACGTGCGTAACGAACTGCTAGCGCACGTCATAGTACACACACGGCTACACATCAAGCTATACATTTCCAGTTTAAACTGACCTCGCATTATTCGGAAATCGTTTACAATGCGAGATCACCATAAACTGGAAATGTATAGCTTGATGTGTAGCCGTGCGTACAACACAATTCGGCGCAGCGTTAGGCTAGCGTTCTAACGCACGCTAAGTACGTGTTCTATTTGGCGAAGCCTTGAAAGTTTGATTTCTGATATTCATCGTTCTAGCCTTGTATCCTTCAAATCGAATCTAAAAACAAACAAAAAATACAGACTTTATTTACGTGATCATTTATTCTGCAAGAAAGTACATGTCAATCTCGCATCAATTTCACGAATGTATTTTGTTATATGACTTTACACGTTATTCCGATTGCGTAATGATCATTTTCGCCTAAAGCAGTAATAAAGATTGATGATTTTGAAGGCGCACTTAGTTCGGATGTGATCGGTTTTACGAATTTTACCGATGCTACATCTAAGTTGTGTCGACCCCCGTAACGACTGTCAGAGATCTACAAATGACAGCCGAGACCAACGACTTAACGTGCTTTCCTATGTACGGACGGGTCTTGGTATGTAAAACTGGTCACCCATCCACGGACCAACCGCGGCAAGCGTAGCTTAACCGACCGATCGACCCGTGCGGCTGTTATTACTTAGCCTCTTAGTATGAACTATCCTATACTATTAAATTACTATTTTTACCCGAGCACAGATCGGTGGCTGCACATCCAGCACATCAACCTAAACCAATATGTAAAATTTTCTCAATCAACATTGAACCTTATTCTTTAGCGATAAACTTAAAAATCTATTAAAGAAATTTGACAGATTGTAGTCACTTGATGTGCTGGCGTTTGTACTATTAATTCCTGGCATAATAAAAACAGAGTCGCAATTCGTATCTTCCAGAAAGCCATAATATTTGGCCCAAATAATAATAAGTTACAGTCTTCACGTCTATGCAAATCAGACATCAGACTAGCATTACATTCAGCCCACGATCTGAGCCTATTTTCACGTCCCAGATATTCTAAGATAGAGCCCAAGCCGAAAATAAGTCTGTCATGATATAAATCTAAGACAATTTGCCCGATGAATTTTAATACGGTGATTTAAAATAATGACCTGAAAAGGCTCGAATGTTTTATGTAGAAAAGAGCGATATTTTCTTTTTATTTACAAATTCGAGGAAATGTATACCTTGATATTTTTATGAGACTTCAAGGTGTCACAAATAAATATAATTATAAGGGTCTCAAAAAGGTAGGAATTGGTTTAGCTCAAAGGAAGTCAAACAGAATACTTTCAACTCAATTTGCGCATTTTGCATCAAATGAACAACTGCGGTTGCACTACGGTTTCGCGGCGGAGAGTTCTACCCCAGTAGCACACTTCCGCCGCGAAACCGTAACAGCGAAACCGCAGTAGTTCAATTCATCTGGCTCGCGTCATGTTCCGCTACTCGAGTTTGGCGTAGCGTAACATGACGCTAGCCAGTTGAATGGAACTACTGCGGTTTCGCTGCTACGGTTTCGCGGCGGAGGTGTGCTGCCGAACAACTGAGAGGAGGTCACTGCCCCTCTATCGAGCAGTAGATCAAAGGAATGAATTCTTTGATAGTGATTCATTCCGATCCACCGGCTCAGATTAACAACAGGTTTTTTCATTGTTTTCGGTGTTTATAGGCACGTGGAGAGAACAGGTTTTTGTTTTGTGAAGAACAAATTGAACAAATAGCTTCCGCCTCGTTGGACTAGTGTTCGCAAATTACTGTTGAGCATGAGGTCTTGGGTTCGATTCCCAGGTCGCGCAAATAGTTATTCCATTAGGAATTAATAGCAGTCTGGATTTGTGCCCTGTTGATGGCAATAGGCTCGCCCTCTCTTATATTGAACATAACTGGCGAAATGTGGGTGTTCTATACGTACACCTCTGCCTAACCCTTCGGGGAATACAGGCGAGATGCTATGTTATGTAAATAGTATCTAAGAATCAAAATTAAGAGTCATTTATTCAAACTAGGCTGAGTATCAGCACTTTTCGAACGTCAAAATTACTTATTCGCCGAAAACAACCGCCCTTCACCACTTTCTAGTGCTTTAGCTGGGAAGAAGAAGTGGCGCAACAAACTCCCCAGCAGCACAGCTGTGTGTTCAGTACTGTGTTAATACATTATATTAAATTATATGTTATATGTCAATATCCAACAATGAACATCGAAATCTATACTCAAGCGAAAAAAAAACTAAAGATATGAAATTTAAAATTAACTACCTAAAAGTATTTTGCGTCAGTATGTTGTTGTTAATACGCTTTTATTAGCTTGACCTGTATCTATCTATCTATCTATCTATGATGTAATAAATAATAATAATAAAAACGTTAATTTTCTCCACCACATAAATAACAATCAGTACAATACATAAATGTGTATACAAAAATACATTGATGTTGTGGAGACTGGAGCCTGTACTAGGAATACCTGTGTTACAGGTCTCCAGGCCTCCAAACTACCCGGACAAGTCACAGTATACAAACATATTAATAGATTATAATGTTGGGAAGAAAAACTAAAACAAAAAGACTAAAAAAAATTATAATTAATTAGACAGCAAAGTAGGTGTGGGCACGGTAGACGGTAGGCCAACTTCATAGAAACGGACGAAGCGCGAGCTATACCTACGCGCCTCGATCGAGGTATGCGCGAGGTACGCAGACAGTCGCGTCTGTGCCGCAGTGACGAACGAACGGTGTGTTGTTTTTTTAACAATAACCGCGCGATTTTTACACTAAAAATAAATTCAAGTACATATTTAATATGACGAGTAGGATATATTGTTGCTGTTTTTGGTTGCATGAATTTGGCAATAACGCATCCAGAGATAACTTTTTTTAGATTACCTGGAAACTTTGAAAGGTATTATTATTATCAAACAACAACAACAAAATTATTTTATAGTCTTACTATAAAATAATTTTACTTACTGGTAGGTAGGTACATATTGTGTGTATTTTTAATGGATAAGTATTTCCTTTTATGTCCCGAAAAAAAGATGTCTGGATTAATAAATAAAGTGAATAGAGTAAAGGAAAGTGATAACACGAGTGAAATAGGTAGTTATAGGAGGTTCATGAATTAATACGGTAGGTACGCTTGTTTTAAAACCTCGGGCATTTGTGTTTTGTTTTGTTATTCAATTCACAAAGTATTTTATTTATTTGTGTAGATAAAAAAAGTATATTTACAATCACAAAACTAAATGGAAACACAAAGTAGGCAAATGTAATTAAAATACTGGAGGCGGGCAGCCCTATCGCATGTTTACGTACCGCGCGGCTGTAGGCATTTATTTCTAAAATATGGCTTAGTTATTCTACCGTCTACCGTGGTGTGGGTGTGGTAATTGTGATGGAATCTTTCAACGTTATTTTCACCAACTTCAAGACGTTCGATTAACTTAAAAATTTGCACTCGTATCAAAGACCGATGACAATACAATAATTTAGTATTATGGAGCTGATCTGATGATGGAGCAAGCAAAAGCGTGGGGCGCTTTTGTGTGTACTTTTAATTAATTTAAACAAAGCGCTCCACTCTTTTTGTTTTAATAATTGGAAAGAAGTGACAAGCTGCATTGGTACTATCGTATCGTAGTCAGTTTAATTATTTTATAATTTTTAGTTCGTGTAAACAGCGTGTTTTTTTTTTAATACATATTTTATTTTTAACTAAAATTCACAAAAGTTAAAACCAACCTGTAGTAGGTTGGTTTTAACTTTTGTGAATTTTAGTACTACTAAGGATTTTTTCAAACAACCACATGAAAAATAATTCAATACCTATTTAATTGGCAAATGGAAATTGAACTAATTCAGTAAAACCATATTATTTGTAACCTCTTTCAGTACTAAGGTATACTCCCACTCTGAAATTGTTTGTTAATGGTTCATTAACGTTTATGAACGTCTGTTGACTGGGCTTTAGACATTAAACTGAGAGGGTTTAAGTAATAACAGTTGTTAATGAAATAAGTAGGTAATTTTATTGTCTTGCGAATAAGGTCTAAGGTCTAGGACTTGATTACATAGGCAGTACATAATTATACAGAGCCAGAGCAGTGGTGGCCCAGTGGCAACGGCCCCGACTTACGAGTTGTAGGTCGTGGGTTCGAACCCGAGCAGGCGCTTTATTTTGTGTAAATAATTTCATCACCACTGCTCTCAAAACGGTGAAGGAAAACATCGTGAGGAAACCGGCATGTCTTAGAACCAAAAAATTCGAAGACATGTGACATCTACCTACTCGCACTGGGCCCGCGTGGTAGATTACTGTAGCCCACTCCCTCTCACAGAGAGGAGGCCTGTGTCCCAGCAGTGGGAACATTAATACGCTGATGATGATGATGACATAATTATACATACGTCTAACGTCCTGTGACAGCCCATGAGACAAATAGACATATTGCATAATCAATCTGCCTAGCCTTATCCCAACTATGTTGAGATCGGCTTCAAGTATAACCAGATGCAGCTGAATATCAGTATTTTACATGAAGCGACTGCCTATCTGACCTCCACAAACCAGCTACTGAGTAACATGATACCCCTTGGTAAGACTGGTTCTCAGACTTGGGTTTCTAACTGACAGTAACGACTGTCAAAGATCTTCGGCCGGGACAAAAGGCTTAACGTACTTTCCGAGGCACGGAAGTGTCTCTTTACGTTGTGGATACCACCCATCTACGACCCAATCGCGGCAAGTGTAGCTTATCCTTCGATAGTGCGCTAGTGCTTAACGTGCGACTGTTATCAGTTAGCCACGAGCCCCACAAATACACATATTTCCTGTAAACTTATTTCACCATATAGATATTTAATCCTAGGATTCAATTCTTCAAACGAAAAGAACCGTATGGGATATTGGCAATATCGGGGCTCAGCCAAATAACCTCTAGCTGTATATTATGCTCTTCATGCCTTCAAAAGCCAGTCTTATTTGATACTGAGGACTGGCATAGTTGTGCGATGGGACATGAGTCGATTTCTGTATTAGATCAAGTTTCATTCCACACAATGAGAGGAATGTAGAGTATGAATGTGTATGAATGCGTTTCATTTCACGTATGCGTACACATTCATACTATAATTATAATTAAAAAAACAACGGGTGGCACTCCGGGAGTGCCGGCAGAAGTGAAAACTTGAACATTGTGTATTTTTGAATATTTTGGAATGGTTAAGGAATAATTTCGCACGAATTGGTTTATTTATCTATAAAAGTAGTATATTTATTTATTTTCAAAATAATGTCTAAAAATAAACAATTTATTTAAACACTTTTCATGAAGTATGTTTTTTGACTGCTTTTTTTTACTCTTTCAATTTCTTACCTCGCAATCTTTACGTAATGTCAAAGACTATTTATTTTGATATTTCCTTTGTCGGTTGCTAGGCAACTGATCTTACGGCACGTTCTGACGCGAGTTCAAAATTTTCTACCCATCCCAAAAAAGTGCACAACGCCGCTAAAGAAGTTTTCACTTCAAAAAATATAATATTATGTGTAAAATAACACTACTGTTAATTATCTTGTAAAAATTAATGTTTTAATGGCTAAAACCCGCAAAAAACGCGCGGAAAAATCCCTAGAGTACCGCTACGCGCGGCTTATCGCGATATAATTTGACCCACGCTAAATGGAAGCGTTCGGATACCGGCTCTATTTAGTGCCTGCAGGACTTGACCGGAATGTAAAATTATCCGAGGGGATTGGCGCTGGTAGCCGAAATACAGGTTTTGTCTAGTTCGGCAACAGTTGCTTGACTCATTTGTACTCAAAACTAGCCTAGGTTTAGTTTGTAAAACAATCTAGATTTATTTATTTATTCGTGCACTACTAGCGCGTGGTGATGGTAAAGTAACTCACCAATTTATGAGCGCCATTTGCACCATGAATGCATAAGTTTGACTTTCTCTTTAGTTTGCAGAAAAGTTACCGAATAAACAGCTGGAACTTCCTCAGTATATTATGTGAACGCCACTTCCCAACTATTTGAATGTTACCCTGTGTTTTTCATTATAACTACGTGATTTTCGTCCTTTATGACTTTTGAAAGTTTTTTGGGTTGTTCTTTCACGCTTTTTGTGGAAATTATGAGTGAGAAGAGTAGTGGTGGCCCAGTTTTAACGGCCCCGACTTCAGGTGCTTTACTTTGTGTAAATAATTTCATCACCACTGCTCTCAAAATGGTGAACGAAAACATCGTGAGGCAACCGGCATGTCCTAGAACCAAAAATTCGAAGACATGTGACATGTACCAACCCGTTTTGGGCTAGCGTGGTAGATTACAGCCCACTCGAAGAGAGGAGGCCTGTGTCCCAGCAGTGGGAACATTACCATAGGCTGATTATGCTAACTATCTACCCGCATTACGAAAATACCATTAGGACCTTACAATACTGCCTACCCCCCAGATCCAATTAATGCATATCTGAATATAAATCTCGTAAAAATTTATAACTAGAATCGAAAATTTGACCTTTTAAACATTTATAACGAGAATCGAAAGTTCTGAGTTCTTAGTTATAATGACTAGCTTTAAGTTAGTCTACTTGTAAAACTTATGAGTACTTATTTCTTAAATTGAAAAAGTTAGGTACTTATGTGAATATAATGCGTGGGTAATATTGAAATGAAGCTAAGTATAAGTTCAATATGGTTTTTGTTTGTGGTTTAGATTAGATAACAGTACATCGATTTACCGAAATAGTCCCTTTTTACCCGACTACGGCAAAGCCAAAGAAGGGTTATGATTTTAACAGACTATGTATGTAAATGGAATGGTCTCAATGAATATGTTATAGATAGATGTTGTACAGGGCCTGCAGAAAGTTATTTCGGATCTGTATGTAAGTGCATTTATGATTTGTTTTTGTAAACGTACGACAAAAATAATAATTTAAAGTATCTCATAACGACAAAGCCCGAAGAATTGCCAAACTTAAGTGGCGGTGGGCAGGTCACATTGCTCGCAGAACAGATGGCTGATGGGGCCGTACCGGAAGACGTAGCGTTGGAAGGCCTCCCACAAGGTGGACCGATGACTTGGAGAAGGCCGCAGGAATCCGCTGGATGAGAAAAGCACAGAACCGGTCAAAGTGGCAGTGCTTGAGGCCTATGTCCAGCAGTAGACGTCTTTCGGCTAAAATGATGATGATGATCTGACAACGTTAAAACCAAAATGATTTTTTCTTCAAGAACAGTTAGAAAATCTGTCTAAATAACAATACAATCAAAATCTGCCATCATCCGTACCCTAATTACGTATTATACACAATCAATTTGTTTTGAAACAGATTACTAATCCATTGCTTCATAAGTTCGAAATTTAATTCTGCTCTGCAACGTAATTATCGCATTGAATGTTGTTGAACTGTCAAAATGAAACAAATGATCGCTATCGCATTGCTTCTGCAAGATAGGTAATAACCCTGCGGGTCTACCTATATAAACCAATAATAGCCTTAATATCTTCAACAACCAAAGATTAATAATCAATAACTTCTTAACCCCACCAAGTTGTCAACCCCTGAACGTGTTCCAACTTGTATTTTATGACGTCACAACACGAGCCTTCTACAATATAACGTCACGTAGCGTCTATAAAGCAACACTATAGATATTAAAGCCTATAATAAGTTTTGTTGACGCTGTTGCTATGGCACCTCGAAGGGAAGTCGGTAGTTTTTAGGGTTCTGTAGCTCAAAAGGAAAAAAACGGAACCCTTATAGGATCACTCGTGTGTCTGTTTGTCTGTCCGTCTGTCACAGCCAATTTGCTCCGAAACTAATGGGCCGATTAAGTTAAAATTTGGTAAGTACACATAATTATGTATTTCTGTGACACAAACTCGGACGCGTAACGTAAATAAATAAATTTTGAATATAGGGTCACTTATGAAATGAAAGGGCTTGTTGCGAGCATCTCAATAATTTTTTTTTACAATTTTATAATAAACACATTTAAACATATTTAAGAGGGATGCGACAAGGTAGCCCGCGAAATTCAAATGTTCTTAGGTTTTTTGCAATTTGCAGGTCAGTGTCAGATTGTATCTTGATTAAAATGATTTCTACATTTATATTTACCATAGGGATGTCGACGGGATAAAAAAACTATGTAGTGCGTCGGTCAGATAATAAAAAAATAAAACTGCTTTCAGACCAGCGCGATTAGTCGCGCGACGCGACACCGGTTATTGTTATACCGTGAAGTTTTGTATTGTTCGTGTCGCGTCGCGCGACTAATCGCGTTGGTCTGAAAGCAGCTTAATGGTTTGGTATTACACATTAAAGTTGGGGAGTGGGGGGGCTCGCTACGTCACAAGTCAGTATAAAATTGACCAGGGACTGACGTCATATATTGCCGGAATCTTTTGATTACGTAAAAAAAGAAAAAAGACGTGTGCAATATTTTTTTTATAATTTAAACGAAAATATCTCTATTGATATGGTGGACATATTAATATTCTATTACGAAAGACTAGTCAACTGAAAAATTTATTCCTTTACATCTTGGGCTCAAAGCTTCACAATAAAATGTTCGACAATATTAAATTATTCTTACAAGTAAAAACACTCAGTTTTGTCAAATATTCAAAATCATTTATTCAAATTAGACTAAAGAAAGCTTTGTGATTTTTCCTACTTTAGATTTTTGTTTGAGATTTGAATCCGTACTGATTGCGATTGGGTTTGGAGTTGGAATTAAACCAGTATCTGATTCCGATAGATTTGCTTTTGACTTTTTTTTACAATGTGGTCGATGCTGGAAAACGCCTAGAAGAGCTGGCCGAAGAATTTACGAGAATGACAATGACGTAACTGGACATTTTGACATAAAATTAAATTAACTCTGAATTGTAATAACATTTAATTTGCATAATTGTGGCAGCATTTACATCGCAGATACAAACTACGCGTCAAAGACCTGACGTCACACAAATCCTGCATCGCGCATATAGAGTTTACCGCGCGAACGACATATCCTATACTAATAAATGAGCAATATTTGTGTGTATAATTTGTAATTACATTCGCGAAAACGGCTCTAATGATTTCAATGAAAGTTGCAATATAGACGTTTACGTGGGTAAAAAATCGATTTAGCTAAGTCTCATTTTTGAGAAAATTAGTTTTCTTTATTTGCTTTATTAGTTTTCTTTATTTGTTAAAATTAGTTTTCACTTAGGTACTGTTTAAAGGAAACGCACTGTTGAATTTTTAACTTTCGTCGCTAGACCGAACGTTGAAAATCCAACGAGCTTTTATTTAGGCATTGATTTAGGATTTTAGGTGTCACCTCTTATTTGTGATAACGGGTATTAGAGTCCTTTATAAAGACACTGAAAGGAAAGTGTCCAGGGGCTTGCAATATGTACTTTAAGTACTTTTCTTTGCTTCTTTTTGCTTGTCTAAAAAATCATGGAGGACTAGAGTCATCTACTCATCATGAAATTCAACACGCTTATCGCAACACGGTTATTTAATGCGCAAAATGGAAGCTGTACCAAAAATATGTACTATAAGGCAGAGACATCTACGCGAAATCTTTTACCATGGATTCAGTACATGATTCTGAAACCCCCTGCGTTGAAATTATTCGTCGGTTATTAAAAAAAAACTACCATTTCATAGAAAGATGCAATACCTACGCACGCGGTCAAAATATATGGAATAGTAGATAATTTAATTAACAACCAATCCATTCAACAGTTTTCGCGTTAATTTCTCCTGCCACCCTGTATTAAGCAGCCCCATGGTAAGGTTTCTCCAGTATCTAATTAGTTGTCCAAACTGTCGAAAACAATAGGAAAGCGCAACCATAAAATATAGTTTGTAACAAATAATATCAGCACCGCCATTTCTTTCATATAACAAACAAAAGTTATGAATCTATTTTTATGGAAAAATATTATGTCACTTTGAAAAGTTTGAAACTTTTTGTTGTCAAAATATTTTTTGGTATAAAAGACTTTGCTTCCAAATTATCAGAATTTGATTCTAGAGAATCTTTATTGTGATTGTCTGCCGATATTTGCTTGAATGAAATTTGTTCTGTCATTGGTATATTATATTTGTATTGGTTTTATTTCTTCACATACCAAGACTCCTCCGTGCCTCGGAAAGCACGTTAAGCCGTTAGTCCCGGCTGTCATTTGTGGATCTTTGACAGTCGTTATGAGTCGTCAGAAGCCCGAAAGTCTGACACCAGTCTTACCAAGGGGTATCGTATTACCCAGTTACTGGGTTGTGGAGGTCAGATAGGCAGTCGCTCCATGTAAAATACTGGTATTCAGCTGCAACCGGTAAGACTGGAAGCCGACCCCAAGATAGTTGGGAAAAGGCTAGGAAGATTGGAAGATTGATTGGTATATTATATTTATTGGCGTGATTTTACTTTTGTTGCTTGGTCACGGTTTTTTTCTTTATTTTTCGGTGACGTTAATGGCTAACCTGATATCAGAGTTTGTATGCCGTCCATGGTCCATCTCTCAGGCATACCGGTTTCCTCACGATGTTTTCATTCACCGTTTAATATCTAAAAAAAATATGTTATGTGACTAGTCTTAAATATGTATATTAATTATGTGCATATAGCAGCACGCGTATTATGGGCTCTTTCTACCTCTACTCTACAAAGAATAGACACATCTCTTTCTACATATATATAGTAGTTCTTTACTTCACCTTTGCAATCGCTCCGTAGAAATATTTCTACAACCTGTCATTTGTCTTTCGCTTCTTCCGTTTCTACGATGGTATTTATATGGTAAAACTGATGACATTGACATACTTTTCCCCAATCAATTTGATTTGTTGCTAGAATCTACTTCCAAACACAATATACAAACTTGATTATTTCTAGCGAAGTGTTTTCTCAAGCAAAATATGTTTATTTTCCTGTTACATAAATATTACTTGGACGACAGCGTTACAAGAGTTTCATCATTTTACGAAGGTCGTCATATTGAGAAGATTGATTTAATTTTATTTATCTATGCTGTTTCATTTTTCACTTTCGAGCTCTTTTTTTTACTGATGCTGTTATTTTGTTAACAAGATTACCTACGTTATCAAGTATTTTTTCGTCCATCGCCCTATATATCTTAATCTGTGCTTTATACAGTACTCAATATTATATACAGTAGGTACTATGGTAATTGATAGTCAAAACTCACAATAACTCACTTGTCCCCATGAACTAGCAACTTCAGAAAGTCAAGCAATCAGAACACTGTTTTTCTTAGCACCAACTCGAATACAAGACAAACTCGTAAAAGAACTGACTTGCAAGTTTACTCGAAGTCATTACAAGCCCCGAAGTCAGCTGTAAAGGCACTCCTGCATAGTGCCAAGCCAATAAAACTTAGTGTCGAGAGGAAAATCAAATAAGAGCCGACGACACTTTCCCTGAACACAATAAATAAAATCATAATGAAATAACGACACTCGGAACCTTTCTAAGAGTAATAACTCCGGCCCCTTTGAGACCAATGAAGCTACAATTTTATCTGTAGTGATATTTTACGGGCAACTTGCTTTGTTTAGTGTTGAAAGCCTTTTGGGAATGGTTTTGGTTAAAACAACCAAGAGACTGGAAGATAATGTTTTGGTTAAAGTTTACGCAAGCAGCTTTAGAGCTCTAGAGTCTACGTGAGAAATTTTGAGGTTACCGAAAGTTCTTGGTAACGATATAAAGGTATACCATTTGTCTGAAATATGTTGATAATATAGCAGCCGGTAGATAAGCTTTGCCTTCTAAACCGCAACAAAATTGCTAGCATTATTACATGGGTTACTGACTGTTGCGGATGTTAAAACAGTAACCGCTATACTTATATCTGAAAATATTATATTCATAAGTTAACGTTGTAACTTGTGAGGATTACTTTGATCATCTTCGTTATTGATGTTGCTGAAAGAGAGAAGTCAAGAATGCTTATATATTCTGGGAGCCAGTTAATTGACTCAGGCTAATAAACTACAATAGACGACGTATATTTAGTAAACTAATCCGCTTAACTGTTTTTAAAGAATCCTAAAAAACCCTGTAAGAAATCGACGTGTTTCACCTCTCAACGAGGCATCCTCAGGATGACGATTGACTTGTTGCGAACCCGGACACCAGTTGTTACCACGACAAGCGCCGAACGCAAAGTGAAACTTTCAAGTTTCACTGAGCTTTTTTTTTTGAGTCACTTTGCGTCAGTTTATTCTGGGAAACTGACGTAGGCAAACTGTGTCAACAGGCCTATTAGCCTGAAGCAAGAAACTGTAGCAAACCATCAAAGATAAAAGCCTTCAAGACATTAATAACCCATTACTTAGCACTTAGTGCAAACACAACGCGAAAACCATCTTCCTAAAAGTTTGTCAAGTGTCATTTCTGTATATCCCGCGCCGCGGTGTGGGACCCGCGAAATGCTTAAACTTCCAACGAAACACCCGGAGATGACCCGAAAGTTCTTTTTACTATCGTTATAAAACCTCTGGTCATAAATTGATATCTCTCTGGTTCAAACTTTCGAAGTTACACCGCAAAACCTCTTCGGAATTTAGCCTTAGATACCTGTTCTGACTTTTATATCTGCCTTTCTAATTTGACGGAATCACCATTCCTTGGATGGAAGTTTCATTCAGCCTATTTTCGGGTGTCTATTATTTTCTATACTCGTGGAAGATTAATTGGCTAAGTCTTGAGAGCAAGTCTTTGTCCGTTTTTAGGAACGGCGTAAATATCCGTTGTGGGGTGTATTAATAATCTGCAAAGTACGAGTAATCAATTATATCAGATGTTTGATTGTTTTCTGCTCCGCAAATAAATTGTGGGTTAATTCATTCGACATCTGAAGCAAATGATTAGCAACGGTTGTTTGTAACAGCTGACGATACGATGAGAATGAGCGATTGTTTCCAGATGCTATTAATTATTCCGAAGTGCTAAAATACATAAACTCACGCCTTTTTCAAATAGGTGTAGGCAGAAACTATAGAACGTCACCTGCTACGTTCCTTATATCCTCCTTTTTAACCGACGCCCAAAAAGGTTATATGTTCGGAGCGCGTCAAGCGTATGTATTTTTTTAAAATGGTTGGCCACCGATTTTTTCGTCAATTGTAGACCGATTTTGAAAATTCTTTTTTAATTTGAAAGGGTTTGCTCTCAAGGTAGTGTCATATAAATTTTATTAACTTTGCTTGTATATTTTTTGAGTTAGCTTCAATAATAAGTATTTTTTTCCACTTAGCCTATGTGGATGATATGATGATAGTCTCCTGTCACTGTTATTTACATGGTAGTGGTATCCTAATTTTTGTGGGTACCACAACTAAACCGTGAAAAATAAAAACTTTTTTGTAAAAATAAATACTTTAATTTCGGTTGTAGGTAGGAGTGGGCGTTGCGACGACGAACCGTTTCCAAAGACCGTTTTATGTTCTGCGACGATGGAACCGTTTTACGTCCTGGGTTCAAACAGTCTTCGTTGCACAAACCAGTCTTCGAATTATTCAGTGCGATTCTTTATTTTACGTCTTTGAAAATACAATCGAGAACGCAATGATAAATGATTCAACGAACGGAACAACACGAGTAGACGAATCGTCGTCTTCGAACGACCGAACGGAACGCGACAAGTAGTAGACGGACGGACGACGAGTCACTCGTCGTTCGTCGTCGTCGTTTACAAAACAGTCCTTGCAATAAAAAGTGAACTTTATACCAATGATATAGAGTCGATAATATATTACCAGTTGTCAATGCGTCTCGTTCCGTTTCTTTGCAAAACAGTCCTTACAATAAAAAGTGAACTTTATATCACTGATATAAAGTTCACTTTTTACATACAGTCGCCATGCGCAGTTTTTACTGTTTAGTAAACCATTCACACATTTTAAATCGTTGATAGTTGAAGTTGAAACTAAGAAACTGCAACTATATGACTCGACGAGAACGTCGGGAACGTCGAAAAGACGACAACGACGAGAACGTCGAAAAGACGGCAACGCAATTATTCTTCGTCTTCAAACCAGTTGCAACGACGACCGTTTCTTGATTTTTCCGTTTTCGAGACGACGAAAACGGTTGCGTTTCGTCCGCGAAAAATTCGACAACGACCCACCACTAGATGTAGGTGGCAAAAAACGAAAATTCAAAACCAAAGACAACGACTTTCGAAATTAAAGTAATTTTACACTTTGTAGTGTTTTTTTGGAAGTCGGTTGTTTTTAGGGTTCCGTACCCGAAGGGTGACAAACGGAACCCTGTTCATAAGCCTCCGCTGTTCGTCTGTCTGTCAGCGAGCTCTATCTCATGAACCGTAATAGGTAGGCAGTTGAAAATTTCACAGATTGAGCATTTCTATTGCCGCAAGAGCAACAAATAATAAAATTAAAAAATTAAAGGGGGTCGCCATACAATAAAATTAAATTTTGAAAAAAAAATAATCTGACCCTGGCATGTGGGGTATCATTTTCTAGAGCTCATCGAGTAGAGAATAAATATAATTTTTATTTGTTTTTATCTTCAAAAATGATGAATTAGGGGGCCGTAGAAGTTGTCTGTTTTAGATCATTTTTGTACGAGCTCTATCTCAACAACTAAACAAATTAGGAATTTGAAACTTGTGTGTATCATGTAACAAATACTGTTTATAATCAACAAATACTAAAAACGCCGATTCATAACGTATGTTATATAATATGGGCGATTTTCTGCAACTTAAAATAATAATTTTGTATGTCATGCTAATATTATGCGATATAAATTCCACAGATAACTATTTAATAGTCGGAGTAATGACATGGAATTAGTAAGTACCTACTATCATGGCAGCAAATACTATTTCGATCATTTAAATTTCGATCATCCAAAAAGGTCTACAAAATAAACTTTCTTCACATGATTTTAAAACCGGCCAGTATTTTTTGAGTTTAAGAACTTTATCGACTTTTTTCAAAGTATCCCTAGACGGTGTTGATGTGTGTACCCACATGTGTACCTCATGTTAAAACTACACTTCAATAGACAATATATTCAGTAACATTGAAATGAATGCTGGCACATACAGTGTACTATTCAGTTACCTTAAACCGTTGTGGACACAATTTCATATTGAGAAAAATTATTGGTGTAAAAATATTCGGTCACGGCGGCCAATCTCAACGGAGACTGGCCTTCGGCACGGGAGATATCATAGTGCACAAGTGTGTGCGCAGACACGAGTGCACTCTCTCTTCCCTCACTCTCATAGTCCGATGGGATGTGTAAAAATAATAAGTAAGAAGTAATAGATTTCTGTATGACTATCAAAAATAACATAAATAAATACCTGTATTGACCCGTGCGTTTGCACTGGCGACACCACGACAAAACATGTTGAAATCTCTAGTTCCTGTCAAACATTATGCATGAAAAATTGACAGACAATAGAGATTCCAACATGTTTTGTTGTGAATGTTTCGCCAGTGCAAACACACAGTTATAATTAAAATTTGGCGTACTACTTACATTCTATTTTGTACAGTATAGTCTGATGTAGCAAGAGAAATCCTTTTATTTATAAGTAACTAGCTTTACCCGGCCTGGCTTCGCACGGTTAGCACTAAGTACTTATCTACGGCGCATCTACCTTTCCTAATTACCTATTTCTACCTAATTACCTACCCTACCATTCTTACCAGGGTAGGTAGGTACCTAACCTACCCTACATATCTACCTGCTTACCTACCATATATACCTATTTATACCTACTAATACTATGTTAGTAGCAAATAAATAACTTTGACTTTAGTTAATGCATGTTACTGGATAAAGTTAACTTAATATTTTTCTCTTAAAATATATGAAATATACTCCTACACCTATATTTTAACACAACAACATTTTTTCATTAAAATTAGACAATTTCTTTACAAATCTTTGTTTTTTTATAGCGCCTCTGTTGTTACCTTTACAAAAGTATTACAAAAATTCATAGTGTTAAATCTTGTACGACATGGTATGGAACCCTTCGTGTGCGAGTCGGACACTCGCACTTGACAGATTTTATTTCTATGTCCACGTAGGTACATTTGTGCTTTTGTTTATACAACCGCGCCAGCTTCGAGTACCTTTTTGAAGGACATCACCAACAAAAATATATATGGCATCCCTTAATTCTTTCTCTCAATATAACCGAATCATCTAAGCATTCTATCTTTTATTTTTACTACATCTTCTTTTAAATAACTTAAAATATTAACAGAATACGGTTTGGTCATAGAAATACCCGGGCTATGACTGCGGAGACCTTCAAAGGGGTCAGGCACCTACTCGTAGTCACGCATGCATGAAAAGATGAATGAATGTGGAAAATGCGAGAGTGGTGTGAAGGACACGTAGCATACGTTATTTCCGCAAACCCATGGAAAACTGTATGGGTTCGTGTAGGTATGTTGTGTTATTATGTCATAAAATGTTGATACTGTAATACCCAAACATTTTCGGTGTGATTTACAAAGGTGAGACAATTTGATATTTTTTCCATACATCTTTCGGGGCGGTTCTACTCCACTGTTTGACATTGTACATTCAAAGTTTAACATAATATCATTTGGTCTCATTATTAATTTTGTCTGTACGGAAACATAATAGTAAAATAAAAAGCCACTAAAAAGTTATGAGCCAACAAAGATTCGTTTTTCTTGCTAATTTTAACGCAACTTTGGGCGTAAATAAATAATAAAAGAAGTGAAAGAAGTGTAAGAAAGATCTCCGAAACAAAATCCGTACCGACACAGCACAATTATCGAAGATTTCAATAAATTTTATTTGTAATTGATATGCAGAGATTTTTTCATAAAACTAGATTTTCCAAAAGACTTTTCGTAATTTTTTACGCGCTCGATTCAATAAAATAGTTCGGAACGGGGTTTGTGTGCGTGCGAACTAGACGTTGTCCATGTAGAACAGCTTCTAACTGCTCATCACTGATACTATCTCTGTCGGACACGATGCCAGGTGAGACAGCGTGGTTTTTGGCCATGCCCTCCAGTGAATTCGAGCCCGCGACTAGCTCCATCTTAATGCCAAACTCCTGCCTGCTTATCTTTCTGTCTCCACAATACAAATTAAACTGATTATAGAAGGGTTTGACGCAGTATAATTAGTAAGTCCCAGCGCCCGGCTCCGCTTCGCACGGTTTTTCGAGTTAACAAAACAGAGATTTCTTTATTATATTTAAGTTTAATATTAATGTATTATACACATAAAACTTCCGGAATACATTTTCTAAATTATGGTGAAAACTGTGTAATTTGGAAAAATAACGCGGTCACACAGACAGACACGAAAAGCGACGATTAATTTATCATATGTATAGATATAGAAATACTATAATTGTAAAGTGATAGAGACTAAACAGCAACTGAAAATTGTGGGCCATTTTTGAGCATTCGGCATAAGAATATAATAGCATAGAATACTCAGTATTATGTACACCGTACGAATTACAGATATAAATGTAGTAATTTTACATAGTTTGACAAAATGAGCGGTCACATCGCTAAAACGTCATCATCAATGAGTGGTCTCATCGCTAAAACGTCAATATCAATGAGCGGTCTCATCATCAAAACTTTATCATCCATCATCATCGACATTTAACTGTAAAATATCTACATCACGTGACACGCACTTTATGAAAACGTCTTCACAAGCTAATCAATAGACTTGGGCATATATGGGATCTATCTACCCTCGGCAGCCATAAAAGTTGCGCCTGGGGACCATCAAATGTTAAATTCATTTCGCACATATCTTGATACGGGGTCTTAGATAAAGATAACAAGGTATCAATGACCTTTGATAACAAGGCTCTTTGTATATTGTTTCAGTTATTAGTAATATACTCGTAAATTGGGTTTGGCATTTTGGTTCTATGATAGTTTCTTTAATGGTTATTGTTTCTTTATGATTTTGGTCCATAATACATCACGCCTTCTTCCCATCATCGGGTAGGCAGAAACTACATAACGAATGATCTCACTATGAAAGAAAGAAAGAAAGAAAAATAGGTTTATTCATCACAGAAACACGTGCATACAAAAAGACATGAGTAAAAAAAAAATAGAGAACAGAAATAGTGCACGTCATGACTGTGATAAGAAGGCTTCCACTCAGCATAATGCTGTACTATGGGGGACCCACAGCACAGCGCTGATTTAGTTTAATATAATATCCCCCTTAGTGCCCCTTACTAATAAACGTTGTATATTGCCTGTATAGTTACACAACGCTTTGTCTTCTTTCGAATGTCAAATTACTGACGACTGAAAGAGAGAAATCGGTGTGTAACTATACAGGCGATATACAACGTTTATTAGTGAGGGGGTAAGTAAGTCTTTACGTAACAATTTTTTGTGAATATTTTAGTTTCTTTTTTTTTATGGGAACGCCCTTCGTTTGCTAAACACAACAATAATGTCACTGACAGCTCTTGAACGCGGTTCAGATGTGTTGGTCGCGTTCAGCTTCATTGGTGAAATTCGCCCTAAATGTGTATGGCTAAAATACACGTATACTACAACCAAATCTTTCGATTATTAGAAAATCTGCGTTGCTATGTTATGTTATGATGTAGTTCGATCTGTTATGAGAGCATTACATGAACTTTGTTCAACACCAGTATGAGTTAAATCCGGCTTTGTTTTTACTATTTATTAATTTATTGGATCGCCAACAGAGGCTACACAATTGCATGTTAACATAAAGAGGGACACAAACAGAAATCAAAGTAGGTAGGCACAACAAGTTGGACCAGCTATCTAATTACGCAACACATTTTCGTAAAGGATTCCGATTAATTTGTTTCATTTTGACAGTTTAACAACATTCATTGCTTTATTTACGTTGCTAAGCAGAATTTATTTTCGAACTTTTGAAGCAATGGATTAGAAATCTGTTTCAAAGTGATTCAGATTCCGATTGATCGTGTATTACGTAATTAGGGTACTGGACGAAGACATTAAAATAAATCAATATACAATATACGAAAATCATAGTAAGGAAAATAAAATGAAAACCAAAACAGTTTAGTAAGGGTACAAAATAATACAAACAAAAATAAATACAAATACACGTCACTTTAACTTTTACTTTTGCAGATGGAAATAAATCCTTTGAATAAATGATTCGAAGTTCATTCTAAGAAAACTTAGAATTTCTGATTTATTTCGTATTGTATGTATGATTGTTTACTGTTCTTGTGTAAACAACTACTTGCAAAATTCGAAAGAACTTTCAGTTTAACGTTCGCACGGACGTAATAAAAACGCGGCGACTTTTTCGGCTTAATTCAGCCAGTTCATTCTAGGAAAAAAGCTGAGAGGTATCAAGGGACACCCGGATGGAACGAAGTTATGGAATGAACCTCACAAAGGCATGCTACTAATTAGTACCTGTGGACGCTCACAGATGGCGTTATAATCAAAAATTAAAAGTGTCGTTACAACTTTTGATCCCAATTTTTTCCGTCTAGCCCCCTTTCGCAACGAACTTCGTTCCAACAATAAATTAATATTGGCTTTCCATTGAAGTTCATGTGTACTTACGATATTTGATCTACATTCTACATATGCGCGCTTCAACATAGAAGAATCGACAATTCAAAATTGAACTTCATCGTAAAGGTACCCATTCCGTACCCGACCGCAGGAGGCAACTGCAGGCGTCATTTCGCCGCGACACGACTGGTTTCTATGAATTTCTATGAAATACTCTCCGTAGCTAGCGACACATCGTTGACAGCTACGGGCGAGTGACAGACGACACGTGCAGCCCGACCGCAGACCAGTAGTGCCGCCACCGCTCGAGCGATAACACGTTTTTCTATCTTCTTTCTACCGACTGGAATACGGGCTGCTGCCGCCTGCGGTCGGATTCGGAATCATGACAGCAGCGATATGATGCCGCGACTTGTTGCCGCGACACATCACCTGCAGGGCTGCAGTTGCCGGTCTGCATGAGTACGGAATCGAACCTTAAGTGAAAAAAAAGGTATGGTAATATTGGAAAATAAAAGAGCTGTTACTCAGCACTTTGTAAAATAATTTCTGGAAGCATTTTCCTGCCCTATAAATTTTTACGTTTTACTCAAAAGAACTGCTAGTGGTACCCTCGTTAGAGTGGCTTTTTCCAGCAATTTATTTCATTTTTTTCTCTCTCTATTATTACGATCAATTTCGTGTTCCACGTGTATAGACACCGAAGTAGATACTTTTTAACTAATACCCAATTTCACTGTTCAGAAGTCTGGAGCCTGTTCTGAACTTTGATAGACTTTGTTCAATGGCTCAGAAATGTAAGTCTGGCTGAAATTTTGCATTTCAGCAACTTTACCTTTTGGTAAACTTTTTAGAGGTCTTTTTGTGCGTTCATGTTCATAAAAGGTCTTTCGATTCAGTTATTAAAGAATGTTGAAATTGCTACGAGTGACTACATAACATATAAAATAAGAATTATTCAAGTGTAAAGTAACATTATGATTTACATTAATTACAATCGAGGAAAATTTAATTCTAACTGTAATGTAGACCTGCCTGGTCTAGGTTTATAAAAACCTTTGTTTCAGGCCATCAATTTACATCAAACATTTAAAAAGAAGACAACAATAGAAGCTAAATTAAAAAGAAGATTTTCAATGACTTACAAGAGTAACTGAGTATATTATTTATTTTACAAACAGGAAAATAGAATATAATTATACAATATCATGTACCTAGAGAATAATTTTAGGAGCAGCCGTTTGGGTAATAGCAGCTTAAAAAGTTACAGTAAAACTATGGGTTGTACATTGTTTTATAGAAAATAGTTTTATAGAATTTCGTTTCACATAAAATTTTTCATATATTATCATTTCACAGAATAATCAATACGCAGAATACTTACTTTGAATAAACTTTAATCATTGATTTTTGTTACAAATAAAATTAAAAGTTTCGATATTCATATCATAGAATAACAAATCAAATATTCTTTATTCTCATACTAGTTAGTATAAAGCTTATTACCAAGAAAATCCCCAGTGCCCTATATTTTTGATACTGCAACCAATTTCGATGTGGCGCTCGCCGGCCGCTGCCGCGGCACCGCTCGCTCCGCTCGCTCGGCTCGCGCGTAGTTGGTCACAGTTCTAACCTAACCTAACCTATATGGTCGGAGTGCCCTAATAGTTATATTAAAAGACAATACACTACACACTCACACACACACTATATACCGTAGTATAGTTATATGAAAGCGGTTCATCTGTTGGAGTGCCCTAATCTTGATACTGCGACCAAATCCGATGTAGCGCTTGCCGGCCGCTGCCGCGGCACCGCTCGCTTCGCTCGCTCGGCTCGCGCGTAGTTGGTCACAGTTCTAACCTAACCTAACCTATATGGTCGGAGTGCCCTAATAGTTATTACTAGACACTACACTACACACACACACACATACACACACACACACACTATTGTTGTTTATAGCATAACGTCTATTCTTACATTTTCGTTGAAATAACTGAACAAACAATATTCGTTAAAAAATAATTCTACTGTTTGATAAGTTTGTTAAATAAAAAAATGTGATTAAAAATTCATTGAATTGTGTTTCTGTGAAATAATGTTTCATCCAAGTAAATAGTTGTTGAAACAATAATATTCGAAATAAAAATATAAGAACTAAATAAATATGAAACATTTTGGTGCGAAACGAAATTCTATGTAATTTCTGTCTGCGAAACAAGGTGACACCAAAACTATGGCATAGTTCAGAAACACGTAGTATGGTCGATACAGAGTTGAGTGAGTTGTTTCCCAGTCCAACTTTTAATAGACAGGGAAATTAATACATTATTATAAGGACTGCCTTATTTTGTAGCGGTAACACCGCCATATACGAACCACGCATCAAAGACATGACGTCACACAAATCCTGCAACGCGCAATTAGAGTTTACCGCGCGATCGACATAATATATAATTGTTACCCTTATCGTTATCAAAAAGATGTTTGAAAAATACTTGTATCATTCAACACCAGTGCATTTTATAATGATGTTAAATGATATAATTTAAATTATAACATTATACTCATAGGAACTTAATTGTGGCTCATGATATAAGTCTAGTTTTATTTAATTATCTCAAATTCTAATTCTTTTTTAACACAATCAAAGTATATCCGATATAGTAATAACAATTTTGCAGCGAGAAAAGTCAAAACATAAAAAAAGACGTGTGGCACTCGGGGACTGCCGCGGCAAAGCTATTGCATAGCATTTTTTATCAACTTATGCAATTGTAAAATATTAACCCGTATACAAGAAATAGCAATGATGACATTGACAGGAACTGTTATTCACATTTATAGTTTTTAAAACTTGACACAACGTAATGGGAACATCAAACTAATAAAAAGGTTTTAATTTAACTATTAATAGTCAAGGATCATTCGTCTAAGTAAATTTGAACTTTGTTGTCAAACAGTTAAACATAATATTCAATACAACACTCTCGTATCATTCGTCTAAGTAAATTTGAACTTTGTTGTCAAGCAGTTAAACATAATTTTCAATACAAAACACTCTCCTTAGGTTCAGGTATTTTCGTTACGGAATTTCTGGATTAGGTCTCCACGCTCAAGGCCTGCGATAGAAGCTATGCAATAGCTTAAAAACTCTATAATAAAAAAGTTGTAGCCATTAAAAAAAAATGCAAAACTTTAAATTGAAATTTCTCAAAACGAGCATTTTTTACTTGTAACACTTTTCACTGAGGGTACAGAATTATAACAAACTCCCGACATCAACTTTCGGGCAGTCGCCAGACACAACACCCGTCTGGTCAAAGGATCCTCCCTTTTATGGGTGAACTTTACACCTTGTTCCTCATACCTCTAAAATTAGTCTAATGGTCGCAAGCGCTACTGCTTAGCATGCGGTGCTGCGATCTATTCCCTGTAGGGTTATTACGTATCTTGCAGAAGCAATGCGATAGCGATCATTTGTTTCATTTTGACAGTTCAACAACATTCGATGCGATAATTACGTTGCAGAGCAGAATTTAATTTTGAACTTATGAAGCAATGGATTAGTAATCTGTTTCAAAACGAATTGATTGTGTATTACGTAATTAGGGTACGGTACCCTAATTACGTAATACACAATCAATTCGTTTTGAAACAGAATAAAATAGGAGGAGGTTCTATGTTTGACTTTATGGATGTTTTTTTTTTTTCTATCTGGAATTTCTTAGCATCAGCTCGGAGTCTGGAATTGTGCCCTCGCCCTCTATTACATGGGACTTAAACATAACTATCAAAATGCGATTGTACTATAGGTACACCTCTGCCTTTCTCCTCGGTGAATGCAGGTGTGATGTTATGTTATATATCGTCATTGACGCTACCGAAGCTATTTTGTGTCTTACCTAGAGGTTATAAGATATAGTTATGTTCATGAATTACAATATATTCCTTCGTGACATTTATTCCAATAACCAACCAACTCGTTCGCCTCGACATCGGATACCGAGCCAGGGAACCGTCCTAAGTTCAGCAATGGACAGTTATGAGCATATAAAAGGACATAGCAATCAATTTTCAATACAGCTACTCCATTCCACTTCCTATAATAAATGTTAGGAACATAAATCAAGCCTTTGAACGTTTCCTAATAAAACCATGGAGTCGAATGCACATGATTATAGTGAGGCATGTTGCCGCATAAATTATTTGGTGGATCTTGAATACTCTTGTTTATTATTTGGAAGACCAGACAGATATGTATTATCTAAGCAGTTTTGTATTGTTTTTGTATAGATACACACATTGCAGAATAAAACTGATTTACATCCATCATCTCGCAGTTCAGGCCCAGTTGAAAGCGGCGTCAGGCACTAGTTGTCTGGCATGTTTGCTGAACTGGGGGCATACTATGACGTGTTAAACCTATCATTGTTCCATTGTGAAAAAGGGATCATAATGTTATTCGTCTTGTACCTATTACTCCATCTCTCTTCGACACTGGAACAATCATGGCTTTAATACGTCATAGTACTGCCCCTGGCGCAGCCGCGAGGCACACATTCCTGCTAATTTCTTACAACGCATTTTTACACTTTTTATATGTTTTCTTTTATTTTTGAAGTGTGCACTTTTTTTGAGATGGGTAAAAACTTATTGATTGAACAGATTGTGCCGTAAGATTCGTTGCCTAGCAACCGACTAAGTAAATATCAAAATAAATAGTCTTTGACATTACGTAAAGATTGCGAGGTAAGAAATTTTACCCATATTGATGGGTAAATAAAAAGCAGTCAAAACATACTTCATGAAAAGTGTTTAAGTAAATAAATTGTTTATTTTTGTTACACTATATTTTGAAAATAAATAAATATACCACTACTAATAAATTATAGTACTTTCATACTGATAAATAAAACAATTCGTGCGAAATTATTCCCTAACCAATTCCAAAATATTCAACAATGCACAACGTTAATGTTCAAGTTTTTACTTCTGCCGGCACTCCCGGAGTGCAACCCGTTGTTTTTTTTTTTTACTTGTGTCATATGAGTATGTTGTTGTGTGTGCCTTTTAGCAGGTGCTAATTAAATGTTTTTTCTTCCTCTTCTTTTATTGTAGCCTATGCTCTGTATGGTTTTATCTTGACAAATTATGGCTGGGATTGAAAAGTATCAGTGGTTAACAACCTAAATACATTTCGTTACTGATCCGCCTGTAACCCAAGAAGGCCGCTGCAAACACGGCAAGATGGCGGATTTGAGATCCGTCTGACACCTAATGTTAATTCGGTGCCCCTGCCCATTCCAACTGCACTTTTTAGGACTTAATAGATGCCTCGGATTCTACAATAATCGTGGCCACCTACTGGGATCAAGTAATTTGAAAGTATGATGCCTAATTAAAACACATCGCTTGTGAATTATGGCGGAAAGTGCGTCCAAAATAATTACTAGGTGCAGATTCCATCCTCTTGTAAATTCCCTAATTTTGATCACAAATAGTGGCTTCATCCAAAAGCCAACTAATTTCTAATAATAGTTACCTGGAATTTTCCTAAAATAGGCTGTTTAGTTAAATTGGCATAGTGTTTTGAATGGCAGAGGTTGTGGCTACAATAAGGCCGCTGTTTATAAATACAAGGGTAACACTTAATGATGCTCAAATAGGAAGAGGGTAAAATAGACTTCTTCATTGTTTCCAATAATCAATCACGCTAGTATTCCACCAAGGGATAGAGATATACTTCGCGAGTGATGTTGTAATTAAGCACGAACCGCGAACCCGTTGAATATTATTGGTTTTGATTAGCAACATTGTATTTACTCTTGTTTTTTCTTCATTACAGATGTGAACTGCTTTCGTGACGGAAGAATTTCATCATAATTAACTAAGGTAAGATTTGAGTGTGTAATATGTGCGTCTTTTTCGGGTGACCACTGAAAATCAGCGCTGTGCTGTGGGTCCCCCATAGCACAGCATCATGCTGAGTGGAAGCCTTCTTGTCACAGTCATGACGTGCAGCTGCCGTCTATTTCTGTTTTATAGTCATGTTTTACTTAGATATACTTTGTTTTCTGCTAACCTACTCTTGTATGCACGTGTTTTTGTGACAAATAAACCAATTTTTCTTTCTTTTATGTACATTTGGAAATGAAAAAAAACATACGGCTATTACACCCATCTAAAATTATGTGACAATTTGACTTACGACGTACTTCAACTCCAACCTTCCAGTACATACGAAGGGATGAATAACATTTTTACAGTCCTAAAAGTGTCTCGCATATCTAATGTTTTTTTATCTCCCGACAAGCCCGTTACTTTGAGTGGCGCATTACACTTTTTTTAATCCATTAGCGTATATTGCATTTAGTGCTATGTTTTCAGTTTTAGGCATACGTGTCAGCTTAATTTGTAGGCTAGATTTTGCGAGGTTACGTAGTCAATGTGTGTAAAAAACTGTGACAGGATTAGCGAGGTAATGCTTGCAATGAAATTATTGCAAAAATTCGGAGAAAAATTACCCATAATGTTTCCTAACACTTATTAAATTTAACTTCTGGTTCTGTCCACTTGGTCACTACCGTTGATGGCAATAGCACAGTCTAAACATCATACAGTTGTCCGACGACATCTAGACAGAGCAATCGTGCGGGGCGTGCGGGCGAGGGGGGGGGAGGGCGCGCTCCCGAACTGCTTACGCTAGTGTTGTCGTTCTAGCTGTCGCGACAATACCTACATGTTTGTCGGCATTTACAACGAGATCAAAAGCGTCGTCCTACTGTAAGTTTTGATACTGTGGCAATAGACTAGCCCCCAATTACATGGGACTTAAACATAACTGGCGAAATGTACGTGTACTATAGATACACCTCTGCCTAACCCTTCGGGGAATACAGGCGAGATATTATTCATCACTCTATAACTTTATAAGTTACTAAGTATGTTGTCCTTGTCCCTTTGTGCCTTAGGGAACTAAGAAAAGCCTAAAGGATCGATTTTGAATCTACAAGGGATTAAATCAGGCCTATTTGCATTATTCATGAAGCAGAGGATCGACCTCTTTGCTAAACGTAGCATTAAAAGCTAGTACCTATTTGATGAGAGCAATGGTGGCCCAGTGGTAACGGCCGCGACTTACGAGTTTGTAGGTCGTCAGCTCGAACCTTGACAGCTGCTTTACTTTGAAAAATTATTTCATCACCACTGCTCTCAAAACGGTGAAGGAAAACATTGTGAGGAAACCGGCATGGCCTAGAACCAAAAATTCGAAGACATGTGACATCTACCAACCCGCATTTGGCCCGCGTGGTGGATTACGGCCTACTCCCTCCCAAGTTTCAAGACTTGACAATCTCAAGTGAATGAATTAACTGGTTCATGGCATCCCACTGCTTTCTAACCTCCCAGCAATATCATTATGATTTTGCAGATCAAGGAGTAGACCGGGGGGCGCGGTAATGGTTAGGAAAACGTGCCCTTAGGATATGTAAGGATTTGCGAGCCGTACCGGATAAGCAATTATGCATCCTCGCAAAAAAACGCAAAAGCAAAGTATATTAATATACTTTGCTATAGACGTCTGTCGGGCTTAAGATGGAACTAATCGCGGGCACGAACTCACTGGTGGGCATGGCCAAAAACCACGCTGTGTGACCTGGCATTGTGTCCAACAGAGATAGTATCAGTGGTGAGCAGTAAAAGCCAACTCCCACGGTGCGCCATATCGCGGACGCGCACCAGCCCGCACGAGGACGCACCGCCACGCACGCGTTCAACGCGCGTCTGCGCTACCACGCACGCTAGGTTTCCCACGGTGCGTCGTGCGCGTGCATCCGCGATATGGCGCACCGTGGGAGGGCGGCTTTAGAAGCTGGTTTACATGGACAACGTCTAGTTCGCACGCACACAAACACCGTTCCGAACTATTTTAGTGAAACGAGCGCGTAAAAAATTACGAAATGTCCTTTGGAAAATGGAGTTTTCTGAAAAAACCACTGCATATATCAATTACAATTTTTTTTTTTTTAAAGCTTCGATTATTGTGCTGTGTCGGTACGGTTTTTGTTTTGGAGATTTCACACGTCTTTTATTACTTATTTACGTCCAAATTTGCGTTAAAATTAGCAAGAAAAACGAATCTTTGTTGGCTCATAACTTTTTAATGGCTTTTTATTTTACTATTCTGCTTCCGTACAGACAACATTAATAATGAGACCTAACGATATAATGTTAAACTTTGAATGTACGATGACAAACAGTGGAGTAAAACCGCTCCGAAATTTGTATGGAAAAAATATCAAATTGTTTCACCTTTTACTACACATTTTGAACCATAACCAGCCTGAAGGTAATCTCACAAAGAGGAGTAGGTGTTTTTTCTATTTTACTCAAGCCAGGTCAAAAAATTACAGAATAAAACATTTTATATTTCAACTTTATTCTCAAAAAGAACGACTGAGCTCACATTAGAATGATTACTTATCTTATTTACGATGTTAGCTCCCCGCATACGAAGATCTCTTTGTACTGGATTTACCTTTCATAAAGCGAAAATATTACAGGAAAATTCTTGGTATACAGTGCTTTTCTGGTGTCGACACGAGTTATAGGAAAATAGCTCGGCTTTTGACCAAGGACTGCAGCGTAGATGCCTAGAGTGCGTCGGAAAAACTTATTTGTCGTGTAAAAAAATCTCCATTATTTACAGCTAAATATATGTATATACATCTATACATACATACAAATAAATAAAACTGAAGTGTCCGTTTGTAAAGTCAAAATATTTTTTTTTTACTAAATGCATAATATTAATAGTTTATCGCTGACTGTTCACACTGCTGGCAAGGACTCGCTCCACTGCTCCAAGAGCGATCAAAGAAAGTACCCGTTCAGCGTCGCTCTGTTGTAGGGCATAAGGCTGCCTGTCCACCGGAGCGGAGAGGAGAGGAGAGGAGCGGAGATGTGTCAATATTAACCAACAGAATCAAAACTCCGCTCCAGAGGTGCCATTCTATTAGTTAATTTTGGCACATCTCCGCTCCTCTCCTCTCCTCTCCGCTCCAGTGGACAGGCAGCCTAACTCTCGCATAGAGACTCGCGTTTGTTACGTACGCATACCAGCGAGTAATCGGTTGTCGCCGTCGCGCTCTCGCTGCTCGTTGCTCGCCAACTCGTTTTCAGTTACTAGCGCTACTCATTAATCGCCAGCGTTGGGACAACTGCCATAATCGGCTAAAAATATGGCCTTCAATACCCATTACGTCACCTAAAGCACTTACTATCATAAGTTGGAAGAGACACATTAGAAGCCACGCCTCGTAAAATCTTACGCGAAGGTGCGACGCTGGGAAGTGGCAAATGGCTGTAATAACTATTGGCGGAAGAATTTCTTGGGAACTCCAGACCGCTAGAGACATTTAAGGTCTAAATGTGTTTGAAAGACTTCTGATAGAGTTCTAAGGCATTTTGGAAATGTTGGTTGTCTGCACGAAAAAGCTTGAGCACAGATTAAAACAGATGTGACACTCCGCAAAATCATTTAAATAAAAAGCGACTCTTGCTACGACACAATAAAATGCAATTCAGGTCGCACAGCGCTAATCACCTAGTTATATTCACCTAGAAGTTGCCTCTCTTTCTATCGCGTAACTCTTACATCTTCTGACTACGTTACACTCACTTAATTGACCCAGCAAGACGGGCCCGCTGCGTACTTGTAGCTTCATACCTAAACTGTGGAGTGTTCCATGTGTATTAATCTGTGGCTTGAGATCATCATAATCATCTTAATCAGAAGCCTTGATCCACACACTGGTGAGTATGTCTCCTGTCTTGTATACCATGCTTTCCTGGTCAGTCTGATGATGGTGACTTACTGTGATAAGTCTGGATAGGTGACCATCATTTCGATACTACACCATGCTTTGGATAGCACGACGTCACGGTTAGAAAGAAACCTCAAAGTCTGGCCAGTAATAATGTGACCTACTTTAAGAGTTCTATTACATTTTTTACGCAAATTCATGATTTTTGACGTTATGATTTTGAGCAGCCGTAAGATATTTTAATTATTTGATTATGAATAACGAAAACTGAGTTCGTAAAATATTTATAGTAAATTACACGAAAAGAAAAATTAAAATGTGTAACTCCAACGGACAAGAAAGAGGATGCCACTACCTATCGTTATTATAATGAAATAATTAAAATATCTGCTCAAAATATCATGAATTTCCGTAAAAAAATGTAATAGGAGTCTTAAGATATCAGAATGTACTCAGATGCCATTGGAAAATATTGATTTTTAGCCGTATCTGGCTAGAATATTAACGACCTTTCTCATTGATCTTTAGTCTTCATGATAATGCCATCTGCCTTACGACTTTACGAGTACTAAAGGACTTTTCCAATATATTTTTCTATTACTTGGGTTTCAGATTTAGTTACTTAACCTTTATAAAGGTTAGGAAAGCAACCATTTTTACGCAGAAAGTGTGTTATCGTATTTCTTGTCAGCCTATACAAAAAACTAACTTATATCCACTTATGTTTATCTTATCGTTTGAATACATAGTTTTTGTAAATGCTTTACAATGTTTTTGCTTCTCTCCAGAAAGAAACCCCTTATTGCCGTCTTTTAAGATATTCCTTTTAATAAAATCTCATCTCACAAAGTCACAACATGAATACATTGTTATTTAATTAACGATAACGATACATTTCGCAGTTTAGGTATGAAGCTACAAGTACGCGACGTGCCCGTCTTGCTGGGTCAATTAAGTGAGTGTAACGTAGTGAGAAGATGTAAGAGTGACACGATAGAAAGAGAGGCAACTTCTAGGTAAATATAACTGTAGGTGATTAGCGCTGTGCGACCTGAATTGCACTTTATTGTGTCGTAGCAACAGTCGCGTTTTATTTAAATGATTTTGCGCAGTGTCCCGTCTGTATTAATCTATGGCACGGCCAAAGTGTAGACTATTTGCCAGCGTCTGTGTTCCCTTCCACATATAATCCGTCTGCCTTCAAAGCAAGAGTGAACGCCATCTTCTGGGCGACCTCGTTCCTTCGTAAATCTCATCCATCGCTTTCCACAAGGCGAGATCGAGGTCAAGAGCAGACCCACAATTATGACGACAATTATGGCCAGGCCCCACGGGGTTACAACAAAATACAAACGATATTGGTCCGGTTACCAACCGTGTTGACTGTTCACATAAAGCTCTTCACATATGAGGACCTGGGTCCGATGCCAAGGTCGGGCAAAGTGCTATTAGGTTTTTCTATCTGGAATTTCTCAGTGTCCGGAGTTTGAATTAGTGCCCGGTGGATGGCAATAGGCTCGCCCCCTATTACATGGGACTTAAACATAATTGGCCAGTAGGTACCTAGGTACACCACTGCCTAACCCTTCGCGGAATGCAGCCGTGATGTTATGTTATAAATGTTAGGTCTCTTCACAATATAATAATAGCTCGTGCTACCTACCACGGCACAAAAGCACGTGTATTTATTTATTTAATACTTTAAGAACAAAAATGTGAGCAGTGATAGCCTAGTAGTGTGACCGTCGGACTTCCAAGTCATAGCTCTCGAGTTCGAACCCAAAGCACGCACCTCTGACTTTTTGGATTCATGTGCGTATTGTATAATTATCACTTGCTTCAAAAACGGTGAAGGAAAACATCATGAGGAAACCGGCATGCCTGAGAGATATTTCTCGACGGCATATGAAGCCATGTCAGAGGCCCATGGGCGGCTTTAAAACTCTGACACCAGGTTAGTCACTAACCACACGAAAAGAAAAAACATAAAAATGTACAGAATAGGCAAATGGTGTATTTCTACTTGCAAAACCTGCCACCTACTAGGTAGGTAGTTAAAACCCTTTTAACACCAAGAACAGCAAGAATGCACAATATTCTCATGTTTGTTTTAACATCGTCCGACACGTGCAACACCGGGCTCCCAAACACATGTTTCGCACGTGTTTATTTTACACCAAACCGTCTCGGAACTTTGTTTTAAAATGAGCAAATCCACATTTAGAATGCAGTTAGTAAATCATTCTGTGTAATTAGTCTTCGGGCGGGGCTTCCTTGATGAATGCTTCAAGGTTTGGAGGGTTAAGTTGTGAGAGATAGCGTTTTTTTTTTGGTGGGAAATCATCAAATGACTTCTCTCGCTCTGGGTGGAGCGGAAGGGCGTGTCAGACTCTTACTGACTAAAACCCACCCGTGTTCCTTCCCTTATGCCTGTGCCAGGGGCCACGGTTTCCCCTAAGGACTTCCCGCAACCCCAGCAGAGAGTTAGCGTCTTAGGTCCGCTTCGAGAAACAAAATTTTGCTTAGAAAAGCGATTTTAAAGCAGTTAACGAAGTTAAAATATCAGCACAAAAAAAAACTACGGTTGTATTTCTTAAAAACATAGACAGAGGTGCTACAACCCTTCTGTAGTCAAGAGGCATTTTTAACTAAGTCTCAAGAAATAGGGCTCAATGCCACTAACTGGGCACAAATCCAGACTCTGAGCTGCCACTGAGAAAATTCCAATTAAAACCTCCTATCACTCCCCGACCAAGCCAGACGCACTCCGCATTTTCGGTATGAAGCTAGAAGTACGCGGCGGGCTCGACTGGTCGGGCCAATTCAGTGGGCGTAATGTAGTCAAAAGAGAGTTACGCGATAGAAAGAGAGGCAACTTCTAGCTGAATATAACTGTTGGTAATTAGCGCTGTGCGACCTGAATTGCACTTTATTATATCGTAACAAGAGTCGCTATTTATTTAAATAATTTTGCGGGGTGAATCTTCTGTACTTGTATGTATTCTGTGCCCCGACTTAGATTAACGCCAGCCAGGACCGCACACACTGCTGCTAACAAAAAAATAGCAACCAACTGTTTCGAAAGCTAACACTCTTCACACCTATTTTTTATCATTAACCCAAAGATTAAGAGCTCCCATTCACTTCAAACTTTTTGTCAAACAATTCAAGTCAATCCGAGTTAAGAACTTTTATTCTGAAAGTTGGCAAATATAAAATTTTCGCTGTTTTGTTTAATTTGGCAATACAAGTACTGTATGGAAATATGAAATGTAGCTAACTAGCGAACTAGAATTTTGATAATGAAATGCAATAATTAATATCGTAACACCGAATATTAAGTTTTAGATGTAAAAAAAAGTATTTGGAAACTTTCCAAATGTCTTTTTTGTACCTCATTAATTCATCATTAATATTCTAAACGCAATCGCAATTCATTATTAATATTCTGTTCGCTAGCTAGCCACATTTCTTATTTCCATATAGTAATATTGCCAAATTAATCAAAACAGGTAAATTATTTGACATTTATTTGCGACGTTGCCAACTTTTAGTTTTTTTTTTTCACATTTCACACTCGCCCCGCTTCTAACTTGGCCCCCGGTACCGCTTTTGTTTACCGATGTCTCTGTTTAGTCGGGACCAAACTTATCTTGTTTGCCTGATGAATTATCTACAGTCTATACAAATGGTTTGTCTCATAGATAGCCATCAGTTAGATTGATTCTAATACGGTAGTCTTTGATGAATGGGTTGCATTCTTGGGTCCGAGGCATTTCACCTGAGTCAAGTCTGCTAGGAGAAAGTTGAGATTATTCATGCCTGGGTGAATTGTAGGAGAATGCTGGACATGTGTTGGGTTTCGGACTCTGAGAAAAAAATAACGCAGAAAAAAAGATGGACCACGTTATTAAAATTGCCGACGACCTAAAACTTTGTCTCCCCATAACAAATATGAATGACTGTGAAAGACTGCAGAGAGATATAGACAGAGTAGTAACTTGGAGCAAGAGTAATCTCCTGCAGTTTAACACATCTAAGTGTGTGACCATAAGTTTCTCGCGCGCACGCACGCCCATTAGATATAGTTATACGGTGGACGGGGTATCGATGGCTAGGGTCACTGAAGTGAAGGACTTGGGTGTCCATTTCACCACTGAACTTACGTTTCGTAATCATATAGTTAAGGTATGCAAAAAAGCATATAGAAACCTAGGATTTGTCCTAAGAATGGTTAAAGGCTTCACAAATATGAAAGCTATAACGGCATTGTATAATGCTTTAGTAAGGAGCCAATTGGAATGTAATGCAGTTATCTGGGCTCCGCATGAAACTAAATATAGTCTCATGTTGGAGCGCGTACAAAATTAATTTATTAGATATAAATATATGAGGGAATACGGGGTGTATCCTTTTTATCCGTTGATGTATCCAACACTATTTGTCTTAGGTATGGTCGGATATAATGAACTGAGGGTCAGGAGGCAACTCACACTTGTTACTTATATCTTTAAGATAATTAGAGGGAAGATACATAATGCGGATATATTGCGAAGAGTGGAACTAGTCGTGCCAGACGGGTATGTGGGTCGTCGTCGTCAGCCGCGGTTGCTGGCGGTACCGCGCGCGCGAACTAACTTGCTGCGTGAGGCGCCGCTGACGAGCGCACTTCGCACTCTCAATCTTATTGCTGATGACATCGACATATTCTGTTGCGCTCTGGGTGAATTCGAAAGAATAGCTACCTATAGAATAAGTTATGGTACAAGCAGTGGAACTTTTTAAGTTTTAAGTGTGCTACAATATCGCATTGGGTCTAGCCTGTAAGGATATTTGTATGTTTGGAGGTAATAAATAAAAAAATAAAATAAAAAAAGTATCGTAATGGCGGCTGTACCTGTACCCTCTCGCCGAGACACCGATACAGGCCGAATGTAAGAATGTAGATGAGAGCACTCGGCCCGCCTCGGTGTGTCTCAGCGTTCCTCGCTCACTCTCCGTCCCGTGTCGGTTTTTTGTGCCCGAGTCAAAGGATCTCGCAGCAGTTGCGATTGCGTCGCTGTATCTCGTGTCTCCAGTGCTGCTTGCGTCGCGTCGATTGAAAGACAAGCTAGTTCAATGTCTGCGTCCATCCTCTCAGGGTTCACAACTGTTGAAGTTGTTGTGAACTAGGCGAAGTAGGCGAGAGTGAACATGACCGCACTCAGACTGAAGCCCCTCGCTCGAAACTTTTTCGCGAGACCTAGAGAGAGCTCTCGGACAGGAGTGTACAGCCGCCATAAGACTTTTATTTCTCGTAAAATGATGACACTGCTGCACGACACCGAATAACTGGTGTGTTCATTGACAAAACACAACACACAAAAAGAAAATCGAGTCAGGTGTGACGACTGAGGTGGTCGAAATTCTTCGATACATGTTGTTTCATCAATATTACTTGTTAATTGCCAAACTGGTACGATTTATAAGGAAATGTTTAAGTAAACATTTGTTGAAATGCATCGTTTAGGTACACATCTTAAAAAGTATCGTGTCATAGAAAGCAACATTTTAGGAGTGCTGTTGTAAAATTGAGATAGTAGATTTAAAAGACAGATGATACTTCCCGTGACCCATATAGTTTTTACCTTGGCTAGAGGCGAAGTGTTGCCATCCAACGTGGCAATGCCGCCAGTCTCTTGGGTATATGTATTACCAGTCGACAGCGAAGTGGATGAATCGGAAAATTCATACGCCATATTTTAGTTTATTAATATCCTTTACGTATGTATGTATGCTGTATTAAACGAGCATATATATTATATTTATACATATTTGTAATCACGTTCTCGAAAACGGCTCTAACGATTTAGATGAAAGATGCATTATAGGGATTTACGGGGGCGAAAAATCGACCCAGCAAGTTCTCATATCTGGGAAAATTCGTTTTCTCCGTATTTTCACCCGAGCAGAGCTCAGTCGCCCAAAGTTCAGAACAAGATGGTTACCTTAGAATAATGACATGGCAGCATGGAATTAGTATGAACTATCCTGTACTATTAAATCGCCCAGGTATCTACTAGTTTTTATTAAATTAGGATATTATAATATTGTTATTTTTATTAAAGACGGATTAATAAATATTGGCAAACTGATATTGCGGTAAATTGCAATAAGCTCGACAAAGTACCGGACTGTAGCGGAAATTCTTCTGCCCACCGATTCAGGGGAACTTGTAACAATGCCCAACAACCCCCAAAAACTGGGCGTCCCTTACAAATTACGCTATTACATTAAAATAATATCCTCCCATTAAGAATTCTGCCAAGCTAGCCTTACCATGGTCTGTAAACATTACCCCATGACATTGATGTATCCGTTCAGAACTGGGGCGGTTGGCAACCCCTGCGAGACCGCGAGACGTATTCCGACGTATATTTGATTTATTTCCTTGTAATACTAATATATGATTGTCTGATACTTTTGGGGACTTGATTTGTTTGTAAAAGAACAAAGACAGTAAGATAGGAAATTCTTATGCAAGTTATGGCGGTTGAGAATCATTGTTTAAGTTTTTGCCAATGACTACTACCTGCAGAACAGATGGCCGATGGGGCTGAAAGGTTTGTGGAGTGGCGACTGCGTACCCGAAGACGTAGCGTTGGTAGCCCCCCACAAGATGGTCCAATAACCTGGCGAAGGCCGCAGAAATCCGCTGGATGCAAGAACCACAGAACTGGTCGAAGTGGCGGTGCTTGGCGGAGGCCTATGTCCAGCAGTGGACGTCTTTCGGCTGAAACGATGACTGCCTAGCAAGAGGTATTATGTTAACCAGTTACTGGGTTTTGGAGGTCAGATAAGCAGTCGCTCCATGTAACGTCTATTCGGCCTATTCTATTAGACTGGAAGCCGACACCAACATAGTTGGGAAAAGGCTAGGCAGATCGATAAGTAACTCAACAACTCTCTGTCGCTCTATGTTTTTCAATTATTTGTTCCTGTAGGTACCTTATTCATTCACGATACAAGTAAATAGCGCACTTCTAGCTTACGAACATGGTAATAAAGCTTGTATAGCATCTTCTCAGTCATAACTCCTATCAACATATACCTAGAATCGACCTAAAAACCCTCTGAATACACTAGCCTATTTTCAAACGTAGCTCACTAACAAAATTACGCAAGCTACCTTTATTAACTAACATACACAGTGTCCCAACTACAGTAATACACTTGAAATTTTAAACCTAATTTAGTGTTACTGGCCACTTCAAAGGCCGGCTGCCATACTGTGATTGTTTACACTGTGGCATTAATATTTTATGCTGTGGTCGCCGAGGCTCTAGTGAGCTATTTTCACTATGTATTTTCTGGATTGTACGGTTGATGGTAGTTCAACGACAATTTTGTCATGTCTGAGTATGATCTGGCTTCTGGCTACCTTTGATACACAGCATTCCGGTACACTTGAAGCTCACATCTGTTCTGTTATTTAGATTTTTTTTTTCTTACAGGAAAACATACGTACTTAAATAAACTCACGCTTTCTTCTACGCTAAGATGTGTGTAGGCAGAAACTATAGAACGCCACCTGCTACGATCCTTAAGTACGCAAACTTTCACACTTGGAAAATACAACAGAAAAATCTGATGAGCTTTATATTTTCATGATTTCTAATTTCATATACGTGTCTAATGTCAATGTGTATATTAATTTGTTTGAACATGTAGACATGAATGATGTAGACATCATTAATGTAATGTTGGAGCTACAATCTAAAATATTTATTTATAAAGGTAAACTAATAGCTTTTGTATATATAGAATAATGTCTTAAGTACTATAAGTAGCAATAGCCTCGGACTTACACAGTCGCAAATTACAGGTTAATCAACATTCTCAGAAATAGGTGAAAACACATAATAATAATAAAACTAAATACTGCAGAATTTAGAAATTAGGTAGGTAGGTATGTCAAAATACTTAAACTTAAGATTAAGAAGATAAATAAATGGCAGTGTATAGAGTGCCACCATTGGCACTCTATCCCTATCGGATAAAGTGCCACTACAGGCACCCTAGTAACACCGCCTCGGCCCGGCTAAAGTGCCGCAAGCATTGGATTGTCATTTTCACTGTCACTAAGTCACGTCACTTGGTATTTTGTTTGATTGTCGAGGTTAGATCGCTGTAAAACACCACATTCCCAAAACATTACATTCTCTTGTGCCTAAACGGACCCTGGCACTTCGCCGGCCGCTACCGCGGCACCGCTCGCTACGCTCGCTCGGCTCGTGCGTTGTGTGGTCACAGTTCTAACCTAACCTAACCTAAATAACAAGTGACAGTGACAATGCAACGCTCACGGCACCCTAGCCGGGCCGAGGCAGTGACACTAGAGTGCCACAAGAAACTCGCGGCACTCTATACACTTCGTAAATAAATTATAACAGCAGTGATAGTGGTGTGACCGTCGGACTGCCAACTCATAGGTGTCGAGTTCGAACCCAAGCACCTCTGATTTTTCGGATTCATCATCATTTTCATTCATAATTTAAAAAAACAAAACGGTGAAGGAAAACATCGTGAGGAAACCCGATGCCTGAGATATTTCTCGAGGGCATGTGTGTGGGGCGGATTTAAACCTATGACACCAGGTTAGTCACTACCACCGGGGTTGCGGATAAGTCCTAAGGGGAAACCGTGGCCACCGTCTAGGCAAGGGAAGGAACACGGGTGGGTTTTAGTCAGTAAGAGTCTGACACGCCCTTCCGCTCCGCCCAGAGCGGAAGAAGTCATTTGATGATTTCCAAACCAAAAAAAAAAAAAAAAGGTTAGTCACTAAACACACGAAAAAAAGAAGAATACATACTTATTATAAATGAAAAAATAGGTTTCCTCCTCACAGGAAAATTCAATAGGATAATCTTATGAGCTCATGATAGGTATTTTTTTCAGGATTATGAATCCGGCGGAAGCCGAAATAGTATAACGGACTCCACGGACTAAAATAGTGTCTGTCGTCAAGAAACAAATCCCGGATTTCCGGTGCTGTGCAGAAATGTTGATAGCTGACAATAATTAGAACAATGATATAAATGGATTATTTATTTAGATATGGATTAAATCAACACTCACACACGGATCTAGGCTAAACTTAACAAGTTCTCGATTAAAAATGCACTCCACTAGTCCCTACGTAATGTCAATCAAAGTTTATAACAAATTACCCGCATCAATTAAAAAAGAAGAAAAAATTAACATATTTTTAAAAAAGCTTAGACAATTTTTGCTAAAAAAGAGCTACTACTCGGTAAAGGAATACCTAAGTGATAGACTGATAAAGTCATAACTTAAGTACCTGACACTTTAAATTTTATCTAGTTTATTCATTTTTATTTTTTTATTTATTATTATTACATTTCTCAATAGATACCTACTCTTTTATATTTTGAATTAAAGCTATTTATTTAATTAAATCTCGTAAAATACCTACATCATTATTAGAAAATGGTAGTCGGCTAAGAAATGCTATCTATTTAACAAATGCTTCCTCTCTCCTAACTTACTTATTTTGCTGTGCCCGACAGGGTCCACATTATGATCTTATTATAAGTTTTACCATCTAAGAATACCTACATGTGGAATGCAATAAAGTATTGAGTATTGAGTACATTATTATTGCGTCTTTTGCTAATCGGGATTGCGACTATGCTTTTCCGATTCCTAATTATTTACTACAAAATTAAATAGTCCGTATATTCAAGTCACAAAAACGTGTCATTCTTTGACAGTTTTATGAAATGCCTTCTTCTTCTTCGTTTCGCTCTTGACAGAGAAGTTGTGGTCACAATGAACTATGTCCAATCGCAGGTGTAGTCGTTGCCCGCCTCACGATCTCCCTCCATCTGGTTCTGTTACATATGACAGTCTGGCGCATTCATTAACAGGGCCTCCAACCGCGGATTCTCCTCATCGCATCGGTGACCTCTCGCGTGGCCTTCCACTCTGCCCTGCAGCACTAGACGCTCTGTGGAGTCATTATTCCGCCTGGACATGACCCAAGAATGTAATGAAATTCCTATTACACGGCAATAGACGTAGGGTGTCAATTTGCTCAACAATTAATTTCCCTGACTGTATAATTACTATATGGGGAAACATCGGGCTACCTATTCTTAAACCTCCTAAACCTATTTCGGGAATCAAGAAACCCTCCAATTTCATGGAAATAATATACTAAAATCAGCCTGTATTATTTGCACCCTCGTAAACTGTTACGGTCTTTGTTTGGGCATGATCATAATAAAAAAGTTTTTCTATCAATGAACTCTCATTCAGGAAATAAAGACCGATTTGTAGTTTACAAACTGAAAGTAGTTTATATTTACGGTTTTTTGGGTTCCGTAGTCTAAGGCCGTTTGTCCACTGCACCGTGAACGTACCGTGCCGAAGTAGAGACAGTACATTTACTATGGCCGCGTAATCTGGTTTCTTGTTTACGTCCCGTTCACGATGCGGTGGACAAACAGTGTTACGGTGCCAATGGGTTTATAGGACTGTATCTTTTTAACTGTAGTAAGTAGCTTGTTCTAATTTATTTGGAGAATACCTGCTTCTTACTATCATGGAAGGTTGTAAATTTTTCAAACCTTTTTCAAACTTAAATGTTTTTTTTTTTCTTTAAATTGGTAAAAAAAGAAACACTTTTACACGTCAAAAATAAATAATGTTTTTAAAACTAGATGAATTCAGTGTTTCCTATCCGACTACTCTGAGAAGAAGAAAGATAGAAACGAACTCAGAATATGTCACAGTCTCTTTTGAAGTCAGGCGATAGTGGGGTCTGTAAGCAAATCAGTCACTGTTGGTCTAAAATTAGACCAACAGGGGCGGACCACATATTAGTGCAGACCATGCAGATTAGTGTCTGAGATGGTCTTTTAAGGAGAGAACCACACAGATGTAGGAACACTTGCAATAAGAATACAGCTCAGGTGTTTGTTGCGCCACTTCTTCTTCCCAGCTAAAGCACTCGGAAGTGTATCTTATGTAATTTTGACGTTCGAAAAGTGTTGATTCTCAGCCTAGTTTGAATATGTGACTTTAAAAAAATGGGTTGTTTATGTTTACTATTATAATTGGTAAGGACGGAACCCGTAGAATGCGAGTCCGACTCACATTTTAGCAGGTTTGTTATTATAGTTGGGTATTCAGAAGTAGAAGTGATAGTTATTGGGACGAGTTTTGTTGTGTTTCGGCTATATCTACAGACACTAGACTTTAACTGTTGCTGCCTTTTATTCGCAAATGAAATAGGAAAGAAATGAAATAAAGGCTTATTGGTGATTCGCACGAATTCACTCGGCCGAAACGTGTTTATCGACACTTTTAAATAATATTACTGACTGGCAAATATCGAAAAATGACAGCCACCACCAGGACTAACGGTTTAACTTTAACGTGCTTTCCGAGGCATGGAGGGTCTCCAAATAGATGGTCACCCATCCACGGACCGGCCTCGGCAAGCGTAGCTTAACCTTGATCTACCCGTGCGGCTGTTATTATTTAGCCACGAGCCCCTTCTTTCTGTTTCTATCTTGTCTGTCTAAATAAAAGACTAAAGTCATTCATAATTCTCTTTCAACTTTCTAAAACATAAAATTCTCAACATTTTTCAACCTGCCTTTTTCGGATACGAAATTGATACAATGAAAGCGACATTTCTATCCCTCCGCCCCATGGGACTTGATAGAAGATATCCGAAAGTGACAAATTACGATGGGAAAGGACATAAATAATAGGATTTCTGTGCGCCGTGACGGGCCATGAAAATTGTGTATTGATTTGGTAGAATTATTCAAGTTATGTGTATTGTTTATACATCTATTCATATCATAAAATAGTAATGAAGATTTTTCGTCCGTTTGTCTGGATGTATCTTCCGGATTGGCGAGAAAACGACTGAATGGATTTGGATGGGCACACAGATCGTTTATAATTTGGATTAACGAGGTATTTCACTCAGAGCACTGATTTTAACGGCACCCAAGCTGTTCTACTAACTGCACTACAACAAAATTTTGATAAGCGCGGTAGCACATAGTACCTACTTTTAATCCCGATAGTACGTTCCCGATATTTTCCAACATCCACGCGGGCAAAGTTGCCGGCAAGACCTGGTTAAATATAAATTCAGTGAATAACACTTAACGCCGGTAGCAAACCTTCGCCGCGAAACCATAGCGGCGAAACAGCAGTAGTTCAATTCAATAGACTCGCGTCATGTTCCGTTACTCGAATCAGAGGCGAGTGTGTAAAAGTTATTACGGGTGGGAACTAAAGTATTTTTACTAAACATAGCAGCTAAACATAGTAGCTTCCCAAAAATAATTGATCAAACTGACTGATTCAACTGAATTGCTGAAAGATTATTTTTGTACTTAATTGACTATGATGGTCAGCAACCATGGCTTTAACCAAGATGAGAGCCTGATGGAAAGTGGCGGCCGTTTTTAGACGCACAAAGGGATTTTCCAATGTGTTGCCAACCGTAGAGACAACGTACAAATGTCTCATGTGCTTGTAATTTCTTCCATACGTACCTACCTTTCAAACGGGAACACAGCAATCTTTATTGCAGGCCTACCCTGGTGCGTATCATCCTCGGATGAGCCTTTAAGAGGGTTTATTCTGAAAGTTGGCAACGTCGCAAATAGATGTCAAATATTTCGCTGTTTTGATTAATTTGATAATATTTCTGTATGGAAATAAAAAATGTGGCTAACTAGCGAACTAGAATATTGATTATGAAATGCAATCATTAATATCGTAACACCGAATAGTTAGTTTTAGATGTAAAAAAAGTATTTGGAAACATTCCAAATGACTTTTTTACATCTAAAACGGGTACAACATCAAATTCAATGTTATAATTGCAATTCATTATTAATATTCTAGTTAGTTAGTTAGCCACATTTCTTATTTTCATACAGTATTATTTCCAAATTAATCAAAACAGGTAACTATTTGACAGCTATTTACGACGTTGCCAACTTTTAGGATGCACCCTCTTAAGAGCGTTTATTAGGTATACAAAAAGTGGATAACGTCGCAAATAGCTGTCAAATATTTTGCTATTTTGATTAATTTGGCAATATTACTGTATGGAAATAAGAAATATGGCTAACTAGTGAACTAAAATATTTGTAATGTTTTGTTTTAGATGTAAAAAAAGTATTTGGAAACTTTCCAAATGCCTTTTTTACACCTAAAACGGTTACAACATCAAATACAGTGTTATAATTGCAATTCATTATTGATATTCTAGTTCACTAGTCAGCCATATTTCTTATTTCCATACAATAATAATGCCAAATTAATCAAAACAGGTAAATATTTGACAGCTATTTACGACGTTGCCAACTTTTTCGATGAACGCTCTTAAACAAGTTTAGTTATAAAGTAACTTACCTTTATAACTAAACTGCCATTAGTGAACTCTCTGCCTAATTTCGCTAAACATAACACTCTGTATGTTATTTTCCGCACGATCAATATTGTGGTTTCATATTCACCCCAAGACGCTTATGCTTGTTCTACATACGGTTCCTTATAAGGCGTACAGGCGTAGTGGCGTATCGGCGTATCGGCGTATCGTTCCAACTAGTGATGATACGCATATTTGATTAGCTATACGTTAATAAATGTTTATTTGTTCTAGCTGAATAATATCGGATGTTCCACTTTGTTTATATGTTATTATGGAGATGCTTGTAGTTGTACAAGTAAGGACATAAGGTTTATTTTGTAAAGAGTGACACAAACCCCGTGTTATGTTCATCATCTTCTTCATCATTGGCAGCCTTGTTCCACTCACTGCTGGTTTCCTCCCATTTGTGCCAGCCCTCTAGTCTTTAGGACTCTATTCCAGATCTTCATCTGTTGCTTAAAGTTGAATATCACAAACCTGCTAAGCGTAAGACGCCACAGCTCTGCTCCTCGTTCCAGTTCCACTACTGCCTGTTGATCCTGCTTCTTGTTCCTGTCTCCGAGCTGAAGCCGACCTGAATGAAGCACCTATTCTTCAAACGTTTTTTATTCCTTTGTATTTTTTAGCCTTTCTGTATTTTTTTTTTTATTATTTCTTTATTTGTGTGATTTACTATTAGCCCTCCGGCTAATCGTTACGTTACAGTTAATGAAGTTCAAGTTCAGTCTATGAAGTTTGTCATTTTATGAAGTTTAAACTTTTCTCAATCTCAAGCAACCATTATAAACAAGGGATGCTGCCGAATGGTTTGAAACCAACGTCGGGGAAAATGATTTTGCATGTTTACCAGTAGGATTTTTTTGGTAGCAACCCGGATTCTGAATTTTGCTCTATTGTGGTGTAGGTGGTAAGCTCAAGCAATCAAGTACGTCCCTATAACATAGGACTAAGCCATAAGTGGCGAACTTGTCCAAAGGTGTCAATATTATGTTCCTAACATCCACGCGAATCGCACTGTTCTTGCGCGTGCGCAGGTGTGGACCCTTACTGACAAGTTGCCAACCTTTGGATGGGCTGAAAGAAAAGTCGACGACGACACGGTTGGCGTAGTGGTTAAGCGATTGACTACTGCGCTGCGTGTCATGGGATCGATTCCCGCACGGAACAAATATTTGTATGACCTACAAGTAATTGTCCCCGGTCTGGCTGTTTGTGTATGTGAGTTTAAATGTTTGTAAACACACCCACCATACAGAAGAAATTCCTAGTGAGAGGCAAAGTTTTTATTAAAAAAAAACAAACAATCATTACTACTTCACCATTACCATGGAGAAAACAGGTTTAATTTCCGCTTTTATTGCGAATCTTAGAGTGAACTTATTTAAGTCAATCAATCTGCCTAGACTTTTCTCAACTATGTTGAGGTCAGCTTCGGTCCAGTCTAACGGATGCGGCTGAGTATCAATATTTACATATCTGTAGTACTGGTAAAGTAAACTTATTAAAGTAATCCTTCTTTACTTATCTCCATAGTGATGTCAATAATGAACTATGCCTCATCGTCTATCAATACTCGGGCTTAGGTATAAAGAGTCTACTGTGTACATATTTAGTTACAGATAATGGTAGACTTTGATTAGTATTAGCGTTAGTTTGCTTAGCTAATTAAACACAAGTAGTACTACAGATTAGTACAGAAGTTCAGTCCGCAAAATCATTTAAATAAAAAGCGACTCTTGCTACGACACATCATCATCAGCCTATTAATGTTCCCACTGCTGGGACACAGGCCTCCTCTCTGTGAGAGGGAGTGGGCCGTAATCTACCACGCGGGCCCATTGCGGGTTGGTAGATGTCACATGTCTTCGAATATTTTGGTTCTAAGACATGGTTTCCTCACGATATTTTCTTTCACCGTTTTGAGAGCAGTGGTGATGAAATTATTTACACAAAGTAAAGCGCCTGCTTGAGTTCGAACCCACGACCTACAACTCGTAAGTCGGGGCCGTTACCACTGGGCCACCACTGCTCACTGCTACGACACAATAAAGTGTAATTCAGGTCGCACAGCGCTAATTACCTACAGTTACCTATAAGTTGCCTCTCTTTCTATCGCGTAAAGCTGTTTTCAGACCAGCGCGATTTGACACCGGTTATTGTTATACCGTGAAGTTTTGTATTGTTCGTCTGCGCTGGTCTGAAAACAGCTTAACTCTTAGATCTTCTGACTACGTTACGCTCACTGAATTGAATCGACAAGAAGATTCCACCGCGTACTTGTAGCTTCAGACCTAAAATGCGGAGAGAACCATTTGTGGTCATCCGTGCCTGAACGCAGACCAGTGGTGGCGTGGCCCATTAGTATTGGCCCCGCCTAACGAGTTTTAGGTCGTGGGTTTGAACCCAAGGAGACGCTTTACTTTGTGGAAATAATTTCACCACCACTGCTTTCAAAACGGCGAAGGAAAACATCAGGAGGAAACCGACATGTCTTAGAACCAAAAATTCGAAGACATTGACATCTGATCTACCAACCCGCACTGGGCCCGCGTGGTCGATTACAGCCCACTCCCTCTCGAATAAGAGGACGCCTGCATCCCAGCAGTGGGAACATTGTAGGCTGCTGTTAGTCGATCTAGTAAGAGGAGGTAACTACTTTTAAATGGCAAAGTAAGCCCTTCCCTACAGTTAGGTACCTAATTACACAATTAAGATTGCTGTTAATTAGAATTCACATTCACTAAGATGAAGAAATCCAGTTATGAATTCTTTTCGTCGTCGTTTATGATCATTTTGGAGTTAGTCGACAGAATTTTGTGGTTAGGCCTTTCATAAATGGATGTTTTAGACCTCCACATTTTAAACTCAGAACTATTTCCACGATTTGACGTAAGCTTCATAAATATTTCAGAGATTCGTGTCACCAAGCCTAAAATTCAACCTGAACATCCTTTAACGCTAACACAAAAAAAAACCCGTTTTGCGCCTGACTAGGGTTCAAAAAGGCTTTACTGAAAAATATAACCCTATATTTTTGTACCGCGGTTGGGTATAAAGCCCGATTCATTTCCGTTTTCATGCTTTGCGATTCATGGGTCTCCCTACCAAAATAAACGCATGTGCTTGCTTACATAATGCTAAGTAAAATTTTGGCAATTTTGAGTAAGGTTAAGGAAAACTTTGCAAGGCAACCTAGACTGAATAACCTGAAATTGTAACTGAAATAGTTGTATGACAGCTGCGCGCTCAGATTGCATTATGCCGATGGCGCGTGAGTAGTTCGTGAATGGAATGTTGCCATTAAAAAAAAAATATTTAACACTTCGCTTAACGTAAAATGCTTCATGTAAAATACGGTATTCAGCTGCATCCGGTTAGACTAGAAGCCGACCCAAAAATAGTTGTGATAAGGCTCGGCAAATGATAATATGCCTTATCTTGTCGGCACGAGATTAAACTAAAATAAAGTCATAATTTTTCGGTCTTTTTTTCCCTGGCACTATACATAATATGTCACCATAAGCCTGCGTTTTCGGACAATCCCAAACTGATTTGTATTCACCCTCATATGCATATCTCTGTTTTCCCTTTTCTATCTTTATTTATGAGCGTGCCGCCCTTATCGCGGATTGTGTTGTTATTTCTGAACAGGGTAGTAAAAATATTATGTTTTAATCGTGTCGGGTAGTTGTGTTATACCAACATGGAATTTCGGTGAATTTTGGTACGGTAAAATCATGTCTGGTTTTTAGATTCGCGTTGTTAATAGAATTCAAAATGAGTTTCGCTGAAGTGGAGGCTTACGTGTTGTAATATGCGGTATAATGAATTGCAATTATAACATTGAATTTCATGTTGTACCCCCGTTTTAGGTGTAAAAAAGGCGTTTGGAAAGTTTTCAAATACTGTTTTTACATCTAAAACTAAATATTCGGTGTTACGATATTAATTATTGCATTTCATAATCAATATTCTAGTTCGCTAGTTACCCACATTTCTTATTTCCACACAGTAATATTGCCAAATTAATCAAAACAGTAAACTAAGTAAGTCTAACATCTGTTGAAAAAACTAGATCAATATATCCCAGTCTGTTTTTCTAACTGAAAAAACTGAAAGAAATTATAATGTTCCTAGAATCTCGAAACAAAAGTACTGAATATGTTTTTAACCAAATTCCTGGTAAGGTACGATACGTTTAATATTTAAAAGAACATCTGCTTTGATCAAACGAAACAGATACCTATGATATGATAATAAACCCCCCCGCTTATAAAAATATTATCTTAAATGGAGTATTTTTGTAGCCTGTATCGATCGATATTATCTATTTATGTATTGAGACCAGAAACGCACCTCAATCCCGGAATAGGCAAGCTGACTGAGGAAAAAAAACTATTTAGTCCATCAGTCAAATAAAAAAAAAAAATAGACACGTATTTTTTGCTTTATCATATGAATGAATGAATGAATGAATTGCACCGATCCCAGCGTGGTTTAACCAGACTCGATAAATCGAATGAACCCCAAGATTTGCACTTGCCCCTGAAGCCTCATGTTTCATGGGGCTACAGAAGCCATTGCATATCTAGGAGCAGACCGGGGGGCGCGGTAATGGAAGGGAAGACGTGCCCGTAGGATAAGGAAGGGGAGAAAGAGCCATACCGGATTATATGCATCCTAGAGTAAGCAATGGAATAGTGGAGAGACGGGTTATTTTTGTCTATGGATGGGCATCTTTTTACGACGGCGCCGCTAGGTTGTTGCAGGATTCGTTCACAGCTTCACCGCTGCATCTGCTCTTTGCTGTTTCCAATGTCTTAGTCAAAAAATTGTTAAGATAAAACGCATTAAAGTTGGGGAGTGGGGGCTCGCTACGTCACAAGTCAGTGTAGGCTAGTGCCGTCCATGCCACATTATAACTCTATGTGTTGCCGTAATCATTTTACGGGAAAAAAAATATTTTTAAGTCAACTGCAACATTCCTATTGGTACGATTGTGGTCTCATAAGAATTCCATGGTAGATCGGTTATCGTCACTTTAAGAAGAGGATGGAGGCTAAAACGATGCTCAATGTGCCAAATAACAAGAGAGCAAAGCCACAAGAATAAAACAGGACCTTAATAAATCTAGACAGCAAATATGTATTGACTAGAAACCAATCTACGGCAATATCGTAGCTCCCTTTTACCGAAATTACTAAATTAATTAATAAATATAATCTTCCAACTATAATAGCCTTGATGTTAATAAAAGCTGCCACCTTGAGGAAACGTGGCTCAGAAAACCAATACCGAACAAATTGTGCAGCTGTGATGAAAAGCTTGTAACACGAGCTTTTGATTGCTATAATGGACAGAAGATCGCTGGAGCCTATGAAATTCAAAAGTCATTTATTCAAACTAGGCTGAGAATCAGCACTTTTCGAACGTCAAAATTACATAAGACAGTCCCCCAAAACGCCCACCCTTCACCACTTCCTAGTGCTTTAGCTGGGAAGAAGAAGTGGCGCAAAAAACTCCCCAGCAGAATGACATAACATAACATTACGCCTTGCTTCACCAAAGGGTTGGGCAGAGTTGTCCTAAAGTACACATTTCGCCAGTTATCTTTAAGTGCCATTTAATAGGGGGCGAGCCTATTGCCATCAACTGGGCACAAAATACAGTCTCCAGGCTGCTCTGACATAAATCCGTTAATTTCCTTTTTTTCTGAATGAAATAAAAACAGGTTTTTTGTAGTTACTGTCTCTAGATGTCTTGATGATTTCCAAAGTAGATCATGCATCAACAGCGATACTATAAAAGCTTCTCCTATCGGCAGGAACTATGAAAGAATAGCTTTAAAGCTACGTGTGCTTAGAAGAGTGGTGGCCGCCATATAACGGCCGTATATTAGTGACGGCAGTCATGATAATTATGGCACCAGGGTTTGACTTTTCCAGGCCTATTACCGGCTACCGTAGGCACGGGCTTGCGCTTGGTGAGCAATCGGTAGCTCGCCGTCCGATAAGGACCAGGCCCGGGTCGACGGCGCGTTGTATTCCACACGCGCCTTAAAGAGATGTCAGCAGAACTGACGGGGTCCGCTAGGGCCGATGCCTGCCGGGGTCGCGGGAAAGTCCGAAAGGGATACCGTGGCCCCTGGCCTGACTCAAGGAAAACACACCAACTTGCTTTCATGAATAACGTTTCAGTGACGTCATTCGCCGGTTAATTGTGGACGCTATGTGGTGACCACCGCAGTCTTAGAAAACGCTAACTTTACCGTGGTAGATAGTACATAAAGTGGACTCAGTGGTCCATCGAGCTATCATTTAAGACCCCAGTTTAAGACAATTTCCACGCAAGCGCCCCCATGCACCCCGCCACTCCACTATGTGATAAACGCTAACGCATAAGTAATAAAGTTGAATATCGCGTGCGGTATTTGATCGTGTTCGAGCACGGAACTAAATGGCGTAAGTCTCAATTCTTATTTCGATTATAACTACAGTAATACTTGATCTAGAGAAAAAATATCTTGTGGCTGGATAGTAAACTATATTGTCTTACTGCAAATACTTATTTTAGACAGAAAAGCCGAGTAACCTTGATTTTATTTATATATTATAATCTTTAAAAAAAGACATGATTGAGAATTAAAAATGAATCGAGCGAAAACGTTACAATTACGTAACTGTCTTGTACATGGAAAGAAAAAGATCCAATAAATCATATAATAAAGTTCCATTTTGATTGTATGCGTGTTTCAGAATATTAATGCAAATTAACATACAATTTAGAGAGCCTCCTCTCCCGCAGTTTCGTCACCAAAAAACATAAAATGCTGAATCCACCTTCTGCCTTTCAACTTTATTGTGCCACATAAATGATAATACGTTGGTAATTATAATATAGTATATTGATAATGGCGTCGTTTTACAGGCATTCTGTCATTTGTCAGTGACGCTGGCTTAACTTTTGTGCTAGCAACAAAGCCTTTTGTATCCTTAAAGATTCTTTTGTGTCAAAGGAAGTCTTTCAGACATTTCAGTGAAAATAACGTTGTTTGACATAATTTTCAAGACTTTATTGAAAGATTTATTTGTTGACCTTTATAAAGCTTTGGCACCTTTTAATGTTTATTTTGTATTAAGTGTTTTTTGTTTATTTCAGTAAAAAGCTCTATCTGTCCTTTGGTTAATTAATGTGTTCTTTAGTAATTGTTCGTCACATATAGCGACCTGCCCCTGCTTCGCGTGGATGCAAGGTTAAAATATCGATTTTTCTTTGCTATGTCTAAGTTATGTCTTATTGACACATAAACACTCATGCTCTAAATTATGGTTATTTACCATTATTTACTAACCGAAAGCTATACTGTCACCGAGTGCCATTGGATTTGTTTTTAAAACAAGGTCAACACGCCATTGAAATCGCGGGCAAAACCTAATGTAGTTATAAAAGAAGTCATGTTTACCTTATTTGATCTAAATGATGTAAGGAATATACCCTCTAATATTACCGAGTAAAACGAATTAATTTAGTAAAATTATATCCGCAAGAGAATTAAATTTATCCAAAAAAATAATTAAAAAAACTTTATTAATACATTTCTGGCCTCTTTTTTTAATCCCCGCACTTCCTGCCCATCCCTTCTAATTAATTTTTGTCGGATATTTTCTCGGATACCCTCTCTTTTTTGTATTATTCAATTCCTACCTTAGTCCTTACCAACCTTTTTATTTGTGCTCTTTTGAATCCATGATTACATTTTACGATTTTCACAAAAATGGTAGGACTGTGTTTTGTTAATTATTAGGTAATTTGTTTCATTTTTCTTTCCGGGAGTGTTCATAAAAATAAATAACAATTAATTCGGTCGGTAATTTTAATTAGTATCCGGTTTTGTTTTCGTTTACTTTTACTGATTGAAATACTATGAGGAAATGTGGTGTTACTTATCTACTGGGTTAATAATTAAATTTAGTAGCGTCAAGGGTATTTTCGTAGGTATGGGATGGATGTGCGTTTTATCAAAGTTAGAAATCGATATACATCACTTCTGTCAAATTAAATTACGTGAATTTAATTTGACACTGTAGTTTAGGAGTTTATAATCTATACTTCTTTAGGGGTATGAGGAACAGGGTGTAAAGTTCACTCATCCACCATAGAAAAGGGAGGATCCTCCAACCAGACGGGTGTTATGTCTGGCGGGCAACTGCCCGTAAGTTGATTTCGGATAGTCTTATCTGTTTTTCGCTCGGTAAACTCTAACTGCGCGATGCAGGAATTGTGTGACGTCATGTCTTTGCTGCGTAGTTCGTATGTAGCGGTGTAACCGCTACACTTCTATACAAATTTTACCTCTTTATTTACGGAACTGTTGATCCGATTCAAAAATACTTGCACTAATGGGAAGGTACAATATTTCCGAGTGTCATAGGATATTTCTATTCTTTATCTTTGGGATAAACGCTCTTAACACACAAACTTGGCAACGTCACAAATAGCTGTCAATAATTTACCTGTTTTGATTAATTTGGCAATATTACTGTATGGAAATAAAATATGTTGCCAACCAGTGAACAAGAATATTACTAATCAATTACAATTATAACATTACCTTTGTACTCATAATTATGATTGTCGTATCTGTGTGTATTTTACTGTGTGTACATAAATAAATAAACATTGAATTTGATGTTGTACCCGTTTTAGGTGTAAAAAAGGCGTTTGGAAAGTTTCCAAATAGATACTTTTTTTACATCTATAACTAAATATTCACGATATTAATTATTGCATTTCATAATCAATATTCTAGTTCGCTAGTTAGCCACATTTCTTATTTCCATACAGTAATATTGCCAAATTAATTTAAACAGCGAAATATTTGACATCTTTTGGCGATGTTGCCCACTTTCAAAATAAACGCTCTAGGCCGACAGAAGCCTGTTTTCCATAAAAGCATAAAAAAGCTTATTTCCGAATCCAAACGATCTGAACGAGCCGTTTATGTTATTTTATAACATAAATAGCTTATTACCTTGCTGTTGCACACCGTGTGAACTATCCACATGTTACAGCAACCAACAGATTTATTCATTATTCCTACAGACTTAAGACAAGACAGTGTAGGAACACTAGGAACCAAGCAACTACTTCTAAAGTTAATATTTTCAGAATAGTTAACGTTGAAGCGGTTTTTAAAGAACAACAGACTTAACTGTTAATCCTTCCGAAGTTTAACCACTGTAGAAATATTATGATTTAAACTTGACTTTAACTAGAAAATAGAAGTCTAGTTTTCTCGCTTCGCAGAAAAATCAGCGCTGTTGCTCTGCCTCGCATAGGGTCGCAGCATTATGCTGAGCGATGGCCGTTTTGCGTGGATATGACGCATATTTTCCCCCAACTTGTTATTTTAAAGGTTCCGTATCTAAATGGTAAAAAGGAACCCTTATGGTGCGACTCAGTCTATCTGTCCGTCTGTCTGTCACAGCTGGATATCTCAAGAACTACTAATGCTATCAACTTGAATTTCGGAATAGTTTTAGATGACGTTTGCCCAACTTTTTTGCAAATATGTTTTTTTTTTTCAAGGTCAGACAGCCAGTCCAACCAAGGGGTATCTTGTTACCCAGTAACTGGGTTGTGGCGGTCAGATAGGCAGTTGCTTCATGTAATATACTGATTCTCAGCTGCATCCGGTTAGACTGGAAGCTGACCTCATAAGAAAAAGCTAGGCAGACTTATATTTCCTTGTAAGCTCGTTATTTATACCAAACCCAACAGTTTCAACTACGAAGCTCCGTACAAATTGGCTTAGAGTTAGTCTGAAGCTAAGGATTAACAATTAACGGACTGGTTCAGATGCTGTTGGACTAAGTCCCTGTGGAGTTTTTAGAAGCTATAAGCGGTTTATACTGGAGATGCAGCTTGTACTTGTTAACTCTGTTGGATGAATTAAAGTGTCTAGTGACAGTTCTGAGGTCTACAGAAAATTCGAGTCACAAACAATACACAATTTTTCAATTTGTCTTCTTATCCCGTCTATCCACTATTCCATTGCCTACTCTAGGATGCATATCCGGTACGGCTCGCAAATCCTTCCTTATCCTAAGGGCACGTCTTTCCCTACCATTACCGCACACCTCGGTCTACTTCTTGATATGCAATGGCCTCTGTAGCTCCATGAACCATGAGGCTCCAGGGGCTAGTGCGAATCTCGGGGTTCATTCGATTTATCGAGTCTGGTTAAACCACGCTGGGGTCGGTGCATTTCATTCATTCATTCATTCATTCATTGTCTTCTTATTACGGTTCATGAGATACAGTTCGCTGACAGGCAGACGGACAGTGGAGGTGTAGTAATAGGGTTCCGTTGATTTAAAAAAAGAAAATGATATGGATAGGTATCTCGGCCCATCAACTGAAGCGTTTGACCATCTATGTCAATACAAAGCGAAACAAATTGCGGAGTTTTAAATAAATAAGCCGACTGTGTATGCGATCCGTGATATACGCTGTAGACGAAAAAATTGGGAGTTAGCGAGGTCATGGTTCAAAGTATGAGAAATAGCGATCTGAATGTATACAGCGTGGCGCTTTAATGGCGACATTAATTTAACACACTTATACGGAATAGCGTTTTCTTTTCAAGAAAATATTTTAATTTCATTAAACGTTTTAATTTATTGATTTATTTAAAAATTTCTAAAATAGGATCTTGAAGCAACCTGTACTTAACAACTGTAGCGCATAGGTCATTTACCGGGGTCACGGATCATTATATTGCATCAATGAAAATAAAACAAATAACATGCAAAGAGAAGGCGAATTGAAGGAATGGGAGAGCCCTATGTCGGCGAGCGTTTGAAAATTTTAATTTTTCTTTTAACGATTTTTTTTTTCTTATTATATTTTTATGATTACTGGCCAGTAGCGGCACCCGTGTGTTAAATTAATGTCGCCATTGTAGCGGCACGTTGTATATGATATAACTGTAGAATATGGCGTGACCACTGCAGCGCACAGTGCTACTTGTCAGTACCCATTGCGGGTTGGAGTCGGTGCCAAATGAATACTTATAGTTGATCTCGTAATTTATACTTTTGACAACATCATCATCTGTCTAGTCTTTTTTCAACTATGTTGGAGTCAACTTCCAGTCTAACGGGATGCAGCTGAATACCCGTATTTTATATGGAGCGACTGTCTATCTGAGTTACTGGGTAACTCCTGTAAAACTGGCTGTCAGACTTTGGGCTTCAGACTACCCGTAACGACTGTCAAAGATAACAGAATGACAGCCGGGACCAACGGAGGTGTCTTATTATGTAATGGATCGCTGACCAACCTCCCATCACTCGTTCGAAGTCGTGTTTCCCCGGGGCAACAAAAATCCAGACGGTACTCTCGGTCGTCCGCGTAAGTTACATTTTAGCGCACACGAAACGCCTGTTATATTGTCGTAGATAAATATAGCATTAGCTTTGTATAGAAGTGAAGTATCTCTGTCTTAATCTGTGGCTTAACCTGCAAACGAGCCCCTTCATGACTAAGACTACTTATCTAGATTCTAGAATAAATTCCTCGCTACCTCCTTCCACTTTCGCCAAACCACAATGCGTGAACGATGGCGCTATGATATGAACATAAACAGCGTCAAATTGTGGCACGTTACACGTCAAATAAAGGACGCCGGATGTCACATATCGACGCATTTACATGTAATTGGGTTACATTCGTCAGTCACATGGGAAACCCTTTATTGATACTTTTGTTACGTTTTTTTTTTGTTGTAAATATGCTTTTCATTACGTCACATTCCGTTTTCAATGTTTTCTTCCGTGTTTCCTGTAATTACTTGTAGTTATTATTCAATAACTAGCTTTTGTGCCTGCAGCCTCGGAAAATATCCCTCGCTTGGATGTCAGAAAATATCCCTATGAAACGTACTACCGGGATTAAAAGTACCTTACTTATGTTTTAATCCAGGTTATTAACAATCTGTGTAACGTTCATCCGTTTTTTGAGCCAATCCGGAACATACATCCACACAAACAGACAAAATTGTTCGTTACTATTTTATTACATGTGGAGGAGCTCGTCGCTAAGTAATAACAACCGCACGGGTCGATCCATTAGGTTAAGCTACGCTTGCCGGGGTTGGTCCGTGGATAGGTGACGATCTCTAAATACCGAGACTTCTCCGTACCTCGGAAAGCACGTTAAGCCGTTTGTCCCGGCTGCCATTCGTAGTTCTTTGGCAGTCGTTACCGGTCGTCAGAAGCCTGAAAGTCTGACAACCAGTCTTACCAAGGGATATCGTTTTACCCAGTTACCGGGTTGAGGACGTCAGGTAGGGTGTAGCTCCATGTAAAGTACTGGTATTCGGCTGCATCTGGTTAGACTGGAAGCTAGGCAGATGATGACGTATAGACATGTATAGATTTGTTATTGATTTGGACCATAGAGCACGGAATAGGCACGTTGGCAGTGTCTAGAGGCGCCAATACTAATAAAATTCGTGGCGCCGAAACTGCGTTGAGCGCTTATTTCTGTCACGAACCGTCACTCAAAGCGTATTATATACGTCATTAGTGTCTAAGGCATTGTCCTAATTGGCTACGATAGTACGGTTTAAAATATCATTTATTTCTCAAAGATTTACATAATCACTTAACGAGAAACAAAGTTTTAATAATAACATGCAAGTAATAATTAAGGTAGTCCAGAGCGCTCGTCGCGCAGTTAGCCAGTAATAAAATTAGTTGTAAATTGTAACAAATAAGTGGGTATAACGAAGTAAATCACTCAGAGCGCGCGCGTCGTTGTATACATCGAGCGCACTATTCTTATCAGCACTGTTATGTTATAAAGCACCGTGCACACTACACAATGCTAGAAGATAATAATATTATAGTTAATTTATTTATTTATGTTGGAGCCGTCGAAGATGTGTTTTTTTAACATTTTATTAAAATATAAATTAGTTTTAGCTTCTTTAATGTTTTTCGGTAGTGAATTGTATAGTACGAGCAAAGGATGCGATTTCGTCACACGACAAGATTCACACATTTCTTCTTAGAGTGTCCTAATTGAAGCTTGCAGGTCCTCGTGCGAGCACAGGAAATGCTTAGTAACGATCGTAGGATGAGTTTGATCATCCGATCGTGCAATCAAAGCTTCAAATCTCTTTAGAGTGCCCTAATTGGTCACGCGTCATCGCGCGACTTACTAGGACACCTGTTGGACTCGTACGATCGTTAGCCAATTAGGATGACGTCTTAGTGCGAGAGCAGTGGTGGCCCAGTGGTATCAGCCCGGACTTACGAGTTGTAGGTTTTGGGTTTGAACCCAAGCAGGCGCTTTACTTTGTGTAAATAATTTCATCACCACTGCTCTCAAAAACGGTGAAGGAAAACATCGTGAGGAAACCGGCATGTGTTAGAACCAAACATTCAAAGACATGTGACGTCTACCAACCCGCACTGGGCCCGCGTGGTGGATTATAGCCCACTCCCTCTCACAGAGAGGAGGCCTGTGTCCCAGCAGTGGGAACATTAATAGGCTGATTATGTATGGTGCGAGTAAACGGTGACATGCTTGGTTTGTATGGAAACTGTTCTCAATGCCGCCTCTAACAGCAGCCTTCGATGCGTCTCCGTACTCTGTGGTTCCGACCCGATGGAATTTCATTGATATATCTGTTTTCCCTCAACCAAAATCCAATTAAATGACGATGGATGGTGAGTTGAATCCGAACCGGTATTGAAAAACCACTGCCCTAATCGAGAAGAAATATCAGCGTTAAAATATTTCTTGCAATGTGTAATAAATTACTCTCCCTGTCTGCACATATAACAAAAATAACTTAATATAAGAATATTTTAGATTATGTTTATATTACATAGTGAAATCAATTTGTAAAGTTATGTCGAATGCGGATAAAAAACTGATAATATCACTCAAAATCTATCAAGCGTATTTTTCTGAAACCTTCACCATTTTAAAGATAATTTAATTATTGATCTTTTAGTATACGTGTTTTATTAAAATATAAACACATATAATATTTTTTATGTATAATAAATTAATAATGCTTCTTATTTAGGACAGCGCACCTTGATGGGCGATTCCTATTACTAGCTGGATGTACGACGCGTTGCGTGAGCTCAGTACAGAACACGCAAGCTAACCACTCATGGTCATTGGCATATATCTACGTCTTAACTTTGTACGCACGGCTACATATCAAGCTATACATTTTCAGTATAAGCTGAGCTCGCATTGTACGAAAATCCTATACGATGTGAGATCAACATAAACTGGAAATGTATAGCTTGGTGTGTACCACATCCCATCATACACAATATGCATCTAATTATAACACCATACCCTATACGTAATTAAAAACATCTCCATTCCTCATAAAGGACTCTCGAATTATAATTAAAACAAAGAAACTTCCTCATATACAGGCTGCTCCTTTATTACTCGTGGTCATAAAAAAAAATCTAACCAAGTTTACAGGAAGTAGAACCAATAAAACACTTTAAAAAGTTTTACACAGATGTATAAAGAAAAGAAACGGTTGATGTGTTGGCTTTGTATTTGTGGGCTTCCGGTGTTCAATGTTTTTTTAATTACGGGCTTGACAATTGGTCTTGTTTTAGAATGTGGTCTGGTACTGTAGTTTGTCGGTTCCGGAGATCAGGTGGCGGTTTTTCCATGTTAAAATAAAATACCTACCTATTTATCAAAGTCGACTCAACATTTTTTTATTTCATGTGGGTTAAAATTAGAATTTTAGGATTAAATTTTGCCTCTAAAGACTCACTTTCTGTATTGTATCGATATTTTTTTTGTTAACCTATTTTGTCCCACTGCTAGGCAAATAACATTATAATAATAGTGTACATTATGTACCTAAATAATGCAATGTATCGGATACGGCTGGAACTGACCCCAAAACATTTGTGAAAAATCTAATGAAAGATTGGGAACAAACCGCCAAGAGTAAATAAAGCGCAGGCCACATTGCTCATACTCAGGCTCATATAGCTACCGCGTGTTTGCATACTTCGGTTCATATTGCGAACTAAGAACCGAAGTATGAAAAGACGCGGTAGTTACAAGAGCGAAGCTAAACGAAGTTAGCTTCGTTCCCAGTGTGGCGAGCGGTTAAAGCAACAGTAGGTAATTGGCCAAAGACTACAAAGTTCCTTAGGTACTACAACACTTTGAAATAAACTTTTCGTTCTCTCATCATGTTTCACAGGAAAAGAAACTAATAATAAAAAGCTTTAAAAACTTGTACACACAGATGTGGGAGCTTATGGAAATGACAGCGTGAGCTGACGTCAGAAAACATTGCCGTGCGTGACGTCAATAAAGTTGAAGAAATATGATTGATATCGTAATTTGAAAAGTTTTTATTGAATTTACAACTTTATTATGTGGGAGATGAAGTGGTGTTTTATGATTTACGCGTATCGAGCCAGTGTTTCAAAAGCAGCAGAAAATAATAAATGAAATAAAAGAGTAGAAGAATAAAAAACCTTTTACAAATAAAAACATGCTACTTCCAAACACTACAAAGTGGAAAATAACTTTATTTTTGGAAGTCGGTGTCTTTGGTTTTGAATTTTATTTAGTTGTTGAATTTGGTTTAGTTGTAGTACTTTCCCCACACAAATTCGAATACCACTACCTGCTATGTAAATAACAGTGACAGGAACTTATTATAACATCATCCATATAGACTAAGTGGGAAAAATACGTAGGTATTATTAAAGCTAACTAAAAAACTACCCAAACAAAGTTAATAAAATTTATATGGGACCACCGCGCAAGTTTCCTTTACCAAATAGATTTTCGAAATCGGTCCACAATTTAATGAAATATCGATGAATATGCTTTTTTTTTACAATAAAGTCGAACATACCTCCTCCTTTTTGGAAGTCGGTTAAAAACCCAGTCTATTGAACTAAGTGCTTTTTAAGTATCCACTCGAAAATAATTAATTTGTAAGAGAATCTGCTTGTTAAAAGTGTTCATGGTAAAACTACTAAATTAATTTAGATGAGAACTTTGTTCCAAGGAAAAATATAAGGACTTTATTATCTGAAAATCACTCAGAGATTGTTCGTCAGTAAATTGACCTGAGATCCCCTCTTAGATCACATCGAGGAAAGGGGATCATAGCGTTATCATAAGTATGTAGTTACGATCATAAATGCATCATAGGGTAAGGGAGGGTTACCCTTGTTCAATCTCAAATTAACTGATTACTTTGGGGTGTGATAATTTTAAATGTACGTCCGGAGCACCCTGGACAGTCAACCTCGTTACGAGCTTGCTGTTTGGCAAAAGTTCTTACATGACTTATGGTATACTTTATTTATTTATTTGCTCTCGTGAACAGCAAACATTTTACAATAGATTAACTGTCGGTTTTTGTACATGAACTCTGTCAGGTCACTTCAAAACACAATTTTGGTATGCTGTTGAGTTAGTAAACATTAATAAAAATTGAGTTAAAATTTATCAAAACACAGTAGGTACAATAAATTTCAGAAAAAATATGCGTCTACATTAGCTTTTGCCCGCGCCTTCGCCCGCGTGTATGTCGGAAAATATACCAAATATACGTACTACCACAATTGAAAGTTCACTATGTGTTAATCCAGGTTATATAATATCTGTGTGCCAAATTTCAGTCAAATCCGTTTATTTGTTTTTGCGCCAATCCGGAACATACATCAAGACAAACAGACAAACGAATTTTTATTTTTTATACTCGTAGATATTAGACAGATGTACTTATGATGTTCATTTAACATATATTATATACTTGTACATATTACTACCTATTATTATTTTAATTCTGTTAGTTTTTAAATCATGTAAATATCTATGGTCATGAATTAATTTAACAGTAATAACCGCTTAATATGTGACGATATGAACGAAGAAGATTGATTTCTCTGCCTCAGTTATTTTTAAACAAAAAACACATGGCTATTATACTAACGGCTATAAAAATAGCTCTTATTCTTTCTTTATTTAGAGCGTCATTAAAAACAGAAGCACTTCCAGTATCGTAGGTCAATGTATGCTTTTTGTACATCAGCCTGTAGGTCATTGCCTTGTATCGACTTGCCTTTGAAATTGTATCACAGTTGCACTACAGTATTACGTGTTATCTATTTTTTTACTAATGTTTTACTAATAGTTTAAATAGAGTTAGTTTAAAAATAGATTACTAATGCCCGGTTCTTATTATATTACCAATCGTAGTTTGTAAACGAACGTACTTTAGAAAAAGGTAGCATATAATGTTCCCACTGCTGGGACACAGGCCTCTTCTTAGAGAGGGAGTGGGCTGTAATCCACCACGAGGGCCCAGTGCGGGTTGGTAGGTATAAGTCAAATGTCTTCGAATTTTTGGTTCTAAGACATGCCGGTTTCCTAGCGATGTTTTCTTCACCGTTTTTAGAACAACACCACTGTTCCACGACTGCTCTGAAATAAAATACACAAAGTTAGAGCCTCGGACCCACGACCACCACCGCTCTCTAACTTGACTTGAAATGGCTCTAACAAAAATTTTTTCGACAACTAAAATATTATGGAGAGAGATAGCATTGTATGTACATTTAACAATGTCTAAAACAACATATTCAGAAGGCTCAAAATAATGCGCTTACTCATACAAAACAACAGCCATTAGGCGTTTAGGGGCTAAATGTATCGCTATGATAGGGGCTCGCCACGCGCTCAAATTAAACTGTTCGTCATTCCGGATATTGGGCAAATTTACCAGGCTTGGATTCAGTTGTTATTCTACATATCATCACGCCTATAATACCCGAAGGGTTAGGCAGAGGTGTACCTATAGTACCTACACCCACATTTCGCCAGTTATGTTCAAGTCCCATGTAATAGGGGGCGAGCCTATTGCCATCAACCGGGCACAAATTCAGACTCCGGGCTGTTACTGAGAAATTCCTGATAGGAAAAACCAATAAACCCTTTAACCTGCATTTAACTACTAATAAACAATGTTTGTGAGGAACTTTGGCTCCTGAAATAGAAGATTTTTTTTACTTAGTTCAGGAGCCAGCTGTTCTACCAGATTTTAACCACCACTTGTACAGTCATATTTAATGTATAACTAACTTTATGTGTTTCTCTTTGTACAATTTTTTTTTTTTGTTTTTACTTTGTCCGACCTGGAATCCTAACCCAGGACCTCATGCTCAACAGTTGCGCTTGCGACCACTAGACCAACGAGCTTATAATAATAATAAGCCCGTTCTATTCTGAACATCTATAAGTTGTGGTATATAAGTCTCAATGTTCAATGTGCCTTTTAGCAAAGGCCTCCTCTAACAACTTCCACTGAGTCCTATCTCTTGCAACTCTTCTCCAATTTGGACCCGCTGTAAGCTTCAGTTCGTCTTCCCATCTCTTATATTGTCTTCCCCTGTTCCCCTTTTGCCATCTCTGGGGTACCATTCAGTCACAACTTTATTCCTCTTGTCTCGGATGCCTCTTAGCATGTGACCTGGGGGCCTGTCACCGCCTTTAAAGCTAATTATTTATTTATTATTTTAAATTACTTCAGTGGGGGAAAGAGATGGAGCTATACGTCCTGTAGAGCTTCATCTCTTTCCCACACTTAAAGTAATATTAAAATAATACTGCTTTAGAGGTGGTGGTAGCCCCCCTGTCCATCTCCACTTTTGTTGGTCTATTTTGGTACGAAAACCAACGAGGTTATTATGTATTAAAATATTAAGATAGCGTTACATAGTGTCTGTTACATAGTAGATTTTATGATCGACGCTGCCCATAAAAATACTATTATATAGATATCGCGCAAGCTCACTTTTGCGGTAGACTTTTATTAGCTTTTACGATAATAACATTATAATCTTGGAAAAAGCTCACGTGTAGTAAAATAGGGGCTCGTGGCCAAATCATAACAGCCGCATGGGTCTATCGAAGGTTAAGCTACGCTTGCCGAGGCGGGCTGTGGATGGGTGACCATCCATTACATATTGCGACCCCTCCGTGTCTCGGAAAGCATGTTAAAATGTCATATTTGTAATCAGAAGGCCGAAAGTCTGACAACCAGTCTTACCAAGAGGGTATTGTTTTACCCAGTTACTGGGTTGTGGAGGTCAGATAAGCAGGCTCTCCATGTAAAATACTGGTATTCAGCTGCATCCGGACTCCGGTAAGACTGGAAGCTGACCCCAATTAACTTGGGAAATGGCTAGGCAGATGATGAGTGTAGTAAAAGATGATGTTTTAAGGTATGGTTTGACCGAGACCCCGGTTCCGCACCTTAAAAAAAAATGCAAAGAAACTTTTTACAAAAAAGAACAACCGACTTCCAAAAAAGACACTACAAAGTCAAAAATAACTTTAATTTCGGAAGTCGGTGTACCTACTTGGTTTTGAACTTAGGTTTTTCGCCACCGAGTCCACCGACTTTCGAAATTAAAGTTATTTTTGACTTTGTAGTGTCTTTTTTGGAAGTCGGTTGTTCTTTTTTGTAAAAAGTTTGTATTTTGCGCTTTTTAGTTGTGGTACCTACGCCACACAAATTCGAATACCACTAACCTGCTATGATAATAACAGTGATTGGAAGGTATCATCATATCATCCATATAAACTAAGTGGGAAAAATACGTATTATTGAAGCTAACTCAAAAACTATGTAAGTAAAGTTAATAAAATTTATATGGGACCACCTCGGGAGCATACTCATGACGGAGAAATCGCGTAACAAACATAAAAAAAAAAAACATACAGACGAATTGATAACCTCCTCCTTTTGGAAGTCGGTTAAAAAAGGTATGTGCACGACGAGACGAGGGGGCAGTGTAAACAGCGGTCTGGGTGAAACAATAGCAATATCTTTGAAAACATCAAAACGAAGTAGTTCACGTGTGAAAATTCGTAACAACGCTGAAAATAGCATAAAATTTAACTACTTATTAATAAATAACGAGACTAATAAATTCGACTAAACAAACTACCGTCCATATTTAACCCCAAAAACACGTTATGTAAATCGACATCTCATTTAAATCACGCACTAAATATCACCAACTACCAAACATGTCCCGAAATAATCCGAAAACGCACGAAGTTGACCGAACGCTTGTAAAATCAGATCTAACCCGTCGACCACGCGCGGGGTAAATATGACCACTGTCAACAAACCGTGCCCAGCTGATTGATTACAACGGCCCGCGTAATTAAGGTCGCCTGTTTGTCGAACGGACGGCCAGAAATTGGCCCATCCGGAACGTTTGAGTAGCGTAAACGCGAGTTTATTGCGAGTTTTGTGATGGAAGCGGAGTTTCAATTGTCCTTTGAGGAAGTTATGAGTTCCGGGCTTGTTCTGCTTGTGTATTTGAACGGGAAGCAAGAGGATGATTGTGAAGAATTTCTATCAGAACAAGTTTTGAATCGTTTGTGTGACTTTTGATTGTAAATATTGTGTTTCTCGTCAAATGTTTCATGAAGATTGTGTTGAAGTATATTAAACAAAAGTAAGTACCCTATAGCTTCATTGCTTAATTTTGTTTGAAAAACGGAACTTTTTTAATTTTAAAATAATTATTTTTAAAGATATTTAAGAAAATATATGAATATGGACCAACTACTGAGCCTAAAATTATGCAAAAAATACAGAGAATGGTTCTATACTCATTAATTACAGGAAAACCTATACGAAGTCTATAGTCTTAAAATAACATGGTAAATCTCTCAATATTGTGCGTACAAACTTACATTTGCAGTTGAAATGTATGGGAGAACATTTTTCTCAACTACAATGTTAAGTTTGTTCTTGGGAAAAAAATTATCACAACTACGGAACCCTTCATTGTACGAAGTTCGACACGCACTTCGCCGGTTTTTTTATAGGTCATACCTATATGCAAAAGAACCTGACTAGCTCTAGAATTAATCTTTGCAAAATTAAAAATTCATAAGAGCTATTAAGTTTGAACAAAAGAACCTTTCTGATGAGTTTTTCGCTGGCCATTATTAATTTCTCTTGTCGTGGTAGGAGCAAGTTTACACTGTAGTAAAAAAACACGTCTCTTATTTAAAGGCATCGCCATTACTTTTTATCGTTAGCTTCATAGCTTATGTCAAAGTGGATTGCGAGTAATGTCATTCATTCAGTACGACCTTAAATTCTTCGTTCAATCTTTTCGTTCCCATTCCTCGTTCAATTCGTCCGTTCAATGTTGACATTCCATATATTCGTATTTGCTCCTAAAACCCTCGGTTATGTGAAGGTTTGATTTTTCAGGCGTTTCGTAGAATTCCCTTAGCGTGTTATCTTTCAATGATTCTGTTTGATTGAATTTTTGTAGGCTTTATCATAGATTTATGTAAAAGTATTATGTTTTAGGAGCTGAAGCGGCGAACTTAACTCTTTTTATAAAATTGGTAATAGACTGAAAGTTAATCCTTTCTTTCTTCTTGCCTTTCTTCCTGCCTTTTCCCAACTATGTTGGGTTCTCAAACTCAAACTCAAACTCAAACTCAAAGCATTTATTTCAAATAAACCAATTACAGGCACTTTTGAATTGTCAAGGGGTCGGTCAGTCAGAAAAGATGAAGCTAGATGCCCATTCCAAAGCGTAGTAGGTACCTATGGAGAAGAACGGGCAAGAAACTCCACGGACACTCTTTTAAATAAAAATTTGGTTACAAAATATTGGTTACATCATTCATGTTGAACTTATACATGTGAGAACGATGCAAAACGTTAAAAGCGTCCGTAATAAAAGATAAAAACAAAAATAAAACAATTAAAAAATTAAATCAAATTAAAATAAGCCATGGCAGCTATGAGATGACCAGTCACAACTGACGGCGCCCGTTCACGAACATGACGCATGGATTAGCACCATTCAGCTCAACCATTTTGAAGGGAGCTAAAGGTTCGGGTTCCAGTCTAACCGGATGCAACTGAATACCAGTATTTTACATGGAGCGACTGCTTATCTGACCTCGACAACCCAGTTTCTGGATAACACGCTACCCCTTGGTAAGACTGGTTGTCAGACTTTCGGGCTTCCGACGACCCGTAACGACTGTCAAAGATTAATGAATGAGAGCCGGGACCAACGGCGAGGTACGCAGGAGTCTCGGTATGTAAAGATGGTCATCTCGTGCGGCTGTTATTACTAAGCCATGCCTTGAAGTCACGTACTTCCTGCAATAAAACCAGAATTTGTAAGTCCAATCCATGGTAAATGAGGCCGAACAATGGGCTACTGTACAGTTCCTGTAAAATAGCACAATTTTTAACTGAATGTCCAATTAACGTATGCTTTCATCCCGACTCATCGCATTGCCGCACAGCCGTTTGAATGGACGCTAATTGAGACCACAGACCTTTTGCGACATTGAATAGTGGTATTTTGAATGTTTTCCTGTCTTACTAATTTTAATTTATAGGTACCGCGGTTGCGCTCTTGTGAACTTACATATTTATATTATCCTATCCTATTAAACGAGATTTTTTTTAATAATATATTATACCTATTTGTAATCACGTCCTCGAAAACGGCTCTAACGATTTCGATGAAAATTGGAATAGAGGGCGAAAAATCGATCTAGGTAGGTCTCATATCTGGGAAAATTCGTTTTCTTCGTATTTTCACCCGAGCAGAGCTCGGTCGCCCAAAGTTTAGAACAAAAGAATAATGACTAATGACACGCATGACATGCATGGAATTAGTAAGTACCTACTATCACGGCAACATGGAATTAGTAAGTACCTACTATCACGGCAACATGGAATTAGTAAGTACCTACTATCATGGCAACATGGAATTAGTAAGTACCTACCTATTATCATGGCAGCATGGAATGACGTACTTTCATGGCAGCATGGAATTAGTATGAACTTTCCTGTACTAATAAATGAGCCTTCTCTATTTTTTCCAGAGCAGAGCTCGATTGCCCAGGTAATTATACTAAAACCTGATCAAAAAGAACATTTTGAGCCACCCACAAATTAAAATATACATACTTAGACATACATAAATTAATGCTTCTTCCCCACAATTACATATCACGACCTAAGCCTTACATACTCCTCCTTTTACCTTACGTTCATACATCTGCCCCCCAATTACGCAATGCACGATCAATTTTAAATTGAAACCAATTGAAAAAGATTGCCAGTCCATTGCTTCATAAGTTCGACAATAAATCTGCTCAATTTTGTTTGTCGAACTTATGAAGCAATGAACTGGCAATCTTTTTCAATTGGTTTCAATTTAAAATTGATCGTGCATTACGTAATTAAGGTGCGGGTCATACATGCAAGCACGCCGGTTGCGAGTACTACGCATCTGACCTGTCTAAAGAACATCACCAATAAGGTCACAGTATGGCGTCCCCTCCTGGCGTTTCCACTCACATCTGCATTGTAAATACCTTTCAAAACATAAAATCTCTTTCATTGGATAAGTGGACCTCTATTCCCCATTTTGTGTGCACAATTCGCAGGGTACAATAGAATACCAGCGCCAAGCTATACTATACTTATCCGGCATTATGCTGAACCTAACCTATTTGGCAAGCTATTTTGGCAAACACTGAGTATTTTGCGTTTTAATACAATTAGATCACCAGCCATAAGAAAGTTTTACTGAAATATAAAATGTACACAGCCTTAAAGTACTTAAACGCCATAAGTATCTATTTTTTTTTTGTTTTTTATGTTTTAAATATTTTTTTTTTAAGATATTAAAAAATCTAAAGTATAAAGTGTATATTTAGTGTTTCATGTTAAAACAAGGAATTTTACGCGAAGTCGCGGTTAGAAGCTTATTGTACCTATGGTAAACGAATGAAAATTATACAAAGCGGCTGCAAAGCAATTTACTGGAGCAAATATGCAGTATCCTAAAAACTACTATTACTCCTAGAAAATCTGCCAGTTAAACACAAAAATAAAACGTAAATATTTTTATACAAATATTATGAACGACATAACATAACAATTTACATTAACCCTTGTAACAATATTTGTAAAGTAATCACGTTATGTCCGTCTGTCATCAATCGGACCCCACCGGCGTTCTAGGGTTAAGCATTATTTGATTGATCAATTTCTAGTCACGCATCGGAGGGTTAAAATAAATAAGGTGGGAATTATTGGAAGACTAGTGCTTCGCCTGCGTGTAAAGTAATACCTACACTTTGTCATACTAAATTCTTAAATTAAAGTATTTTTATTTTATTATAACCCTGTGATTTCCCATAAAAAATCAATCTGTCTTTTCCCAACTACATATGTTGGGGTCGGCTTCCAGTCTAACCGGATGCATCTGAATACCAATATTTTACATGGAGCGACTGTCCATCTTACCTCCACAACCAAGAAACTAGGTAATACGATACCCCTTGGTAAGACTGGTTGTCAGACTTTCGGACTTCTGACGAGCTGTAACGACTGTCAAAGATCTGTGAATGACAGCCGAGACCAAGAGGCACGGAGGAGTCTCGGTATGTAGAGGTGGTCACCCATCCACGGACCAACCCCGGTAAGCGTAGCTTAATCTGATGGATTGACCCGGCGGCTATTACTACTACGAGCTCCTCTCCTTCCCATTAGTGGAAGAATTTTACCTCTTTTTAATACTATCTAATGTAATATTAGTATAGATGTTGAATGATGAAGATATAATTAAGTAGTTATTTCGTGGTATATTGTTTAATTAAAGTCCTATTATAATTTCTTAGTACTCAAGTTCATAAATATTTCAAACCTATTGATACCTAAATTAAATTGATGTCTAAGTATAGGTCTCAATTCAGGTTAAAATAAATATTGATATTCAATTCTTGGTACTATAGGTGCACCTCTGCTCAACCTTTCGAGGAATAGAGGCGTGATATCATGATTTCCAATTATTCGCATTCGTTCAAGGATAGCTGAGTACTTGGGACTTATCAATTTTGACGTTCCATCAATTTGGATAGATCGATATCTGTTCAGACTAAAATAATATTTGATGGAGGAAGGGTATGTGTCTCTATCGTTATTGTCACGCATATTTTAACTAATGTGGGTAGTGTTTGTTATTGCAGAATAGGTCTCATATCTAGGAAAATTTATTTTCTCTATTTTCACCCAAGCTGACCTTGGTCACCCAGGTACTAATATAAGTATAGATAAGAAATTCTAAGCATGTCTGAAGTTTATGCTAGTATCAGCGACTGAATTCTAATTTCTTGTACTTATGTAAAAAAGAAGGTGAAAGAATTATAGCCCTGTTGGGAACCGAACCCAACACAACACCTTGCACGCGGTCTGCACGCGCAGGCACCGTGATTCAGCGCGTCATCGGTACAGCTGAGGTGCGGCGCGACGGCGACACGGCTCGGCCCGACGTTCACTCGCTTCCACGGACTCCACCGCGCCGGACAATTCTCCTCTCTTATTAAATACTGTTTGCCCGGGAAAGTTATTATTTGTAATAAGCACGGTATTAAACCATTGCCCAAAATACAGTCCACTCTTTAATTGCTCACCGCGCTAACAAGCCCCATAAAGAAATTCGTCCGCATTGCTATCAACAGGAAAAGTGCCGAAAAGGCTGGCAGCATTGTTACGTTGTATGGTAATGCTGATTCTTTGGCTATTTTAATAAAAACAAAAAATATTATAAATAATTGTGGCCCATTGGCATCAGGGTCCAAGCTGTCGGTGGTCAGGGCTTTAGAGAGAGGTACCTACATATTATTATTATTGTATTAAAATTGTTAGCTTTTAAATTATGTAAATATTATCTTGGAAATTGAAATAAATACCAATAAAACATTTTAAAAATCTACCATTCTACCATCTGCTTGCGTCATTTTAATACTGGTTTAACACCCCGGTCTTTCAGCGATGTTCACCGTGTACGGAATATCCTAAATATTTAACTAGTTGGCTGTAGATAGAGGTAATAAAACTAAATTTACGGTCTATCGAATTTGTATAGGCTGCCTGTAACAGCTACCGTTATAAAACTGAAAGCGCTGTAGCAAAATGTACATAAAATTTTACAAAAGTTAGTGTTATGAACATATTATGAATATTTTTATGAGAGTACTGATATGATTTAATCGCGTGTTATATGAAGTCACAAGACAAGACACAATCGAATTATTATTGCTAAGTATCGACTTCTAAACGCAAATCGACAGTTGGGCTAAGTTAAAGGGTACTTTAACTTAGCCCAACTGAATGTATACATTATAACGATACGAACAATTATAATATACCGATAATTTCCCAAACAAAAAAAAGGGTACTTTAGGGGTGTTTCCTACCTCTAATCGGATAGTAGAGTCTCATCATCTGCCTAGCCTTTTCCCTACTATGTTAGAGTTGGGTTCCTGTCTAACCGAGTGCAGCTAAATAACAGTATTTTACATGGAGCGACAGCGTTTTTGAACTCCACAGCCGAGTAACTGGCTAATACGGTACCCCTGGTTGTCAGGTTTTCGGGCCTCTAACTACCCGATACGACTGTCAAAGTTCTACAAATGACAGCCGGGACCAAGAAGCCGAAAGAAAGAGAAGAGAAAGCGAAGCCGTGGGCAAAAGCGAGTCCTGTATAAATCTAGGGAAGATTTTTCAAGAAAGTTTGACGTAGGTAAAAGTCTAACAGGTTGTCGGATAGTCTTGCAAGTGTAAACTACCCAGTAAGTGCATGTTTACACTTTACAAGTCACTTATAGTTTGAGAAGATTCGCGCAGAAGTTTTATTTGAACTGAATTTTGTTTGTTAGCTAAAGCGAAATAGTTAATTGGCTCAACCGTGACTTTGTGGAAATCTATTATAAATAAAATACAATTGACGACATATATTTAGTAACCTAATCCGTTTAAATGTTCTTACAGAGTCATAAAGAACCCTGTAAGAAATCGACAAATCGTGTTCCACCACAAGCGCCGCACGCAAAGTGGCTTTGCGTTCGGCGCTTGTCGTGGCAACACGTCGTGTCCGGGTTCGTAACAAGTCAATCGTCACCCTGAGGATGCCTCGTTGAGAGGTGAAACACGTGTCGATTTCTTACAGAGTTCTTTATGACTCGAACAGATAAACGGATTAAGTTAGGTACTAAATATACGTCGTTTATTGTATTTTAGCTAAAGCGAAGGATATGGGGAGGCGAATCCTATTATTATTTCACTTATATACTCGTAGTTACAACTAACTATTTCAACCTGCCTAGCCTTTTCCCAACTATGTTGGGATCGGCTTCCAGTCTAACCGGATGCAGCTGAATACCAGTATTTTACATGGATTCACTGCCTATCAGACTTAAACAATCCAGTAATTGGGTAATACGATACCTCTTGGTAAGACTGGTTGTCAGACTTTCGGGCTTCTGACGACCCGTAATGACTGTCAAAGATCCACGGATGACAGCCGGGACCAACGGCTTAACGTGCTTTCCGAGGCACGGAGGAGTCTCGGTATGTAAAGATGGTCACCCATCAACAGACCTACCCCGGCAAGCGTAGCTTAATCTGATGGATCGACCAGTGCGGCTGTTGTTACTTAGCCACAAGCACCTAGATACTAGATATATTAATCAATCTAATTTTCCTGATATATAAATACTAGATGTTTAGGTATAATCAATCTAATTTACCTGTTATCCTATAGCGTTTAAATTAGTGCATCAAATGAGCAATTACCGCAATCTAATTAGTCACTCTGTATCGCAGGGTTTAGGAGAAATCAGCGACAGGTTTGCTTTAATCATTGCTTAATTAAATTCTGTAATTAGTTTCAATATAAATGTAGTGATTTGCAGAACATTTATACTGTGTGTAAACCGGTTAACCTGAACTATTTAGGTATATCTGAAATTGCAATGAGTTTGAAATGTATTTTATTTTTCTGTATATCCGAAATCGTATTTATCGTCAACAGCAATGTTAATTTAAAATGGTTTCCACTTGCTTTTTTAGGACATTTTATATTTTTACAAACTTTTAAATTGTCGTTAATAGTCACTGGTCATTTGTGGTTATGCCTCGCCTCTCATGCACGAGGGTGTGGGTTCAAATCCGGGCAAGAACCAAGGTGACAGAAGAAGAAAAGGTTAAAAAAATGAGGCAGTCTGGGACTGCCGATTGAAGTGAAAACTGAGTAACGCCATCTAACGAAAATGTCAGGAATTTATGTGGCTTACTGTCAGTACAAGAACGAAAGCTAGCTCCATTAAAAAAAATCCAAAAAAATAAAACAGAGTGCGCTGTCAATAACAACTTTAACGTCTTACGAATTTTCGATCAGGTCACGTGTCCTGACGCGAGTTTAAAACGTTTTTACCCATCCCAAAAAAGCGCACAACGCCGCTAAAGAAGTTTTCACTTCAAAAAAATACATAATAAAATTTAAAAAACCCCCGACACAAAAAAAAATCCTTTTAAAAGCTAAAAAATAAAATATACCTTGGCCTTTTAAGTTTAATATAATTTGTAGTTAATACTTTGTCGTCGCGGCGGGGGACGGCGAATGAAAAATTGAAAATATATTTTCTACAATAGCATGCCGCGTCCCCCGACGCGACGACAAAATATTAACTACAAATTATATTAAACTTAAAGGGCCAACTCAGTATATTTTATTTTTTAGCTTTCAAAAGGATTTGGTTTGTGTCGGGTGTTTTTTAAATTTTAAATTTAACTTTTATTTCCAGCTTTTTAAACCTTATATACGTATTACTAGTACATACGACACGATCGACACGTGCCTCGCTTAAATCTACGCAGCTGTACGTATTTTTCCCACAGTAAAGTTAGTTACTAATTTATCCGGATTTTTTTTTTGCTTCTCTATCATCAGACCCTGATAAATATATAATTTTATCTATAACCTATTCATTGAGACCATTCCAATGAGCCCAAACTCGATACCATTGCTGTAAATTGTTGAGGAGTTGGGTATCCTGCAAATACCAGGTAATGCTGCAGCATCAGTTCAAGGTTACTATGTTATTCTAATACCATTGAAGTAACAGATTACCAAATTTAAATTCAATCAGACCTGTGGAAGATGCTAAAATCCATTCATCAATAAGAAAAGACCTGATAATCTTCAAACGGCTGAATAGATTTTTTTTAATCATAGCTAAGAACACTCCCGATTAAGTCACCTTTCAAACAAAACAAAAAAAATCTAAATCGCTTCAACCGTTTGGGAGCTACGATGCCACAGACAGCTACACAGATACACAGATACACAGACACACAGATACACAGATACACACGTTAAACTTATAACACCCCTTCGGTTTCCGTCGGGGGTTAAAAATAAAATCCTCCGAACAACCAAACATCAAAACTAAAGTTATCATATATAAAATAACATCTTTCTTCCTAAGATATTATGATTCCGTTCCTACATAAGTTCTTTATGATCATAATGTTATCGCCATATTAACTAGCAGTCGTAAAGATGAGTCGTAACGCTTCCGCAGGTGTTTCGTGCGTCTGTGTGTGGTTTTAATATTGAGTTATGATGAGGAACACGGTTAGCATACGTCACTCGACGGTTTAAATGTGAAGTGTCGAGTTTTGATTGGATCATGACCATCATTTTAACCCGAAAGAGGTTCATCATAATCATCTCTGCTGAGTATAGCTGATCGCGACGATAGGTCGTGGTTAAGTTAAATTGAAGATGAGTGGACTGTATAACATGTAAAGTTTATACTTATAAGTGAATTATAACGATGTTGGTTATGTTAACAAGCAAAACAAGAAAAGTGGATGAAAGATTTGGATGAAATGTGAGTGTTTGTAGCCTGGATTAACACGTAGAATACTTTTTATCCCAGGAGCACATTCACGGGCGTGATTTTATACATTCATCAAAAAGTATTAATGGTTATAATAAACAACTGACGATTAAGTTAATTGTAAATAACAATTAAAATATTAATTGCAAAATTAATTGTAAACCACAATTAATGAGTTTAATTGCAATTGACTCCAATTGCATTTCACAATTAAAATATAATAAAATCAAATCATTTGCAATTAATTGAATTGCAATTAAAATTGTAATTGTTTGCTTCAACAATTAAAAAAATATAATTGAATTATGCCCGGTCGGCTTGCTTGCCACTGCCCCTCGTTCACGTGTCATGCTTCCCTGGTATGTACGAATCTAATCCAGGTCTTCCCCGTGATCTCCTGTAGGTCGTCCACCCACCTGGCTATTGGTCTGCCAACGCCAAAAAGTTCACATAGGCCTCCTCAAACCATAAACACAACGAAAAGTCCTGTGCTGCCCGTATCCAGATGGTCCAGATTGTCGCTGGGCCATCTTGTAGCTTCCACTAACTGCAATTTTAATTTATAAGAATCGAAATAACATATAAAATCAAAGGGATTCCGTCCATATATTATAGCTATTAGGTATCACTATTACCTACGTTTTTAAACCAAAATTATTTATGATGGCGCGAACTACATGCGTGTGACGTATGGGATTAGCTCTTGCTATTGTGACTGATTTGCCAGTCAGCAAGGTTTTTAGTCAAGTCAATTGTGGAAGTTTCTTTTAATTTGCAATATTTATAACTTAATATACCACTAAGTAAACTTTTTTGTTATAATTTTCACTAGCTTCTGCTTTTTTTTTTTGGGTTTCCAAATCATAAAAATGACTTCTCCCGCTCTGGGTGGAGCGGAAGGGCGTGTCAGACTCTTACTCACTAAAACCCACCCGTGTTCGTTCCTTTGCCTGTTCGTTGCCAGGGGCCACGGTCTCCCCTTAGGACTTCCCGCAAACCCCGCACTAGCTTCGGCTTGTGACTTCGTCCGCATAAAATTATCGCCCGCCCGAACTACTCGTATGTATTACTTCGTTTTTCGCTTAGCGTTCTTTTTCGGCGCAAAGGTGGTACCATGATGTTAAATAGCCTCTAGCCTTCCTCAAGAATTTGGCTATCAAATGCAAAGGAATTTTTCAAATCCAACTGATAGTTCCAGAGATAAGCGCGTTCAAACAAACAAACAAAAAACTCACGCAAAACGCTCAGTCAAGCTTTATTATATTAATAATAAAGATTAGCATTTACATAAAGCTCAAATTATATAAAAGTATTACTTCAAGACCACGTCACATGTCGCAGCATAGCATAAGTGTGTTTGAAACTTGACGGGTTTAATACGCCATTTTATGATGTCCCAATAAAAGAGCCATTAGAACAAGATCAATATCTCAGCTAACTGGATCTAAAGCCAGCATCTTATTGATAGACTAGCTTTTGCCAGCGGCTTCACCCGCGTGGTTCTCAGAAATTATACGTGAATTCATTCAAGCTAAGTACTTATTTTTTGTTAGGAAACTATTCATAACTTGTCAAAATGAAAAAAAAACATACGGTTCAGTCTTTGGAGACTGCCGATGGAAGTGAAAACTAAGTAACGCCATCTAACGAAAATGTCAGGAGTACAAGAACGAAAGCTGTAGCTCCAATAAAACAATTCCAAATAAATAAAACAGAGTGCGCTGTCAACAAATTCTACTCTCCCTCCGGTCACGTGTCCAAATAAACGTTATTCTTATTCTTATCTTACGTGTCCTGACGCCTTACGCCTGACGAATGACGCGAGTTTAACATTTTCTACCCATCCCAAAAAGGACTAAAGGGTTTCACTTCAAAAACCTAGTTCATAACTTTCTTTGATAGTTCTAGTCATTGCAATAGATACTTCCTCAAGGTAGGTAGATGAAAGTCAGCCCATTGGAGCGAGGCGTGAAATCAGCAAAGACTGCTGTGTCTGACTTTCTAACTGTTATCGGTAACGTGTATTCAGAGTTCACTCTCACTATCGTTCAAATGTGGGCTATTGTTGTGTGAGATTAGCTCTGCTTTTAGTTTTCTAGATAGGTACACCTCTGCCGATCCTTTAGGGGAATAAAGGCGTGATGTTATGTTCTGCGAGAGCAGTGGTGGCCAGTGGTACTGGCCGCGACTTAGGAGTGGTAGGTCGTAGGTTCAAACCACAACAGGCGGTTTACTTTGTGTAAATTATTTCATTACCACTGCTCTCAAAACGGTGAAGGAAAACATCGTGAAGAAACCGGCATGTCTTAGCAACAAAAATTCGATCGAATTTTTCCAATTATCTACCAATCCGCACTGGGCTTGCGTGGTGGATTACAGCCCACTCCCGCTCACAGAGGGGAGGCCTGTGTCCCAGCAGTGGGAACATTTTAAGCTGATTATGTTATGTTTTACTTACGTAAAAAATAAGCACTTCAAATTAGTGCTTGTTTATTTTTTACATGCTGCACTTAGTACTTATTTCATTATATTCACTGAATTTGAGATGTTTCAGACATTACAGATAATTGTTTCAAATTATCTTTATTGTACTCGTACTTAATTTAATTTAATGTTGGGATAATGTTTCATTGCGAACCAGGGTTGAGAGACCTCTGTCAATTACTATACCTTGTAGGTCACGTCTATCAAAGACCCTTTCAAATAATTTTAACCTTCAAACTGGTTCACAGCAATGTTGCTCGGCAGTTTTCTCAATACAAGTCGTTTTTGGCTTATGCGTGATTCGCCCGAATTTACTCACTTATGACACTTAATAATATAATTTTTTCTTGAGGCAATTCGACATCAATACAATTTTGCGAAATAATTTTACAAATGTTCCATGCATTTACAGTTTACATATCGATACCACAACGTGCCTCGGAAAGCATGTTAATTTAGCCATTGGTCCGGGCTGTCATTTGTAGAAGCCCGAAAGTCTGATATCCATCTTGCTATGGGGTTTAAGATCGGTTCTGTACTGCATCCATTACGAAACTGAGAAACGTCGCTCTGAATTAGCCATAATACTATTTGTATGAGGGGTTGCGCCCTAGATCGGCTATCTAATTAGTTCAATAATATTGTCTTCTTCTTAGCGTGTCGATGGCAATCTAAATAGACTCGGCCCAGAATTCGGCTACGTGTTTGGCGCCATCAGTAGCGTCCATCAGTTCCTGTAACGTGCAGCTGACAGGACACGCAGGACATGACACATCGTTTGTGGAACAGCACCACATTTACACTCCAATGCGGAGTCGTCTATGAATCTCCACCTGAACAGATTGTCCTTGCTTCGGCCAACCTGGGTCCGGAGTCTGTTTAAAGACTTCCAGGCTGCCCAAGGCAACTCATGTCCAGACGGGAGATTCTCAGCAGGTGGAACGAATGGTTTGAATAATATTCATAGCGTTATTTACGTTGTTGTTTTTTTTGAACTTATGAATCAATGGATTAGCAATCTGTTTCAAAACTATTCAAATTCTGATTGGTCGTGTATTACGTAATTAAGGTACGTCTGTCCGTCCGAATTTAGAACATTCCCAATTCGTATTGAACTCGGATCTTGAATTCGGATGCGGATCGGATGCAGTGCAGAACCGCTCTTAAAGTGCTCTTCATACATGGAGCTAAAACGACAACTATTATGGAATAGCTATGGAATCTCTCATATTATATCCGTTAGCAACTTTTTATTACTCATAGATGATATAAAGTTACTGTACATAGCATAAACGGTACATACAGCAAGGTATTTGAAAACCGGAGATCATGTACATGGCTGTATTTAACTGACGGTCCATATGTTTATATGGGACAAAAAAATTGTAATCAAAACTGCATAATGAACGGAAAAAGGGCTTTGATACCCTCCCTCTTGAATTATTCACAGTTTGGTTTCGAACTCAAAAACGCATGACCAGGACCATCCCAACAGATTATTGATCCAGTACCTACTAGCCAGCAAGGTAGCCAGCTAGGTAGCTAGGATGTGGTTATCAACTTCGTTAACAGTACCCTAATTGCGTAATACACTAATACACGATCAATCAGAATCTGAATCGTTTTGAAACAGATTGAAAAATTATAGCTACTTAAGTTCAAAAAAAGAATCTGCTCAACTACGTAAATAACGCAATGAATGTTGTTGAACTGTCAAAATGTATGTTACGTAATTAGATAGCCAGGCTCCCTTAAAAACATTCACAACTGCACGAGCAAAACTTATCCACGCAATTCTCCAACTCATCGTGTAAGTTCAAAATTGGTTTCCTCATTCATTTCGCCGCCATTTATTTTATATAAAAACCTATCTATTGACCGTAAAGTTTGTAAACGGTGCGGTCTCAAACAAAAACATGGACGCGATGGAACTGGGTCATTTACAGACTCTACGGAATACGATGCGTAAGAAACGCCGCACACTGTGCGTTTTGTTAAAGAATGAAAATTTTTAAGACGTGATTTTTTATTTTTTACATAAAAATAATTTCGCTTTTTATTTAGATCTTGCCTTTTATTTATGTGTTAGGTCTTGTTTATAACTTTTAATAAATAAATAAATAAATGATAATGAGGACGTACATATCGTCGCCCTCCCCGCTAACTGTCGTAACTCGCTACAATCGTGTTACTGTAGTGGCGCTAGTTGTGGCTTTATTAAGTAATTAATATCGTTTTTATATTGCCCTTTGCTCACTCTAGTTAGTAGTTTCTTTAAAGCCCTAAGGTATCTATTTATTTAGTTATATTCATTTGAAGCAGATACGTCACTCTGTGAGAAATTTGTTTTAAAACTTGTGTCTGTTACGACTTCATTATTTTGTATCAATCAATCAATCTTCCTAGCCTTTTTCCCAACTATCTTGGGGTCGGCTTCCAGTCTTACCGGTTGCAGCTGAATACCAGTATTTTACATGGAGCGACTGCCTATCTGACCTCCACAACCCAGTTACTGGGTAATACGATACCCCTTGGTAAGACTGGTGTCAGACTTTCGGGCTTCTGACGACTCGTAACGACTGTCAAAGATCCACAAATGACAGCCGGGACCAACGGCTTAACGTGCTTTCCGAGGCACGGAGGAGTCTCGGTATGTGAAGATGGTCACCCATCCACTGACCAACCCTGGCAAGCGTAGCTTAACCTGATGGATCGATCCGTGCGGCTTGTTATTACTTAGCCACGAGCTCCTCCACCGACTTCATTATTTTGTATAAAAATATAAATAAAACTCTATTAATGTTATATAAATTCATTAAAAGTAATAATAAATCGGTCAAGTGCGAGTCGGACTCGCACACGAAGGGTTCCATACCATGTCGTACAAGATTTAACACTATTTTTGTAATACGAAAGTATAAAGGTAACAACAGAGGCGCTATAAAAAAACATAAAGATTTGTAAAGAAATTGTCTAATTTTAATGAAAAAATGTTGTTGTGTTAAATTATAGGTGTAGAAGTTTATTTCATTTATTTTAGTAACATGCATTAACTAAATTCAAAGTTATTTATTTGCTACTAACATAGTATTAGTAGGTATAAATAGGTATATGTGTTGTAACAGTAACTGGGTTGTGGAGGTCAGATAGGCAGTCGCTCCATGTAAAATACTGGTATTCAGCTGCAACCGGTAAGACTGGAAGCCGACCCCAAGATAGTTGGGAAAAAGGCTAGGAAGATTGATTGATTGAAATAGGTATATATGGTAGGTAAGCAGGTAGGTAGGTAGGGTAGGTAATTAGGTAGAAATATGTAATTAGGAAAGGTAGGTGCGCCGTAGATAAGTACTTAGTGCTAACCGTGCGAAGCCGGGCCGGGTAAAGCTAGTTACTTATAAATAAAAGGATTTCTCTTGCTACATCAGACTATATTGTACAAAATAGAATGTAAGTAGTACGCCAAATTTTAATTACAACATTCCGTCAATACAGGTATTACGTTATTTTTGATAGTCGTAATTCAAATTCAAAAGTCATTTATTCAAACTATGCTGAGAATCAGCACTTTTCGAACGTCAAAATTTCATAAGACAGTCCCCCAAAAACGCCCGCCCTTCACCACTTCCTAGTGCTTTTGCTGGAAAGAAGAAGTGGCGCAACAAACTCGCCAGCAGCGCAGCTGTCTGTTCAGTTACGAAAAAAAACTTGATTCTATACAATAGTATGCAAATATTTTACATTACTCAACACGAAACATTAAATAAAATATATTTGCCATAATGACAGCTAGAACACGCCAATGTACCAACAAAAAAAAAATCGAAATCTAAACTCAAGCGAAAATAAAAATTTTTTTTACACATCCCATCGGACTATGAGAGTGAGGGAAGAGAGAGTGCACTCGTGTCTGTGCATACACTTGTGCACTATAATATCTCCCACGCCGAAGGGTAGTCTCCATTGAGATTGGCCGCCGTGGCTGAATATTTTTACACAAATAAGTTTTCTCAATATGAAATTGTATCCACAACGGTTTAAGGTAACTGAATACTACCCTGTATGTACCACCATTCATTTCAATGTTACTGAATATTATTGTCTATTGGAGTGTAGTTTTAACATGAGGTACGAGTACACACATCAACACCGTCTAGGGATACTTTGAAAAAAGTCGATAAAGTTCTTAAACTCAAAAAATACTGGCCGGTTTTAAAATCTTTTGAAGAGAGCTTATTTTGTAGACCTTTTTGGATGATCGAAATTTAAATGATCGAAATTATTCGAAATAGTATATGCTGCCATGATAGTAGGTACTTACTAATTCCATGTCATTACTCCGACTAGTAAATAGTTATCTGTGGAATTTATATCGCATAATATTAGCATGAAATACAAAATATTATTTTTAAGTTGCAGTAAATCGCCCATATTATATAAAATACGTTATTAATCGACGTTTTTAGTATTTGTTGATTATAAACAGTATATGGTACATGATACACACAAGTTTCAAATTCCTAATTTGTTTAGTTGTTGAGATAGAGCTCGTACAAAAATGGTCTAAAACAGACAACTTCTACGGCCCCCTAATTCATCATTTTTGAAGATAAAAACAAATAAAAATTATATTTATTTTCTACTTGATGAGCTCTAGACAATGATACCCCACATGCCAGGGACAGATTTTTTTTTTTTCAAAATTTAATTTTATTGTATGGCGACCCCCCTTTATTTTTTAATTTTATTATTTGTTGCTCTTGCGGCAATAGAAATGCTCAATCTGTGAAATTTTCAACTGCCTACCTATTACGGTTCATGAGATAGAGCTCGCTGACAGACAGACGGACAGCAGAGGCTTATGAATAGGGTTCCGTTTGTCACCCTTCGGGTACGGAACCCTAAAAATGTTCGTTCGTTAGCGTAAAAAGCTACAAGTTACGTGTAAGAAGTAAAAAAAAAATGTGTTAATATTTTTGGCAATTTTGGTATGTTAAACTATAAGTAATGAGATGATTTGACAAAAAGGGCCAATTTTCCAAAAGGGTTTCATATTCGTACAAAAAGCTTTTGATTTAGATAACATAAATGAAAAAAATAATTTGTAAACATTATAGACAATAATTCCAGCTACTTGTGCCCTATGTGGAATAAAAATCTCACTAACTGTAGTATGTGTGCATATACGACAGTTAGTGAGAATATTTCTTCCCTTCTTTTGCACATACGCAAAACAAAATACGTGATTATCTTCTAAACGGTAGATGACACAGATACGACGATTAGAGATCTCTCTCTCAGTTTGTGAGATACGACAGTTAGCGGGGAGGGCGACGATATTTGTGAGCAATACCACTAATTAGTTTTTTTCTTTTGTTACAGGTAAATATTACATCGTGACTTCGTGAAAAACCTGCTTTTAACAAGGTACCTACCTATCTAACTGTACATACTTACTTAAAAGAATAGTTTTTCAAAAAAAAAAACATTTCGTATGGCCTCGTGGAATAATATAAAATAATATAGTTCACTTTCCTATGAAATATTTTCATAACAGGAGGATATTGTGTTCTGCGAATTGTGTCCTACAATTTGTGGAATATCGTAAAATAATGTATGCTATAAGATATGATATATACCTACGTAAAAAACCGTCGGCATAGTTCCACCTACTATCATTTCATTGAAAAAACTGTCGACAGTACTGTAAAGACTTAACCCAGTTTTACCGCGACAAATCGCACGTATGCACCGAATCTACCAAAAATATCTATAGCGCCAATTACGAAGGCTCGCAATTAAAACTGTAGCTTAAATTGGAGCCGCTTGGGGCACTAATTGCGATATGCCGTGACAAACCCACAGTGAGAACGATAAATCTACCTTCTGAATATTGTATTAGTACTGGCCTGAACACTGCAGGGTTGTGTGGAAGACGTTATTCAAGTGTCAGAATTGATCTTCATTTGACTGCATAGTGGTTGCAGGTGCTGCTACTGCATGGCTGGGTTCTAAGTTTCAAACCCCAAACCTGGGTTTTCCGTCAGGAATTGTTTGATAGCAGCACGAGCACGGAATCTAGATTTGTGCCTGGTCAAAACAGCTGTGATAGCCTAGTGGTGTAACCATCAGACCGCCACTTGGCAGTTCAGTAGCACGCTCCTCTACAGTACAGTAGTAGTACAGTAGCACGCACCTCTGAGTTTACGGATTCATGTGCCTATTGTATAATTATCACTTGCTTCAAAAACGGTGAAGGAAAACAAAGGAGAGATATTTCTCGATGGCATGTAAAGTCAAGTCAGAGGCCCAAAAACACTCGGACACCAGGTTAGTCATTAACCAACCGAGAAAAAAAATATGGCAACAGGTCCCCCCCCTTTTACATGGGACTTAAACATTTTATGCATGTGCCTCGTTGGTCTAATGGTCGCAAGCGCTACTGCTGAGGTGGGTGGGAGGTCCATACTTTCATCACGTTTTCAGAATATATTTTATTAAAAAAATGAAAAGTTCACCTAAAAATTATCATTGAAAAAAAAAAAGTATTTAAAATGGACACGTGGGTGTTTTACTCGTGCATTATAAATGCATCCCTTGATCGATAAATACCATAAACAGCAGAGGGATTTTTTTTTGGTCCAATGGAACACTGTGCATTGATGTATTGGGTTCTTACCTGTAAAAACAAATGTAAGTGGTATTAAAAAAAAAAAAAAACATCTTTTAGACTGTCCATAATTATATGGTTTTTTTTGGTCTTCCCCTCGTCTGTCAGTAACGGAACAGCTACAATTAATCCAAGATTTCCATGCAAATGTATGCGAATGCATCAAAATGCAAAAGATAACTATGCATGCTTCCACGATATGTACATAATATCTCTAGATGTCCGATCGTTATCTGCAGTCACGTTTGAGAATCGTAAAAGTTAGGATTACGATTGACATCACGAATATAGAACGTTTTAAAGTGAGTCTCGTAGCAGGAAATATTGCAACATATTAGCTTGGGAGCGTGTATGGACTTCCTAATGATTGTAATTGCAACTATGAAGGGCAACGGATGTTGATATAGTAACCACACTTGGAGACTTGGAAACAAATTTGTGATTGCTGTATGTGGTAGTGGCAGCATCTACAACACCATAATTATGTGAACTTCGCATCAAAGAGTGTGACGTCACAAAAATCCTGCATCGCGCAATTTAAGAGTTTACCGTGCGAACGACATTTAAAAGACTTGCCCGCCAAACACAACACCCGTCTGGTCGTAGGATCCTTTCTTTTCTATGGAGTATGAGTGAGCTTTACAACCTGGTTCCTCATACCCCTAAAATATGTAGCTTAGTCTAAATTTGTTATTATTACACGTGCCGCTAAAATTATAAACAAAAAAAATAAACAAAAGAAATATTAACAGTAAGCTCGAAAGCTCATAATAGCTCCAATTACAACAATCGTTCAAATCAGACATATTATTGGTCGTATAATACCTAATTGTCTATAATTATGTTATGGTTTCCTATCAAAAAGCGCTTTCTCTTTCACTCGATTGGTTTCAGTCACGCATAGACGTTCACCGAGTTACCATGCTGGGCCTGCGCCCACTGGCAGCACGGCACGGCAAGGGTTCTTAACTATTCCATACAAAACGTCTATACCTTCTCGACCCAAATGTATGGGAAGGCTGATTATTGTTTCAGGATTATGATGCTGGTCCCATTGAGAAAGTTGTTTAGTTTGATGGTCTGTACCAGGTTAGTTACGGACCTTCGGTTCCGATTCCGAAAGGTCGGAACTTCCGATTCATTTTACACCTCCGATTCCGAATTCCGTTCCCATAATTTTGAATCGGATTTATACCGAAGGTCGAAACGCAGCGATATACGTGACTAGAGCGCGTTAAAACATGTTTTAACTCGTCGCCAGGGTAATGTTTGTTTATTTTATACACGCTCGCGCTCGAAGTCTCTTTATTGTTTTGTTTGTGGACGTTATCGTAAATATTTGACTGATTCAAGAGACTTATTTAAGAGACTGAATGATATTTCTATTGTTTCACGAAGCCTTCCCTTAACACTACTTTGTTCTACTTCCACCTCCGACTCGGTTTCGGTTCCGACTCCGATCAATCTAATTTAAAACCTCCGAATCCGGTTCCGGTTCCAGTAAAACGACTTCCGTAACATCCACCATCACACGAACAAGTTTTGTTTACCATGAATGAGTTACGTGAAAAAGTTACTTGTTGTAAGGAATGCGCTTTTACAATTTCTAACGTGACGTTATTATCGTGGACGTCCACGTCACGGCATCACGATAACACAGTAAAATGTATGGCTTCGATAACGTTATAACGTACAAGTATTTCCATACATTTTATGGACGTGGGCGTGGACGTCCACTATAATAATCGTCACGTCAGAAATTACTCGCGTTCGGTCAGATCTAAAGACTGGCAGGACCTAATTAGTCAACTCGATAAATTCCTAGAAGTAAATCAAGTCGACAGTTGTTGATAACGAGACTTATTCCCAGACTGTAGAATTTATTATTACGTATGGAATTCCCCAACTAATTCCCTTTGTTCCTGTATTGTTTTATGTTTGGATTTTATTGCTCGAATGTCAATTAAATATGATTAAGGATTTATCTTTAAGGATGAACAGCTTTACAATCCTTGCTGCTGCAGATATTAAATGATCAATTTGCGCTGCATCTTTGGTTGAATGCTCGTAAGCGCGTCTGCTGAGTATGGTAGAAGAACCCCATACTCAGGAGTTGCTGGTTGAATAGGAACGATGACAATTTTTTTTTTGTCCTTCAAGTAGTTTTAAGAAAGCTATTGGACACGTTCTTTTCTTTTTTACGTTATCTAAAGATTACGGCCATACAGTGAGTTAAAATGTGGTATGACGTCACGTCTATGTTGATTTTATACTTGTTCTGACGTAGCGAGCCCCCACTCCCCAACTTTAATGCTATCTAAGTAATTTTTTATTAATATGAAAAAGCATAAAATACGTGTCTATTGCACGACTCTTAATGCGAAGCATTAGAGTGTGCTCTACGATCGAAAAATATGTTTTGCCCCATTTCTGCAACTGTTTTTATTGTTTCACTCCTACTAGTACACAGAACCTACTTAATTTATATACCATTGTATAGATGATTAAATGGAGATTAATACTGTACTTTTTAACAATTGATTTAATGCAGCAGAAATGGAAAATGCATCAAAATAGTTGAAAAAAATTTCCTGTCCGTCAATTTATGATCCCTGAAAACATTGTAGCTTGCGATAAAATCAATTAATTGAGTCAATTTTTTTTTTATACATTCGTTTCAGCCGTAGAAGGAACCCTATTGAAAATGGCTCTTTTATTCATAGTAGTTTAATTATAATTAATAAAATACTAACTAAAATATAATATCAATATCTAAATATTTTCAACCTTGATCCGGTGCCGTTGCCTAGCAACTGCCAACGTAAATATCTTTATACCATTCCCCCTCTAAAAAGCTTATTTTATTCACTGAAAACAGTGAATAAAAAGCTCTTTTAATCACTATTTTGGTGTTTGAATTTAGAACACACCAATGTATTCGACCTCTATCTCAATGCTATACAACCTCCTTAACACTTTCGACTTCACCCCGTTCGTTCACATAGAACTCATAACTCATCATTCCGCCATAAAAGTCTATGACTTTTATTATTCGTAGTTGGAAGTGAAACCTCCGGGAGGTTTCACTTCCAACGTCCACGAGGGCTCCCGGCATCCCATACCCAAGTAGGTGAACCCTCCAGGAGGGCTCCCGACACTGAACGTCTACATTTAAAATGAGCCCTCCGCGAGGGTTCCCGGCATTCCATATCCAAGTAGGTGAACCCTCCAGGAGGGCTCCCGACATTGAATGTCTACATTTAAAATAAGCCCTCCGCGAGGGCTCCCGACATCCCATATCCAAGTAGGTGAACCCTCTAGGAGGGCTCCCGACCCTGAATGTCTACATTTAAAATGAGCCCTCCGCGAGGGCTCCCGACATCCCATATCCAAGTAGGTGAACCCTCCAGGAGGGCTCCCGACCCTGAATGCCTACATTTAAAATGAGCCCTCCGCGAGGGCTCCCGACATCCCATATCCAAGTAGGTGAACCCTCCAGGAGGGCTCCCGACACTGAACGTGTTAACCTTTTATTAAATGTCTATTTTCGCTTAAATCTTTCTTTTTCTCGTAGTCATGGTATAAAGTATAGTATGCAACTCTTGAATAAAACGGATTTATATCGAGGGCCATGAATCACTCGCGTCGCTCAGGATTCTAACACTTGAATCACTCGCTGCGCTCGTGATTCAATCATCATGAATCACTCCCTACGGTCGTGATTCAGTCGTTAGAATCCTTCACTTGATCGTGATTCATCTATGGCCCTCGCTTTAAATCCGTCCTTTATTCATTAGTTGCATAATATACTATTGTCAGTCGTTGACATTACGACTTCATGAAAAGTGATAAATTGTTCATTTTTAAACTATGTTTTGAATTTCTTTTTCGTTTATGAATGAGTGATAAGTATGAGGCGTGCACTTTTGGATTTTCCAAACTATTTTTTTTTTTATCTGTCTGCTGGACTAAATCCTAGAATTTCTTTTTTTTTTACCCATTCATCATCCCTTTTGGTTTCGTTCTACCAGGAATTTCTCAGTAGCAACTTGGAGGATTTCATGCTCATGACAAGGATTCGTGACTAGGTTGATGAGAGTGGATACTGGGAATTTTTTAAATTAAAGAAAACAAGATATAAGACAAAAAAAACTATATGCACACACATCCACGAGAACAATGTGTAGTCCATACAAATATTTATTCCTTGTTCCTTAAAATGTTGTTTGTCAAGAAGTCAGTCGATCACAAAGATGTTATGGAGAAGAACAGGCACGAAACTTACCTACTAGTTCAAGGACTCGCTTGTCCATTATTGAATTTACTACTATTTATTGGGTCAATTAATGGCCAGACCACAGAGTAAACTACATTGGTCGGTACCCCGGCTTTTACGAAAGAAAGAAAAGGTAATTACATTTGTAAATAAATTACGTAGAGGAAATACTAACAGTTTCTATCTTGTGTGCAACTCCCGGCAGTTAATAGGAGTTTATTTTTAAGGTGAAAACTTCTTTAGCGGCGTTGCGTTGTGTACTTTTTAAAGGATGGGTAAAAAATGTTAAATTCGCGTCAGGACACGCGACTTGATCGAAAATTCGTAAGACGGAGAGTTTTTGTTGACAGCGCACTCTGTTTTATTTTATTGGATTTTTTTAATGGAGCTACAGCTTTCGTTCTTGTACTGACAGCAAGCCACATAAATTCCTGACATTTTCGTTAGATGGCGTTACTTAGTTTTCACTTCCATCGGCAGTCTCCAAAGACTGCCCCGCATGTTTTTTTTTTTAGGGCTCCGTACCCGTAGGGTGCCAAACGGAACTCTATTACTAAGCCTCCGATGTCCATCCGTCCGTCTGTCAGCGGGCTGTATCTCATGAACTGTATAATAGGTAGACATTCACAGATTGTGTACTTCTATTGCCGCTATTATAAAAATTACTTAAATAAAGTTCGGTGGATTGCGGAGGCCTACATAGATAGACAGGTAGATATAGTAGACCCAGTACCTAACTGACGTCATTTATAAAGGCCTGAAGTTGGATGGGTGGCTTTCCACTAACAAAATGTTGCAGACAGCAGCTGGCGAGCGCAATCCCCGACATTAAGATAGAAATAATTCTAAAAAGAAAAAGAAATTCTGTACATCTCTCTCTGTACAGCTATACACAAAAGTGTTGAGAAAGGTAAAAAAAAATATGTAGTATCTTTTTTGGCATTATTTCGCTTGTGTGTTTAACCACCAAAGAACCCAAGCGTTTTTCTTTTGAAGCGTTCTACATCGGGTCATGGCTTATGAATTTCCGGATATAATTGTCCTCTAAATAGCAGTGTCGTCCTTCTGTCTGCTTACAATAACTATGATAATGTATTATTCATTCGGCCAAAATTAAAACCTATGCTTTAAAGGCCCATGTTTAGCGGTAGATTAACGCAAAATTTATGATGATAGCATTATAATTCTTTTATAAATATTGTGATCAAAATCTTCAAATTGTACATTAATAAAACATTTAGTTTCACAATGTTATTATTTATCTATGCATATTATAAATGAAAGTCGCTATTCGTGTCTGTCCGTGAGATCGCGTTGTTCTTCTTAAGAAGAACAACGAAGTTACGCTACCTACGGATTTTGATGCGGATTTCACCATCTTTTTGAGAATTTATTCCAAAAGGTTTGTGTATCTTCTATATAATAAAAAAAAATGCTGTTTGTTGGTAAGCGCATCACTTGAGAACAGCTGGAGTCCCGATTTGGATAATTTTGATTTTAAAATGTGCGTAATAGTCCGAATTAGGTTCTTACGAGAAGAAAAATTGGAGAAGTTTTCCGGAAGTGTTCAAATTCGGGAAAAACTGATAGTGTGTTTTTCTATGGGAATTGTAAGTTGGATTGGGCACCGTCTGTCGGGTCAGCTATTAAATATAAAACCGACATATACATATATTATATTATATAGTTAAAAAAATCTTAGTTTTGTCAAGTCATAAAAACCGAGCAAAGCAAGGGCGGGTCTGTAGTTTTTATATAAAAATCATTCCTAAGTTTATTTGCAATCTCCTTGGCTTTCCAATAATAACGAACCGTGAGTGATCCACTCGATAGAAAAATAATAAAAACATGTCGAATGATATTGAATTGATAAATTATTTCCCTCACTGTGCATGTTATTCTTTGTTCAGCGAATAAGAAAAACATGTATTATTAGATCGGTTTCTTTTGGCGATGTTATGATTCGAGTCACGAGTATGTCGACTGGAAATGTGGTTTCTCTATTAAATATGTTTTGTGACTAAGATATTTATGATTATGTATTATGACTTGGTATGATGTCATGTCTACTGTTAAATCCTGTTTACATGACAGCTGTCGTGCACGATCCATACACAATATCACGCTTGTATTCCAGCAGTTCATTGTACACCTACATTTTGGCAGTTAGGTTTGAAATGCACATGATTTGATAGGGGGGCGAGCGTTGTCATCAACCCGGCACAAAGTCTCCAGGATGCTGCCTGAGAAATTGCGCACGCAATAGCACTAATAATCCGTGTGATCAAACCCAGGAACTACGCTCAGCAGTCGTGTATGCGATCAATGGACCAAAGGGGCAGTAGAACTTAGCGCCAACGTACTTCAGCAAGACTGAAATATACTCAGATACTCAAAGCTTAGAACTTTTAAATGTGCTCTTATGGTAGCCACACACGTTACGATTTGCTTGCGCAAATTTAGGCTTGCGCAAGCAAATCGTTACGTGTGTGGGAAGAAATTTGCGCAAATTTCTAGGCTTGTGTGATTTTAAATTTTCGATTCCAAGCTTGTGCAAATTTGAGTTTGCGCAAATTTGCTTGAGCGTGTGTGGGGCATGTGTTCAAATTTCAGTAGATTTCTTTAACCTACCGAACGGATTTTCATACGGTTTTCACCTATGGACGGAGTGATTCATGAGGAAGTTTTATTGGCTGAAATATGACGATGAAGACGATTAAAGGTGTCGGAAAAAATCTTGTCGATTGGGAGCTTTACTGGCGTGCGCCGGGTACAATTCCGTAGTTGATCACAGGCGGCAACTGCAGGCGACGTGTCGCCGCGACAGGACTGGTTTCTATGTATTTTTAAGAAGGCGACGTGCCAACGTGTCGACGTGTCGCTAGCATCGGAAGGTACTTCATAGAAATTCATTGAAATCAGTCGTGTCGCGGCGCACATGGTTCGGTTTATTGTACCTACGTATATTTTTTTTTGTAGCGATTTTTTGGTGACCACACACGTAACGATTTGCTTGCGCAAACTTAGGCTTGCGCAAGCAAATCGTTACGTGTGTGGGAGGTTTGCGCAAATTTCTAGGCTTGTGTGATTTTCAATTTTCGATTCCAAGCTTGTGCAAATTTGAGTTTGCGGTGTGGGGCATGTGTTCCAATTTCAGTAGTTTTTTGAAGCAAAAACTTCTTTGGCGGCGTTGTGCACTTTTTTTGGGATGAGTAAAAAATGTTAAACTTGCGTCAGGACACGTAACCTGATCGAAAATTCGTAAGACGGAGGGAGAGTAGAATTTGTTAGTAACCTAACAAAAAGTACTAGTCTTGCATGAATTCAAGATAGTATTTCAATCATTAGACGTTGTGCACAATATCTGAGCAGAAATCTAACAAAAAGTACTAGGCATGCATGAATTCACGATAGTATTCAATCATTATGTTATGCTACTAATAGGATTTGGATGAGGCAGATATATAGTTTATTAACTGGATTAACATAATATTATAGGATACTGTTTTCACTTCCATCGGCAGTCCCCAAAGACTGCCCCTCATGTTTTTTTTTATCAACAATCGAGCTACCCATTGCTCTCCGTCCGCAAGCCCGCGCCTACGGTGGCCGGAAATCGGCTCGCGATTCCCGACGCCCAGGGCGTCTCCTACGGCGGCGGCTAGGGGCGCGAGGTCGCAACATTTGTCTCTCCCTCGCGCGCTCCGCCTCCTCCAACTATTGCCAAAACGTCATCAATTGATGCCATTACCGCGTAACACACCTGGACGGTCTCTAAACAGAAATGATATCACAAGCAAATTTGAGCCGTGTGTGGTCAATACCGGCGTCAAGCAAATTTGCGCAAGCAAATCGTAACGTGTGTGGTCAATACCGACGTCAAGCAAATTTGCGCAAGCCTAAGTTTGCGCAAGCAAATCGTAACGTGTGTGGCTACCATTACGGTAGCTGCAATAAATTCGGTAGTTACGTCGATATTTCGTTGAATTCCATCCAAAATTGAATTCTAGAACGGCTATAACTTCCGTTTCTTCCATAAATGTACTGCGAATTTTATTGTATGTGCCTTTTAAAAGTACATTACGTTTATTCTGGTTTCCAGTTATTTTTGAGACGTAAGTTGAAGGTTAAGCTCATCATTTTTTAATCCAATTTCACGAGAAATAAGAAATCCGGACCACCTAAAGAAATAATCAGTTCTGAAAATTGACGACCCGAAGACCTGAGAACCGAAATCCAATATCACTTCATTTTAAAATCTAATGCTCACAGTTAAGGTCGCAAATCGTCCATGAGATTTCTTTTAATAAAACCGCATACCCCACGAAGTATGTCTTCACTCATTTTGTATTAGTATCATCAATTTGATGAATGAACTTTGCTCGCGACTGTACGTTGAGTCGGATTACACCAGGTGTATCCGCTCAGGTGTTGGATTTCTTGACTTGATTGTATTAGTTATAATACATATTATGTATGGATGTGTATTTGAGAGTTGTATAAGCCGTCATCTGGGCATTAGTCATGCATAAATGTATGAGTGATCTTTCGGAGAAATGAGCTCAGTGATCTAATTTTGATAAGAACGAAAGTGACATTGAAGAAATACTTATTTACTTTAATGTATTCTTTTTAAGGCTTTTGCAGACCAGCACGTACAATACAATTTCTAAGAAAACTTCACGGTATAACAATAACCGATGACGCGTCGCGCGACAAGTTGCCCTGGTCTGCAGAAAGCTCTAGTGTCTATTCAAGGTACCTACCCAAAAACTTTATCCAATAAAACTTATTTCATTTGATCATTGTTTTGTTCTTTATCAAAGTTCCTCAAAGTTGTTATGTAACTAATACTGTTATTTTATTTTTCAAATAGAGACTGAGTCAAGACTTACTTTTGTATCATCATCATTCTCCTGCCCTTATCCCAATTTTATTTGGGGTCGGCGCAACATGTCCCTTTCTTCCATACTTCTCTATTAGTCGTCATCTCAGTAGTCACCCCCTTTCTAGCTATATCATCTTTCACACAGTCCATCCATCGTTTCTTTGGTCTTCCCCTACTCTTATAGCCATCGACATTCATACCCAAAACTTTTTCAACATTTTCCTCATACCTCCGCAATTCCGCATCACATGCCCATACCATGACAACCGATTACCGCACAACTTTTCGGTCACCGGTGCCACTTTCAGACTTCCTCTTATGTACTCATTTCTTACTCCATTCGTGTAACACCACACATCCCTCTTAACATTCTCATCTCAGCTGCATACAATTGCCTTTCATTCATCCCTTTGGTGGCCCAACATTCTGATCCATACAAGACAGCAGGTCTAACCATTGTTTTATAAATCTTCCCCTTAAGTTTAAGGGGAATGCGGAAGTTGCAGATTGTTCCCGTGACCTGCTGCCATTTTGATCCATCCAGTGTTCATTCTGTGCTCTACTTTTGTATATTATTGACTTATTTTGCTTCGTTTCAGGACAAAATTAAACCTAATTTATGACTATCAGCATTAATGGGTATGGAATACTGTCAAATCAATACAAAAAACAATAACTAAAACAATATAAAGTACAACAACAAACACACACAAATACACATATATTGAATACTTCAAAGATATTATGCTACACATAAGCACAGACATGTACTTCCAAAAGGACACAATATGTAATGTCCTATATAAAGTACAACATGCTTCGATAAAACAAAATATCATAGTAGTCGAAGGCCATTGTTAGGCTGTAATAGCCGTTCGTGACGTACTTCAAAGCCAGTATTTTCTCTAAAGTGACCATGTTCTAAATCTAGTACTATCTGTATGAAACATGGTATCTGTATGTTTGGAACTGTTCCAAATGGTTTCAGTACATTTTAGTAGGTTTGGGTAACTTATGTTTAAGTTTGTTTTAAGTACTATTAAAACTGAACTTAGAGGAAGTATTAGAAACCGACCAATGGTGATGAAATAGCTATAGTTGTTGCCATTTAGCATGGCATTAGAGGTCACTGCCCTGTCCCCAATATCTCTGCGTAGGAACCAAAAATCACTATGTATGGTTTTTCATCACATTATTTAATGTTTTTTAATAAAATAGATAGATAGAATACTCTTTATAATGTACACCATAAAAATTACAGACTTAGATTTAGAAATTTTATATAGGGTGACACAATGGGCGGTCTTATCGCTAATAGCGAATAAAAATACTAGAAATGTAAATATTGCCATGCTAAAACGCGAAACTAAAAATTTCGCGTTTTAGCATGGCAATAAAATTAACAGTAAAAATTAACCTTTTTAGTAAGTAAATGAAAATTTATCGCCGAGAATAGTTGGCAATGCCATCACTGTGCAGTAGATTCCTGGATAGAAATAATCCTCAAAATATCATCACCCAAAGCATTTTTTTCTAAATACAAAACCATGCTCATTATGATTACCACAAATTAGAATGAACCAAAAACACCAAAAAGCAAATGAAATGAATTGTGTTATATGTTGATTTTATTTGGTGGCTTTGGAATGAGGTTGCCAGCTCTCGAAATATAATAAACTTTTGGCCTTTTTCAAACTACAAAACAAAGGCCAATACCATACGCCAATAAGACGCACAATCAATCTGCCTAGCCTTTTCCCAATCATGTTAGGGTCCGGCTTCCAGTCTAACCAATTGCAGCTGTGTACCAGTATTTTACCTGAAGTGACTGCCTATCTGACCTCCACGCGCTTGTTACTGGGTGACACGATAACCCTTGGTAAGACTGGTTGTCAACCTTTCGGGCTTCTAACTACCCGTAACGAATGTCAAAGATTCGAAGAACGAAAGAAGATACGACTGACAGCCGGGACCAACTGTAAAAGATGCTTCCCGAGGCACGGAGGGGTCTCGATATGTTATGGATGGTCACCCATCCACGGACTGACCTCGGCAAGCGAGGCGAACTTAATGCCTGAGGCATTTTCTACCAGTGAACCTTAGGGTGATGCAGAGACAAAACATGGCAGGTGCAACATACGGGATTGATAACACGAAAATAACTATAAAATACAAGAAGAAATACATATACATACATAATTAATTTTATTTATTTATTTAAATCAGATACAATGATCCATATTTTTGTTAGTAAGTATACTTAATAACTATATTAGCAATCATTATTCATATACACACCACAATCATATTATTCTATCTAGAAAATTAAATATCAGAAGTAGGGACATTACATAAAATATAAAACTATAAACATAAATAAATAATAATAAACAGAATAATTTATTCAGGAGAAATAACGATTGATAGAGTAGAAATAACGATCAGTAGAGGAGAAAACGAATCGAGCAAATCACCGCTGGGATTTCTCAGCTACTTAACTGCTCATGTTTGTGCCGCTCTTTAAAAGACAACCGACTGGTTGCCGTCCTGATGTTCAGAGGGAGCGCATTCCAAAGGAGGAAAGCCTGGACGAAGAAACAGGAGCGAATGAAACCAGAGCGGTGAGAAGGACATTGTAGAAGACGATTGTTGGTAGAACGAAGATTTTTATCATGGGCAGAGCATAAGTATTGAACATGGGAAGTTAGGTAAGAAGGAGAAGTGGGTTTGTCGAGTATAGTAAACAACAAAGCCCTCAAATATTTAGCCAGGAGCCTTTCAAAAATATGCACAGTCATCTAAAATTAAACCTTCAAAATGTGCCATTCCAATATACGGGATTCCGCATAATCTGTAGACAGTACCCACCTTCACAAATCAGTCGAACTTATCAGCACATCCAAGGTGCTAATATGTAAATGCGACGCTCCAAATCCCGGGCTTGCCGGGATCCCGGGATCCCGCCGACGCGGGACAAACAGAATAACATATAGTTGAGGCTCAGTTCGGATCTTGGGATCACGCATCTGTTGTACTCGTATCATTCTTATGCTATGGGTGTTGGTTTATTAAAATCGTTGAATTTTTTGACGATATTGTGAAAAGGATTTGTTTTTGAATATATGTATATCGCTTTGAGGAATATCGATGTATTCTCTTTAGGGCGGATTTTTCAATCGTCAGATAAGTTTTATGTGAAGAATAAATATAGCGGTTTGACATATTTTCTAAACTAAGCCGTTTGTCCACCCCCACATCAACGAGAACGAGATGACGGTGCAGAAGTACCGAATAACCGATACATACATATTTACTGTGGCTGCGTTTCCGCCGCACGTCCGTCATCGAGACGTCACGTTCGATTCGGATAATCTCGTTTCTCGTTGACGTCCTGTTGACTTTGCCGGCATAGTATAAAAAATATATCAAAACGTCAAATTTTTATTCTTCACACCAACGCTCGCTGTTAAGTTGTCGCAACGCAACTTTATTCTTCAGATAAAAGTTATCTGAAGATTGAAAAATTGGGCCTTAGTATTTATCAACTGCGTTGTCCTAACTGCAGCGTGAAGGCCTTTTCCACATTTGATCGTTACTTTGTCACGATCAAAATGAACTACATAGTACCAACTCGTACATATTAAAATGTATTTATTCAAACTAGGCTGAGAATCAGCACTTTTCTAACTTCAAAATTACATAAGACAGTCCCCCAAAAACGCCCGCCTTTCACCAGTTCCTAGTGGCAGCTTCAGCTAAAGAGCTGGGATGCAGTTGCGTCACTTCATCCCAGCTCTTTAGCTGAAGCTGCCAACAAACTCTCCAGAAGAGATAAGAGAGCCTCGAAGTTTCATTCAGCAAACACTAGCAATATTCCAATTCCATTATGGCTTTTACCATCCTACTCCCTTTAATTTACTCAGAATCATTTGTTTAAACCATTTTAAAAAGCCCTTAACATTAACCAAACATCGGCGTACCTTTTAGTCCGCCTCAACGACTAAAAACGTTTCGCCGAAACCTCAATAATACGCTACTCGTTTATTTGAAATTATCCACTCAACCTCAATTATTAAAAAAAAAAAAACACCAGATATTTTATGAAAAAAAGAGGCAAACGCTTTTAACAGATTTCCATCTTTCATCGACAGATACCTAGACTAAATATCCAGATATTTAATTTTGCCCGCGTATTCAATTTGGGGCAAAAAACGCTTCCACAGATGGTTCTGAAGTATAATCAATCAATATCAGGCGAATTTGCAGAATCATTATGAAAACAGTTTATTATCGATATTATGGTGAATAGCGGTTACCGTTCTTTTGAAAGGAAGAAAATAAGTTAAGCTATAGTATAGAGTTTGTAGGGGAGCAGTGGTGGCCCAGTGGTAACGGCCCCGACTTACGAATTGTAGGTCGCCAAGCAGGCGCTTTACTTTGTGTAAATTATTTCATCACCACTGCTCTCAAAACGGTGAAGGGAAACATCGTGAGGAAACCGGCATGTCTTAGAACCAAAAACACTAATAGGCTGATGATGAGTTTGTACAATGTGTATGAGTGTATCAGAAAGGTGTGCTCACCTAAAAGACGGCAACGTCGCAAATAGCTGTCAAAAGTTTACCTGTTTTGATTAATGAAAAAAAAAAGAAATGTGGTTCACTAGCGAACTAGTGAACCACAATAAGTACCACAATAAGAACCACAGTAATATTAATAATGAATAAAAATTATTTTGGATTAAGGATTTTGTTTTCAAACTGCTTAGATAATTATGAAGTTCTTTGATAGTACCAAAATCCCGTGAAGTCCGGCCCGATTCTATAGCCGCCGAGCGCTGCAAGCAAGAATAGCCCTTTCGGTGGTTAGTTATGAACTTCTTTGATGGTACCTATTGAAGTTTTGTATGGGACAGTTGATTACGATGTTGGTCCCATGTTGTTCAGTTACGCAGTGCAGAATAGAAAAGTTAGAAACGAAAATATGGGAACAACACTGCTGCATGTTTCGTGGACGTCAATCGAGTCCTAGTCGTTGTTTCCTGTCACAATTGTCACCTCGACAATGTCCGTTGTAAGCGACATATCTCGGACGTGTGGCATGTCCCATAAAAGGGACAAAACGACGAATCTTTCGATTGCGCTGTTCTATACAGTTTAGACATGGCGCACGCTATGCGATTACGAGAGCTCGGCGACTAGACGTAACGACATGCTGCGGCCGACAAGTTTCATATATTTTACAGTTGACTTCCAGTTGCAGAGTCGTAACGACAGGCTAAAGGTACCATTCCGTAAATCCGTACCCGACCGCAGGCGGCTACTGCAGACCGACGTGTCGCGGAGTCATGTCGCTGCAGTCATTATACTGCCGCCTGCGGCAGTATCATGACGCGTCGCGGACCGCTCACCTTCAGCGTCTGTTCCGTCCTCCGCGCAAGTTCAAATTCGGCGTCGGAATTTCCGTCAAGTATGGCGTTAGTTTTTGTTTATACTAAACCTCTTAAGGGGTCATTGTACTCATCATTATGAACAACTATGGGATAATCGCTGAAATTGCGAAAAAAAAATCTGCTGTTCCATACATTTAGATGCTCTCTCTACTTGTCACAGCGTATACTTGTCACGCATGTATACGTAGTGACGCGTAGTGCAGGCGCACCCGCACACACGATGGCAGGCGCAAGCGACAAGTCAGCGTCTTGTCATCGAGCTGTCGCATGTCAATGTCTCATGTCGCATAGTGTGCGAGGTGGTTTAATGGTTGTTCGTTGAAAAATGATCGTGATTGCAAATAGTAATTGAGTTGCTCGAGTGATTGGTGTCATTGCCGCCACTTCGATACGATAAACCAGTTGATTAAAAACTGATATGTCGAAAGCCCGGGTCGACGGTGCGTTGTGTTCCACGCGCGAGAATAGATCAAAGAGATGTCAGCACAACTGACGGGGTCCGCTATGACCGATGCCTGCCGGGGTCGCGGGAAAGTCCGAAAGGGATACCGTGGCCCCTGGCAACGTACAAGCAACTGAAGGATCATGGGTGGGTTTTAGGAGAATCTGACACGCCGCTCCGCCAAGAGATGGAGAAGTAATTTGAAAAAAAAAAAATACGTTGAGAGTTCTTGATTACAGTTCTGATGACACCGAGAACAACATAACATCAAGCCTGTATTCCCCGAAGGGTTAAGCAGAGGTATACCCATAGTAGAAACACCCATATTTCACCAGTTATGTTCAAGTCCCATGTAATAGGGGGCGACCCTATTTCCATCAACCGGGCACAAATCCAGATTCCGAGCTGATACTGAGAAATATCTAACGAAAAAACCCAATAATGGTTTGCCCGACCTGGGAATCGAACCCAGAATCTTATGCTCAGCAGGGCTTCCGACCAGTAGACTAACGAGCCAGTAATAGCCGGGGATTTTAAGTTATTGCAAGGCATATAAGCAGGTACCCACCTCATTGTAAGTGGCCCGGCTATGGACATCTGCAACGCCAATAGCATCATAGATGCTGTCCTCTCTGCCTGAGCCCTGAGTCAGAGCTGACATGTCTCTTTATTAATCTCACTGGCAATACACTGCTTGGTGGCATAAATTGCAGATGAACTTTAAAAAGATGTCTACTACAAGGAGTAATTGCAAAAACTGTAAATCTGTAGTCATTGTACTCATAATTATGGGCAAATTTTATTACGGGACGAAACCAGAAATGCGCGAAAAAAATATCTGCAGTTCCCTACAGTTTAACGAGTTATGATAACATAATAATGTATCCGGGACATAATAATGTGCGGAAATCGGTTGTCATGGTATGGGCATGTGATGCGGAGGAATGACGAAATTGTCGTGAGGAAAGTTTTGAGTATGAATGTCGATGGCTATAAGAGTAAGGGAAGACCAAAGAAACGATGGATGGCCTGTGTGAAAGATGATATGGCTAGAAAGAACCTGACTACCGAGATGACGACTAATAGAGAAGTATGGAAGAAAAGGACATGTTGCGCCGACCACAAATAAATTGGGATAAGGACAGGAGACTGATGATGATGATGATAAATAATTTATCCGGGAACAGCAGATTTTTTTGATAAGTTGTTCATAATGTTGAGTACAATTAGGTACCTCTTAAGAGGTTTTAGTTATTGCTAAAGCAATAGGAAGTGGTGAAGGGCGAGCGTTTTGGGGGACTGTTTTATGTAAATTTGACGTTCGAAAAGTGCTGATTCCCAACCTATTTTGAATTTTTGACTTTAGAATTTTTTTACTTTTGAATTGTTTGGGTTCCTACGGATAGATATTAGGGAAGGGGCATTGACCGGTATTGCCATCCTAAAGCTTACCAATCTGACATGTAATATACTTTTAATAAACAGATCACGCATAGTGCCATTTTTGTCCTCAAAATTAATAACAGTTGACTGATCACCGTAGATCAAAAGTATACCAGTGTATATGACATGACTAATTTAGTAACATTCCATATACATCGCTGGTCACGATGTAGGTCGTTTATCTCCGTATAAGGCGACCTCCATATCTTGTTACAACTGCGATATGCGCAATTATGTCATAAGGCAATGACCCAGAGATTTTCTATCACTTGTACTTTTTATAGCACTTTTACATGGTAAATATGAATACATAAACTCACGCCTTGTTCTAATGGGAGTAGGCAGAATATGGTTAGTGCCTACCCCCATGAGAACAACGCGTCACCACCTGCTACGATCCTTACATACTCCTTTTGCTTCGTTAACGTTCATACATCAAGCTCAACTCCCACCGTGCGCCATATCGCGGACGCACGCGCACCAGCCCGCACGACGCACCGTGGGAAACCTAACGTGCGTGGGTAGCGCAGACGCGTGCGTGGCGGTGCGTCCTCGTGCGGGCTGGTGCGCGTGCGCGATATGGCGCACCGTGGGAGTTGGCTTTTAGAGGGCTTAGTGTGAGTTTCATTTTACCATCTCGATCAAACGCATCGACCGCGTTTGGCGCTCCGATTGGCAGCCGGCCGGCCTTCACCGGTGAAGGGCCAATCGGAACGCCGAACGCGCTCGATGCGTATGGTCGATAAGGTTAAATGAAACTAGCACTAGACCCTCTGGTCATACACGCACGCCGGTTTTTTACTAAAGTCAATATATCCTCAAAAGGTATTAATATACATCATTTTTATTTTATACTGTAGCTTACCAATTTTTTTTTTCGTAAACTGTTGTTCGATATTTGATCAATTTTGTTTAAAGTTTTCAGTAGCTTCAGTAGTAAGCTTCATAAATTCATATATGCCGCCTACTGGAGTTACCTACAAAAAAGCGGCCAAGTGCGAGTCGTCTCGCATATGAAGGGTTCCGTACAGACGTTTATTGTATGACTTTTAACACACTACCTATTAGGTTCAATGTCGCATGTCTTAAAACGACAAGGTTTATGTAACATTTAAATGGTTTCAACTTTAGTAAAATTTTAAAAAATCTGTACCAATCTAAACATCTATACCTAATTCTATACAAAGAAATAACATTGAAGTGTCAATGGCATGGCTGGCATGTGAGGTATCATTTTCTAGAACTCATCGAGTAGAGAATAAATATAATTTTTATTTGTTTTTATCTTCAAAAATGATGAATTAGGGGGCCGTAGAAGTTGTCTGTTTTAGACTATTTTTGTACGAGCTCTATCTCAACAGCTAAACAAAATAGGAATTTGAAACTTGTGTGTATCATGTAACATATACTGTTTATAATCAACAAATACTAAAAACGCCAATTCATAACGTATTTTATATAATATGGGCGATTTTCTGCAACTTAAAGTAATCATTTTGTATTTCATGCTAATATTATGCGATATAAATTCCACAGATAACTATTTAATAGTCGGAGTAATGACATGGAATTAGTAAGTACCTACTATCATGGCAGCATATACTATTTCGATCATTTAAATTTCGATCATCCAAAAAGGTCTACAAAATAAACTTTCTTCACAAGATTTTAAAACCGGCCAGTATTTTTTGAGTTTAAGAACTTTATCGACTTTTTTCAAAGTATCCCTAGACGGTGTTGATGTGTGTACCTCATGTTAAAACTACACTCCAATAGACAATATATTCAGTAACATTGAAATTAATGCTGGCACATACAGTGTACTATTCAGTTACCTTAAACCGTTGTGGATACAATTTCATATTGAGAAAAATTATTGGTGTAAACATATTCGGTCACGGCGGGCGGCCAATCTCAACGGAGACTGGCCTTCGGCGCGGGAGATATTATAGTGCACAAGTGTGTGCGCAGACACGAGTGCACTCTCTCTTCCCTCACTCTCATAGTCCGATGGGATGTGTAAAAATAATAAGTAAGAAATAATAGATTTCTGTATGACTATCAAAAATAACGTAAATAAATACCTGTATTGACCCGTGCGTTTGCTCTGGCGAAACATCACGACAAAACATGTTGAAATCTCTAGTTCCTGTCAAACATTGTATGAAAAATTGACAGAAAATAGAGATTCCAACATGTTTTGTTGTGAATGTTTCGCCAGTGCAAACGCACAGTTATAATTAAAATTTGGCGTACTACTTACATTCTATTTTGTACAATATAGTCTGATGTAGCAAGAGAAATCCTTTTATTTATTTATAAGTAACTAGCTTTACCCGGCCTGGCTTCGCACGGTTAGCACTAAGTACTTATCTACGGCGCATCTACCTTTCCTAATTACCTATTTCTACCTAATTACATAACCTACCTACCTACCCTACCCTTCTTACCAGGGTAGGTAGGTACCTAACCTACCCTACCTACCCTACATATCTACCTGCTTACCTACCATAATTTATATCTACTAATACTATGTTAGTAGCAAATAAATAACTTTGACTTTAGTTAATGCATGTTACTGGATAAACTTAACTTAATATTTTTCTCTTAAAATAAATGAAATATACTCCTACACCTATATTTTAACACAACAACATTTTTTCATTAAAATTAGACAATTTCTTTACAGCTTTGTTTTTTTATAGCGCCTCTGTTGTTACCTTTACGAAAGTATTACAAAAAATCATAGTGTTAAATCTTGTACGACATGGTATGGAACCCTTCGTGTGCGAGTCCGACTCGCACTTGACAGATTTTATTTTATTACACGACTGCCCAAAAAGGAGTGTAATGTGTTCAGGGTTCATGTATGTATGTATGTGAGTTTCTTTGTTCCACCATAACTTCTAAATTTCTGAACAGATTTGGATGTATGAGGTATCGTTAGAATCCTTAAATCATCCCGAGTGACATACGCTATATTTTATTTGAAAAATTAATTCCTTGTGGCGGCAGTATCAGCAGTATGGGTCCATTTCAAAATACCACATCAAAAGTGTCTAGGGATCAAGCATTTTTATGCGGATTTCTTGAGATTGAGATGTGGCTTTGTAATAAATTTATGATTTTATAAATTTATATGGATCCTTTTTGGTGCATTTCATAATTTGAATCAGGAACTGTGAATCAAATTCGAGTAAAAGATGAAAATCAGCTGTCAATATTTTCCCTATAAAAACATACAACGCATTGAAGACATTATTAGTGCTACTGTTTCCCTACTACTGATTAAAACCAACGTTATTATGGAGCAGCGACGTCATTTAAGCAGGGAAGAAATGCTCAGAGCCGTGGGAATGATAGAAGCTGGTTCCCGGCAACGTACTGTGGCTTTAGCTCTGAATACAAGTCAGAGTGTTATCAGTCGACTTTGGACACGTTACCGAAGCACTGGTACCGTGGCTGAGCGCCATGGAGGACGGTATCGCTGCACCACACGGAGACAAGACCGATACATTCAAATCTTAGCTCGAAGAGCTCCAACAATAACCGCCATGATGTTAGCCGTGAGGCTTCATCACTCTTCAGGGAACTTAATTAGCGACCAAACAGTCAGAAACCGCTTGCATGAAGTGAACCTTCATTCCCGAAGACCGCTACGGGTACCACCTATAGCAATGCACAATCGTAGGATTCGATATCAATGGGCTCTTGAACACAGAAATTGGGCAGAAGAACAATGGCGTTTCGTGTGCTTTTCTGATGAGTCTCGTTTTGGTATGAGACCGGATACAAGACGTATACGACACTGGAGAACCCCTGGACGCCAACAGCGATTAAAATCCTGCCAGGAAGTCCATCCTTATAGTGGTGGAACCATCATGGTATGGGCGGGTATTTGGATCGGCGGAAGAACTGAGTTGATTTGGATTAGAGGCAACCTCAACGCTCAAATTTATGCTGAGACGATTGTATCAGACGTCATCGTTCCTCTACAAGTGCAAATCGGTCCCTTATTTCAGTTAATGCATGATAATGCACGACCGCACACCGCAAGAGTTGTAAGACAGACTCTCGCCGCAGCTAACATCAATGTCCTGCCCTGGCCTGCTCAGTCGCCAGACTTGAACCCGATTGAGCATGCATGGGATATGCTACAGAGAAGAGCTCTGCCGAATATGGAGGGTATCCAGTCGCAAGAAGACCTTTTTTTGTTGTTGCAACGAACATGGGCGGCCATTCCACAGCGTGATTTGGATGAACTCATTTTGAGTATGCCAAACCGATGTTCTTGTGTTGTTAGTGTTCGCGGTAGAAACACGGATTATTAATTGTTTAAGTTACCCAATAAAATTTTAAAGAAAACTGTTATTTCAGTCTTTTTTTCGAACTTTAATGTTAGTGGTTCAAATGTCAAAAATCCCTTTATTAGGAAAATGGCAAATTTATTAATGCAAAGGTGACTTGGTTTATCGTTACTGTGACAAACGAAAACACTTTATTTGATGAATCCTTAAAGAAAATTTTAATTAATATCAATCAGGAGAAAAGTTATTGCAAAAATATATGTTGATCCCTAGACACTTTTGATGTGTGTATGAAATAAAATCTCAATTATTATTTACAAAATGGGTATCCAATTTAAGGCCTTGATGAGCACATTCCAAAATTATATAATTTATTGGCATAAATTTTATATAGTACTGTACGCAAAACAAACATTTCATCTTTGGCTGCAAACGATTTAATCAGACTTCAGTAGCATTGCGAATATCTAAATGATTGAATGGTTTCGTAGATAATTGAGTTATTATTAGAAAAAAAAAAACTTAAAATAAAACTTGTCACTAAAATGTATCAAATAAAATACATAATTAAAAAAATTAAAAACACGACCGCCCTGGCGAAAACGAACTAAAAAGTAATTAGTAAAAAGTAATTTATTTATCTGTTTAGTTAGCGAGTAAATGAGTGACTTTTCGCTTTGTATACAGATTAACTAATACAGCTTGTTTTTTACTTTTTAGTTCGTTTTTGCCAGGGCAGTCGTGTTTTGAATTTTTTTAATCATTTATTTTATTCTAAAATGTTCTATTTGTCTGTCTGGTCGTCTGTCTCTTGTTCCGGGTAATCTCCGAAACAGCTGGACTGATTTTGACTGGACTTTCACTGGCTATTTTAGGGGGCGAAGCCGGACAGCAGTTAGTCTGAAATAACTACCAATATTTTTTTAAAGCGTTTCTTCACAGTATTTAAGTAATTTATTACGACACGCACGTTATTCCTTACTTTGAAGAATTACATCTGTGTATTATGTATTTTGTTGAGTAAATTCTCGCGGATTCATTATTCAAGAGGATTCTTCAGATGGATAGCGACCCCCGTATTCTTTGTTCTGTATTTTATTGAGAGTCACTCGGTACACGTGTCGAGGAACCGAAGGATGTTGAATTAAGTCCGTGAACAAAAAGAAAAAAAATTTTTGAACATGTTTGCATTTTTTCCCTAGATTGTTAACTAATGCCGACGTAATTTAAAATGCCACTTATTTTAATTGGCAAATGCATTAATGAATCGTTACCTGAGTAAATCATTACTACATGTAACTTAAATATACTATAGCGAAATATGGGTGAAGGTGGCAACCCTTTCTGTTAATTTAGGCGTGATAATATGTTTCACAGTACATACTAAACTAAGGCATTATTATTATTACGAGTAGGAAGGTACTAAAGTTAAATTAAGATTATATTTTGACTAAAAACTGTTGGTAAACAATTATAGATAATACATTTAAATGTTGATAATAATACTCAGTAAATAATGGTTTTAAAATATTCGGGTTTCAAATGAATACGTTAAACCGCAGAACCCGAGTAGCGGATATTTACTGCTCTCTATAAATCCGTAGTTTTAATTAATTTTCAGTTTATTAATACGTTGTTTAAATAATTTTGGTAACATACTGACTGAAACAAACATTGTGCGGTTTTTCCATGAATGACGATAAGGGAAATTATTCATTTATTGAATTGTGTTCTAATAACAACTGTAATTCGTTGTATGAAATGGTATTCCAGTATTACAATCCAATTTCACGTATTGTTTCTTGAATTTTATAGTCAATTATTTTCCCTGACCTTACTTCAGGCGCACTTTGAGCACTCGGGTCAGTCCCGCAACGAAAAAAGCAGTCTAATCTGGGGTCAACTATGTTTGAGATTATTCAGTTCCGCTTTTTTTGTTTTCGGTTTTTGCCCGCGGCTTCGCCCGCGTGGGTTTCAGAAATTATCCCACGGAAACGTACCAGGATAAAAAGTAAGTATCCTATATCCTAACCCAGGTCATGGTGTACCCATGTGTCAAATTTCATCCAAATCCGTTTAGTCGTTTTAGCGTGAAAGCGTAACTAGTAAACAAAACTACATTTATAATATTAAGTTAGGATTAGGATGAAAGAAATCAATACCGTTTACGTTTTTTCATAAAATGCACAACATTATTAGTTTATTATTTTGATAAAGCTGCATAAATGCATGATACAAATGCAAGAATTACTTAATAAAGTTAAGTAATGTTTAGCGATTACTAACCATACATTTTAACGTTTGAATGTCACTTAACTTTCAAGTAACGTTTATAAATAAACCCCAATTAACCGTTGCTATTTTGACTTTGTATTCTACCTCTTTTTCCTTTTACAAGATAAACCTATTAGGAGAATGTCACCGTAAAAAATAATAAAAAAGCTCGTCATTTTTCGTACCGTGTTACTGCGAATTGTTCCCGCAAATTGGCAGAGAGTGGGCTCTGGCACCTAATGCTCGCTTTCGTTAAGAAATTCCTCCGTGATGCCTATCATACCAAGTGGCGGATCTGATTAAAAGTTATTTATTACTTTATTATGCCTGGTACCTCTGCTAAATGTAATTAAAGCTAAAAGTAGGTAGCTTTTTATTGCCTCCTGAACTTTTGAAGATCAGAAGAAGCAAATCTTCATTATCCACAAAATTTTGCAGTTGACTACATATTTTGTCCTCGAAAATTATAGTTATGGGGACCTTGAAGCCATTCAATATTTAAGGGAGATGCGCCAAGGAAGCCCGAGAAATTAAAATCTTTCTTACGATATGATTTGCGATAATTGTGTACTTTTTTGTTCCTTTTAGTAAGTAGAGGCTTTTGTAAAAGAGCTGGTCCGAGGAAGAACTACCTTTACGTATTAATAAATTTATTTTCTTTCTTACTTCAACCGCTGGTAGTACTTTATTCGGGTTTGAAAGGTTCAAATTCATAATATTTTATTTCACATAGACCTACATAAGTGCTATGTAACGTCAGAAGCTAGGTGCGTGGTTGCAATTGCTCTTTTTTATGGAGAAGAGCCGCCAACAAACTCCACGGTTACTCTTTCAAAAATAATTGGCTTTTGCAATGTTTTCAAATTACACTGTCAATTTTATTTATATGGGAGAAACAGTTACGCAACACATTTTCGTAAACGATTCCGACTAATCTGTTTCATTTTGACAGTTCAACAATATTCATTGCGTTATTTACGTTGTTTAGCAGATTTTTTTTCGAATTTATGTAGCAATGGATTAGCAATCTGTTTCAAAGCGATTCAAATTGCGTAATTAGGGTACTGTTAACAAGTACCAGGTTCTGGCGGTGGAAAATGGTGACCACATTTTCAATTACAAAAAAACACTGCAAAATAGATACTTACGAAGAATAATCATATCTGATATTAGACCTTATATAATAGAGCGGCACATAGGAATTCCCAGTACATATTCTGTACCAATTTATTAGAAAAAAGGAAAGACAGACACGCATGCATTCCCTAGAGGAGCAGAGAGGATAATAACCTTCACTTTTTATTTCTTATAATATGGCGGATAAGCTTTCCCTTGTTTACTGGACACATTTCTAATGGCTATAACTAAGAATTTTTACAATAACAATAAAGGCTCGTGCAGACCAGACGCGACGCAACACGAATAATACAATTTCTAAGAAAACTTCAAGGTATAACAATAACCGGTGTCGCGTCGCGCAAGTCTGCACGAAGCTCGATACCATTTATTTCAGGCGGCATAGGCTCATAGAAAAATACATTAACCTAAACATACATATTTTAATATAAACAAAGACTATGTTAGTAGCACTTCACTTTGCACTAGCTTGACTTTGTGCTGTCCTATGGAGTTTGTCCGCGGAAGTGACGGAACACCACGTCCTGCGGCCAAAAGTCTTCCTCCATGATGAGGGGCAGATAACAGTACACACACGATAATATTTAGCAAAAAAACGCTGAAATAAACACGTTTCTTGTATCGGAATCCCCTTTAATTTTCAACTTTATTTTATTTGTTTAATTTTTTTTTAACCATCTACATAATACGGTTCATGAGATACAGTCCGTTGACAGACAGACTGACGGATGGACATCCGAGGCTTAGTAATAGTTCAGTACCTGGGTTGTGGAGGTCAGATAGGCAGTCTCTTCATGTAAAATACTGGTATTCAGCTGCATTCGGTTAGACTGGAAGCCGACCCCAACATAGTTGGTAAAAGGCTAGGTGGATGATGAGATGATGACAGCAGATTAATAATTTCTCTCATATCGGCACAAACTATATATATATTTTTTTTTTTATGGCAATGTTGTTAGCCAATAATAGCCAGTCAGCAATTTGGTTATAGTACTGACTGCCCAGTGCGACAGACTTCAACAACTAGGCATAGCCAGTCTTGGAGGCTATTATAAATAAGAACCTCAAAACCATTGATGGCAAAGGCAAAGTCAATGCAGTTCCCCTTCATCCATACAAAAAGCTAAATTTATCCAAAACTCTGAATGCTATGGTAAAAATGGAAAGTAAATACATACATGGATAAGCGAAACATTTCACCGAGCTATTGCGAAACTGAAACGAAGCACTTAAAGCTTACAAAAATAGACTGCAAAGTTTTGTAGAACCTCACGTATGCGCGTTTGTTTTTCATAACGATCGGTTCTGCTGCTGAATTGCTGTGTACTGCACCGTATTTGGTACGGAGAACCGAGTAAATGGAGTAGTTATGTTTGTAAAATGGTGCTGATCCATGCGTCATGTTCGTGAACGGGCGCCGTCAGTAGGGACTGGTCATTTCTTAGCTGCCATGGCTTATTTCAATGAATTGATGTTTTGACAGATTGAAAATTTGATCGCATTCTAGTGTCCATATTGACACTACAATGCGAACCTTTTTTAAATTACTGGAATTTCCCCTTTGATCTTTTCTAGTAATATAACTTTGATCAGTAAAACAGGGTTACTCTAACTAACTAATAATCCCTACACCACAACGTCTGAAATTCATCTCTTTTTCAACAATCTCTAAAGCTAACGAGAAATCTCTTGCGGTACGTATACAGCCTATTTACCAAACGTCAAACCAATGACAGCTGTCAAAACTGTAGCTATTTCCACCATGTTTATGCGGTTTACGATCGAGAGTCGGTGTTGGTATAATTTTAGCTTCAGTGTGTGTATCCTTAAAATAGTGTAGTATTGTTGGGCAATCGTCATTTTTTGGCGTGATTAAAAAGGAAGTAATCTACATTTCTATCGCTGTTTTCTTTGGTAGGTAATAATCTGCCCATTAATGTTCCCACTGCTGGGACACAGGCCTCCTCTCTGTGAGAGGGAGTGGGCTGTAATCTACCACGCGGACCCAGTGCAGGTTGGCGGATGTCACATGTCTTCGAATTTAGAAAATATGTCAAACTGTCATATTTATTCTTCAGATAAAAGTTATCTGGCTATTGAAAAATCAGCCCTTAGCAAAGTTTAATTTTACAAATAAATACATATAGGATTTTACAAATAATGTTCCCACTGCTGGGACACAGGCCTCCTCTCGGTGAGAGGGAGTGGGCCGTAATCCACCACACGGGCCCAGTACGGGTTGGTAGATATCACATGTCTTCAAATTTTTGGTTCTAGGACATGCATTTTACAGGATTTTTTACTGATATCAATTCTTAAGACAGTAGAAACACTACCCACTTGAGAAACTGCCTCATTCATAACCATATTAAAATTCACCACCAGGTGGGTACAAAACATAAAAATTTAAGTCTAGCCAGACAAATTGTTTCCAGAGTTTTATGTCCTACAGCAATTAATTTCCGTTGACGTAATTATAGCGGTTGCTGTGGTAGGTGGTCGCGTCGTGTGGAAGGATTACCACCATGAGTTACTCAGGAGATTTGTCCTTATCAAAGTAAATTGGAGACAAATTGCGCTAGGATTCCTGTTTGGTGCAAGTTGTGAGCGGAAGCGGGTCGCGATACACAACTTGGATTTTTATTGATGTTTTATTCATAATTTTCTTTTTCTTTTACAGGTAATTACGCGGTTAGAAGAGGGTGGGTGACATAATATTGTAAGTCTGATTTTACTCGCTCTTTTTTTCCATTGTTAAAAAGGATATACCTACCTACCTACAGGAAAAAATAAATTGATTATAAATAAGGTTAATCAATTCCATAGTATTTTTGTTGAAAAAAAAATTATGGCTATACAGAGAATAAAAAAATACAACACCCCAAAAATAACAATCAAAAGTCGAAACGTATGTATTTTAATACGGTGTAACAATCATTGAAAAAATTCACATGGGAGAAACAGCCACTTTAGTTGATTTTGTTTATTTATAAACGGGTTTATTGTGAAGTTCAAACGTCAAAATGTACCTATGGTTAAAGTCGCTAATCATTCATTAACTTTTAGCAAGTATTACCTTAATCAATTTATTTTTCAATAAATAATTCATGAATCTTCATAAGAATTAATGATACAATTCTGTCTACGCTAGCAAAATCATGGAACCTTTTATGTAAATTCGAACACCTACAGTAAGTTATAATGTCGTTATGTTGTTGGAGCTAAAGGAATATGTTATTACACTACTATTAAGCATGCAAATTGCTGTACCACGCATTAGTATGTGGGTACGTTTGTAATGCTTTGCAGGCGGAGAACTTTAAATTGAAATGTAACACAGAAAAATGTTTTAATATCCATCAAAATTAGATTTATTTGACAGATAATTTTAGGCCATTAATGTTTGAATATGATTGGGTACGAGACCCTAAAAATTATGAAAACTGAATAAGTAAGTCTTTCTAGGTTTCATAATTTCTTTGTTTTCATTTACTGCCCTTAAGACTGAACCGGTTTGGTTCAGCTTATCTATCCAATCATCCTAATCCTATAGTCGCCGGCACGTAACTTGGCAAGAATCGTAGATGCGCAGAATTCTTTTCGCTTAATTTTCTTAACAGTCATTTTCAAAAATAAATTATGGCATAGAATAATGACATGCAATAAAAGTGTAATTTTTTTTCTAAACTTACTCCCAATACGTCAAAACCTTGCCAAGTTACGTGTTTCGGGACGCAGCTATTTATAAATGCAGCGTGGTACTAACTATTTACTACTTTTTATAACTATACTATATAACTATACTAGCCCGCGATTTCACCCGCATAAGTCTCGATCCCGTTGGAATATCGGGATAAAAGGTATCCTATGTCCTTATCCAGGTCATGGTTTACCCATGTGCCAAATCATCCAAATCTGTTTAGCCGTTTTAGGATGAAAGCGAAACAAATAAACAAACTCATTTTCGCATTTATAATTCATATTAGTTAGGATCTGTACCCTAATTACGTAATGCACGATAAATTGAGATGAATTGAAACAGATTGCTAGTCCATTGCTTCATGAGTTCGAAATAAAAATTGAGCAGTATTTTTTTCGTACTTATGAAGCAATGTACTAGCAATCTATTTCAATTCATTTCAATTTATTATTGATCGTGCGTAATTAACTTTCGTTACGTAATTAACTTTCACTTTAAACTTGCACCACGCATGAACATCTCACTAACTGATTTTTCCCCATTAAAATATATACAAAGGGTGTTATGGCCCACATCATTCTAAGAGACCGTTCACATTAGGTCGGGCTGTTGTCATCCGGCTTGCAGATGGCTGAACACACATGCGAGTTACACTTTATATCGTCATAGAACTCAGGCCTTCTTCCAATGGGGGTAGGCAGAAACTACAGAACGCCACCTGCTACGATCCTTACATGCTGCTGTTGCTTCGTTTACGTTCATACATCTGGTCATACACGCACGCCGGTTGCTAGTACTACGCACCTGATCTTTCACAAGAACATCACCAATAAGGTCAGTATAATTATGTCCTCCTAGGGCGTCCCTCCCGGCGTTTCCAGTTCCAGTCACATCTGCCTTGTAAATAGATTTTGTTAGTCGCCTTTGATTCATCCTCTCAACATGGCCAACCATGACCATATTGAAGGATGAAAATTATTATCCATAATGAGCCCGTCATTCAAAACAGTTCTTATAGAAACCCGACATGCGATTTTTCCTTATCCGCAGCTCCTGTAGAATTAATTCAGTCTGCCTAGCCCTTTCCTATGTTGGTGGCGATTTCAGTCTAACCAGATGCAGCTGAATACCAGTACTTTGCATGGAGCGACTGCCTATCGGACCTCCGCAACGGCTTACCAGTTGTCAGACTTTTGGGCTTCCGAGCTCCTGAAGAATATAAAAGTAAACCACAATACGCTTTGCACCCACAGCATTTGCCATAACACTGCTACGGCTTGGACAGGCGGCATTCAGTTGTTTTCTTCAGCTTTACTAGAATCCATAGTCGTCCAACCTCATGCGGGAGCAGGAAATATCTCACCATGAGTTTTGTCCTTTACCGGAAAATTGTACATGTTTATAACTCATTTCTTCCGGTCGGCAGCACCGCCCTTTATCTTGCCGTGTGGGCGTAGGAATGACGCGAATTTTCCGTTATACTCGGCTTTGGTAGCTATTTGTTATTTTTGGGGATTTTCCCCTAAATTTTATCACGTTGAGTGAAAATGTTCTCAAGTGGTGGCAATGACATTACGCTTTAACATCTTCATGGGCCTTACTTTGTTCTGATCTTTTTTTTAGGGTTCCATATCTCAAAAGGAAAAAACGGAATCCTTATACATCACTCGTGTGTCTGACTGACTGGCTGGCTGTCTGTCTGTCCGTCTGTCACAGCCAATTTGCGCCGAATCTACTAGACCAATTTAGTTGAAATTTGGTACACATTGCATTACTGTGACCCAAATACGTACAGCGAAAATAAATGTATTTTGAATATGGGGGTCACTTTTGGGAGGCAAATAAGATAATTTAATAAAAACTTTTTGCAAACTGTACCGTGTGACATATCAAATGAAAAAGCTTATAAATTGCGAGGATCGCAAGTTTTTTTTTTTTCATAATTTTAAAATGAATATTTTTAAAAATATCTAAGAAAATTTATGAAATTGAACCTGATCTCCGAAACTACTGAGCCTACAACTTTGAAAAAAATACAGAGGATGTTTCTTTACTCATAGATTACAGGAAAACCTATAAGAAGTCTATTGTCTCAAAATAACATGGTAAATCTCTCAATATTGTGCGTACAAACTTACATTTGCAGTTGGAAAAACATGTTCTCCCGTACAGGAGAACATGAATTACAACGATACAATTACAACGTTAAGTTTGTTCTTGGGATAAATTTATCCCAACTACGGAACCCTACGTTGTGCGTAGTCCGATAAGCACATGGCCTTTCTTCTTCAGGTAGGTAGCAATAGTGCCTGTAGGTAGTAGGTACTTAGGTACAAATGTTTAGTGACACTATTCTCAAGCCACGTACAATTCAGGAAGATCTATTATTCTTTTCTTGGAGACAATACACGTACGTTGAACTGACAAGGCCTTAAGCAACCTGTTAGGAAGGAAAAATAGAGGGTCTAGACAATAAATGTACTTCAAGAAACACTACAATTTCAATGTTAGGTATAGTTAGAAAGAAATTGTTATTTATTTGATCGCGAATGTCTATCTTGAGTAATCTTGACTGAGTATATCACAGTACTCAATGCTCTTAGTCTTCGAGAAATGTACTTATTTTGAGTACAGCTGCACTCTTGAAGCAATCTTCTTCGTGTAGGTACACTCGACAAATTTGTCGTTTGACCAAGATCAATTCTTATGGCTCCTACACACAGTGCCGGTGGCATGGTCGCCGGCTTTTGCCGCGCGGCACGTGCCTCCGGCTTTTGCGCCTTTATTTTCTTTGCGTTTCTTTCTGCGGCTTTGTGCGGTATGCCCGGCGGCCATGCCTGGCACTGTGTGTAGCAGCCATAAGTAATAAAGTGTCAATTGTGATCTTTTCCGACTGTATAAATCAGCGAGATTTTTAGTACAATTCTAGAGCATCACACTAATTTTGTCTAGGCTATGACATTTAACTAAACCCTTTTTAAAGTCCGTTCAACCGATTTTGACTTCTATTGCGTTGGTGGCATGACAAATGGCAGCTGCAGTAAACAGTTGGTATTGTAACCAATTTTTTGCTTTTAATGCCATCCTTATGCCTACGGTATAGAAGTCAAAATCGATTGCACGGACTGTAAGAAAGGTTTGTTTAAATGTCAAATCTTATTTCAAATGGAGTATTTATCGGTTAATTCCCGAAATTCTGAGCTCTTCGCATTTCTCAGAAGCTTCCCTATTCCTGTTAAGGATGCGGCATGCCCAATATCATTTTCCATTACCGAAAATATGACTTATGATCCTCTCTCTTACAATCACGTACTAAGTCATTAACGGGCTGTTATCGGGTATCGCCCAATTAATGGCCACGAACCTACCCTGACGACTTTCCGATATCCGGCATTATGTACTTTCGTACGCATCCGACACTTGGAGACCCGAAAACATGATAATTTACTTGTAAATGTTTGTAATAATGAAATAAAAATGGCAAAGAAGAGGTTTTGTGTCGAAGTCTAATTTAGAGGTTATTTTTTTGGTAGAAAAACAAGTTTTCGATAATGGTATATACTTGATTCCAAGGAACGAAATACAATGAAGAATGTTCTGGGATATTTTTGTTATGCTTGATCAATATACTTCGTATGTTATTCCTAGAATGTCTGAGATAATTATGTAGAAAATATCACAATTTTCAATACATTACATTGCTTCAAAGTATAAGTTGAAGAACGGCTTTGTTGTGCTCACAAAAGCAAAAAATACTTCTATATTATACGTACAACTTGTGGGATTTAATATATTGACCTTGTACTACAAGGTCAATATATTAAAACCTTATTTTTCTACAATATCAAAACAACATAGGAACATAGCAAAACAAATGAAATGTATGAAAAATAACCGCCATCATTACTTTTTAAGGACCCTAAGACTTCCCAGAGGACCTCTGGATTGATTGACCTCGGTCACTCACGGACAAAACACCTCTGAAATTGTGTCACTTTTCAGCTTTATACCTAAACAAGGTGAAAATTCAGATCTCGAGTGTAGTGCTGAATATTTCGTATACTCGTAGGTACTTATTAATGAGGGTCAGGAGTTTGAAACCCCACCCATTGATTGAACGCATTATCTAACGTAGGTGGAGGGGTTAACTGGAATACAGGTTGGTTAGTTGAAGAAGAATGCAAGCGACTTGAGTCTTTCGCTTGGTCAACATCTAAGCTGCATGCTCACGTTATTCAAAAGGAGTCCACCTAAAAAGTACAGGAAGCTTTCAGTAGTTTTATTTCACTCTTGTGTGCACTAGCAATTGCGATACTGCGGTGTCATTAGGCACACTTCCAAGTACTTGTCACTACTTACTTTTTATAGCAGTCTTTAAATCCAATACGCTTCCGAAATTGTTAAGGACTGAAGTGGTACATTAGGGAAGAAAGCTCTGAATGTGGGAATTTAAGTAAGATGGTGATGACACCATCTTAATTAATTGAGGAATGAAAACAATCATGAAGTCGTTAACCACAGATATTATACTACGTACAGATACCCAATCCCATACAAAGAAATGCGACCTCCCTAAGTCGGGCTATTGTCTGGCTACAGCATAAATGTGGTACAGTGATGTAAAACGCCATCTATTGCAAAGATCCCTAAACAAAAAGGTTTTACCTTTTTTTGTTGAAAATACGAGATTTATGAGTTACAATAGATAAATCAGCATTAAACAAGGAAGTTTAGATTTTTACTAATCTTACTTCAGTCAAAATCTTCCGTTTATCGCTTTTTAGTGACTGTTAATTTCATAATTGTTACCTATGCTGCCATCTATGATCTTTTTTCAAGACTAATTATAATTTGTTCGAATTGGTACCCCATGCGTTAACGAGGTGTCATTAGGTGGTTGGTTGGTGGAGAATTTAAGAGGGCGCCCAATGGAACACGAAGCAACACAATTCGATCTAAAGAAAAGAGGAATATAGCCGCTTTTCTTTAGATTGAATTTTATTGCTTCGTGTCTCAATCTCAAAATGAAATTTTATAAAAAGTATTAGAAAATTCTAGACACACTTACTGTGGGTCCTTAACAGCCGTTATGCATAATTCCTTTTCAGTCACGAGTTAATATTTATTTTAAGGAGTGGCGCTAGTGGACCATTGGGCGCCCTCTTAAGAAAGTCTGAAAGTGGCACCGGTGACTGAAAAGTTGTGCGGAAATCGGTTGTCATGGTATGGGCTTGTGATGCGGAAGAATGAGGAAAATGTTGTGAGGAAAGTTTTGAGTATGAATGTCGGTAGCTATAAGAGCAGGGAAAGTACAAAGAAACGATGGAGGACTTTGTGAAAGATGATATGGCTAGAAAGGGGGTGACTACCGAGATGACGACTAATATGGAAGAAAGGGACATGTTGCGCCGACCCCAAATAAATTGAGATATGGGCAGAAGAATGCTCATGGTGTCATTGTTAGTACTTAGTACCTACCGAAGTGGTAACGTAAGTTGTAAATGCGAGCCTGATACTCAAACCTCTCTCTCACATAGCGGAGGCCTGTGTCCCAGCAGTGGGAACATTAATAGGCTGATGATGATGATTGCCTTCGCCAAAATCAGGCACTAATTCCGGTTCCCTGGTCCTTAATCAATACGTAGCCGTTTCATACAGGTAGTGTTAAAACTAATTAATTACTAAAAGTAATTTGGTACGTACATTAAATTGTTTTATGGTCGCTGGAGGTTTCGAGGGTGTTCCGAGAAGGCTGTGGTAAACAATGAGCATATCTGCGGAGGTCTGAAGCAGACCGTGAAATGGAGGAATAAGTTTTCGTCAAAAATGGAATTGGTATCACAAACCATCTACCTATACCCCAATTAAAATAAGATTAGACATTTAACTAAACATTTTCAAATTCAAATTCAAATTCAAATCTTTATTGCATATCACATGTGTTTACAAGGTCTTATTAGTAATGATAAAGTTCACATGGACCCTGTCGGGCACAACAATTTAAAAAACTTAAAAATTAAAATTCTAATCACAATTAAATAACAATTAATCTCAATCTAATAAAAAAATTTACAGTCTATTCAACCGATTCTGACTTCTTTACCGTAGGATGGCATTAAAAGCAAAAAATTGATTTTAATACCAAACGTTTACTGCAGCTGCCATTACTGACTGTAAAAAAAGGTTTAGCTAAATGTCTAATTATTTCAAATGGAGTAATAGTTAGTATCGTATCTGAAAATTATATTAGTTCTTCTTCCTCGTATCGTCAAGAGCTATTTAAAAGATAAGCTAATGCCGTTTATTTCGCGCGCGACTGTTAGTCACCGCCTTTAGGTATGTGAGCCGCGAGACGGGGCAGGTAGACAAGCGCCAAGCTAACTCAGTCTGCCAATGTTGTCAATGGCGCATGAAACTAAAGCTTATTTTCATGAGCCAAAAGTAAACAATTTTTTTTAACTTCATTAAAAATTATTTATAGGGACACCCACGCGCGACCAACAATGAAAAGTAGACTAATACTCTGGACAAGTTGTTAATTATTACAACACAATACTTATTAATGAGTTACATTGTGTTACTCATCATGTGGGTAGTGTACCCATGTTAAGATATCCAATTGTTTTGTAAATAGAAAATTAATCACTTAATTAGAGCTTCATTTAGCCTTATCACCTTACAATCCATCTGCCTAGCGTTTTCCCAACTATGTTGGGGCCGGCTTCCAGTCTAACCGGATGCAGCTGGATACCAGTATTTTACGTGGCTTGTACCTGACCTTCACAAACCTTTCTGTTTATTTTTTCAGGGTTTTTTTTTATTAAGACTAAAAATAACTAAGAATTTTCTCAATAGCATACAATACATTTTTCCTTACCCAACAGTTCAAATACACTGATAAGAATCAAACAAACATTTTATTACCGCATTTTCCTTTTCTTCAGCCGCCTTCGTCGTAAGCAAGGCGTTTGATCGACAAGGGAACGCCCAAAACCCTTCAGCCGACTCAATAGAGCGAGGGAATCCTTGTTAAAATACAATGTTTATCTATTTGGGATGGTCTTCCTGTAATCTTGTTCTGATGCCTTTCGAGAACCCATTTCGGGGATCTCTTGAGAGAGAACTGACGATGTAAATGGTATTTTGCTATAAGGAGAAAGGAACAGAGTATTAGTAGAGTATTCACATCTTGTTATAGTTTGACCGCTGTATCGCGACTCAGGTATGTGCGCGGCGAAACGGAGGTAGTGGAGGCTGCTCATTCGTCAACGCTCACGGCGTCCTGCAGCTAATTCGTCAGCGCTCACGGCGTCTTGCAGCTAATTCGTCAACGCTCACGGCGTCCTGCCGCTCCTTCATCAACGCTCACGGCATCCTGCCGTTCATTAGTCAACGCTTACGGCGTCCTGCCGTTCATTCGTCAACGCTCACGGCGTCCTGCCGCTCATTCGTCAACGCTCACGGCGTCCTGTCTCTCTTTGGTCAAAGCTGACGGTGTCCTGCCCCTCATTCGTCAACGCTACCCTGCGTACGGTGTATGTTTTGATTGATTCTAAGCTGTAAACAAGTGGCACTCAATCAATCTGTCTAGCCTATTCCCACATATTTCAAGGTCGGTTTCCAGCCTAACCTGATGCAACTGAATACCAGTATTTTACATGGAGCGACTGCCTATGTGACGTCCACAACTGGTTAGCACGATATCTTTTGGTGAGACTGGTTGTCAGACTTTTGGGCTTCTGACTACCCGTAACAACTGTCAAAGATCTACGAGTGATACTCACAGCTTCAATAAAAGATAGTTTACAAGTTCTGATAGAAGCCTTGTGAAAAACATGGCGTGCATAACACACATATTATTGCGTTGTTTTGTCATTCTCTACAAGTTTACTAGTAAACTTGTTTGTGTAAAGGAAAACAATAGACACGACATTTAAAATACACGTTTTATAAAAAAAAACTCCCCTCTCCTCCTCTCCTCTTTATATAAACCCGCGTTTACCTGTGATAGGGGTCATTTTGACCCCATAATATTTAACACAAATCCAGCTGGTTCTAGAAATGTTGTACCTACTAGTGACAGTTTACTCAATCAAGAAATAGACCTCTAAAGTTTCGCTTGCAACAAGTAGATGTATACCTACTTAAAATATCTTAATTCAGTCAGAGGATCAGTTCTACCTTCGATCTGATGATCTGACCTAAATATTAACCGTGTCTAACTTTAAACCGTCAGCCTTAACAACTTTAATTAGGATTCAAAGTTTTTATGTAATAATATTACTAGTTGCGCCTCGCGGTTTCACCCGCAAAAAGTCTCGATCCCGTGGGAATATCGGAATAAAAAAATCCTATATCCTAATCCAGGCCATGGTCTACCCATGTGCCAAATTTCATCCAAATCCGTTCAGCCGTTTTAGCGTGAAAGCGTAACGAAGAAACAAACAAAGAAACTCATTTTCGCATTTATACGAGTAATATTACTTAGCTTCCTATTTCTAATTATAAATTGACATGAGTATACTAGTCATGGAAATTTTTACAGCTTCTGAACCGAAGGTTGCAAGAAACGTAGAAAAATGAAATGTTCATCATTACAGTTTCTGTAATCTCTTGCTAGCAGCCACTCCCTCCACATAAGGGTTGTTTATTTTATGGTAATAGGCTAGGGGGGTCGCAAAACAAACTACGATAATGGGGTGATAATTTTGTGGGGGACAAAATATGTTCTCATGGTTCACCTGAGAATGTTGTGCTTGCTATTATAGCTAATTTGGTGACAGTATTGTTTTGGTAAATCATATTATGTTATAGTTACTTATACGTATTGCAAATCCAACAAGTACGAAACATATTCGCATGTAACTCATTGAAATGGACGCACCCGTGCGTTCAGACGCACAAACTTGATAACGTGTCGATATTGCGTCCATCGTGTTGGATTTACGTCGACACGTGCTATTGAACAGGGAAATTGAAGCTATTTGGATGGCAGATGCATTAATCGACGATTTTGTACTATTAATCTATACTTCTATATCTATACATAATTAATAAAAATTAAAGTCGTTTTTCGTGTAACCGCGTCGTTTTTAAGACAGCGGATTTTGATGCAGTTTTCATCATAATTTAGAAAATTTATTCCGGGAGGTTTATGTGTTTAACTTACATGAATGTTAAAATACTTATAATATGGCCTGAGGTAGAAGATAAAGTAAGTGTCTCATACAAAATGCTACGAAACCTTTTCAATTGTGTACCTTAGGGTCGCGCCACACCTGCCGAACGTTCCGCGGCGGAAGGTTCGGTTGAATACGCTCCTAATGTTTTTCAAGTTACCTATGACACATCAGCCGAACGTTACGTCCATAGAAATGCAAGCAAACATGCATGACGCGACGGAACGTTCCTCCGCGGAACGTTCGGCAGGTGTGGCTCGACCCTTATGGTCTTGACTTTCTATAATATGGGCCTAAATGACCACCCTAAACCACTTTAAAACTAAGTTTTCAGCTGAACGAACCATTCGGTCTCCTGAAAACTTAGTTTATAATTACCTGTCAAAGAAAACAGCGATACCAACGCAGATTACTTCCTTTTTAATCACGTCCAAAAAAACACGATTGTCCAACAATGCTACTACACTATTTTAAGGAAGCTAAAATTATACCAACACCGACTCTCGATCTTAAACCGCATAAACATGGTGGAAATAGCAACAGTTTTGACAGCTGTCATTGATTTGACGTTTGGTAAATAGGCTATATAGTCATAAAGATGGGATTTTGTATGAGGATATGATAACGCATATCAAAGCAATCAAACCGTTTGAGAGTTCGAAATCTCCTTCCTTCAAATGTCCCTTAAGCTTCGTCAAAAACCCGTCAACTAGCACACAAAATACCCTTACAATATTCAACCAGATTTCCACAAATAACCCTCTCTTAGTTCAATCGTTCAATCATTCATTCATTACATGGCAGACCGACTTACAGGCTGATATAAACCGGTTTAAATAAAAGGGGATTGTGTTCGGACGGGATGCAATGGACCTGACCGCGCCATGCTCCCCTCAGGCTTGTAGTGGCCCGGCGAAGCAGGCAGTGGAAAAGTGCTTTGAAAATGCGAGATTATTTTGTTGAAGAGAGGAATAAAAAGGATTATCGGTTTAAAAATGTTGATTAAAGTTATGATGTTGAAATGAAGCCTTGTAATGTATTAATAAAGGGTTTTTATAAAGGCAGTGTATAGAGTGCCACCAGTGGCACTCTATCCCTATCGGATAAAGTGCCACTACAGGCACCCTAGTAACACCGCCTCGGCCTGGCCAAAGTGCCGCAAGCATTGGATTGTCATTGTCACTGTCACCAAGTCACGTCACTTGGTATTTTGTTTGATTGTCGAGGTTAGATCGCTGTAAAACACCACATTCTCAAAACATTACATGCTCTTGCGTCTAAACGGACCCTGGCACTTCGCCGGCCGCTCGCTACGCTCGCTCGGCTCGTGTGTTGAGTGGTCACAGTTCTAACCTAACCTAACCTAAATAACAAGTGACAGTGACAATGCAACGCTCACGGCACCCTAGCCGGGCCGAGACAGTGACACTAGAGTGCCACAAGAATCTCGCGGCACTCTATACACTTCGTTTTATAAAAGTTGCTTCTTCTTCTTTTCCTGTGGTTAGTGACTAACCAGTGTCAGAGTTGGCCCATGGGCCTCTGACTGGGCTTCATATACCTTCGAGAAATATCTCTCAGGCATGCCGGTTTCCTCACGATGTTTTCCTTCACCGTTTTTGAAGCAAGTGATAATTATACAATACGCACATGAATCCGAAAAGTCAGAGGTGCGTGCTTTGGGTTCGAGCTCGAGACCTATGACTTGGAAGTCCGGTCACATCACTAGGCTATCACTGTTAACGTTGCTTAAGGCGATAGCCGACTTTTAATAATTTTGTACTAAAGATCACGTGTAAACGAGTAGTGTTAATGAGGATGGGCAAGTCCTATTACTGGACGTACAGACGCCAGCACATCAAGTTATAACAATCTGTCAAATTTCTTTAATAGATTTTCAACTTTATCCCTAAAGAATAAGGTTCTATGTTGATTGAGAAAATTTGACAGATTGGAGTAGGTTGATGAGCTGGCGTCTGTACGATGCGTTGCCTGAGCTCTACGCTATTTATACTCTATAACTCGAATTTCAAAAGCAGCCCTAATTGGATTTCCCCAACTCATTGCAATGAAATCTTATTAAATTTCGTAAAATTTTCCTTATTCGTATTACTGGCATTTTTTTTTCTTTCATTGTCATAAAAAACCTAATCATTCATGTCATGGATAAAAACAAAAGATCATCCAAAACGGTTTTAAACACACGAATCACGATCGTCCTGCTTTAAACGGGTTGGTTAAAAAAACAATTCCACCCAGGAAATTCCAGGAAATTGAAACCTTTCATAACTGTTCCACACAGATGTGACCACAGACCCCATTTTTAATAAAATTTGAACACAAAGTATGCTAAATTGCGAGCCCGTAGAGAAACAAAATCGTACCATTTTTTATGAAGACAAAATTGATTTCAATCTACTCTCGTACCTATCAAATGTCCATTTCAATTTGGACCTTCAAAAGGGGAAGTAGATTTTGCCTATTTTCAATTTTTCCAACCTTTTAACAATATCTTCTGGTTTTCTTTTGATGTGAGCATATATTTGGGAATTAGAATAAAGAATCGACAGGGTCAAATAAAATTAGCTAGCAATACTCTGTAGACGTGATGGGGATATCGATTGAAGTATGAGTTGAGAAAATCTGTTTTCTTATGTTTTATAGTATTCAGATATCGATATCAACCTTGTGAATATGTAATAACAGCCGCACGGGTCGATCCATCAGGTTAAGCTACGCTTGCCGGGGTTGGTCCGTGGATGGGTGACCATCTTTACATACGTTGGTCCCGGCTGTCATTCGTGGATCTTTGACAGTCGTTACGGGTCGTCAGAAGCCCGAACGTCTGACAACCAGTCTTACCAAGGGGTATTGTATTACCCAGTTACTGGGTTGTGGAGGTTAGATAGGCAGTTGCTCTATGTAAAATACTGGTATTCAGCTACATCTGGTTAGGCTGGAAGCCGACCCCAACTTAGAGTTATTGTGACAAAAACTTCTTAATAATTTCTGAATTAATTCAAGATTATTTCTATAACTTAAATTACAAATATCGCATTCAATAAAACAATAAGGTTACTTCTTAATTCTTTGTTTTAAAAGCTTACAATACGAGTAGTTCTACGAATTGCCTTTCAATAAGTTCTTTTACAAGTAAAAGAGTATTAAGTATTGTGTCTGATTCAGAAACAAAGATTTTCTCCTTATAAAATATTGCTACAATGCTCATTTTCTATTTCCTGTAAGTTTAAGAGCTATTGAAAGTAAATAGGTGAGTTAAATAGCTTTCTATCTGGTAGGGTATTTAGCTCTCTGCAGCGGAAGCGAAACGGAAGCAAAACATTAGCCAGATGCAAGATACTAACCTAGTATTTCTAAGTAGAGTAGAATGTACGAACTAACGTATAAAAGTAAAGAGTATAACAACAAATTGTTCTGATATCAACATATGAGAACAATTTGCAATTTGGGGTATTTTTAGAGATCCGTACCTCAACCAACAGGAAAAAACGGAAGTGTTACTTATAGGATCACTTCGTTGTCCGTCTGTCTGTCTGTCAGTCTGTCTAAAAAACTAGCTTCTAACTCAACGCATTAGAAAATACGGCCATTTATATGACATATTTTGATACTTGCAAATAAATCAAAACCTACAGGGTCCTTCTCGTAGACCTAGAATCATGAAAGCCAAAAAGCAAGGTCTTACAGCACAAGTAAAGGAAAATGTCTTGAAACCTACAGGGTCCTTCCCGTTGACCTACAATCATGAAAGCCAAAAAGCAAGGTCTTACAGCACAAGTAAAGGAAAATGTCTTGGAATCCGTAATTTGTAATTTAATCCCATTAAAAAAATATTTTATGCGATTACAAATTTACATTTGCAGTTGGAGAATTGACAGTGAAGTATATCGACGTATGGGAGAACATGTTTTTCAACTGCAAAGTTCAGTTTTTATTAAAGATAAAGTCATCCCTACTATGGAACCCTTCTTTGTGCATGGTGCAACACGCACATGGCCGGTTATTTATTTAATTTAGGTAGTTACTACTACAATATTTTGCCGCTCAGCAGCATGGCAGTTGTTTGGAAGGGATCGAGGTCAAGAACAGGCAAAAAAACAAAAAAAAAAACTGTTGCATTTTCTAAGCCAGATTTAATTCTATTTGCAAAGAAACTTCATCACATTCATCTTCATCATTTACGCAATTTCCCGGTTGTTGTTCCTATTTCCTCTTAGGATAAGTGGAGACTTAATCGGATGTCAGTCAGAGTCGCTTGACAGTCAAGTATTTACGTCACCGCAACACAGGCCCTGTGACAAGAGGGTTGAATTACGGCGCTGTTTATGTTGACTATAAAACCGTATGTGTTGTGTGTACAGTCAGCTAAAGAGATGGGTAAGCAGGCGAAACGGGGACATCTTTGCAGTTTGTGGGCCTGGTAGCTATGCCCAGCGGTATAATTGCGTATAATCCCTAAGCCATTCATTTTTACGATTCAACTAAATTAATTGCGTTATTCACGTTGTCGCATAGATGAATTTTACAAACATATGCAGCAATCTAAACTAATATTATAAATGCGACAGCGAGTTTGTTAGTTACGCTTTCACGCTGAAACGGCTGAACCGATTTAGATGAAATTTGAGACAAGGGTAGACTATGACCTGGAGAAGGACATAGAATACTTTTTATCCTGATATTCCCACGGGTCGAGACTTATGCTGGTAAAACCGCGGGGCGCAGCTAGTGGATAATAAATCTCCTTCAAAATCTTTCGATTTATAATTGAAAGTGGTGCCGATTCTCTTGTACACCGAACTAAACTAACTAAACTACGACTAAAATACCTTACTTTTGGCTATGAGAATCTAAAAGCTATTCTGCGCAAAAATATCTCTAAATTAAAAAAATAATTTTGACACATCTAAAATTGAATTTGACAGTCACGTCGCGACCGACGTGGTACTTGTTTGCTCTACCCCGTGAATTTTTTTAGAGCCAGAGGCGCGCGGGTGGGGCAGCCTTGACGTATTTTGTATGGAATTTTAAAGTTTTTTTATGGAAAATATGAAAAAATATTACCTGTGAGTAGGGGCATATGGGTTTATAGAGACATAGAGGGGGTCGAAATTTCCACGGACGCACCGTTTTCGAGATATAAGCAAAATAAAAAAAAGATAAAGTTTTTGCAGCTGAAGTGTGTGAATTTTAGTTCATGCCAACTAATTTTATTCCACTCCTTTTTAATCGCGTTTAAAAATAGACTGATTTAGTTGGATAATCTAAATTTTTAGGTGAAAAAGATTCAGAATAGCAAAATTGCCATTTTCACTAAACTAATAACTCAGTGCAATCTTAGTGCTGTCAAACTAAAATATAGTTAAGTTGTGTCACTTTAGACTATTTCAGAATGGGAAATGCTCGTTTGACAGGACTAAACTAAATTTTAGTGATTTTTAGTCTAGTTTAGAGGCATTTGTGACAAGAGAATCGGCACCAACGTGTTACTAAATTAGGGTGCTGTGCTGTGCATTTCCGATTCAAACACACAAAATAAAATAAAACTTTTTATATATAGTCAATGGTTCGTTTAAAGATTTCCTGTAAAGTATTCGGTTACTTACTATGCATCTATGTATATTCTAAGATGGTAACTGTTTTTAAAAGAACTTTTAGCTCAAAATTTGCTAACACAATGTAAACTTAGCCACACAGCACAAGAAACGGAAATGCTACCTACACACCTTTCTGTTTCACGCACTGTACTCACCAATTGATTTATTAATTGTTTTTCTAGGATTGATTAATCTTCAAAAACTGTAAACAAAACAGAATTTAGTTGAAACTCTCACACGTGCATGCATGTATAACCAGATGTATGAATGTAAACGAAGCAAAAAGGAGTATGTAAGGATCGTAGCAGGTGGCGTTCGCGTTCTGTAGCTTCTACCTACCCCCATGAGAAGACGGCGTGAGTTTTATGTATCACACGAATGTATGCACCGCTCATCATCATCATCACAATTATCAAATACAGAAAACGACGTATATTTAGTAACTTAATCCGCTTAACTGTTCTTAAAGAGTCTTAGAGAACCCTGTAAGAAATCGACACGTGCTTCGCCTTTCAACGAGGCATCCTCAGGTGGACGATTGAGGGGATTGGTTGAGAGGCGAAACACGTGTCGATTTCTTACAGGGTTCTCTAAGCCTCTTTAAGAACAGTTAAGCGGATTAAGTTACAAAATATACATCGTCTATTGTATTTTATAATGGATTTCCGCAGTCACGCCTGAGTCAATTAACTATCACAATCATCTTCTTGCTCTTGTTCCATGCTACGTGGGGTTGGCGCAACCCTGTCAACCGTCACGCTATAATTCACTACTTTCTCTTTCCTAACGTTTCTCACACAATCCATGCATCTTTTCTTTGGCCTTCCTCTCCCGCTCCATCCAATAACATCAACAGAATATATGAACCACTAAACCTATTTATTCTCAAGCTCCATACGACTCTACTAATAGAACCTGACGTCATTTAGCAAATGACCAGTATCATTTCCGATAAAATTACCATTTACAATATCGAACATTCTTAACGAGTGTTCATTGGCCGTAATATTTAATGATAAGACACACAACAGGCCAGTAGATCGGAAACTGTTAATGTTTCAATGCTCCATTAGCCTTTATATTGCGAACAACTTTAGAAGTAAAATGCAGAAGGCTAACAACAATGCGTCACTTTGAAACTTACATAAGCTTTTTTCTGTTTGTTAAAACCATTCCCAATCATCTTCTTCCCAGCTAAAGCACTAGGAAGAAGTGAAGGGTGGGCGTTTAAGGGGAACTGTCTTATGTAATTTTGACGTTCGAAAACTGCTGATTCTCAGCCTAGTTTGAATAAATGACGTTTGAATTTGAATTTGACATTACAACAAACATATTAACCGATTAAAATGCTGTTTTTTCACTCGCACTCACTCCCTCTCACGGAGAGGAGGCCTGTGTCCCAGCAGCGGGAACATTAATAGGCTGATTATGTTATGTATGCTGTTTTTTTACGCATAGGAAATCTATACGAATATTATAAAGAGGTAACATTTGTTTGTTTGTGTGTAGGGGGTAATCTCCGGAACTACAAGTCGATTTTTTTTTTGCATTGGATAACCCAATTCTTGAGAAAGTGTTAAATAATCAGGATGGTTCGGATGGAACCATTAGAAGATCATTAGCTCACAACACAAACAGCTCGCTGAGCGGGGCAAGTTTTCATTACTAAAGGCGAATTTTACCGATCTGCACATAGATGTGCAGTGATGAGTACATCTAAACCGCGTTCAAGAGCTGTAAGTGTCAATGCCACAGCAATAATGACACTGACAGCTTTTAAACGCGGTTTAGAGGTGCTCATCGCTGTCAGTTTCATTGTTGTTTACCCCTGTGTCGAAAGGAACCTTGACCGAAATATCTTACACATCAAAGATGGAAGACACCAATTTCAATTAGATGCTAGAAACCGTATAATGAACTTCGAACTTTGATATAATCCCTGCCCTGTGTTTTCTTTGTTCGTCTGTGTCCCTAGTTTATTTCGCGCTTTGCTCAAAGTGGTCCTTCTTTCAAAAGATTGTGTCGCTATCGTTAACGAGCTCGTATCAGATCTCAACAGTTTAACAATACTTTAAATAGTAAGCTAGATAAATAGCACAGTTAGATAACAGCGTTGATTAGACGTTAGTGTTTAAGTGTTAGAGTTAAAGTTACCTTAATAGCCTGAGAAGATTAAACGTGGGTTTTTCGTGTATGTATGAACGTGGGTGAACCAAAAGGATCATGTATGTAAAGATCGTAGCCCATTATCTTCTGAAGTTTCTGCCTACCGTTTACCGAAAAGCATGAGTTTTATGTAGTATTTCTAATGCCCCGCCACATCTGCGTCTATCGTGACAGAGCAATGTGTGCCGAAGCTTCGTATATTTTGCTCGCTAAAAAGCTTTCGTGCTAATGCGGTGCGGTGCGGTGGTCACATTAGCGGCTTCATAATTTTAACGGATTATCGTGCAATAATCCAAGATAGCTCCCCATTTTTTGACATAACGTTTACGCAGTTCGGAAACAACAGTCGAAATGACCGAATGGAATGATTGGATGAATGATAGTCCGATCACGCGTGGTCGCTTATTATGTACCTACCGCTACCCTACGCTATCGTGACGATAATTGATAATGGTTGGTCACCTCTGCGTGTATCGTATCACTGTGCGAAGCTTCGTCACGATAGACGTAGATGTGGCCCTGTAGTTAGTTAGGTGTAGGTACGTAGGTAGGTATGTAGGTATGTATGTAGGTAGGTAGGTAGGTGCGCCGTGCGAAGCCGGGGCGGGCAGCTAGTAATACAATAATGTTCTCAATAACCCAGCTAATTTTATACTACCAATGCCTCAGCAATACCCCAAGTTACCCATAAATCTATAATTACCAATCCCAGTTTAACCGTATAGTTCGGAAGCGCCCCCAATTGGACCCGAACACGAAGACCTCCGCCGGCTCGGTAGCGGATCCAATTGGACCCCAAAATGATGACATACGACATCCTAATTTAATAATGAAAATATTTGTTATGCTACCCATCAAATCATAAGAATGTGCGTTAATTAAGAGAGTTGAATAAAAAACTTATATGATAACGCCATTAAATCTTTCATATTTAAAGCGCAACTTAATTAATTTACCTTAATAAAATTTAAGCCCGTAAATGTGATAATCGCCATTTTGATGACAGTGGTAGTCGAGGCTAAAAAACATGAAAATTGGGGATTTCGAACATCCAAACTCCACCGCAGGGGCAGTGAATAATACATCATTTAACTATTTGACGAATTCATCCATTGTTCAAAGTAATTATGTAGTGGTAATGAAGTTTTTTGATATCCAAAGTCGAAGTTTCGCGCCAATCGTGCGTGTTTACATTTTTACTTTTCACAAATATCACACATACACATGTAGATACGAATTAAAATGAGACAAATATTATTTAAAATATTATAAACAACTAGAAAATGTCCAGATCTTAACGTAATATACGAACACAGATCAAATATCACGTAATATTCATTACCACTACTAAATTTGTGTTCAAAATCTCCGATTAATAATGTTTTTTTTATTGTAATGATGTGCGAAAGCGATTATGCCAAACGATTTTTTTCGATCGACTCGATTAATTATTATGTCGAATGTCAGAAATCGATACATGGATATTGAAATAAAATTGTTTTAAGCATTAAATACATAAAACATTGTTTATAATTATGATTTATACTGTTCTAATGTAATTTTAATCGTTTTTCGTACATTATAATATAATATAGAAACCGAGTCAACAGACAAGACTTATCTAGATGACCGGGATAGGTACGTCATTTATTTTATTTAATTTCGCGCCGAATTGTTTCTATATTTGAATTCAGAATGCGCTCGCTGCTCAAAATTATTTTAATTTAATGGACAATTATTTATTGTGGATTTTATTTTTGATATTTTCTGATAGTTTGCTACAGAATGCCCAGGATACTTTTCTTAGGCTTAGCAAAATTTTGTTTGGGAATGATGATAAATTAATTAAAAAAATTGGGAAGGTATTCCGCAAACACTTTTAATTAATGACGTTAATATTTTTCGTTAATTGTATAAGCTCGGTAGTTTTTGTTTCTATTAAGATACTCAATTATTAGAAATTGTTTTTTTTTTTTGTGGTAGTGGCCCAACGAAATTTAAAAAACTGGTTTAGGGTATGTCGGACCACGCACAGTGAAGGCTTCTGCAGTTGGGATGAATATTTACTCATGCACATCTGCACATTGCACAGCATCAATTTTATCGACTGCAAAAATAAGTTTGTGTTTTCCGAAAAAGCTATGAAAAACAAAGTTAATTCTGCGGTTGTATACGAATATAATCCGTATCACAGACCCGTGTTAAAACTATATTCCAAACTGCAGAGCGGCAGCTTGGGACCTAAACAGTGCCTACTTCGTCCCGCAATCCAGCCCTGCGTGAACGCCCTGCGAAAACGCCCGCGTTGACCCACTGTAAGGAAGACTGGACTGTGCAAATTTATAAAATCTAAATTTAGACAGGACAGAGATACAGACCGACAAGCACATAGACAGACGGAAATGACAAAATTGTAAGGAATCCTTTACGACTACGGAGACCCCAAAAACATCAATTCCGTTCATATTTGACAGAGATGCTATATGAGATGAATTATTACAAACCTCCTCCTTTTTGACGTTGTTTAAAAATAACTAAATAATACCACTATGAAATTATTAAAACAACGAACAAGAGCAAGTTGAACTCGCCTGGAGAGGGTTCCGTACGATGAATAATTATGTTATTTATCATGTTTTTATACAAATAATTTATCCCAAGGACAAACTTAATATTTTAGTTCAAAAAAACATTTTACAAATAAAACAACCGACTTCCAAAAAAGACACTACAAAATCAATAAAATAACTTTAATTTCAGAAGTTGGTGGCAAAAAACGAAATTTCAAAACCAAGTACACCGGGTACCAGAACTAAAAAGTGAAAAATATTTTTTTTTACAAAAAATAAAATAAAACAACCGACTTGAATACTTCGAATACCACTACCTGCTATGTAAATAACAGTAACAGGAACTTATCATCATATCATCCACATAGGCTAAGTGGGAAAAATAATAAAGCTAACTCAAAAACTATCTAAGCAAAGTTAATAAAAAATTTATGGGACCACCTCTGAAGTATGACCTACCAAACAAAAAAAGAATTATCAAAATCAATTAGTAATTGACGGAGTAATCGCGTAACGACATACAAAAAAAAAAAAACTGTCGAATTGAGAACCTCCTCCTTTTTGAAGTCGGATAAAAACATGTTCTTCATACATTTCAGGAATCAATAACCAAGTAACAATTTCCGTATTTAAAAAAAAATTAGGCTCAATGGATTGGGAGATATGTGGGGGGGAATGGTCTATTTTTTTAAATTCATAAAAAAAATTTAACGTGTGCGGTCAGGTGACCCCGTCAGGAACGAAATTTCTTCTCATGTATGATTTAAAACAAAAACAAAATTTTCTCATTTAAAATTTTGACCAAATCACACTTTCTCTCTCTCTCTATCAAATTAGAAGAAGACAGTCGCAAGTATGAACACTTTTTCGCGTGACTAGTTCTGCCAGTTAACTCCTACCGCAAGCCGCGTTAAAGAACTTCGTTCCAACAGGGCCGTAGGCAGGGAGGGGTTTTGGGGGTTCAAACCCCCCCCCGAAATGTGAGAAACCAGAAACTCAATCCAGAAATCGACCCTCCTAGGGTTCCTCCGTACTGTAATACATCTGACAATTGTAATCTATTTCGCAGAGGAGTACTTTATAATCTACAAAAAAGCACTACGTCTTTATTTTTATCGAGTCTGACTTTGTATTGAATGAATTCCTGCAAGTTCAGCATTCTCTGAGAGTCTAACCTAGCCAAAAAATTTCCTGTTCTCAAACTTTTCTACTAAACTTAAACTTACTTCTATTCCTGTACAAACGGTTAAAGGCAAAGAAAACCTAACTTATTCGAGTGGAATATCATGCTAAAAATTCGAGCTCGCTTCGCTCGCTCTTGCATCCTATATTCTCTAATTTTTCTACTTAACTTAAACTTACTTCTATTCCTGTACAAACGGTCAAAGACAAAGAAAACATAACTTATGTATTTGAGTGGAATATCATGCTGAAAAATTCGAGCTCGCTTCGCTCGCTCTTGCGTTTTTCCGCTATGGGGTATTTACCCCATAGCAGAATAAGGGGAGGCGACAGGTGCGGTCCGCGGAGGCCCCCTATGTATTTTATATATAAATGTAGGGTGCAAAATTTTCTATTCTACGTTATTCTAGTTCTTTAAGATTTCTACATACGCGGGCCCCGGGCCCTCATTTAGATTACCGGGCCCCCGATAGTACAATTTTTTTATAAATCTATACTCTTTTTTACCCTCTCGAAATCAGAAATATGTTAATCTCCTAAAAAAAAATCAACCCAAACCCCCCCCCCCCCTCCGAAATGAATTCCTGGCTACAGCCCTGTTCCAAGCATATTATAGAATAATTAAAAATAAATATCTGAGACCCTGACATTAAGCCCTTTCAATTGATATGTCACACGGTATAGTTAGGCAACCTTTTTTTTTTCTTTTTTTTTCATTTGCCCCCAAAAGTGACCCCAAATTCAAAATTCATTTATTACACCTCCTTATTTGGGTCACCGAAGTTCATATGTAGGTATACCAAATTTCAACTTAATCGGTCCAGTAGATTCGGATTAAAGTGGCTGTGGCCTGTGACAGACCGACAAACCGACACACGAGTGATATTTTAAGGGTTCCGTTTTTTCAGTCTTACGTACAGAACCCTAATAACTTACCCCCTATACACATTGTACGAGATAAAATTATTAATATCAAAAATAAAATTGTTCATCGGAAATATACCAAAGAGTTTTTATTCAGTTTCTACCACTTTTTTAATGTTCGATTTTATTGCGAGTATCGATTAAGCTGAATGCAACTTTTGAATCGAAATAAGAAAATTGGGTAGACGGTCAGCACTAAGAAGTGTCACGTTGCAACATAATTATTTGTATTTTTTATCAAGTTTTGATCGTGTTTTTTATGTAGTTTATGTATGAAATGTGGTAAAAGTAAGAATGTAGAGAGAATGCTAATATATTTATTTTTCCTTTTTCATATTTTCAGCAAGAGAGAAAGTTGTTTAGGTACATATTTTCAGTGAATTTAAATACTCTACCTTTTGGATAGGTGTAGTAATACCTATTCTATACAACTTTCGCAGTGTACTAACGCGGTTTGACTGACCTCAACATATAATTAAAGATATTTGCCACAAACTTATGGTATAAAATAGGCGCGGTAACATATTTTTCTCAATAAAATCGAATGCTGAAAATTGATGTAAATTCCTGAATTTCATGACGTAATTCGCAACACCCCGTCGAGCCAGCTGATGTGTCACGTGTCAAAATCTTGTCGAGCAGAGAGGTTAAAGTTTTATCATCAAAATAGCTTGGCAGCCCATCGAGTCGAGTGCCTCTTATAAAGTTCATCCTCCACAGTTAATAAAATATATAGCTCTGCTATTAAGAGAGCCATCGACGGAATCGATCGCTGCGTCGGTAAAAGAGCTAAGTAGCTGGCCACTTGCATTTTTATTTATTCTTTTTTCGATTTTCCTTTTTTGAAGGGAATTGGAATCATGGAAATAGTACGTTCTATACAGCATGTATGCCTCATATAATATGGGTGTGGTACATACAATCAAACTGACAACTTTCTCCATGGGACCAAATAGGTAATTGACAAAAAAAACCGGTCGAGAGCGAGTCGGACTCGCGCACCGAGGGTTCCGTAAGGAGCTTCATTCGTATAGGTACCTAAATAGGTCTGTGTCCAGAAACTAGTCCTCTAAATTGTATGAGCGCCCATATAACTCAGAGGACTATCTTAATTGGCGTCAACTATGTATGAATGGGGTGGGGAAACCCTTTAATTTTCAACTTTTTTGTCTTTTGGAATTTTTCCTTTATTTGTGCTGCTTTTTGCCAAATTTCGTGAATCTAGGTCAACGGGAACTACCATAATATATAGGTTTTCGATCCAAAAATTATAGGGTACGTCCAGTTGACCTAGAATTGACAATTTTGGTTAAAAGCAAGGTCTTACAGCACAATTAAAGAGAGATCCGAAAAATAAAAAAAGTTGAAAATTTATTCTAAGAACAATGTATAACTGTTTCTTTTTCACGAAATCTAATGCTCTTTTATTTTTTATTATCCTGTGGTACTGACTTGGTGGAATTTAAGGTTAATTTTGCAGGTTTTAAGACCATCTTTTCCTGTCATTAGGGATTTCTTTAATCATTGTTTATTATCTTCAAAGTTTTTTATATATTGTAAATGTAGGTAGGTATATATACTAATGAAGTTACAGTTTTACTAAGGGCGAATTTCACAAATCAAACTGAACGCGATCAGAAAATTTTAAGAGCTGTCAGTGTCAACATCTCACAACAGAGATCACACTGACAGCTCTTGAATGTTTTGATGTTTTGTTCGCATTTAATTTCATCGGTGAAATTCGCCCTTTGAAGGATTGCTACCTTAAGATCGTCCACTGCTTCTGTAAGTTTAAACAACTGCAGCACTACGTACCAGTCTTCAGATCAAAATGAGACAAATAGTTTTATAATCTAAGCTCCTTTATTTACACAAAGGAGATCATTCACCGTCCATAACTTTTGAGCTAAATGTGAAATCAAAACAAAAGCCAACAAAAAAACAGTTATATTCCGTTAGAGCATGTTATTCTCTCACTTTTCACTAGAGGACTAAATCTGTAGGGCCATTCCCTGCGCTGTTATACGAGTTTGAAAAATACTGTTTTCAGTAAGGAATTTAACTATAATAAATACTTTTTATGCCAGTAAACATTACAGTTATCACTGTGTTACTGTGAAACTAAGGCTCTAGGGTTATTCTCCACATAACTACATAATGTATACGAAATGAAGTTGTTTTTCAACAATACTACGGCACTTTCATAATTTAGCCCAAAGTGAACGATCTGGGTCTCCCTTGTTTCATCTAAAAGAAATTGACAAATTATCACTTCCCAAACAATTTTCTGCATAATTTCATTTGCCAAATTATTACTTAGCAAATAAACTCTTCACAAATAATTGTAACGCAAACCCAATGTTTGGCAAGTGAACGTTTAAACAATAACTTGCATACCAAATAGTACTTTTACCAATTTTAATTTAGTCAAATATTTCAGTTGGTATAACATATTTTACGCAAAATAAAATAAGCCAAATACTTAATTTCGCTAGTTTTCAATTTACGAAAAAATATCGATACGATGTGGGTGTAGTAGGGTGGGGAAACACCATGGGACACCTTAAGGGCATTGTCCTTGACCTTGATGTTATTGACCTAGATGTCAAGGTCAACATTCTGAAAGTCAAGATCCGCGATTCTCAGGAGCAGTAACAGGTCAATATCATGATTTGCTTGCTTCAAGCATGCAGCATGCAGCATGCAAGCAGGCATGCATGCAGCGTGCAAGCAGGCATGCAGCGTGCAAGCAGGCATGCAGCATGCAAGCAGGCAAGCAGCATGCAAATAAACATGCAAGCATGCATGCAACATGCAGCAAGCATTGTTTCTGTCACGGCTCCGGCGCTGCGGGGTTTGGGCGGCTCCACGCGAGCTTATCGTCGCAGATGGTTTTAACGCTCACCACCGCAGCTTCGGCTTGCTGACCGGCTTCGCCGGCCAGCCTCAGCCGCGGCGGCGGGCCTTCAAACCACCTGCTCCTCAGCTCGCGGGCCGCCTCGCCCCTCCGCGCCTACGCGGGTTTAAATTACACTCTAGAGGTGGGGCAGACAAGACTACGTGGAGTCGGTTTTGCAGCGATTCGTTTCTGTGTATTTGTTTTACGACAAACAGTTGGTCGGAGACAAAAATTACCAAGACGCTTTTAGCCTTACATAAACTTACAAAGAAGTACGCAAATAACATCGCATATAAATGATTATATTAAAATAAAAGCGCATTTTTAAATTATATAATTACCAAAAAATCTTAATTTTCACTTTATATTTTTTGTCATAACAAATCAATTGACTAAATGTTTATTGTCTAAAGATAGTTTGCTGTAATAAATCATTTGATTAAAGACCAAATGCCTTAATGAAATTATCCTTGGTAATATTCTGCCAAGTAAAAATTGTACCAAATGAAAATGTGCGTACTAAAATCATTCCAAATATTGCATTGGTATAAAAAAAGGTTGCTAAAATTTGTTTGGATAATGAAAATTTGTCAAAATCCTTTAGGCAAAACGGGGGGATCCCGAACGATCTCCTTAAGAATTGATTATTTAAGATAAGTATTCTTTCAAACTCATATAAGTATTGCCATGTCTTATAATATGAGAACAGAAAAGTGTTCACACAGTAAACATAGTTAAAATTCCCACAAAATTCTTGAGGTCTTCAAGAAATTCATTTGTAATAAGTAGGTACATAGGTTTTCGTGCTGGCAATCTGCCCACACCCGCCCAGACTTAGTACAGCCTTAAGTTATGTAGAACGACAAAATTGTAAGAACGAAACTAAGAAATATAATGCTGATATTTCGGAAAAAGATAGCAAGGGATCTTTTCGGGAGAAGATATCGTTTTGGTCCGTTTTTTTCTTTCGCGGAGTCGGCTAGATGTTGTCCGAATGGTGTGCAGTCAGCGAAATGAAGCTGTATTTACAATGCTACATATCAGCCAGTAAATGGCCTTGCTTGTACATGAGATTCCTTCATAAATTGGAGTAATGAACTGGGGAATAGGGAGTTTTACTTTACTGGATACTTACCGCTTTTTCCTTTGGGAGTAAGCGAAAACTACAGGCACGTAACGAGCCTTACTTCGGCTTCGTCCATGTACATACAGGTATTTATTTTGAAACCTAAATATCTCACCAATCTGAAGTAGCTTCTTTTTATTTTAGATACTAACCGACTTTTAATTATTTTATACTGAACAAGTCTAAAGTAGTGTTAATAATTTGGAAAAAATATATGTTAAATTAGAGCATTTTCTTAATAAGTTAAAGGAATATTTTAGATTATGTTTATTAAATATTACATAGTGAAATTAATTTGTAAAATTAAGTTCTCTCTAACGCGGATAAAAAACTGAGGATCACGCAAAAAAGAGTGTCCTGGAAGTTTCTTGCCCGTTCTTCTCCACAGAGATCTACTTTTTGGAATGGGCGACTAGCTTCAACTTTCTGACTAACTGACCGACTCTTTGACAATTCAAAAGTGCCTGTAAATGGTTTAATTGAAATAAATGCTTTGAGTTTGAGCTTAAATTAATTATGTATGTTACTATGGTTTACCTAAAAGTATCGTATTTTCTCCTGCTATAGGTCTACCGGAATGTGATGGGATAAAAAAAAAACTGAGAGGTGTCAAGGGACACCCGGATGGAACGAAGTTATGGAATGAACCTCACAAAGGCATGCCACTAATTAGTACCTGTGGTCGCTCACAGATGGCGTTATAATAAAAAATTAAAAGGTGTCGTTATAACTTTTGGTCTTAATTTTTTCCGTCTAGCCCCCTTTCGCAACTTCCTTCCAAAAATGATTTTCATATGACAATTGACATTGCCATATGAAAATCACAATTATTTTTTTTTATGCCATGAGATTCCGGTAGACCTTATACCATGAAACTTTCTACACTCTCATAACTTTGGCATTTAAAAGAGGTACAAAAGAACCTATGATGGGTATGTCTGCAGACTAACGAGTTAGAATTGATTCATTTAACATATGCGCTTGCTTATAGTGGCGGCAATCAAACAGGCGCAAGAATTGTGCGGATGCGACACCATGCATGCAACATGCTACGCTATTTCTGAATAATATTGTAACAAAAATAGTAAAAATACTGTGCCTGCTGTCCAGTTTCAGTTTCATTTGGACAGTTCAACGACATTCATTGCGTTCATTACGTTGTTAAGCAGATTTGTTTTTCGAACTTATGAAGCAATGGAATATAGCAATCTGTTTCGAAATTATTCAGATTCTGATTGATCGTGTATTAATTGGAATATCAATTCCCAAAAATTATACCTATCAAGTCACTGTGGAATAACCAGGTCCTTTCCTAAAATTAATTTATTTGGCTGATTTTCACTGCCTCACTTCAGCTTTATCAGATAATTTGAAAACTAAGGAATAAAAGTAATGACTGCCAACTTAGCTCTCTGTTCTACATTGACTTAAGAGCTTTCATTCTAAAAGTTGGCAACGTCGCAAATAGTTGTCAAAAATTTAACTATTTTTATTCATTTGGCAATATTAGGTACTGTATGGAAATATGAAACGTCGCTAACTAGGGAACTGGAATATTAATAATGAATTGCAATTATAACACTGAATTTGATGTTGTAACCGTTTTAAGTGTAAAAAAGGCATTTGGAAAGTTTCCAAATACTTTTTTTACATCTAAACCTAAATATTCGGAGTTTACGATATTAATTATTGCAATTTATAATCAATATTTTAGTTCGGTAGTTAGCTTTATTTCGTGTTTCCATACAGTAATATTGCCAAATTAATCAAAACAGCGAAATATTTGACAGGTATTTGCGACGTTGCCCACTTTTAGAATAAACTATCAATCGAATCACTCGTGCCTTTACGAGTGTTCGAGAGTTATTATCAAATAAAAATAACAGTTTATCCACAACTCATTTTAAAAACTTACTCAACCGTGTCCACACTACTCTACCGTCATACCTAACCCGTAAACAACTCGTGTGGGTCAATAAAAGCGTAACCCCGGTACAACAGGCCCTCATTGACGGCACTGTCCATTGTGGGGTTATCACACACTGGCCCATTGTGGACCGCCATATATTGGTACTTACGACTACCATGTAGTAGTACTTACGACCACCATAATATTATTGAAGTTTATGACCATAAATTGTACAGCGAATTTATTTGATTGGGGTTATTAAATTATGAATTTATTGGTTTTATTTAATGATATTTTATGCTTGATGGTGTATTCTAGGATAATCTGGTTTGTGGGTGTTTACATACAGATAAAGCCTGCCAGGTTTAGGGCCTATTTCACGATGTCCGAATAGCCACTACTTACTGAATAAATTAAAAAATGGAACAGAATTTGTATGAAATTATCTGCCAAGTAAGTTAATAGGAACTTATTCGTAGTTGGTCAAACACGAAACAGGCCCTTAAGAGGGTTTATTCTAAAAGTTGGCAACGTCGCAAATAGATGTCAAATATTTCGCTGTTTTGATTAATTTGATAATATTTCTGTATGGAAATAAAAAATGTGGCTAACTAGCAAACTAGAATATTGATTATGAAATGCAACAATTAATATCGTTACACCGAATAGTTAGTTTTAGATGTAAAAAAAGTGTTTGGAAACTTTCCAAATGTCTTTTTTACACCTAAATCGGGTACAACATCAAATTCAACGTTATAATTGCAATTCATTATTAATATTCTAGTTAGTTAGTTAGCCACATTTCTTATTTTCATACAGTATTATTTCCAAATTAATCAAAACAGGTAACTATTTGACTACTTTTAGGATGCACCCTCTTAATCAAATAAAATAACAATACAACTACGGTTAGGTATTTCAAGCCAGTTATTTTATTTGTTTTACGAAGTGTATAGAGTGCCGCGAGTTTCTTGTGGCACTCTAGTGTCACTGCCTCGGCCCGGCTAGGGTGCCGTGAGCGTTGCATTGTCACTGTCACTTGTTATTTAGGTTAGGTTAGAACTGTGTCCACACAACGCACGAGCCGAGCGAGCGTAGCGAGCGGTGCCGCGGTGGCGGCCGGCGAAGTGCCAGGGTCCGTTTAGGCACAAGAGAATGTAATGTTTTGGGAATGTGGTGTTTTACAGCGATCTAACCTCGACAATCAAACAAAATACCAAGTGACGTGACTTAGTGACAGTGACAATGACAATCCAATGCTTGCGGCACTTTAGCCGGGCCGAGGCGGTGTTACTAGGGTGCCTGTAGTGGCACTTTATCCGATAGGGATAGAGGGCCAATGGTGGCACTCTATACACTGCCTTTGTTTTATTTTGCCAATCGGTTGTACAGCTACATGGTGATGTGATATTTAAAAAAGATGCATTAAAAATAAATTAAATACGATTCTGCCTATAACACAATTTCGTAGGTAGGTATGTATAAACAATATAGGGATATTATTTTGGGTTCTAAACCAATGAAGCCATCTTTTATTCCTTTGATATCATACGTCACACGCAGTCACGTCTGACTTAGAATTTTAAATTCGGCTTTTCAAAAGGAATGCAAAAAGCATTTTGACTTCGCATCGCCATTTTGACTCTTTGCATTTTCACGATTAGGTGTACCTACCTACCTAAACGAAAAAAACTTTTTATACTGATAAGAAACGAATAGCGGGGTTCGTGGCTAAATAATAACACACGTACGGGTCACGGCACGATCTTCAAGGTTAAGCAAAGCTCGGCGAGGTCGGTCCGTGGATGGGTAACCATCTATTACATACCGAGACCGCTCCGTGCCTCGAAAAGCACGTCAACACGTCATTTGTAGATCTTTGACAGTGGTTACGGGTAGTCAGAAAATCTGACAATAGTCTTACAAAAGGGTATCGTGTTACCCAGTAACTGGGTTGTGGAGGTCAGATAGGCAGTTGCTGCAAGTAAAATACTGGTATTCAGCTGCATCCGGTTACACTGGAAACCGACCTGATGGGAAAAGGCTAGGCTATGACGAAATGATGGTCACTGCTAAAGAACTGCAAACAAACTATCAAAAATAAACATTTTCATTCTGAGATGGCTCTTAAAGTATATCTAATGTGTCTATAAAATAAAAAGACATTAAAATCGTGGATAAAAAGGGAATAAAACACGTATCACGCAGCTTTTTATGTCATTCTTAAAGTTAGTGCTATATGAATAAGATAAATGAAGCCTGTCTGAGTTTTAAATTGAACGCTAATTTAAAAGTCAGACATCTGCCTATATACATCTATACATATAATAAAATCGTAGCGAAGTTTTAGTAACAGCCGAACGGGTCGATCGTTCAGGTTTGGTGACCATCTTTACGTACGAAGAGGGTCTCCGTGCCTCGGAAAGCACGTTAAGCCTGGTCTCGGCTGGCAGTCGTGGATCTTTGACAGTCGTTGCGAATAGTCAGAAGCCCAAAATTTTGACAACCACTTACCAAGGGGTATCGTATTACCCAGTAACTGGGTTGTGGAGGTCAGATAGGCAGTCGCTCCATGTAAAATACTGGTTGTCAGCTACATCCGGTTAGACTGGAAGCCGACCCCAACAGAGTTGGGAAAAGGCTAGAAAGATGATGTAGCAAAATCAAAACTGTACAACGAATGAAAAAAATAAAAGTAATTGCTATAGTATAGTAATAGTTGTAGTATAGTATAGTTGTGTGTGTTGTAGTTGTTGTTGTTGTTGTGTGTTGTGTTGTGGTATAGTAGTAGTTGCGTAGTAATTGGTATAGTATTGTATTGGTCTAGGAGCGATTCCCAGGTCAGACAAAGTGATATTGGGCTTTTGAAGTCTGAATTAGTACCCGGTTGATGACAATAACATAACATATTTATTTATTTATTTCAGACATAATTTTAGTCCATACCTTCTGATTACATAATACATACCTACATTAAAATACTAAACAGATAAAATTGTGATCAATTAAGTATAAATATTCAACGACTCATTAAAAAATAATAATTTAAAATTGTCAAAAAATTATAAAAATGTCAGAATCGCATAAAAAAAAAAAAAAAAATTTCAATTTGTAAAAAGTATAAAAATGTCAAAATATTTAATCCAACAATACAACAATACAATAGGCTCGCCCCCTATTACATGGGACTTAAACATAACTAGCGAAATGTGGGTGTACTATTACTATAGGTACACCTCTGCTTTAACCCTTTGGGGATCACAGGCGCGATGTTATGTTATACTAAGTCAAAATTCAAAGTTTCATGAAAACATACATCTCCCATCAAACATTCCCTAATTCTTCACGCATATAAATCGCGGGGTGCTCGCAAGAAAGGTAGGGGAATAATGACACGGGGCATAAGAAAGACATGTCAGTTTCACGGCGCTTGGCACATTCAGGAGTGTTACTATAAGATGTTATTTTAAGCGGACGAAGTTATAAGCGAAGAGCGATTATAGGATTAGGATGAAATTGGACAGAAATGAGTTGATATCATCTTGAGTTCATGAATCAAAATTGCAATCATCTGCCTAGCGTTTGTCCAACTATATTGGGGTCTGCTTCCAGTCTAACCGGATGCAGCAGTATTTTATATGGAGTAACTGCCTATCTGGCCCTCACAACCCAGTCACTGGGTAATACGATACCCCTTGGTAAGAATGGTTGTCACACTTTCGAACTTCAGACGACCCGTAACGACTGTCAAATACGGAGGAGTCACGGAGGAGTCTCGGTTTGTAAAGATGGTCACCCATCCACTAACCAACCCCAGCAAGCGTAGCTTAACCTGATGTATTGACCCGGGCGGCTGTTAATACTTAGCCACGAGCTCCTCAGTGGAAGTGGACACCCTTTTTTTTTTTTTTTGGGTGTGAAATCATCCAATGACTTTTCCCGGTCTGGGCGGAGCGGAAGGGCGTGTCAAACTTTTACTGACTAAGACCCACCCGTGTTCCTTCCCTTGCCTTGCCAGGGGCCACGGTTTCCCTTTGGGACTACCCGCAACCCCGTACTCCCTACGGTTATAAATAGCAACTTGTTTAAATCTTTCCCATACCACGCAAAAATGCTAAACCGCGCTCTCTCATCGTTCGCACCGCACCACATGTACAACGCAAACATAAGGCACAGATCACACTGTGGAACGCACTTACGACCAAATTGCTCGCAGTTTATGCGCGCCCTTACTCTGACAGTAATTATCACGAACTGACTTCAAATTGTCGCACTAACGAGAACCGACTCCTATAAATCTTAGGGAGCCTTATTGAGATATAAATCTTCATTTTCTGTAAAAATATTTCGTTTTTCTCTCTATATTTTGCAGTCCATTAAGTTCCACTTATTTGATAATGGTTCTGAAACATTTATATGGAACGTAATAAGGTGGAAGATTGCGATTATTTGTCTTATTTAGAAGCCAAACCAAAATAAAGATTATTGAGCCTCTAAAACTACCATAAACGAAATCACAATAGATGTTTTTTTTTTCAATTGTTTTTCTTCTTTGGCTACCTTCATTATAAGGTCAGTTTACACCAAATGAGCGATTTTACCCGTATTGATGGGTAACATTTTTCATGGATTTTTCATGGTTCATGAAAAGTGATTATTTTTGTTAGATTATATTTTCAAAATAAATACTAATGAATATTGTAGGTATTTAACCACATAAATTATAGTACTTTTATACTGATAAATAAAGCAATTCGTGCGAAATTATTCCCTAACCATTCCAAAATATTCAAAAATGCACAACGTTAATGTTCAAGTTTTCACTTCTGCCGGCACTCGCGGAGTGCAACCCGTTGTTTTTTTTTTGTTTGACTGGTTTGACCTTTCTTTCGTTGGTTTATCCATTAAAAAATATCAAAAAATCAAGGAAATTGTGCTCTTGTTCTAGTTCTGGTTATATGTCCGTTTGGTCTGAACCCAATATGAAACTGAAAAAAAAACCTGCTGTATATACAACATATACATAGCCGTTTTCACCGCGTTTGACAAACGGATTGATGATCATAATAGCCGTTAGCAGACAGGCTACCCTCTGGATTAATTTCCTAGCAGCCTTTACGAGACCCACGGGTGAGTCAAGCAATGACGAGAGTATCGCGGTAATAAACATAATTACACTGTATATCCCGAATATTGTAGCTTCTACACTACAGCCGCAGGCAAAAGAGGAAAGCTTGAATGGTACACATAATTACGTCAAACAAGACAAGGCTTGTCTTGTTTTGCCTTATATCATTAAAAATAACTGGCTGTTACTGCCGCCATAAAAAATATAACATTTCAAGAAGTATTTTTGTGTAACCACACATTTTGACTGTTGAGTTACGCTTTGTAAAAAATAATACAGGATGGCAATGTGCATTCTACACTTGAGCCTAGCTTAGAGATTTCTTGTCGGTTATCAAAAAAAAATATCTGCTGTTTCATAATAGCAATACCTACGCCGAACTACCTACCGTGTATTCAGAATCATGTACTGAATTCATGGTATCAAGTTGCGCGTCGATGTTTCTGCCACCCTATATGAAGATCAACAAATCATCAACGTCATTGAAACGTTCCGAGTTACGATAGAAATACTTTTGTAACCATCTCAGTATCCATTTGTCAATAAATGTACCCACCTCTTACTCGAAAGTGTTCAACGTCTCCAATTCCGTGAAGCATTTCAGTTTATAACAGCTGTTACAAACGTTTGATGTGTACCTACTTAATAATTCACAAAGCCCTAATCCTATTCCAAAGGGTTCAGACAAAGCCCTTCACAATTATTGAGTTTACAAGCCCCTGATACATAAAGCGATGGTGGCTGAATTCTAAATGTTGCCATTAAAGTTACCGCGCGTGCTCCAACGCCTTCTATTTCTGTTTAACTGCCTAAAAATACTAATATGAGTTTCTCTTTGTTACAGGTTCAAAGCACATGATCTCAAAATGGAGAAGCAAGTTTGGATGCTACTGAGCTTCTTCCTTGCCACAGCAGTTGCTGACTTCACAACGAACTGTCCACAAGAGTGCAAATGCGTATGGGCAAGTGGGAACAAACAAGCTGACTGCTCGCATTCTCATCTACAAGACATACCGAAAAATCTAAGCTCAGAAATACAAAACCTCGACCTCACAGGAAATGACCTGTACGAGGTAACGAGACATGCATTCCAAGATGTCGACCTAATAAACTTGAAGAAACTCATCCTAAAAGAATGTAAGCTTATTACAATTCAAAAAAATGGTCTAAGTGGACTAGCTATTATGATAGAATTAGATCTGTCGAAGAATGACTTGAAGATGTTACATGCTGATACATTTAGAGAGACTGCAAAGATAAGGTGGATCCTGCTGAATGATAATCAATTGGAAAAACTAGAAGATGGCCTCTTCAATAATTTGCCCTTCCTTCAAAAAGTAGATCTAAGCAACAATAAAATTGTAACAGTGGGAATGAAGACGTTTATGAACGTGCCTAAGATGACCATTCTTAGACTGGATGGGAATAAATTGGAGTATCTCAAAATTGATACTTTAAGTGCACTGACGTCACTGTCAAATTTAGACGTCCATGAAAACCCGTGGCGTTGCGATTGCTACCTACAACCCTTCAGAAACTGGGTGATCAGTAAAAACTTCTACACTTCTCCCATATCTTGTGTAGAACCTCCTAAAGTTCACGGGAAGCTTTGGAAAGAGCTGGACTCCGGTGACTTCGCTTGCAAACCCAGCATCGTATACCCTTCCGTCAGCACAACCTTGCGAACTTCTGACAACAATGTCACACTATGCTGTCAGGTTAACGGTAACCCCCTACCTGAAGTCAACTGGGTGCTAAACGCACAAATAATCGACGGTGCTTACAGATATCAAGGAGAACTCAAATACTTCATCACACAGAAAAATCTTGACAACACAAAATGGGTCAACTTAACTATAGTTGACTTGGGAAGCACTGACAATGGAGAATACTTATGCGTTGCCAAAAACCCTGGTGGAGTTGAAGAAAGAAGTCTGACTTTAGCAGTGGCTCATTATCCTCCCGAAAGCGGGGTAGTTCCACAGGGCATGGACAATAACATGTTGCCAGTACTCATAGGCGTCTCCTGTACCGCCGCTATTTTGTTGATAATCCTGGTAATTCTGTGCTACTGCTGCTGCAGACGGCGCAGTTCTGACAAGAAGAAATCTGATAACTCTAATGGGGAAGCGTTAATCGAAGGTTCAGTTATTCCTGAGATGGAGAAGAGCCTGATCACGGCTGTAAATCCAGTGACGAAACCGCCGAGGAGATACGATGTGCCTCCATCGATCACCAGCGGAGCGACGGAGATGTCTGAACTGAATAAAACATTGCTGGACAATGATTCTGTTTTTGGTAAGTGTTCACTTTTACATAAAAATTTAGTTATAATAGCTCCTTGCAAACGTATATTTCTGTTCTACTTTTATACCTTATACCGCAAAAATAAATTGTTCAATATTAAAGGTTCAATCACTTTTCCCAAAGATAGTTCCAATCACGTATTCGATGATAAGCTTTGAATCCAATAAGTCAATATCTCCTCGGTCGCTATCAATATTTCTGATAAGATATGACGAAGCTAGTAGTGCTTTACTGTTTGCTTTTACTGATACAGAATTGTAATCACAAAGCTTAGGTTTAATCAAAGATATGACTGACCCCTTCTGTTAAATGTTAACGACCTTTTATCAGTGCATATCCTTTCATTTAATTAACCATTATATTTTGTTACAGCACACAACGAAGACGAGAAACGCTCGCTAGACTTCGACCCACCATCAAAACGATCGCAGGACGCCCTCAACGTAGAATACGGCCGGACGGCTTACCCTCCCGATCTCCTCTCGTTCCCTCCCAGAGCTACCCAGATATCGCCAGCAGCTAGCAACGCTTCCACCGTACCTGATACCACCAGACTACCACCGCAGCTCAACCCGATCAGTCCAATACACTCTCCAATGTATGGCATGACCAACCAAAATCTCTTCAGAACTCTGCCGTACTCACGCTCGCAGTCTCCGTTCACTGCGCCTATAACTCCTCCCGTCGTCACTCCTAGGCAAGGATACGTGACTATCCCGAGAAGACCTAGAGTGCCTAGCTGGTCTAGTACGGCGAGCACACAAATCCTACCAAGCTCAGAAGCACAAGAACCTTTGTATGATAACTTAGGTCTAAGGACCACGGCAGACGGCAGCTCTGTGTTATCGCTCAACAAAACAGGCCTTGAACCCCCATTTTCGCCAATGAGAAACAGGCCTTTACCAGCTACGCCAACAGTCTACCCAAACCAGCATCCAGTTTTCTACGCGCCTATTGAAGAACAAGAGCCAGCACCTTCACCTGTCCCGCCACAAATGAATCGGAACAGTATCAGCTCTCAGCTATCTCACCAGCTATCCTCTCCGGGCCCTCAGGAACCAGTGAATCCGAGAATGAGCTGGACAGCAAAGAATACTTCCACTCCACAACCTGAGCCAAGGAAAGTTCTGTTCAGTGACAAAAGCGATGCGCAATCCCATGTATCAGATAGTAGTACACTGAGTCGAAGAGGCAAGCCAGAAACTGGATCCCTAAGAAGAATTCCAAGGGTAGACAGCAAGGAGGAGCCAAGTTCACCATCTAAAGATGACGGGAAGAAGAACGAGAGTGTATTGAACCAATCAGGGACAGGGACTTTGGGCAGGAGTGGAAAGATCCCTCCACGACCACCCCCGAAGCCGAAAAAAAAGCCGACTACAGAAGTGAACTCCAACGAACCACTGTTTGAAGACGAAGGAGAGGATGGTACGGAAGTGTAATAGTTTAGACTAAAGGTTTACCAAAGTGCCAATGAGCTTTTAGTGAGAGGAGAGACCTACGTCACGATATCAGTGAAAAAGACGTGTTTTTACGATTAATTTTCCGCGGTGCTCCTGTAAATAGACATTTGTGCTAGATTTTTTACTTGTCGCGTAAAATTTATGGACCATTTTTAATATAATCATTGTAACGCAATTGGACGTCGCGTTCACTGTTGATTTTAAGTATTTATTATTTTGTGGTACTCTTTGGTTAAGACATGGATAAATGATGGGTTTTTGTAGCGACGATTGTTTCATCAATTTCCAAGACTGATTACTCTAAATTGACACGCTTTTGTGGTATATGAACTGTTTCAAGCAGATTCATTTCTGTTTCCATTAATTCGACTGAGTTTAAGGTTTTATCATATTTAGCTTTGTTTTGCTCGACTGTCATTATGCTCGAAGTTTATAGTACGACGATGTCTGACTGATGTATATTATTCAAACGCAAGAGAGAAGGAAAGATTGCTGTAATTGAATTTTTAAGTACTTCTATTACACAAGCTAGACATGAGAATTCTTTATTGATATCATTCCAAAATTATACTTTCATCATCTGCTGGGAACTGTTCATATATTCCATTTTTATTTGACATTCCTTGAAGCATTCTTAGTAGCATCAACACACATTGTTAGAATGATTTTCACATAGATTTTAATGGAAGACTGAGAGGCAAATAGTTCGCTTTTCCTCTATTGATCAGGTCAATAGTTTTGTGTAATGAGCGTTGTGTTTGTTAAGTTCTTCGTTTTGTTTTGATATGTTGCGCATTTTTGATAATTCTTCACATAGAGCTACATTTTAAATTATTCCTCTTAAGTGCTATAAGATCTTGCGCAACCATAGGTGCTATTGTCGTCTCAATTTCATACTGAGCCAGCAAGGTAATGTCAATTCCTGTACCAGACTGGGGCAACCCCAAAACAACATTGTTCCAACTTTAAACAACGTTTATATTCAAGCTAGCTAGTTCATTTTGAAATTGGACCGTCTGTATGCACTCTGGCATCTGGTAGAAAAATAAAAATAGATATACAAACGAGGTCACAAACTGGAGGCTTTTTATAATACATTTTTTAGTTTTGGCTTAGTTTTTTTGATAAAATGTGCAACATATTTCGACACACACCGGTCACCCTGTACTGAAATATTTAACTTCGTGTATTTCTAAGTTAACAACATTTTAGTTTTTAGTCCGAGGCTGTATTTGCTAACATTTATTTTCATGTATTTTTCAAATGTAGACAGATATTTTGAATGATATTTTTGGTGCAAAATAAACCTCCCGTTTCCAAAATGAATTGAATATTCCACGGTAGTAATGTATGTATTATCGGGATTAAAGGAATTGTAAAACCAAAGCAGGCAACAAAATTACTAGAACATCAATTGTTTCTTTCTTTTCTAAAGTTTGACTTCGAAACACTTTGTCGGTAAAATGTCAAATTGTAGAATGACATTTTATATTTTTTCTCACTCTTTAAATAGTCTAAGGTGTCAATTACACAAAATACTGTCACAATAATCTTAAAGAGGTTCTGTATGAGTTAGGTAAGTTTTTTTCTGTAAAATATGGGCAGGCTAAATGGAACTCAAAGATCATTCAAATTGTACTGAGTATTCAACAACTAATCATTATCTTTTTTATATTCTGTTCGTTTTATGATTATTGATATGACTTTATTTTAATTTTGTGACAAAACGTCAATCCTAAATTTTGAACCATTCTATTGATTCTTAAACCTAACATTATCGAACACGCTTTGACGTTCTACACTATTTAAAAACAGCGTCTTCTATGTGTCATATCGGTCATCACAAAATGAACAGAGTATAATACATGGTATCATTTGGTTTCCAGTATGTTCCCTGCCCTGCCATTTCTACAGTTTGACGTTTCAAATCAAGTACCCGTAATTACGAGAAATAGTTCCTAAAACTTTGTAAACCATGTGTTAGCTTATTTCGGTAGCTATAAATATCATGTTATGTTTTTAGGAATCGCTAATGTTCTGGTGCATATTTTTATATACATTTTACTATGTGTCTATTTATTTTTATTTTTTATTGTGTACTATGAAAGTCTCTTACTTGATAATGCTTGGGATTGTGGGTGGCTTAATAGCATTTTTTATTGATTTTAAGTTGAATAGGTATTTGTGAAAATAGGAACATTCCTTTTTGGGTTCATGCGTTACAGAGTTACGAGCAGCGGTGGCCCAGTGGTATCGGGCCCGACTGACGAATTGTAGGTCGTGGCTTCGAACCCAGATAGGCACTTAAGTTTGATTTAATTTCATCACCACTGCTGACAAAACGGTGAAGTTTTAATAAAATTGTAAGAAACCGGCATGTTCTAGAACCAGAAAATACGAAGACATGTGACATCCACCAACCCGCACTGGGCTCGCGTGGTGGATTATGGCCCACTCCCTCTCACAGAGAGGAGGCCTGTGTCCCAGCAGTGGGAAAATTGCAGTCTGATTATGCCTATGCTATGAGACAGACCAATAGGCTAGTATTGCCATATTGAAAAATCTACTTTTTTTGTTAATTTTTCGCAATGCAGACTAAGCTTAATTTAGACTTATTTTTTGTACGATATTAACATTAATTCGTACTTTTATTACCTACCACTGATGCTATTTTTTTAATTTTAGTGTGACATAATGCAAAAATAATGGTTTATTTTAATTGTTTTTGTTTTCTTTCAAGCATTTTCCAGTGAGAGGCTTATTTTAATTTAGTTGAACAAGTACATGACAAAGTTGTATTTACATGAAATGTTGTAATTCTTTAGTATTTTATATAAAAAGCGTTTAGAAAATGGGCGTGTACGAAAATGACGATAATATGTACTGTAATTAATGTATTAAAATTGGTATGCTTGTAAAAATAAAAGATACTTTTTGGCCACTTAAAAGAAAAGAAAAAATTAATGAAAATCAATATTGTACAAATCAAATGTTTCACAAATTTTCTTGTCTATGCAAATTAACGGATCGTAGAAAAAAACGCCTCGTTTATAATAACGTTTCGTTTTTTAACTTTTAACCGTTGCGTTTGCATCCGTGTTGCCCTAATTCCACTATTTTATTTGTAAATTGTACTTCGTACGATATTTTTACGATGTTTACTGTAGAAATCCAGTTTTTATAGTTTTAAGTCCAATGTAAATAGATACATTATTAAAAGTGATTAAAGCTATATTTCATATTTTTTTGTTTTATTTTGTTAAATTATTGTTCTTTCTGCAAACAGGGATTTCGTCATATAGGGTCACCTTTTCACATGGGGCTTCATTACTGGGATATTACATACGAGTTAACTAGACACCTTTGCCGCCCTAAGGCTGCCTGTCCACTGGAGCGGAGAGGAGCGGAGATGTGCCAAAATTAACCAATAGAATCGCACCTCTGGAGCGGAGTTTTGATTCTATTGGTTAATATTGACACATCTCCGCTCCTCTCCTCCTCTCCGCTCCGGTGGACAGGCAGCCTAAAGCTACAGTTTTCTAGAAGAACGGTCACCGCTACATAACGGCCGCAGTGTGCTGTCATGAAAATTATGGCACCAATGACTTATAAACCTATCGGCTTGCCATACCTAAAAAAATCAGGCACTTAAGATGGCCACCTTTCGTAGGGTTGTAACTGCGAGTGCCAGAGAGAGAGAGCAAGCAACCGTTTGACACTCAGAATAATACGGTTTGACAGCACATCTACCACAAAACTCGGCACCTAATATGGCGACCGGTCACGCATAGAATGGCTTTGACGTCACACAAAAGTTTTGCCAAATTTTATCATTATGTCTCTCTTTTCATATGCAACTCTTGATTAGAACGCTTTATGACATGTGTATCGATATGATAGATATTTGTTTAACTATTATACCTATAGTAGACTATGCCATCTATGACTATCATCATCCACTATGCTTTTCATAATAATGGATGGCACCGAGGTTTGAACTGTCAAAAACCGCTCTCTAGGATAACACATCAACTTACTTTCATAAATAACGTTTTAGTGACGTCATTTGCCGGTAAATTACGGCCGCTATGTTGCGGCCACCGCTCTTCTAAAGCCGCCCTCCGACGGTGCGCCATATCGCGGACGCACGCGCACGACGCACCGTGGGAAACCTAGCGTGCGTGGTAGCGCAGACGCGCGTTGTACGCGTGCGTGGCGGTGCGTCCTCATGCGGGCTGGTGCGCGTCCGCGATATGGCGCACCGGGCTTTAAGAAACCGTAGCTTAATAATTAAATCTATGAAGATTCATTTATCTCTCTTTTTTTTTTATTCGTGTTGTCTTGGTAAAATAAAATTGAGATCGATTTTTTTAGGAGTTTTAAAGACCGACGAAGATTATGTATATTTCTATGTAATTTGTAGTGCTTAATATGAGAAAAAATCCTAAAAAAAATAAAAGTTTTTAAAATGGCGAACCAAGACGCAGTCCTGTCCTGGAGCTTGATACTGACCGCAGTATGTGGTGGTCACTGCTCTTAACCTGTCAGGGTTCTTATGCCAGATTGTTTTCACAACACTGAACAGCTTAAGACTAAATACATCTCCCTCATTCCAAAGACGAGAAATATTAAACTCTTACTAAAGACTTAAATCTTATTTTGTTTTAAATAATCGGAGTGCTGAACAAAGTTAACAGGCCGGCAGACAGACGGGGGACGGAAATCCAATTATATCCTACTGAGCAAAACATCAACGAAGTCAGACAGCAAGACGTAAACTAGGACTTGAACTGGGAAAAGTATGAAATTAACATTTAAGTAAAAAGTAACAACAGGACAGTTCCAAAAATATCTGATGAAATACACTTTCCACGATCATCTGTGTGTTAAGCAGGTTTCAACTTTATATGTCACTACTTTTCCAAAAATTATTGTTTGAATGACAATATGAAATTGTAATTGAAAAATCGGCGACGAGGTCGGATAGAGTGCCACTTTTTGCGGCATTACAGTGGCCCTGCCTCGGCCCGGCTGAAGTGCCGTAAGCATTGCATTGTCACTGTCACTGTCACTTGTTATTTTGCATGATTGTTGAGGTTAGTTCGCTGCCCTTTGTATTGATTGATCTTTTTTGTTTTTGATAGTTATATCAAAAACAAACATGAGTTTGGTTTTTGAGGAGAGAGGCTAATGGAGCCGGCTAAACTTAAGTGGAGCCATAACCCCCTGGCAGTGCCAGTGGCTATAAAATTGAACCTCAATTGTCAAATGAAAAATATATTTAAAATTACAATTCCGTGTATTTGTAGTGGCACTACAAATTGTCATCCAGAGGCACGTTTTCTGATTAATTTGTCTACATTTTCATCAAATACTTTAGGAATAGACCATACAATAGTTTTGCAACTTTGACTCTCCAACCAGTCAATCAGTTTACACACAAAGGGGCCTGTTATGCTATTGGTCGAAGGCGATGAAAGGTTCTGGAGAGGAGCCGCAGAACCGATGGCTGTTGAGACTTACGGCAAATCGACATACGTAGTATAGCCATAGTTTCGGCTATGTGGAGCGACGATCTTCGAAAAGCAGCTGGAAATGGACACAGTAAATCCGACAAGCCAACAATCGGAAAGGCGTTCCTAGTTCCAGTAGTGGATTTTTTAAGGAGTTTCTAGTTCGCTAGTCAGCCACATTTATTATTTCCATACAATAGTATTATAAAATTAATAAAAACAGCGAAACTAAGTGGGCAACGTCGCAAATAGATGTCAATTAAGTACATCTAATTGCCCACTTTCAGAATAATCAAAATGCACGCTTACCTACCTACCTAAAACTACACAAACTAGGTAGATTTTATAGGTAGGTATTATTAAAACAACCTACCAACGAGAACATAACATATTGCTATTCAATATCCAATTTACAACAACGCCGGATGGCCGGACTGACAGCTTATATTGTTACACTTCAACAAAAACTTAACGGCCGTATTCAAAAATCGAACACGCCATTTTGAAATGTTCTCTCTCATAATAATCCCCATTGTTTGGGCACACTATAGCCTATAAAAACTAAAGAACTTTTATTTCTGCCCGTGGAACATCGACTAATAAAATAACAAAGGACTGAGGGAACTTTCCAGTCGGTAATTTTGAAGTTCGGCTCTTAATAATTCAGTTCTTGTTTTCGTTCCAAAAATATCTGGAGGTCGAAGCGATAAAAATGAGAAGTCGAACTGAGGTTACGTTATTATATTTGCCTGTGATTTTTAGGGTTCAGTTATTCAAAATGGGATGACAAATCCTGTTGACATTTTGCCCATATATATTGTATAGGACTGCTTTAAGGGGACTACAGGACCTAAACGTGCCTAAACGCAAGTTGTAGAATGCCTAAAAGTATATGATCTACTACAGTAAACAAAATCAGAAAAATATATGATATTCTTCAGGATATGTGCTAGTTAGATACTGTGTTGAAAACATAATAGAACAAATTTGATACGATAGAAAAAAATCACGAAAATACCTTTAAAGATTTCTTTAAACTATTAAAAATCATATTATTATACACGCAATCATTCTGATTTTTTGTCAGACTATTCTACAAGAAACATATTTGCGTAAGTGTTTTAAACTTTTCGTCCAATAAATAGAATTTTTGAAAATAGATAGAATAGAAATGATAATGGATATGCGTTTATAAACAAATGGCATATTATGTACTAGGCTACGTAGCAAATCTTACATCGGCTATAGATATAGCCGACATTAGCCGATGCAAGATTTGCTACGTAGTGGATTCACAGCTCAGTTCAGGAACCAATAGCTTAGCAACGGCGGCCATCGCATCTCTAAATGCAACAGATTTTGAAGAAGACGTTACAAATACACTCGAGAGCAATGAATCCGGGTCACTTAAAGAATCCTAAAAATCTCGGAAACTAAAAATGCTAGGTTAATGCAATAAATTGTATTTAATAGACAATGTAATACTCCTTAAATGAAGGTATTAAAACTTCTTAGTTATTGTAAAGTTATATCATAAAAAAATCAAATTTGAAAAAGGGCCACTTTCGAAGATGGAACTACGAAATTACAGCATTTGGTTTTGCTTTTGTTTGTAATCTGTCATTTATGTGGGTACATAAACCATGTTGATAGTGCTCTATATTCATTATTCAAGCTGAAATTATGTCGCTTACGCCTGAAGAATGCACCAGAATACTTACAATGCTGGAAACCGGCCGGAGTCAGCGCGATACAGCCAGGACTGTCGGTGTGTCGCTGTCAACAGTACAAAGAGTTCTCCGACGTTACGAAGAAACTGGTTCTAACCTACGCAGACCAGGAATGGGCAGAACCAGGTGTACCACAGCACGAGAAGACCGATACTTGGTGAACACCATGCTTCGAAATCGCTTTCTCACAGGAACTGAACTCACAAATCAGTTTCGACGCCTCGGAGGAAGTAACCCAAGTGCATGGACAGTAAGACGTCGGCTTGCTGAATCTAACTTAAAACCCCTTAGACCTGCAAACGGCCCTAAACTGGAGCGTGGGCATCGTATTTCAAGACTAAGATATGCCCAGAGCCACGTAAATTGGAGTATTGAAGATTGGTCAAAAGTTATGTTCTCCGACGAATCAAAATTTATGCTCTACAAGCACGATGGAAGACACAGAGTGTATCGAAGACCAGGGGAAAGATTCAAGCAAGCATGCATCGAAGAAAAAGTAGCCTACGGTGGTGGGTCTGTACTTGTGTGGGCCGGAATTTCTTCTGAAAGTCGCACAGAGCTGGTGATCATAGAAAACGGCTCTTTAACTAGCGTAAGATATGTGGAAGAAATCCTCAATGATCACGTTGGTCCATTTATGGTCAATTTAGGTGAGGATGCTATATTTATGCATGACAATGCCCGACCTCATACAGGTAGGATTGTGAATGACTACCTTCAAGAGATGAACATTACTCGTATGGAGTGGCCAGCGCGCAGCCCGGATATCAACCCGATCGAGCATGCTTGGGACGAGCTAGGCAGATGCGTAAAACAACGAAACCCTCCCCCAATCACGCTTCGTGAGCTCAAAATTGCTCTCACAGAGGAATGGGAGAATATTCCCCAAAATCGTATAAGGAACTTGGTGTACAGCATGCCAAACCGCGTAAACGCAGTAATGGAAGCACGAGGAGGCAATACGAAGTATTAAAATTCAAGAAAATCGTAATAAAGTTCAAAAATTTCATGTTTCCTATTTTTGTTTTAAGGAGAGATCAGCAGTTTTTTTCTTTATGTAATTTTGTGTTAATAAAATGTATGGTGACTCATATTTTTTTTACTTTCATTTAAGGAGTATTACATTGTCTATTAAATACAATTTATTGCATTAACCTATCATTTTTAGTTTCCGAGATTTTTAACATTCTTTAAGTGACCCGGATTCATTGCTCTCGAGTGTAGGACCCTAAACTCAATATCTACTACTATCTATCTTCATAATGATGTATGTCTGTATGTTCAAAGTAAGTTAGTATCGTCAAGTAACAATGTAACTTGGATCCCTCAGTTAACTTAGTAACTATAGAAGTTTATCAAACAATTCACGAACTGGAACTGTTACAAGTTGTTTCGTAATATTAATCTAAATGTTATCATAATATTCTCTGTCATTGCTTTTGTGCGATCTTCCTCATCGAAATAGATTATCACAGACTTAATTAATAGATTGGGTTTGATTGGATAAAGAAATAAGAAAAAAATAAAAACAAAAAAAAACTCAGTTGGAGCTGCTGAAGATTTTAAAAACTATCTTTGCATTGTTTATGTAAATTCAATTTATAAAAAAAACTACTAAACTTTACTAACATTCTACCAACCCGCACTGGGCCCGCGTGGTAGATTACGGCCCACTCCCTCTCACAGAGAGGAGGCCTGTGTCCCAGCAGTGGGAACTTTATAGGCTGATTATGTTAGCATTGTATAATTGCGTAGCACATGTTTTACCATTAACTGGGTCTTGCATTGACTTGAATATGCTGTGGCGGCTGAGAGTATGTCATGCTCACTCAGATGTCTCGCTGATGGTGGCGCGTGTGTTGGATCATTTAGCTCCCTTCAAAATGGTTGAGCTGAATGGTGCTAATCCATGCGTCAAGTTCGTGAACGGGCGCCGTTAGTAGGGACTGATAATCTCTTAGCTGCCATGGCTTATTGAAATTTAATTTAATTTTTAAATTGCTTTTTTTATTTTTATTACAGACGCTTTTAACGTTCTGCATCGTTCTCACATGCATAACTTCAACACGAATGATTTAACCAATATTTTGTAACCATAAGAGTGTCCGTGGAGTTTCTTGCCCGTTCTTCTCCATAGACCGTACCTACCTTCTACGCTTTGGAATGGGCAACTATCTTCAATCCAATACTGCCTGTAATTGGTTTATTTGAAGTAAATGCTTGAGTTTGAGTCAATATTTGTCAGGACTTGGAGAGGTACCTCTATTTCTGACATGGAATCTAATATCAGCAATTTGAATAATTAATAATAAAGACAAAGTGTGGTTATTAGCGTAACGACCCCGATTTACGAGTTGTAGGTCGTGGGTTCGAACCCAAGCAGGCGCTTTACTTTGTGTAAATAATTTCATCACCACTGCTCTCAAAACGGTGAAGGAAAACATCGTGAGGAAACCGGCATGTCTTAGAACCAAAACATTTGAAGACATGTGACATCTACCAACCCGCACTGGACCCGCGTGGTAGATTACAGCCCACTCCCTCTCACAGAGAGGAGGCCTGTGTCCCAGCAGTGGGAACATTAATAGGCTGATGATGATGATGTGGTTATTAGGATTCTGCATGTAACGAATCCAATGTGTTTAATTTGCTCAATGGTTAAGGCGTAAACAGGCGAGCGAAAGGTCGTCAGTTCGATCCCAACTCTTAGCACAAGCTTAGAAAAAGTGGTTAACGTGACTAATACTAAAAGGTATAATACAACCCGTATCAATAATCTGTGAAGGCATTTACAACGCCACATGCGGACTACGCGTCAACTACGTCACGCAAATCCTGTATCGCGCAAGCAGTGTTTTTAACTTTCCGACATCAATCGTCGTGCAGTTGCCCGCCAGACACGACACCCGTCTGGTCGGAGGATCCTCCCTTTTCTATAGAGGGTAAGTGAACTCTACACGTACCTATCTACCTATTATACTATAGTAATGGAAAATAATTATTGATAATGATAATAAACTGCCCTGTCAGACCCCCGTTCCGTATCAATTTATCTCCGAAATCAGACAAACGGTCCTAACAACAAATGAATGATAATCACGATTATCATCATTACCAACAAGGCTTTTGTTCGATTCAATAATAACAGACAAATAGCTGAGTGGTTGAGTCTATGATTAATGAAACAACTGTTTTGATTGAGATTTGAGGGTTGAAATACGACGTAGCGTTTAGGGGTTGAATTCCGCGAACGAAGAAATTTTATCGATTATGTCAAGATTGTATGAACTTGTTGAAAATGCTGACAATAAAAATATGAACACCCCAATTGCGTAACACACTTGCTATCAGCTTACTGGTGATTCACACGAAGTACTCGCCCAAAACGGGTGATAGACACTTTTTTTTTTACTCTATCCGCCTGATGTTTATTTGTTGACGAATTGACAACTCCAGAAATAGATTCTTTTCTAAGGGTCGGGCCACACCTGCCGAACGTTCCGCGGCGGAACGTTCGGTTGACAACGCTCCTAATGTTTTTCAAGTTACCTATGACACATCAGCCGAACGTTACGTCCATAGAAATATGACGCGACGAAGCGTTCCGCCGCGGAACGTTCGGCAGGTGTGGCGCTAGGCTAAGGCTCACAATTCTAAACGAAATGAAATTGTTTATTCTCTCAATGAGTTCGGAATCTCTTCTACACGTCATATTAATAAAGAGTATTACAATTTAATGTTAGTTTTGTTTTTTGATTTTAGCTTTTTATTACGGACGCTTATAACGCCCGTCTTTCTACATTGTTCTCACAGTATAATTTCACCAATATTTTGTGTCAATTTTTTTATTTATTAGTGTTACTGTGGAGTTTCTAGCCCGTTCTTCTCCTTATGTACCTACTACGCTTTGGAATGGGCAACTAGCTTCACATTTCTGACTGACCGACTCCTTGACAATTCAATTTAAATGAAATAAATGCTTTGAGTTTCAAATCTATTCAATTTTTTTTTTAAATCAGCTAGATCGAATCAACATTGTCTCTTTGACTACCCCTGGATATGTCTTATAAATTATTTTATATGTTAAATTCAAATTCAAAAGTCATTTATTCAAACTAGGCTGAGAATCAGCACTTTTCGAACGTCAAAGTCTTTTCGAACGTTAGAGAAATTCGTCAGCTCTACATCGTAAATAACACAACATATTGTTGAATTGCATTTGCAATTGCACGCAATAACCCCGGGGAGTCTTCAAGTCTCGAGAAGATATGTTATTTATAGGCAAGTGTGCACCACCAGCGTGAGAATAGTTGTCAGACTATAAAAAGAAAAAATACATCATTATATTTCAGAAGAACAGTCTTGCTCTTGTTAGGGTTCGACTCAAAAATCGAGCAAAGATTTAAGCGCATAATGGAATTCGCTTGCTTCGCAGTACTAGTCACTTGAATTGCGGAAATGCACGATTTTAAATTTCCGTTGACAGACTGAGATATTCCCAGTGGTTGACTTCACCCCTAAATAGGGGTGCAAGTGCACAATGTCTGCCCAACTCTTTAGTATAATTGGCTTGTTATTTTATACACGAGTTTTCCAATTTTCGGTGACTTCGCTTGTTAGGATAAAACATTGCATCTGTCTTCTAAAACTAACACGTGGTAATAGATATATAGGTACAGCTGTCGTGAAAATATGTCAATTTTGTAATATTTGGATTAATATTATCAGAGGTTTTAAAAAGGCCCCAGTGATACTGGAGACAATAAACGTTCATCATCATCATCATCATATCAGCCGAAAGACTTCCACTGCTGGACATAGGCCTCCCCCAAGCACCGCCACTTCGACCGATTCTGTGCTTCCCAATAAACGTTATTCTATTCTATTTTATGTGAGAGCAAGACAAACAAAAACTGGCTTTCACAGAACAATATTAATATGAATTCCGGTTGCACAAACAAATCATACGTACTCGTAGTTTTAAAAACAAAATATTGATGTGCGCCGAATATTCGATGTTGCGTTAGCTGTAAAGTGTCGCTCAGATTGTAATGGCTGCCGGTCACAGAATACATCACGATCACGATCCGTGTTGGGAATCGAACGATAAAACTTTCAACCCTCTCGTCCACGGGGTGAAATGCTGGAATGCAGGTGAGAATTTTGAAGCGGGGGTGAAACATTGTGGGTTTTTAACGCTGATGGGAAAAGCCGAAGCTGATCGACTGTGTTGGAATCAGAACCAGTTTTTATTTTTTTGTTTTTGCATTGTCAGGTAGCAGAGTTTATTTATTTATTTTTGTTTTTGCATTGTTAACAGAATGGTATCCCAGAGAAGGAAAGAGGAAAAGAGGAAGACCATTCCAAAGATAGGACCCGAAGACGATTTGAGAACTACTGCGGGATGGGAAAAATGTCGTGAAGAAAATTTTGAGTATGAATGTCGATGGCTATAAGAGTAGAGGAAGACCAAAGAAACGATGGATGGACTGTGTGAAAGATGATATTGATAGGAAGGGGGTTACTACTGAGATGACGACTAATAGAGAAGTATGGAAAAATGGGACATGTTGCGCCGACCACAAATAAAATTGGGTTAAGGGCAGGAGAATGATGATGCGGGATGGGATATGGAGGAGCGTGAGTTATGGAAAAGCCTGGGGAAGGCCTATGCTAAATAGCAAAGCAGTCTGGAGAATTCTGATGTCTAAACTTTTAAGGTGGAACTAGTCGCGGGCTCGAACTCACTGGAGGGCATGGCCAAAAACCACGCTGTCTCACCTGGCATCGTGTCCAACAGGGATAGTATCAGTGATGAGCAGTTAGAAGCTGATCTACATGGACAACGTAAAGTTCGCACGCACAGAAACACCGTACCGACCAGGAGGCCAATTCTCGCGTTTACGCTCGTTCTAGTCGAATTCGAACTGCCGCTCGTCTTCCTAAGTCGCTTATAAAATGGTGACTTTCCGTATTCTAGTCATTCGTACAATAAACGAGTCGAAGAAAAAATGTTGTCATTATACGTCGCGCGAAGCGATCCATTTCACAAAACGATGCTACTTTTCAAACGCAACCATAGATGTACTTCTTGAAGTATATTAAAAATGATAAGCGTATAAAAGGTTTTGGGCAACTTTTTATTACTTACATAAACGTTTATGAATCCTACCATCATAATAATTGATTTCGTAACTCCATTAATATTTTATTATTAACATTAAAATAAGTTCTCATGCAACGGAATGCATGGCTGATGTTTATTTGTCAATGTCAAAGATATTTGTCACGTCAAATTTAAGTTATATAATTTCTGTTTGTTTACATTGGTAAACAAGTAATTAAATAAGTAGTCGGGTAAAAACAGGATAACTAATAAGTGATCTGAGGACTACCACAATAACATCAAGACCTATCAAGATGGAGAAAAAGAAAAGGAAGTATGGTTGTCGTAAAGAGTGCGGTACTGCAACAACTGGAGCGTCCTGCTGCTCTAACGACGCTGGTATAACTACGTGTCCCGGTTATATTACTTTAAAAAAGCCCAAAAAATAGTTGGGAAATTTTGTGAAAACAAATTTCGCGTCGTCACAACACGAATTCAAAGTTCTTTGTGGTCAAAGTACCGCACAAACATGTTTCGAAATTTATGAAGACTGGGCGAGAGGGAAATGGTCCGGCGATTCCTAAGCTCCTGGACAGCTGGCGATACAGGACGCTGACTATTCGTGTAAACTTGTGATTATTATAATGTATTGTTTACGTATAGTATTTTTGTTAGATATATAACTTTTGCATTGAAAAAAATTAAATAAAAACATTAGAAATCTTATTGTTTGAAATGCTTTTGAAATACTGCATCATGTTAGTGGTACAATAATAATAGGGGCGTAGGTCATATCATTTCATTCTAGTGACAAAATAATCGACTCTGTAAATTCAGTATTGTATGCGCTGCTGAATGGGTCGCACCCACCTTGGATGATAGCTTGAAATGATAAGTCACGGATAGCCAAAGATGATGGTTTATTGAATATATTTAACTACCACGTAACTAATGCTATATGAATGAGTACAGCTGACTATGAATGCTGATCGTGTACTGTCACGTTACACTATAATTTGTGCAAAGTGACGGAAATGTGCTGATGTATGTAGTACGTGCGGGCCTAGTACGATACATGACTCGTACAAGTACATACACTCAAGTAAAACCACAAAAAAATCGGCACAGATTAGACCTTAGCTCTTTTTCTTTCGATGTCTGTGGATCCAACCGGGAAATGTACAGGAGCAAGGTGGGGGCACCGCGTTTGTTGCGGCTGCATCGGGTTCGACTTTTCTTGCCCTCAACCAAAGTAAAACCCTCCTGGTCCACATGACTGGTTAAGGAGTCGACAATCTTGAAAAATGATTGTTAAGTAAAAAAAAATTCGAGCACCACTTTATACGTATTTCATAAACATTTATCGAAAAATAATTCTTTATAGATTTCGTAACAAGTTGTGTTATACTTAAAGTAAATAATGATATAATCATTTATATCTTGAACGTGTTTAGATGTGCTGAACGCGTTCAATTTCATTGGTGAAATCCGCCCTATTACTGAATGTTTTCTTTGTTCTTGGCTCTTAAGGCGCGGGACATACACAAAGGGCGAGTGGCGCGAGCGTTGTGTCGGACCAGCGGGCGCCGCCGCGCGGGCATTGCACCGCCCGTTTCATCATCATCATCATCATATCAGTCGAAAGACGTCCACTGCTGGACATAGACCAAGCACCGCCACTTCGACCGATTCTGTGCTTCCCGCATCCAGCGGATTCCTGCGGCCTTTACAAGGTCATCGGTCCATCTTGTGGGAGGCCTTCCAACGCTACGTCTTCCGGTACGCGGTCGCCACTCCAGAACCTTTCACCCCATCAGCCATCTGTTCTGCGAGCAATGTGTCCTGCCCATTGCAAGTTAAGTTTGGCAATTCTTCTTCTTTGGTTTGGCGGATACGATCCTGCCATCATCGGTATTCAGTTTTGCAAGCTGACTCTGCCCAATAAACAGATCTCTAGCAAAGACCTTGGAGTCCTTATTCCGCTCTATCGCGTCCTTAGTGCGGTCACTTTTCAAGGACTTAGAGATCCGTCTACTGAGCTGCCGGGTACTTTAGCGCATCATCTGAAGACTGGAGGATCATCTCGCGCCTCTCCTTCATGAGCTGTATAGTAGGATCAGAGAGCTTCTTGTTTCTATTTGTACGACGGGTCTTAAAGATCTTGAACCCGACCGTATGGATAATTTCTAAAATCGTCCACGGAGCTCCCTAGGCACTTGAAACGATTCTGAAGTTTGAGCTGAAAGCTCTCGGGGTTTAGGACTTGGGTAGTTGCCGGGCGGAGCGTAGACTTCATCAGTCGAGATCTTTCCAACTTGACTTTTAAGTTCTATATGCCTCTTACTATGCGGTGATCAATTCCGGTTTTCACCGCATTGATCACAGAGACATAATTGAATACTTGCTTTTTGTCGACATTATGGAGTCAATCTCATTTTTGTTGCACCATCAGGGTTCTGCCAGGTCCACTTTCTGTGCTGACGTTTTCTGAAGAAGGAGTTCATCATAAAGAGGCTTTCCTTCTCCATAAAACTGGCAAGTAGGTGACCCCGGTGGTTCCGACGTCCAACTCCAAATTGCACTCGCAGCTCATCAACATTTCGTTTGCCCAGTTTCGCGTTGACGTCCCCCATGACAACGGTGAAGTGAGTTTTAGACCCATGCATGACTCTAGAAATATCCTCATACATGGTCTCCACCTCATCGTCGGGTGTGACGAGGTCGGGGCGTTTTTGGTGCTTGTCAATTTTTAGGCGGTTTGCCATTATCGCCACGCTTGGCAGGCGGGTTGGCGATCGCAGTATTGTGTTAAAAATGCATAGAGAAGACTGCTGCCCATTCTCTAGTAAGCCTGTTTCATATTTCATACAAAATGTATAGGAACGACACACAACTGACACAACGCCTGCGCCGCACCGTGAATAAAATAAATAAAATAAAAACTTTTTCATTCAGACTTATTAGAATATTTATATTTAATAAGCTCTCCTTTATATTTGCTACAACTGTCTACGGGAGGTCTACGGCTCAGGTCTACGCTCGGTCTCTCGGTCTACGGCTACAACAGAATGCAATGCTGATTTGTCAATGTCATAGATATTAGCTATTAAATGTCAACGATTTTAGTCACGTCATAATTAAGTGGGCACGTTTCCCAATGACAGCGATGCGGACGAATACTTTGACGCCTAAGTGTCCGCTTGTTTTTATTATTATTTTTTATATTTATTTGTATAGTTAGTATAGTTTTTTAATACGTAGTGTAAATAGTTTTAATATATTGTTATGTAGATTTGCATTGATTCTTGAGTTAATAAACTTGTAATAAATACGCCATTATTGATTAAAAGAGTGTAATCAAATAATAAAAACAGATTTCCTACCAATGATTAAATTGAGTAAACTGATGAATACCGAAATAATATCAAAGCTTATGAAGATAGAGAAAAGGAAGCGTGATTGCCGTAAAGACCGGACCGAATCACCGGCTCTCATAATACCGATAATACTCTCAGGATGGCTGCTGCGACCTACCATTCCAACGACGCAGCTGAGGGTCAAGCAGTAGAAGGCTCAGTACAACACGATTTTTTTTTGTGGTGAAATTTCTGGACAACGTTTGTCGAAATTCATGAAGACTGGGCAAGAGGTGGTGTAATGATCCGGCGATTCCTAAGCTGGCTACTAAACAGCGCGATACACATGACGCCGACTAATCGCGTAAACTTAAAGAGATTTAAGATACTAAATAATTTAATGTCTTTGTGTAAACTAGTGATTCTTATAATGCAAAGTTATAATGTAAAAGCATAGTATTTTTGTTAATTATAAGTTTGATATTGAAAAACAATTATACATGTTTGAAATCTTTATTGTTTTTGGAATGTTTTATTTTTGGATATTCTGCATCATGTTTTTGGACCTGTTGTAAAGTTGTAATACAATAATAATAGCAATATGTATAATAATTTGGGTGGCAAAAGACCCTTTACATAAATATATCACAGACTAATTAGACTTGGGTTTATATTACACCACAAACACAATTATTATCACACCACACTTGGGTTTGGTAATGCTTCCCTGTAACATCTACATGCAACTCTCGCCTGGTGAAATTCGGGTGTTTGTATGCCAGCCTTTTGCAACCCGGGAACCTCGATGATGAAGGACTTAAAATTTATAGTACAGCTTCATTCTCGTCAGCTTCAGCAAAGCCCTTAATTCGGCACTGATTAGACCATGGCTCCTCTCTCAATGTCTGTAAGTACAACCGGGAAATATGCATGACGATGGTGAGCACTAGCGATGCAGCTCATAAATTGCTCCGTGATCGACTTTTCTTGCCGTCAACTATAGTAAAGCCATCGTCGTCCACTTGACTGGTTTTAGAAGCCTTCCGTTTCAAAATATATCTCAGATGTGTGTCTTATCAATCGACGCCACACAAGCAGTGGATAGTTGACAACTTTGGCGGACGCGTGAAGTATTTTTTCGTGTATTTTTCCTTGTTATGGCGATCGCAACGTTTTCTAAGATGTTTATGAACTCGTAACGCATTTTGTAAAAAAAACATTTATTATTTTCTTCCGCATTGACTAATTGTGAATGACACAACAACTGTTTGACGTTGGTACGCCATTCGAAATGACGTCATGAACGTTTCGACTGGTACCGACCACTCTTTGCAAGTCGCATGTAAACTATGCATTTTGCGTGGTTTTCCTGCGACAAATGCTCGAATCGATATGGCGAGAATAGCTGTACGAGTGAAAACATGATTTTTACGAGTGAAAACATGATTTTTACGAAGGAAAAGTACGAATCGAGCGACAATAACGAATGTAAAATGCGCGAGAATTGCCTTCCAGTTTTAGTAAAACGAGCGCGTCAAAAATTACGAGAAGGCCTTTGGAAAAAAGGTTTTTCTGAAAAAACCACTGCATAAATCAATTACAAATAAATCTTCTTTGTTGTAAATTGAAATCTTCGATAAATTTTCTGTGTCGGTACGGATTTTGTTTTCGAGATTTCACACTTCTTGTATTACTTATTTACGCCCAAAGTTGCGTTAAAATTAGCAAGAAAATCGAATCTTTGTTGGCTCATAACTTTTTAATGGCTTTTTATTTTACTATTCTGCTTCCGTACAGACAATTTTAATAATGAGACCTAACGATATCATGTTTAACTTTGAATGTACGATGTCAAACAGTGGAGTAAAACCCCTCCGAAGTTTGTATGGAAAAAATATCAAATTGTTTCACCTTAATTTAAAATAAATTGTAAAACTAGTTTTATGGATTGCTAATAAAGGCTATTTGAAATTGAAATTGAAGTACATAGTTTTTCCAAAAGATAGGATTTTGTCAGGTCACCCATCATTCTCTTGCTTGCTCTTATCCCAAGAGTACTATGGTATTTTGTATTTGTATCTATATAAGATTGAATTATGATAATTATTTCAAGTGTAAGTTTTTTGTAAATTATGAAATAGCAAAAAAAACTCAGGGCTTCTAAAATTACCTTTCGAGATCTTCAATTTAAACCATCTCACAAACATTAACTACACACATTTTAAACCGTAAAAGCCCTACAAAATCGTGTAGTTACGGTTCACCCCACACAGGGTTGTAAAAGGCCGCCACTTCAGTTTCACAAAAGGAATCTGAAATTAAATCTCTCGATGCGTTTGATAGCTGTTTCATGGCCACTGTTGACCGGTCGGTATGAATAATACCCATGTCTATGATATTGAAGTACCTGCATACTCACTGAGGATTCAATAAATCAACGAAATATCATGCAGAAGTAATTTAAACACTACACACCCACAACTGGCGAAATGTGGGTGTACTACAAGTGCAAGTCTACCTAAACCTTTGTTGAATGCAGGGGCGATGTTATGGTTCTGCAATGCCTAGGGGACAGCTTCTAGTCTTACCGGATGCAGTTAAATATCGTATTTTACATGGAGCGGCTGCCTATCTGACCTCCACAACCCAGTAACTGGGTAATAAAAGGGGTATTACCCAGTTACTGGGTTGTGGAGGTAAGACTGGTTGACAGACTTTCGGGCTTCTGACGACCCGTAACGACTGTCAAAGATCCGGGAATGACAGCCCGGCACATGAGTGCTTTCCGAGGCACGGAGGAGTCTCGGTATATTAAGTTGCTCACCCATCAACAGACCAACCCCGGCAACCGTAGCTTAACCTGATGTATCGAACCGTGCGACTGTTATTAACTAGCCACAACCTCCTCTCATGCTCGGCGTTATGTTATGTTATGTTATGTTATGTTATGTTATGTGTGTTTCAGTAATGTAAGCCTGTAATTGTTAGAGTATAAGGAAATGGTTCCTTTTCATTGGTACAGAGAAGAAGTAAATGATTGCGAACTACGCATAAAAGACCTGACGTCACACAAATCCTGCATCGCGCTATTAGAGTTTACCGCGCGAACGACATTATAATTATAAGACTATCCGACAATCGTTGGGCAGTTGCTCGCCAGTAACAACACTCGTCTGGTCGGAGGATCCTCCCATTTCTAATGAGGATGAGTGAACTTTACACCCGCCACAGGTAAACTCAAACTGGGATCACAGTGTTGTATTGCCTACCTTCTTAGACATAACATAATATCACGACTACAATTCCAGAGGGGAAGGCTGAAATGTATCATTCTCCTGCGTTTCGCCTGCTAATAGTCCCAAGTAATAAGTCTAATAGGTATGCCTATTTTAATTAATTGAAAACCAATTTCCCGGCCGCGTGGGACAGTAAATTAACCATTTTTTCGATCGCTTCAGTAACCGTACACGTTTTCAAGACAAGTGCGACCCGGGGCTTAGCATCCTCAATTATTAAGATAGAAATGATAATGGTATCAAAAGATGCGTTACAAGATAGAAAAACAAAGCAAAAAAAAAATAAGTATAGTATAGTTTTTTTTATTTCAAGAAACCGCCAATATTTTACCGCCAGTTTAATACTTTGAAAGGGATTTTTTTTTAAACTACTTAAACAATTATTTAATCTTATCAAAAATGACAAGAGATATCGAAAAAACAAATATCCTGGAAAACTTTAAGGGCTTCAAAATGATACCAAAGTCAAAGTCAAATCATTTATTTCAAATAGGCCCTTGAAGGCACTTTTGAACGTCAAAATTTACAAAATAAAGTATTGATTCTACCGCCCCTTCCAAAAGGTAGTTTTCGTATGGAGAAGAATGGGCAAGAAACTCCACCGTTACTCTTTTTAAAATGTTTTACAATATTTTGTATAGGTACATTATTTATATAATTATATGTGAAGACGATGCACCTAGAATAAAATTACTGTATAAAGTAAAAAGAATTTAAAGTCGAGCAAACGACAGATAAATTAATTATGTGGTAGATACATGGTGTTCACATATTCACAAACATTGTAAAAAATAGACGAATCTACTAAAAAATTACAATTAATAAGTCAGTGTGTGAGGAAGTAATCACAGGATGTACTCGTAAAATCAATGTCATATAATAAATAAAATCTGTCAAGTGCGAGTCGGACTCGCACACGAAGGGTTCCATACTATGTCGTACAAGATTTAACACTATGAATTTTTGTATTACTTTCGTAAAGGTAACAACAGAGGCGCTATAAAAAACAAAGATTTGTAAAGAAACTGTCTAATTTTAATGAGAAAATGTTGTTGTGTTAAAATATAGGTGTAGGAGTATATTTCATTTATTTTAAGAGAAAAATATTAAGTTAACTTTATCCAGTAGGTAACATGCATATGCATTAACTAAAGTCAAAGTTATTTATTTGCTACTAACATAGTATTAGTAGGTATAAATAGGTATATTATTATATGGTAGGTAAGCAGGTAGATATGTAGGGTAGGTAGGGTAGGTTAGGTACCTACCTACCCTGGTAAGAAGGGTAGGGTTAGGTAGGTATTGTAGGTAATTAGGTAGAAATAGGTAATTAGGAAAGGTAAGGAAAGGCGCCGTAGATAAGTACTTAGTGCTAACCGTGCGAAGCCAGGCCGGGTAAAGCTAGTTACTTATAAATAAAAGGATTTCTCTTGCTACATCAGACTATATTGTACAAAATAGAATGTAAGTAGTACGCCAAATTTTAATTATAACTGTGTGTTTGCACTGGCGAAACATTCACAACAAAACATTTTGGAATCTCTATTTTCTGTCAATTTTTCATACAATGTTTGACAGGAACTAGAGATTTCAACATGTTTTGTCGTGATGTTTCGCCAGTGCAAACGCACGGGTCAATACAAGTATTTATTTACGTTATTTTTGTTAGTCATACAGAAATCTATTATTTCTTACTTATTATTTTTACATATCCCATCGGACTATGAGAGTGAGGGAAGAGAGAGTGCACTCGTGTCTGCGCACACACTTGTGCACTATAATATCTCCCGCGCCGAAGGCCAGTCTCCGTTGAGATTGGCCGCCATGACCGAATATTTTTACACCAATAGTTTTTCTCAATATGAAATTGTATCCACAACGGTTTAAGCTAGGTAACTGAATAGTACACTGTATGTGCCAGCATTCATTTCAATGTTACTGAATATATTGTCTATTAGAGTGTAGTTTTACATGTTAAAACTACACTCTACACACACATCAACACCGTCTAGGGATACTTTGAAAAAAGTCGATAAAGTTCTTAAACTCAAAAAATACTGGCCGGTTTTAAAATCTTGTGAAGAAAGTTTATTTTGTAGACCTTTTTGGATGATCGAAATTTAAATGATCGAAATAGTATGTGCTGCCATGATAGTAGGTACTTATTAATTCCATGTCATTACTCCGACTATTAAATAGTTATCTGTGGAATTTATATCGCATAATATTAGCATGAAATACAAAATTATTACTTTAAGTTGCAGGAAATCGCCCATATTATATAAAATACGTTATGAATCGGCGTTTTTAGTATTTGTTGATTATAAACAGTATATGTTACATGATACACACAAGTTTCAAATTCCTAATTTGTTTAGTTGTTGAGATAGAGCTCGTACAAAAATGGTCTAAAACAGACAACTTCTACGGCCCCCTAATTCATCATTTTTGAAGATAAAAACAAATAAAAATTATATTTATTCTCTACTCGATGAGCTCTAGAAAATGATACCCCACATGCCAGGGTCAGATTTTTTGTTTTTCAAAATTTAATTTTATTGTATGGCGACCCCCCTTTATTTTTTAATTTTATTATTTGTTGCTCTTGCGGCAATAGAAATGCTCAATCTGTGAAATTTTCAACTGCCTACCTATTACGGTTCATGAGATAGAGCTCGCTGACAGACAGACGGACAACGGAGGCTTATGAATAGGGTTCCGTTTGTCACCCTTCGGGTACGGAACCCTAAAAACAAATACAATTAAGTAAGCAACCAGTTTGATTTTGTCTAGACTCTAAATTGTCCTATGGAGCAGGACCAGCATGTTTCCAAGCATTCTTATCTTGGATATAATCCTCTAATCTGTAATATGCTTGTTTACAAAGTGTACTTTTTACATGAGTTTTAAATTTTCTTTCATTTAATTGTAATATATCACAAGGTATTTTGTTGTAACATTTAACACAGTACCCCATAAAAGATGTATGTACTTTAGATAATCTGAAAAATGGTTGATCTAGTTTATCTTTATTTCTAGTATTAAAATTATGTCTATCACTTATTTTATTAAAAAGATGTAGATTTTTCCTTACATACATAATATTTTCATAAATGAATTGGCAAGGATTACCATTCCACATGTTTCGGAGACACCTTTTTAACTCCTCTTATTCTTAAAGACGAAAATATTCTAAACCCTAAAAGAAGCTAAAAAGTCTACTCCTAGCACTATTTTATTTTATAGCCAGAAATCAGTTACCGGGTCGAAATCACGAAAGATTTAACATCGCACTGGGACTAGCTAATGGACGGCGCCCGCGATCCCAGCTGATCCTTTCTACTCAAAATGGCGTATCTAGTGCTGAAAAATCGAAACTATCTAGATTTAAGACCGGTGAAGTAAAAAGCCTAATGTGTCTATCAGTCTTAGGGTAAGTTATTAGGGTAATTTTGGGGTAAAAGCTTTTAGATCGGTCGGTTAATTAATTATATGTGATGCTGAAAATTACTTATTTATAAAATTAGCTAGCGCTCGTGTATTTGATCGTCTATTGAGGGGATGCAGTTTTTATACACTGCTTCCCCTCGATGCTGCGCTTCAAAACACAACTTGCCGACGTCACCCAAAAAGCAGCCAAGCTTAAGTAGGACTGGTCGAACAGGGCCAAATCGACCACCATCTGGGACCCAGATCTGACGAAACAGCATTCAAGCATCATTGAGAAAGCCTTTGAGACGGGTCAATGGTTAATGGCTATCAAGGCTAGTTTTAAAATGGGTTAAAACCATATTAAATACTTAGAAAAAAGCTATTGTAAAATTACATCTTAATAACTGATTATTTCTTCTTTGAAATAAAGAAATAAAAAATAGTCGCTTTTTGTGTTTGTCTTATGTCCGCGTTGTTTTTCTAAACCACGCAACAGATTTTGATGAGATTTTCACCATCGTTTAGATTTAGAGAATATATTCCGGAAGGTTTGTGTGTATAATACGTTATTATTAAAGTTACAATAGCTAAGAAAATGTCCGTCGACATTGTAGCGACGCGTAAGCGGTCCTAACTGTAAATAGTCGAGTTATGCTAAAATATCACAATTTGTAAGTTCCTAACTACATCACTAAAAACGTGGTACAACACTGCTTTTATAGAAAAGCAATGTTGAAATGTTGCCAGCTATTCTAGCAGACAATCCTATATTTTAAACCCGAATCTAGGGGCTCCTCGTTCGGGCTCAGGGTAGGACCCCTTATCCAATCCGGCACGCTACCTTCTGCTAATGCGTAGCTAAGTTGCACGCCACCTACTGCTGATGCGACCCAGAAGAAGATGGTGAGATGAGCTCAACGCCTACAGACCGGATTGGTCCACACCAGCTCAAGACAGAGGGGAGTGGAAAGGAGAAAAGGAGGCTTTGCTGCCCTGCAGTGAGACAACACGTTAAAAATATATCCCCTCGATGGACTCTCAGGGGTAGATTTTCTAAAAATCATTTCATCCAGCATCTCTTGTCTTCAATGGTATAGGTTAATGTCTGCAGCAGACTTAGGGTAAGTTATTAGAGTAATTTTGGCATTAAGAGCTTTTAGATCAGAGGGCTTAGTGTGAGTTTCATTTTACCATCTCGATCAGACGCATCGACCGCGTTTGGCGCTCCGATTGGCAGCCGGCCGGCCTTCACCGGTGAAGGACCAATCGGAACGCCAAACGCACTCGATGCGTTTGATCGACAAGGTTAAATGAAACTCGCACTAGGCCCTCAGTAGGTTAATTATATGTATTGCTAATTAACATACCATCACGCCTGTAATCCTCGAAGGGTAAGGTAGAGGTGTACCTATAGTACACCCACATTTCGCCAGTTATATTTAAGTCCCATGTAATAAGGGGCGAGCATCCCCTTCAACCAAATACGCAGGTGGCTACAGGAGTTCACCCATACACAAGCGGAGTATTGGTGGACCTCGACGCTGGGCTGCAGACAGTCCAAGGAAGCTATGCCATCCTTGGATAGTGGACTAACCAGACGTTTACTACGCCTGGACAGGAACGGCCTGCGTCTGGTGACTCGGGGACCATCACAGGACACTGCTCGCTAAACAAACATTTCCACACAATAGGCATAACGGACAGTCCTCTGTGCAGGGCGTGCATGGATGCTGAGGAAACCGTCGCGCACGTGCTCTTTGAATGCACAGGCGTCACCCAGATTAGAACACAAACCCTCGGGTCACCCAGATCTTTCACAACCGTTCTAAACAAACCAGGAGTTTTAATTAACTTCTGGAGGGAGGTGGGCTGGTTGGAATAACCCCCCAAACGGCCGCCATGGCCATGCACAATGGTCCATTCGAAGGACTACGTTTACATTTTTTCGTTTACATAGAAGGGGCGAGCTTATTGCCATCAACCGGGCACAAATCCAGAAAAAGCTCCTGCTTCTGAAAATTACTCATTTATTAAATTATACAATCTATATTTAATCGAAGTACAATAGTCAGTTCCACCATGTATTTATATAAAAACAATACATATACTGATTGCTAGTCTGCTCCGAACATTTCTATTAGTTTTGCAGCAAACGGTTTAGTATTAATCCACTGCATTGTGGCTGTTATACAATTGAAATGGAAGCAGGAGCTCGGGAACAATTTCAATGATAAAGAGAAATTAATTGTTTGTTAAGCCCTGGCTTCTGGTGTTTTAATAGGGTTAAATCCTGACCCATATCAAAGTTTTTGATCGCTTTTGACCAGTTGTATGACTTTCAGCGTACTGTAAAATCTTCCATACATTACTCAATCTTCAATCTTAATCCTAGCCTTTTCCCAACTATCTTGGGGTCGGCTTCCAGTCTAACCGAATGCAGCTGAATACCAGTATTTTACATGGAGCGACTGCTTATTTGACCTCCACAACCCAGTAACTGGGTAATACGATACCCCTTGGTAAGACTGGTGTCAGAGTTTCGGGCTTCTGACGACTCGTAACGACTGTCAAAGATCTACAAATGACAGCCGGGACTAACGGCTTAACGTGCTTTCCAAAACTCGAAGGGGTCTTTGAATGGTCACCCTTCCACGATTCGACTCTGGTTTTCATGGAAATAAGTCTAGTTCGTGCCTCGGAAAGCACGTTAAGCCGTTGGTCCCGCCAACGGCTTAACGTGCTTTCCGAGGCACGGAGAAGTCTCGGTATATAAAAATGGTCACCCATCCACTGACCAACCCTGGCAAGCGTAGCTTAACCTGATGGATCGACCAGTGCGCCTTGTTATTACTTAGCCACGAGCTCCTCACTCACTTTCATAAATTACTGTTGTTTTTTTATTTTTTTGTTTGTTTCATACTATTTAGTTTGTGTACCTAACTTCCTCTGCCAATCCCGACTAATGCTTTTTCCCTTTCTTTCTTTATGAAGAAGAAAAAAAAGAAACATAAATAAAGAAAGAAAAGAAAAATAAAGAAAGGAAAGAAAAAAATAACAAAAACAAACGAAAAAATATCAGTAAGTACCGACGCGTGATCTCTGAGACAGAAAGAGGTCTTATTTGGTAAAGAAATTCGTAGTTATAACTATGGACTGCCCGCCTGAGAAACCCTATACATACTTAGATGTTATCATGTAATAGGTTGGCAAATGGACTATTTTCATGGAAAGTGCCTATCACTGCTTAGACATCTGCAAGACCAAGAGAATTGCCGATGGTGGTGGTGGTGATGGTGGTGAAGGGCGGGCGTTTTGGGGACCTGACGTAATTTTGACGTTCAAAAAGTGCTTTTTGATGGTCAGCCTAGTTTGAATAAATGACTTTTGTTTTTTTTTTTTTTTGATTCGGAACAGGAAGTGGTCATGTCTTTGTTACGTCATCGGCCCCACAATTCAAACCGTAATACAGCTTTTTGGCAGATATAGGTAGGCATGGTGGCCCAGTCGTATCGGCCTCGACTTACGAGTTGTAGGTCGTGACTCGGCACTTTGTGTATTTAATTTCATTACCAGTCACTGCTCTCAAAACGGTGAAGGAAAACATCTTGAGGACACCGTGTCCTAGGTGTCCTTCACCACACAATCCTCACTTTTGAAAACTTCATGAAATTCAATTTTGAAAACGAACGCCAAAAAATAGTCAAGAAATAGTCATAAATAGTCACCAAAGTTAAAATACCTACCTAAAATAGCTACATAACTAACAATAATACAAACAAAAAATTTGTTGACCACTACAAATACAAACATAATAATTTTGTGCTCGGCTGTACTCGACTCGAAAATGTATGTAGAAGTTTAGATGGAAATTTAACATACTTCTACATAATAAACCAGGTCGAAATTATGGTGGTTGGAGACGACTATTTCTTGACTATTTTTTGACACCAATTTCAAATGAAAAAACGTAAGCATTCCGCGGTAATCAGGTGAGGATTGTGGCGAGAAAGGCTCACCACGTAATCCTCACCAAGACACCTTTATATCTCTGGAACCTCTTAATGACTATTTTCGAGATTTGGCATAGCGTTACGACTATTTATTGACTATTTTTTGGAATTGATACCAAGTCGATACTCCCAGCCGTTTGCTTGTACTGAGGTGAGGATTGTGTGGAGACGTTCACCCAACAATCCTCACCAACTTATAGCTATAACTTCGGAATCTTAATGCGACTATTTTTTTAACTTTGGTGACTATTTATGACTATTTCTTGACTATTTTTTGGCGTTTTCAAAATTGAATTTCATGAAGTTTTCAAAAGTGAGGATAGTGTGGTGAAGGACACTGTCCTAGAACCAATAAGAAGACATGTGACATCCACCAACCCGCATTGGGCCTGCGTGGTAGATTATAGCCCACTTCCTCTCACAGAGAGGACGCCTGTGTCCCAGCAGCGGGCACATTATAGCCTGATTATGGTAAGTTTGTAGTAGGTACTTTCTCGGACGAGATCTTTCACTACATTTGATCAGGGGGCCAAGTCTACTAATTTACAAACGTCATAATGGTCTCTCGATGGTGAGTTTTGACAGATTTTGTATGGCTAATCTGTCAAAAACTAAGAATGGAGAGACCATTGTGACGTTTGTAAATTAGTAGACTTGGCCCCCTGGACTATAGGGATGTTGACAATATTTTTTTGTCCGTCACGTTGATTATTATAAAATATTAGACATGTATTTTATCGTTTTGCACGTAATCCAAAGATTACGGCAATACATTGAGTACCCAAGCAGCACATTAGCGGAAATTAAATCCATAAACAAGCTATATTACAGTCAAAGGCTCTTATGTAGCTGTACTAACGGATAAAACAATTCTTGTGACTGTATTAGGGGTGATTTCTACACTGTTAAACAGCACAGCTGACTAATGGCTTTATAATGGAGAAAAAAACAACAAAATGCATTTTAGTAGAATTTTACAGAACCATTGTCCAGCCTTTGGCTAATTATAATGCTACTAGCTGGTTAAGACGACCACAGCTTGTTAACGGCTGATTAACGCGATAAATTCACACCTGTTCTAAGCTGTGAACTGTGTTAGAGAATTAAATTTGTCCATTGGCTTGTTTATGGTGTATACTAATTCTATTATAATGCTACCTCAATGAGCTTAATATTAGATGGTTAAAAGCATTTAATGACTGCCTGAGCTGCATATTAGTGTAGACTTACTCCACTCTAATTCCAATGCACAAAGTGTAGATATTAGCTATTTTACAGCTCCTGGAAATATTGAAGAGTAAACATATGCTAGTAGTGCTATGATAACGTCAACTTTTTCATAACCTCAAATTATTATATCGAGCAAAACTAAAATAAATAAATAAAACCATGGAAAAAAAGGAAAAGGACTGGTGCAGTTAAAAATAAACTTTCGAAAGAATACGATAAGCAAAAGAGCAGGGTTAAAAATTTCCTTCATATATATAGTTGCAGTCAAGTGCCGGTGTCGGTTACAAATGAGGGTTCCGGACACATATATTTTGATAGCAATGACCATGGTTTGATACAATTAATGGATTCAGTCAGACCCAGCTTGAATAATTCTGGGTCTGATAGTAAAAGTTTTAAATCAAACACCCCTTTTGCGTAACACACTTTCTCTACAATTGCTGTTGCGGACGGCTAGTGTACCAGTGCAGTCGCCCTGGGACGATCTCCCACAATAAGTTGATGCGTGTCCCTACTACCTGAGCTTAGACGGCTCTGCTGGCTGCACGCACCTTATATTACTGAGCAAAATTTCCTTACATAAAAATGAATATATCTCTTTATTGCGTAAATCGATTCTTATAAACTAAACATAAAAAATGGTTTTAAGTCTAGACCTTTCATTTGAGATCAAAAATAGCGATATATCTACATAAACAAAAAAGTGAGTTTTCAAGTTACGTAATTATGTATGAAAATTTCGACTAACAAAATTCCTTTGCAAATTTACTGTTGATGCACAAAATTCACAGTAAATATCACATATATGCATTTATTTGTTTTAAAATAAAATAAGGCAGTAATAATATTAGTAAAAATCTTTTTAAAACAAGCTTTTATTGAACTAAAAAGTACAAAATAAAACTTGTAAACAGATAACTTTAATGTTTTCTTAAAAGCTTGAGGCTTATCTTTATGTTTAAGAAGGACGTTCACGCCTCAAGCTTTTAAGAAAACATTAAAGTTATCTGTTTACAAGTTTTATTTTGTACTTTTTAGTTCAATAAAAGCTTGTTTAAAAAAAATTTTTACTAATATTTTATTTTGTGTTTTTTAGCATTAGTATTTTGATAAAATATCTGTTCTATCACTTTCACTTGTCTAAACAAATCCAACGAGTTCGACACAACAGGGCTACCTTGTAAAGTTGAGGTTTTCCTGTTACTACCTTCCGGCACTATCATCAGACCCTAGACTACACCTCGGGAAATAGTTTTTGTCAAAAGATCTTATTTAGTTCAGGATTTTCTGTGACCACTTTCTATGTGTCATCTCTTTTCAGCTCTATTATCAGACCCTGGATACTACTTTGGGCTATAGTTCTAGTCAAGACAAAACCAACCAGTTCAAACTAGATGGTAGTCTAGTTTTTTTTTTGAAGTTCCTATGTTAATCTTTCGGCTCCATCACCAGACCATGAATTCCATTGAAGTATAATAGCACAATACATATCCATGTATAAAATGTCGAGTTTATCCTGTTGATTATTGAGAAATCTCGTCGTCTGGAGCCAATCCCGGGTGCAGCAGCCAGGTCATGTTGGAATTTAGAACGGAATATCATAATTAAATGCGTATATAAAATTTCCTGGTTGTACTGTTGACCGTTGAGGAGTTACCTCGTCTGGAGCCAATCCTAGGTGCAGCAGCCAGGTCATAGTGAACTTAAGAACAGACTATCATAATTCAATCGTATATTAAAGGATGGTGGGCGATAGTGGTCCCAGCTCGGCCAGCCACTAAATGTGTATTACTTAAAAGAGCAAATAAAACTGAATATTTTTTATTATGACACCATCAAAATTCATCCCGGAGGAACCGAGCTACGTGTACCTTAAGTATATTTCTTTGTCTGCAGCTTAGCTCAGAGACTCTAAGTACTAGAAAGTTGTAATTTCGCATTGGTGTATATATTTATTGCGCCGACAAAGTGGTAAAATAAAATCAAGACAATTATTTTTTTTGGGTATCTTTTACATCTACCTCGTAAAGAGGGAATTTTTTTTTCTCGTCTAGCACTTGGTGTGGGGTGTCGTTGGAAGGGTCGTTTAAAAATATTACGAGTGTGTGAACACCATTTTTGGATTAAGTTATCCGTTTCCGAAATATTAAGCTTTAAAGTGGTGGGCGATAGTGGTCCCAGCTCGGCCAGCCACTTTACTTTAAACAGCAAATAAAACTGAATATTTTTATATCTTCTTTTTCTGCATTATGGGTATCATATTAAAGGGCTCATAAAAAGGATTCCAAAAAGACATACATCCCTGTATTACTTAAAATAATGATAGGTAATTAAAACCACATTTATTAATATTTAGTATAGTGGGCAAAATACACCCAGCTCCACCATAGTTAAAACAACTGTAGTTTTAAAGACATTGCTTCTTCCTTTACTCATGCCAAAGTGCATCAAAATCTGTCCCGGGATTCTTCAGTTCCGACAATGTTAGGTTAGGTTAGATAAAATACACGCAGCTCCGCTACTACACCCAGCTCGGCCACGGTTAACACTACTGTAGTTTTGAAGACATTACTTCTCCCTTTACTCATGCCAAAGCGCATCAAAATCTGTCCCGGGGTTCTTCAGTTCCGACAATGTTAGGTTAGGCGAAATACACCCTCAATCTAACCTAACCTAACCTAACACTGTTGGAACTGAAGAACCCCGGGACAGATTTTGATGCGCTTTGGCATGAGTAAAGGAAGAAGCAATGTCTTTAAAACTACAGTGGTGTTAACCGTGGCCGAGCTGGCTGTAGTAGCGGAGCTGCGTGTATTTTATCTAACCTAACCTAACATTGTCGGAACTGAAGAACCCCGGGACAGATTTTGATGCGCTTTGGCATGAGTAAAGGGAGAAGCAATGTCTTCAAAAATACAGTGGTGTTAACCGTGGCCAAGCTGGCTGTAGTAGCGGAGCTGCGTTTATTTTATCGAACCTAACATTGTCGGAACTGAAGAACCCCGGGACAGATTTTGATGCGCTTTGGCATGAGTAAAGGGAGAAGCAATGTCTTTCAAACTACATAACAGTGGTGTTAACCGTGGCCGTGCTGGGTTTAGTGGCGGAGCTGCGTGTATTTTATCTAACCTAACCTAACATTGTTGGAACTGAAGAACCCCGGGGCAGATTTTGATGAGCTTTGGCATGAGTAAAAAGAGAAGCAATGTCTTCAAAACTACAGTGGTGTTAACCGTGGCCGAGCTGGGTGTAGTAGCGGAGCTGCGTGTATTTTATCTAACCTAACCTAACATAACATTGTTGGAACTGAAGAACCCCGGGACAGATTTTGATGCGCTCTGGCATGAGTAAAGGGAGAAGCAATGTCTTTAAAACTACAGTGGTGTTAACCGTGGCCGAGCTGGCTGTAGTAGCGGAGCTGCGTTTATTTTAACGAACCTAACCTAACCTAACATTGTCGGAACTGAAGAACCCCGGGACAGATTTTGATGAGCTTTGGCTTGAGTAAAGGGAGAAGCAATGTCTTTAAAACTACATTGGTGTTAACCGTGGCCGTGCTGGGTTTAGTGGCGAAGCTGCGTGTATTTTATCTAACCTAACCTAACATTGTTGGAACTGAAGAACCCCGGGACAGATTTTGATGCGCTTTGGCATGAGTAAAGGGAGTAGCAATGTCTTCAAAACTACAGTGGTGTTAACCGTGGCCGAGCTGGGTGTAGTAGCGGAGCTGCGTGTATTTTATCTAACCTAACCTAACCTAACATTGTCGGAACTGAAGAACCCCGAGACAGATTTTGATGAGCTTTGGCATGAGTAAAGGGAGAAGCAATGTCTTCAAAACTACAGTGGCATGAACTGTGGCAGTAGTGGGACCAGCTGTTGAAACTTCCCCCGTTACCTAACCTAACCTAACTTAACATTGTCAGAACTGAATAATGTTGTGCTGGCACATTCACTTGATGTGGTGCTGCCAGGGTATGGGGGCTGGAAGAGGGCGTTGTCCGTCGTTCGTCGAATACTGTTCGGATCGCCTCGAAACCTAACATTACCTAACCTAACCTAACATAACCTTTTTTTTTTTTTTTTTTTTCTCGGGGTGGAAATCCTCATGGATGTCCTCCGCCCTGGGGTGGGCGAAGGGGTCTGTCAGACTCTTACTGACTAAAACCACCCCGGTGTTCCCTCGCACACTTGCGTCGGGGGGCTGCGGGAGCAAATTGCGACTTCCGCTGCCCCGGACTGGTGACGGCCCGCACTCTGCGGGCCCCGTCCCGTAGGGGGAGTGAGGTGTGCAAACTCCCCCCGTTACGTCTTAGAGTGGCGCGCGTGGAACACTACGCGCCGCCATCTCGGGTCCTGTGTGATGGGGGGCGACGGATGTCCCCGAATCCGTCGCCCCTGGACCCATTTAGGGGGGCTGGAAGAGGGCGTTATCCGCCCTCCGCCGACGCCCGGTGCGCCTGCTGCGGGCCGGGTGAGTGGACGAGATCTCCCTCTCCCTTTCCGCAGCCTCCTTCTGCGAGATGACTGTCTCGCAGAAGGAAACCACCGCGTCCCACGACTCGGCACTCCCGACCATCGAACGAACGACGGCCGGCAGTGACAAGTCGGCTCCAACTTCTGAAACGAGGGCACGGCGCGGCTCCTCCCACGCGGCACACTCTGCCAATGTATGCCGCGCCGTGTCCTCCCGACAATGGACGCAGTGGTGACACCGAGCGTCCGGCTCCCTGTTTATGCGACACAGGTACTTCCCGAAGCAGCCATGCCCCGAGAGCACCTGCGTCACCCGAAACGACAGGGAGCCGTGCCTCCTCCCGAGCCAGTCGTCGAGCACCGGCCGGACCGCCTCGATGGTGACGAGGCCGGCGGTGGGGCGTGAAAGCCTTTCCCGCCATTCCGCCACCAGGACCTCGCGAAGCTGAGACCGACGCAGCTCCATGTGTCGCTGCATCGGTCGCTCGCCCCGCGCTGTGGCTTCCTCGCGCCACCGATGAAGTGACGCGAGCACCTTCGCCTCCAGGTCCCAGGGCGGGGATCCGGCCAGTGCACAAGCCGCCTCGTAGGAGATCGTGCGATACCCCCTGATGACTCTGACGGCCATCGCTCTCTGCGGCTTACGCAATACAGCGATGCTACCGGCCGTCAGGTCCGCCGCCCAGATCGGGGCCCCGTAAAGGGCCATCGACCGCACGATCCCCACGTACAGCCGCCTACAAACGGCGCTCGGGCCCCCCAGATTGGGAAGCAGCGTTGACAGCGCCCCAGCAGCGCCCAGCAACTTGGGCGCCAATCGTCGGAAGTGGGGCCCGAAGTCCCACCGGCTGTCGAGCACCAATCCTAAGTACTTCATGGTAGACTCGACAGCGATCCGAGTCCCCCCGACCACGATATGTGAGCCGGGTCGCGGCGCCCGCCGGGGGCCATGAAATACCATGGCCTCCGACTTACTAAGGGCCACCTCCAGGCCTAGGCGACGTATGCGGCTCACTACCTGTGAGACCGCAGCCGTCGCGCGCAACGCTGCCTCCCTGTGCGATCTCCCCCGGGCAGTGACCAGCGTGTCATCCGCATAACACGTCAGGTCTACCCCCGGGCCGAGCTCGCCCCTCAGCACCCAGTCGTACCCGATGTTCCACAGGAGCGGGCCTACAACCGAGCCCTGCGGAACACCGCACGACATGCGGCGCTGGTTTCCACCATCACGCCCCATGTAGGTGACACACCTCTCCGACAGATAAGCCCCAATGATGTGGCGGAGGTAGGGAGGCACCCCATGATAGCGCAGTGCCTCCCGAATACAACTCCAGGGCAGGGTGTTGAAGGCGTTGGAGATGTCCAAGGACACTGCCAACATCACCCCGCCCCGGGACACCGCTTCCTCCGCCAGGACTCTAACCCGCGACACAGCGTGGATCGTGGAGCGCCCATGCCGAAACCCGAACTGACTGTCGTCCAGGTCCGGCCCCTCTCTGCACAAGTGGCCGACGAGGCGGGCTGCGATTATACGCTCAAACAACTTTCCCACCTCGTCAAGCAGTACTATGGGCCGGTACGCGGATGGTGAGTCCGCAGGGCGCCCCGCCTTCCTGAGCAGGACCAGACGACCAGACTTCCACAGAGTGGGAAACTGGCCCCGCTCAAGGCACGCCGTGTAGAGTCCTCTTAGTTGGGGCTCAAGCTCCTTCAGAGCGAGGTCCAACACGCAGCCGTGGATCCCGTCGGGCCCCGGAGCCACGTTCTTGGCCCGGAGCCGCATCACGGCTGCCCTCATCTCTGCCTGTGTCACCTCTGGGACGCTGATGGCGTTCTCCTCCTCTGTAGACTCTGCGGCTGTGGGCAAAACCATCGGCGGCGGAGTATGCTCCGCTGTTGCCGGGAAGAGGGCTGCGACCACCTCCTCCAGCAGCTCGGGTTGAAGACTCTCAGTAAGTGGGGGCGCCGCGGCTCGAAGTTTCCCTCGGACCGCGCGATAAGGGCGCCCCCACGGATCCCCATCTAGAGTCTCCAACATCTCCTCCCTGGCTCGCGTCCTCGACTCGCCGATGGCCAGCCACAGAGCCTCCTTAGCCGCGCGGTACACCTCATACAGCGCGGCTTCTTCGTCAGGATCCCGGCGACGTCTCCTCCGGTATCGGGTGTACGAGCGTCTAACCGCCACGCACGCGACGCGCAGCTGCGCGATCTCGGCGGTCCACCAGTACACCTGGCGCCTAGCGGACTGTGCGTGGACCCGGGGCATGGACGCGTCGCAAATTTGCGTCATCGCCCCGCGGAACCACAGCGCCTCCTGCTCGACGTCGACGGGTCCGTTCATTGCCGACTCCCGGACCCAGGCCTGGATAATAGCGGCCTCCTCGAGAAGCTCCCTGTCGATGCGCTTACGCGCCCAGCGCGGACCGTCCGTTCGCGGGGCCGGTGGACCGCGGCCGCCGGTGGTCTGGGCGGAGACGTCGAAGCGGATGTATCGGTGATCCGACAACGTCTCCACCTCCACGGCGACACGCCAGTCGCGGACACGGCTCGCGACAGCGGGGCTGGCGAACGAGACGTCCACTATAGACCCGCCCCGCTGCCGCACGCACGTGTGAACCGAGCCCCGGTTTAGAACGGTCAAGCCAGTCGTGACCGCCCACTCCTCCAGCACCTCGCCCCTAGCATCGGTCACAGGGGATCCCCACGCCACAGACTTGGCGTTGAGATCCCCCAGCAACAGCACCGGGCGAGGGTGTAGTCGGCCCACGACGGCGCCCAACTCGACAAGGAACCTCTCGAAGTCGGCGAGACTCTTGTTGGGCGAAAAGTACGCCCCAACCGTGCCAATGCCGTCCGCGAGGGCGGCTACCCAGCCATGACCTCGGGACGGGTTGACAAGAGCCCCGCCAATGATGGCCACCAAACCATCCAAGTCTCCCACCCAGTTATCCCTGGGGGGGACAAAATACGGTTCGGCGACCACAGCCACGTGGATCGACCACTCTGCCATACTCTGGAGCAAGAGATCCTGAGCTCTAGCAGAGTGGTTGATATTCGCCTGGAGGAAATGGAATTGTGCCATCACTGGCATTCCATTACCTCGGCATCACCTCCTTCCCTGGGTCGGGAGTCGACCGGCTGGGTGCTAGTCTGTAAGGGGGGTGCAGTTCCCCCGACAGCCTTAGTCCATCTTTGGCTGCGCTTTTTGGGTGCGCCACAAGCTTTCCCACCTATTTTGTGCCCAGCGGACTTCCCTGCAGCTGCACAAAGACTGCAATTTGGTTCCGCCGAGCACTGGGCCGCCTTATGGCCAGGCTGACTGCAGCGATAGCAGAGCCCACTGCGGTCTATATCAGCAGTGCATTGTGCTTTGACATGCCCTTTTTCCATGCAACGGTAGCACTGCATGACCCTAGGTGGCAGGAGCTTTGCGCCCGCTGACACCCATCCTACCAGTAGGCGTCTCCCATCGGTGACCCGTTTCGCTGCCGCTACTGGGCAACGCACCCAAATCGTACCCAGCCCGTCAGCGCCAAAGCTGATATCACCCGCCTTTACATTTTCAGGCGGGCACCCGCCGCTTTGGGCTATGGCTGCCACTACCTCCTCTGAAGTAACCGAATCGTCCAGCCCACTAACGCGCAATTCAGCCGTTTTAATGGGCCTTGCCACCCGGGCTACCTCCGGATCGAGCACCTCCCGCAGCTTGGCGGCAAGAGCGTCTGCCCTTTCGTCACTACCGATGCCCGAAAGTTCATACATTTTGGCACCCGTGGCTGCCGTTTTAAATCGGAAGCCAGCCGGAGTGCCAAAATCGCCGAAAGACAGCTTCTTTCTTGCCGCCGCCAGAACTTCCGCATATAACATAACATAACCTAACCTAACATAGTCGGAACTAAAGAACCCCGGGACAGAATTTGATGCGCCTTGGCCTGAGTAAAGGGAGAAGTACTGCCTTCAAAACTACAGTGGTATGAACTGTGGCCGTAGTGGGACCAGCTCCCATTAATTTCGTATCTGTACAGTTGGCCGTTCAGGACTTTCCTCGTCTGAAGTCAATCCTGGGTGCAGCAGTCAGATCATGGTGGACTTTAAAACGGTCTATCATAATTAAAGCGTATGTAATAGTTCGTGTCTCTACTGTTGCCCGTTGAGGAGTTCCCTCGTCTGAAGTCAGTCCTTGGTGCAGCAGCCAGATCATGGTGTAATTTAGAACGGACTGTAATAATTAAAGCGTATATAAAATTTCCTGTTTGTACTGTTGACCGTTGAAGAGTTCCTTCGTCTGGAGCCAATCCTGGGTGCAGCAGTCAGATCATGGTGGACTTTAGAATAGTCTATCATAATTAAAGCGTATATAATGTTTCGTGTCTGTACTGTTGGCCGTTGAGGAGTTCCCTCGTCTGAAGCCAGTCCTGGGTGCAGCAGCCAGATCATGGTGTAATTAAGAACGGACTATCATAATTAAAGGATCTATAAAATTTTGTGTCTGCGCTGTTAATCGTTGAGGAGTTCCCTCGTCTGGAGCCAACCCTGGGTGCAACAGCCAAATCATAGTGGAATTTAGATCGGACCATGATATTTAAAGCGATTATAAAATTTCCTGTTTGTACTGTTAACCGTTGAGGAGTTCCCTCGTCTGGAGTCAATCCTGGGTACAGCAGCCAGGTCATAATGGAATTTAGAACAAACCATTATAATTAAAGCGTATATAAAATTTCGTGTCTGTACTGTTGGCCGTTGAGGAGTTCCCTCGTCTGGAGCCAATCCTGAGTAGCCAATCAGGTCATGTTTGTCATAAAAATGTATTGTCATCGGAATCGAACCAACATGTAAAATGTCAACTCCGTGGAGTTAGAGGAAGTGGTCTTAATTCAGCTTGCAAGAATCCACCTAAACAAACATACTAACTTACATACAAACAAACAAACAAACATTGCAAGTTGAATAAAAGCTTTTAAAAATAGGGTATATTTATTCAAAGAAAAAACATTGGGTCTTTTTGTTGCATTTGTTTAATGGTCTTCCTCTTCTTTTGATAATATTGTAGCTGGTCCCTTTGCATGCTTTCTCCTGCTTCTCAGTGATTTAGTTAAAATAAAAAATAAAGCGTCACTTGAAAATCCCTGAATTCGTTCGGATTAAATTAATTAGAAGACAAATATTGTATGCGGGCGTTAGAAAGTCGTGGCACTAAGGGCACAATTTTTTGTCTTCATTTCAGTTCACAAATAGATAAATGTGCATTTCTAAGCAACATGACCAAAACTGGCTAGTTAGACATAACTGGCGAGACTAAGTAGTATCACAAAATAAAGTAAAGTCGCTAAACTACTCGAGTACGAAATGGTTTTCTATCAAGATTAGAGATTCCTAAGACACTGTTGAATACTCTAAGTTTACTCCTTTAGGCAGTCGTTAGAATAACTGAAAACCATTGTACAGCTAGCCTACAGTTCTCAGCTGATTAATAGAATAAAATATGACCATTGAACAGAAGAGGGAGGGTCAAGAGAATTTTGCTAGAATTATTGCTGGATAACAAATGAACGCCATTTTAATGTTAACAAACCTATAACATACGAAAAGAATTTTGGTATCGCAGGCGGGGACAAACTAATAACGGGATATATGCTGTAATTTTTGTTTGTCCCCGCCTGCGATACCAAAATTCTATAGATTTTAATGCTTGTTTTTCTCTTTTCAGGTATGTGTTTTTGCAGTCGGGTTTTTTGTTTTTTGAATAATTTTCTTTATTTCAAGCTTTTTAGTTTTATTAATATATCTAAATTTGGCATTGACTTGTTACTAGCTTTTATTTGATACCAATATTGTTTTTTTTTTTTTTAAACCTTCCCCTCCCTTTTTTGTATTTGCAGATGCAATATATAAATATTTTATAGCCTATGACACTTCTACAATTAAGACGAATCTAACGACACCTTATATGTTAAAATCCATTAAGCCGTTTAGGCTACAGAGCGTGCCAAAGAAATAGACATACATACATACATACATACATACATACATACATACATACATACATACTCTCGAAAAACATTACCCTCCTTCTGGGGCAGTCGGGTAAAAACCACTGAAATCTGTTAAGTTTTCATGATATTTGAGAGCTATTATAGTAAAAATACATTATTTCTTTGTTAAAAATAGATATTAATGCTCATTAAATGGAATAATTTGAGTAAAAATCCATAAAGAATTCGTATACCGTATTTATGTTGTACAATAGTTTTAGTAAAACATTATTATTTCAAAGGCGCGTGCAATATTTGATAATATTATCTATATATTTAACAGTAAAGTGGCACCCGCAGTACAATTTACCAATAGCGATACAAAACAAACGATAACTTACCTTAGAAATTATTATTTTTCCACAGAAATAGTCCGCCATAACATTTGACGTAACACTTGCACTGCACGAATAGTTTTTTGTTTCACCAAATTTCTCTGTAGATGTAAGAATAGCCGTTACCAAGCCATAAAACATCTCTTTGCTGTCTAAGAGAATTAAAGGAGCTGGATAGTGGCCTATTGATAGCTGTCTAAGTCATTGAACAGCTCACATACAGCTCATATAATGCTCTGACAGCTGTTAACAAGCTACTCTAATGCTCATTGCTGGTTTATTTGGGGCCTAATTTAGAATTAAAAGAGCTGTGAAGCCGGATATACAGCCCTTGTACAGCCAGCAAAACAGCCCCGAGTTTTCAAATATTCTGTTGTCCAGTCATTATATAGCCATGTGTGCTGCTTGGGTAGGTAATACGTTAAAATGTGGCATGACGTCACTCCCGGTAGTTTAGTTTTTTTTTCTTTATTGATTTAGAGGGTTTGATCAGTATGACCAGGTCACCCTCATAGGGACATTCTATTATCTATCTAAACTTAATACTTACCTAAGTTTACAATTTTGTTTAATTTTTTGGCCCTGGTAGTTTTGAAAATGACTTCTGTCGTAACGAGCCGGGGACTCCCCAACTTTAATGCGTTTAATCTAACTAAACTATTTTTTATTAATATGATAAAGCAAAAAAGACGTGTCTATGTCTAATATTTTTTTATTTATTATCTGGCTGACGGACTATACCTACAGCTTTTTTTTTTCCCCAGTCAACATGCCTGCTAATAAGCAACTTATAACAGTTGCTACCACCGTATTACGCCAGATCAGCTTACTTTTAGGTAAATCCATGATTTGTGGGTAAGATAAAGAACAAATACAACTTGTTTTCTTTCTGGAATCAACATAAAATGAGCAGTTTTATGTCTTATCACCTGATTTTATTACCGACATAAAAATAGTTACTCTATTGATGTAATAAATGTAGGTATAGTATATACATTCAGAGTTGGGCTTGTGGCTAAATGATAACAGGCGCATGGATCAATCGAAAGTTTACGCTTGCCACGGTCGGTTCGTGGATGGGTGACCATTAATTACACATCGAGACCAACCCGTGCCTCGGAAAGCACGTTAAGCCGTTGGTCCCGGCTGTCATTTATAGATCTTTGACTGTCGTTACGGGTCGTCAGAAGTCTGACCACCAGTCTTACCAAGAGGTATCGTGTTTCCTAGTAACTGGGTTGTGGAGGTCAGATAGGCAGCCGCTCCACGTAAAATACTGGTCTGGTGGTGGGTGGTGGTTCGGCTGCATCCGGTTAGCCGACCCTCACATAGTTGGGAAAAGGTTAGGCACATTAAGTGCTATATACTCGTACAACCTTATTTTTTATTTATTACAAACCTCTTAAGGCGAAATGGGTTCCAAAGTAGATGTTTTGACGCGTTTCGACTTCACGCAAAATCATTTTTTCTCTTAAAAAAACACCGAATTTGCGTATTTTTTTTTTATGATTATGAAAATTGAAGAGTGTCCTTAGTGAAGTATGAGGCCCGAAACACGATTGACACAACTTTCCTCGATACAAAAAAATCACAAAGTTTCCTTAAAATCTGCATTTTTTGTTACAACCGTGTTGAGAAAAACCCATTTCATTCGATTGTTATCAAAGCAATTGTAATTAAATTTTGTCTATGTGTTCACTATTAAGTACTTTAAGGGATTATGGACTTATTTTTCTATACCAACACAAATAAAAAATTAAATTAAATATTTGCAAACATAATGCAATAGAATTGCGCGCGGGCCGGGTCATACCGCCGCTCGCGGCTCCCGTCAGTCGTCCGCAACGCGTCGTAGAGAGCACCCGTGTACAACTTTTTTGCGCGCGTTGTCGGCGCCTCCGAAAATATTCTACAATATTCTTCCTAAGGTCAAAGTGACAAAAATGGCGAATAAACGTTATAAAACAAAAAAAAAATCGTTATAAATTAAAGAAGCTGAAATTATTGAACCTGAATAGATAAGTTTATTTATCATACCAATTCATTTTATATTCTGCTTTAGTAGGGCCACCATAGACGACGGATTTTTTGTACGTGAAAACAAAAAACCTGCGAAGATGGGTTGTTTTGGATTTTTATTCATTATTTTACGCAAAAAAATTTGCTAAATTGATTTTAGCGCATGACAAGTATTTTGTCTGTGGTGGCCATTATGGGTGCATTTATCTAATCACCTTCTTTTCTATGACACCAACGATGAGCGCTTCGAAAAAAAAAAAGCGTACGTGAACCTACAAATACATCCAACCCGCTTCGTAGTTCGCGTCTTCGTAGGTATGAAATGGTAGTCAATGTACTTTATTGCAAATCCTTTCTGGCAACTGCATACAGAAGGCCTTTGAAAATATAATTTATATTTAGAGGTCATGAATAGAGTTGACAAACCGGTTTTATCAGAAACCGGTTTTTATTTGCCGGACCTAAGAATTCAAAACCGGTTCAAGATTTGAAAAAAAAAACGGACTATAGCACGATTGCTACCGATGGCACTCACGTCGTACTTTTTTACATAAGTGCGATTTCTATAAAACGCTAGCCGCGTTTGCCTAATAGTTACCTATTCACTCTCCTCTTGGAGATGCTAGTTTCCAGAAAACAAAGATTATTTTGGTTTTTTCAGCACCCTTGAAAAAATACTTGATACTGACGGAACAACAGGAACAGATTCACGACAATTTCCTTTTATCGGTGCCACACCAGGTGGAGTCGTTGCAGAAAATACAGTCGTCGAGGTTAAATGCCCTGTAGCTGCTTTTAGAAACGTCATGGAAAATGCTGTCAAGCAAAACAAGATACAAATTCTAAAATATAATAAAAAGAATGAAAGAAAGAAAGAAAGAAAATACATTTATTTAGCACAGACAAAAAGGCACACAGCACAACATAATTATAACACAAGTAAAAAAAAAGAGAAAATAAAAAGGAAACAAATAAAAAGTGTAAAATAATAATTTAACAGGAATGTGTGCCTCGCGGCTACGCCAAATAGGCCCAGTTCAGCAAAAATGCCAGACAACTAGTGCCTGACGCTGGTTTTCAACTGGTTTTCAATGAAGAAGTCACACTACACAAAAAATAGTAACTGGTACTATCAGGCCCAAGGGCAACTACGAATGATTGGCAAGCAGAGATACATTTTCAGGATATGTGGTGGAGAAGATGAAAAAATGGAAGTCATATATATCCAAAAAGATGACGAATTTTGGAAAAATAAAATGGAGTCGAAACTTATTAACTTTTACCAGGTAAACTTTAATCAAATACAAGTTCTTCCTGAGTTGGTAGATTCCCGCCGAAACCGGGATATATCTTTGAGAAAATCTGAAAAATAGTTTCAGGTCGATGGTGGACACTTTACGAAACGCAGCTTTTTGAAGTGAAAACTTCTTTAGCGGTGTTGTGCACTTTTTTCGGATGGGTAAGAAATTTTAAACTTGCGTCAGAACAAATACAACGCACAACGCGCCGTCGACCCGGGCCTGGTCCTTATCGGACGGCGAGCTACCCATTGCTCTCCGTCCGCAAGCCAGCACCTGCGTTGGCCGGAAATCGCCTACCAATTCCCGGCCCAGGGCATCTCCTGCGGCGGCTAGGGCTATGGGCGTGAGGGCGCGAAATTTGGCTCTCCCTCACGCGCTCCGCCTCCTCCTTCGCGAGCATTACTGCTTCGCAGAAGGAGGTGACGGCTTACCATGCCCTCTCGCTCCGTACCATGGCCTGGACCAGGGCCGGACGCGAGCGGTCACCCCCGCCGATTAATGCCACGAGGACACGGCGGTGCTCCGCCCAAGCGGGGCAGATGTCCACCGTATGCTCCACCGTGTCCCCCGGGAGATCCACACTGTGGTGACACCCGGGCGTTTCCTCCCGCCTTATGTGAAACAGGAACGTCCCGAAACAACCGTGTCCGGTGTGGACCTGCGTCAGGCGGAAGATGAGGACGCCGTGGCGCCTCTCTAGCCACTCCTCAAAGAGACGACCTATCGCCGCAATTATGGCGTGTCCAGCTCTGGGTTATGACAATCGCACTCTCCAGGTCGCCTTGATACCCACCGGAGCCTCGTCCGCTGTATCGTGATTTCTCGCGGCAGCGGAGTTACACCCCGGCGTTTTACCTCCTCGCGCCACTCCCAAATGTGGTCGAGGTCTTTCGCCTTCCAATCCCATGGCAGCAAGGGGCTCGCCGCGTCACTGGAGACTGTACGGTAACCCCGGACCATCAGGATGGCCATGACCCTTTGGGACGCGTTCAACGGACGCGGGCTGGCCGCAACCTCAAGGAACGCGCCCACACCGATGCCCCATAAAGGGCACACAACGCAGCTAACAATAATATGATCCCGCATTTGTGATTTTACATAAATATAAAAAACGGACATTTTCAAAGAAACCGGGTAACAGTAAAACCGGTTTTAAAAAACCTGGTTTGGATTCCATAATTTCCTTCTAGTAGTAGAATACGTACTACCTATGTTTTGTACTGACTGTATTATATTGTTATGTAGTTTTATTAGTAGGTTACTCATAAGTAGGAGATAGATATAAAAAGGTTTTTTTTTGCATAATACACATCATATTACACACACACTCACATTGTTAAAAAGATTTTAAAACCAGTATAATATTTAGCAGTCTTATCCCTAAAAGCGACAACGTCCAGGCAGCTTTTGAATAAATATATTATTTAGTTATGTGATAGTGATCTCCTAATAATACAATAATTACAATAAAACGCAAAAATAAACCACATGCATACCTTTAGATACAGTTTATTTATTTATTTTACCATTATATTATGTACTTAGTAAGTAGGTACATTCTATAAAAAATACATAAGCGAAAATGTATTTTTTTTTTTATGTTTTTTAAATTTGTATTTTTATGTAGACCGTATGAATATTTGCCCGCTAGCAGTAAGCCGGGCGACAGAGCGCGTGAGTGGCGTGAGGGGGGCGCCCCGCGCGCCGCTCGCCCGCCGCGTCTGCTTCACCCCCTCAAAACCTACGCTTCCATGATACCATTTCGCCTAGGAGTCATTGTATAAAAAAAAAACAGCTGTTGACGAGATATGCGAACATAAATGTATGGAACAGCTGATTTATTTTCGCGATTTCAGCTTTGGTCCCATAGTAAAAGTTGTTCATAATGATGAGTAGGTACAATGACCCCTTAAGAGGTTTGTAATGAATAAAAATAAGGTTGTATATCCCCAGTCCCCACTAGACCTCGAAACGAAACCTCTGGTTTTGTCTGTGATACTGCGGATTTTTCACTACATTAATTTCACCACGCTTTTGTATGGTTTTTGTTTTTGAATCGAACGAGATGATAATTAGTGTTATCAGCTTTAACAGCTCGGGAGCTTTGTATTTCAGCGATTAGGACAGATCACTCAAAAATCACCGAAAAATTTATTCAGCATTGATTCCAGCAGTAGAGATCCTAAACCGAAATAAAAGTATTAATAAAACTATCTCAGCCTATGTAAATCCAGTCGACTTCATTGTTATTTACCTGTTTTTTTCTGTTCTGTGTTATCTTCCGCAATGAAAATAACGTTATCCTTGCTAACTCCTTAACGAATTCATCAATATCAGTTGAGTAGTAACGTAGGCGTAACTTTTGGTAAATATGCATCCGAATATCCGATCCCTAGCGATGATTGATGAAGTGCACGGATTAATAAATTATGTGTTCAAACATAGAAGTCTGGCATCGTTCAAAATAGGTTTTGTTCATTTCGATAGTTTTCTAGATACACACATATACACACCACACACCACCACCACCACCACCAACCACCTTGTTTTCTACATACCATCCGTCACATTATACGTCACGTTTGTTTTTGTTTTGTTGTCTTGCATTTTTATTTAATATACCTAACAATTGAAATATTCATTACTATCATTATCTTACACAAACTTATTTTATTTTTTTACACATTACAGTATAAAACTGATTTACATCCGTCACCTCACACGCCAGGTCCAGTTGAAAACCAGCGTCAGGCACTACCTAGTTGTCTGGTTGTCTGGTTTTTGCTGAACTGGGCCTATTTGGCGCAGCCGCAAGGCACACATTCGTGCCAAAACTTACAACGCACTTTTTATTTGTTTTTTTTTTTAATATCTTTTACTTGTAGTACAATATACAGGGTGGCAGGGACATCGACGCGAAGCCGGTTACCATGGATTCAGTACATGATTCTGAACCCCCCTGCGTTGAAATTTTTCTTCGGTTATAAAAAAAAAAAACAGCTGTTTCATAGAAAAGTGCAATACCTACGCGGTCAAAATGTATGGAGCAGCTGATTTTTTTTTTCATAACCGACAAAAAATTTCAACACAGGGGGTTTCAAAATCATGTACTGAATCCATGGTAACCGGCTTCGCGTCGATGTCCCGGACACCCCGTATGTTTTGTTGTGTGCCTTTGGCTGTGTCTGTGCTAAGTAAAAATTTATTTCTTTCTTTCTAGTACTTTGGCAAAAAATGTGTGAAATAGACACACACAACAGATGCTAGCATCACAAATCTCCTAGTCTTTTCCCAACTATGTTGGGGTCGGCTTCCAGTTTAACTGGATGCGGCTGAATACGACTATTTTATCTCCTCCTGCCTATCTGACCTCCACAACCCAGTAACTAGGTAATAGGTTCCCCATTGGTAAGACTGGTTGTCAGACTTTCGGGCTTCTGAAGACCCGTAACGGACAAATGACAACCGGGACCAACGGCTTAACATGCTTTCCGAGGCACGGAGGAGTCTCGGTGTGTAAAATTGTCACCCATCCACGGACCAACCCGGCAAGCGTAGCTTAACCTGTTGGATCGACCCGTGCAGCTGTTATTAGCCACCAGCTCTAGCAACAAGAGATTCTAGAATATACAGTGTAGTGTCATTGTATATTCTAGAATCTCTTGTTGCTAGAGCTGGTGGCTATGCTGGTGGCAATGCTGGTGGCATAGGATACTAAGTAACTTCTAACTCTGATACTACATAGGATATCGGAATCACTTACACGTCTGTGTTTCCAATCAGACTACTCTCAGAAAAAAAGGCCGAAACAACCTCAGAGGTCACAGTCTCTTTATAGTCCAGACATAATCTTGGTCAGGTCATATGAGGACCATGTAGATTAGTGTCTGAAATGGTCTATTGATGAAAGAACCACACAGAATTGAGTGGACCTGTCCAGTCAGTGCAAGCAATTGTCAGTAATCGTGTAGCTCAGCTCAGAACTCAAAGAGCTCATCGACTCGAATAATAATACCAAAGAAAGGCCATCAGAAATAAAACAAAGCTATTGCATAGCATTTTTTATCAACTTATGCAATTGTAAAATATTAACCCGAATACAAGAAATAGCAATGATGACATTGACAGGAACTGTTATTCACATTTATAGTTTTTAAAACTTGACACAACGTAATGGGAACATCAAACTAATAAAAAGGTTTTAATTTAACTATTAATAGTCAAGGATCATTCGTCTAAGTAAATTTGAACTTTATTGTCAAACAGTTAAACATAATTTTCAATACAATACTCTCGTATCATTCGTCTAAGTAAATTTGAACTTTGTTGTCAAACAGTTAAACGTAATTTTCAATACAACACTCTCGTATCATTCGTCTAAGTAAATTTGAACTTTGTTGTCAAGCAGTTAAACATAATTTTCAATACAAAACACTCTCCTTAGGTACTCGTATTTTCGTTACGGAATTTCTGGATTAGGTCTCCACGCTCAAGGCCCGCGATAGAAGCTATGCAATAGCTTAAAAACCTGAGTATATTATGAATGAAAGGTTCCGTTCAAATTTGGGATTACCTACATAAAAATACCAGCAAGCTATCTAAGACACCAGCTCTTCAATACGAAGGTAGAATATCCAACTAAAGTACCGACTTTTTATTGCGACACAACAAAACAGCTCATTCCGAATGCAAACAATCCATTCGCAATTGATTGACATTCATGAGCCGCTGCAGGTCCCTATGGACCCGCCGTGAAGGTTTCTAAACGTCCTCATATCCCATGGGGTGTTAAGAGAAATGCTTGCTACCTTTTGTGACTTGGAGTTGGAAGCAAATGGAGTGTCAATGCGGATACACGGCGCTAAAATGTCTGTAAACTTAACTTGATTCAAGTGAAATTTGTTTAACAGATCCAATCACATTAATTTACTTTTTTATTGGGTAAATACCCACTAGGAGGATTGTAGGAGGAGCTCGTGGCTAAGTAATAACAAGCCGCACGGGTCGATCCATCAGGTTAAGCTACGCTTGCCGGGGTTGGTCAGTGGATGGGTGACCATCTTTATATACCGAGACTCCTCCGTGCCTCGGAAAGCACGTTAAGCCGTTGGTCCCGGCTGTCATTTGTGGATCTTTGACAGTCGTTACGAGTCGTCAGAAGCCCGAAAGTCTGACACCAGTCTTACCAAGGGGTATCGTATTACCCAGTTACTGGGTTGTGGAGGTCAGATAGGCAGTCGCTCCATGTAAAATACTGATATTCAGCTGCATCCGGTTAGACTGGAAGCCGACCCCAAGATAGTTGGGAAAAGGCTAGGAAGATTGAAGATTGATTATTGGGTAAATACCCAATAATTTACCACCACCAAAAACTAATATCAAAAATATTTTAGAGGTATCTTCGTGATTTTTTTCTATTTTATCTAATTAGTTATATTATGTTTTCAACACACTACTCGTATATAACTAGCACATTATCCTGAAGAATATTCATATATTTTTTTAATTTGTTTACTGCAGTGGATCATATATATACTTTGAGACATTATAAAACTTGCGTTTAGCTCTTGTAGTCCCATGGTTAACAGTTAGCAATTAGCAGTCACCAGTGCCTACAGACATCTGCAATATCAGAGACTTATCAGTTGCCTTACTGTCTAAGGGACGAAGCTGTAATTAATGTTCTATGATGAGCCTGAAATTGCACCGGCTCCCACCCCATCAAATTCTTTTTGGTACGTAAAACTTTGTCCTTAAACTGGCCTTGCGCAGTACAGAGTTTCAATTGAATACGAAGCCTCGTACTAAACCAGTATTTATGCTAGCCACCATATTATACTGGTTTTGTTTTGTTACCACTGATATACAGCCCTACACAGTCACGAGCACCAATATGTATCCACTTAGCAAAATTCAAAAGCGATTTTCTCGTGTAATATTGACTGCAACTTTGAGATAAGGCCTATTTCATATTAATATGGGTTCCAAAATACTATATTCGTAACAACATAAAATAACAATCAACACAGTAGGAGCAAATCACTTTTAAAAGTTGCTAAGTGCATACATATTGGTGCTCGTGACTGTACCTGTCTCAGTCATGTTAGTCCATTTACTATCGACTCCATGTTTTCACGGCAATCGACAAAGCCGTTTGGGAACAGAAAGGTCTTTTAAAATAGCCTATTTATTACTTCAGGATTCCTTTATACCTATAGACGTAGAGAATCAGCCATTTGTATAGGTAGCCTTAAACTGCTGTTGATATTTTTGTTCTTTATGAAGGAAAATGATTAAGTAACAAAGGTGTATCAATGACCGCTGAAATAAAAAGCATCATCTGCCCAGCCTTTTCTGCTTGCAGTCTTACTGGATGCAGCTGAATACCAGTATTTTTTTATTTTACATGGAGCGACTGCCTATCTGACCTCCACAACCCAGTTACTGGGTAATACGATACGCCTTGGAAAGACTGGAACTGGGACTCGCTGAAATACAATACACCCAGATTTCGCCAGTTATATTTAAGTCTCATGTATTAGGGGGCGAGCCTATTGCCATCAACCGGGCACAAATCCAGACTCGAGCTGCTACTGAGAAATTCCAGATAGAAAAACCCAATAACACTTTGCCCGACACGGGAATCGATCCAAGGACCTCAAACTCGGCAGTAGCATTGCTATTTCTATAAATAAAAAATATTCTTACATTGGATGATTGTTTCTCTAGAAGTTCACTGACGGACGGTAGATTACAATGGGGCCCACACATAGAAAAATTGTCAGGAAGGCTTAGTTCAGCCGCATATGCTGTTAAAAAAATTAGGCAGATAACTGACGTAGATACAGCCAGAATTGTTTATTTTAGTTATTTTCATAGTCTGATGTCTTATGGGATTCTTCTCTGGGGAACCTGTGCGGACATTAATTCTATCTTTGTTCTACAGAAAAGGGCTGTTCGAGCCATTTACAACCTAGGTCCAAGAGATTCACTTCGAGAGAAATTCAGAGGAATAAATATTCTGACTGTAGCCTCACAATATATTTTTGAAAACCTATTGTATGTACACAAAAATATATCAAATTTTAAGAAAATGTCCGATGTTCATAGTTTAAATACCAGGAATAAACACAACCTTGCTGTACATCGCACACGTCTTCACAGAGTAGGCAACTCGTTCATGGGTCAATGTATACGCTTTTACAACAAACTTCCCATTGACATTCGAAACTTACCCATTAAACGATTTAAAAACTGTATTAAAACCAAACTTTGTAAAAAAGGGTACTATAAAATTTCAGATTATTTAGAAGATAAAAAAGCTTGGGATTGAGCTGCTCGCTCTGCTATACCTTGTGATAAAACCATAAAACTTGATATTTTAATTGTTACTTATAATCATCAATTAAACCAGATTTAAAAATATTTACATAAAAGAATAAAACATATACCTACTTAAAATAATAACATAATAAAATTATATACAAAATGACATGATTACTTTGTAAAGTATAATATTATTTTAATTATTGTGAATATGAGGACTATGTGGGTATTTTTAATTTTTTTTCTCTTTAATGTTTTAATTTTCTTTTTTTTTTTTTCACATTTAGTTTTAATGATGGTCTGGCAGTTTGAGTAGTTGATGCGGCCTACCCAAATGTCCTTTCTTTGGTATTGTTCGTCGAGTTGAGCTCCTTAAGCTCTGAGTGAGCTCCACGATTACTGACAAATGCTTGCACTGACTGGACAGGTCCACTCAAATCTGTGTGGTTCTTTCCTCAAAAGACCATTTCAGACACTAATCTACATGGTTCTCATATGGCTTGACCAAGATTATGTCTGGACTTTAAAAGAGACCGTGACCTCTGAGTTTGTTTCGGCCTTTCTTCTCAGAGTAGTCGGTTAGGAAACGCCGACCTCATCTAGCTTATTTTAAACATTTTTTTAAATATGACGTGTAAAAGTGATTCCGATATCCTATTAACAGAATAAACAATTTCATTTCATTTCATTTCATTTCATTTCATTTCATTTCATTTCATTTGGACAGTCAGATAGAAAGATGCTAGCCAGATCTGTCTGTAAATATGGGTATAAAAAGATAACTCGTTCCATTAAAATCCCCTAGACCAGTCCCCCAGGGGACTACACAGCACTCAATGTTCCACTACAATCCCCTAAGCTGGAAACGAACCCCTCATGCTCAGCGGTAGCGCTTGCGACCACTGGCCCAACGAGGCAGTAGTATGAAAAATACGTCTTTTTCCTTAAATTCTCTAGGCCTATTTACCTGATACAGTATCTTATAAACTTTGATACAAAACACATAAAAAATGGATGTTGACATGACACACTTTTATAGGTTAAGAAATGTCTGGCGGAAATTATTTTTGCTCCCATTTCAGATTGAAAGCATAAAATAGAATACATCAGTATTGTATATTACGAAATACAGTGCTTTGAGGTTATAGTATTATTCATAGATCACGAAATCACCACCCATTCTCGATCAAATTTAAATGACGTAAAACTAGTAAGTAAGTCATTGTAATGTAACTGTTATCTCATTGTAATAAAGTCCACCTTCAAAGCTGTCAGTTTCTATACGTCACTTGTGTCCAAGAAGAGCGGTGGCCGCCACATAACGGCCGCAGTCACGGCCGTCATGTAAAAGACGGCAGCTGGGTTTGACTTTACAAAAGACGCTCTCTAAGAAAACACACCAACTTATTTTCGTAAATAACATTTCAGTGACGTCATTTGCTGGTAAATTGACGACGCTATATGGCGGCTACCACACAATTTGTGTGAACGGTGACACGCTTGGTTTGTATAAAGTGTTGACAACACCACCTTTTGCAGCAGCCCCGAGTCGTCGTTTTACCCGTGGTAAAACTGGTAGCACATATTTGACGTATTATATCGCGTTTTACGAAAGAAATAACACGATTCTTAAGCTTTACACATATCTTCATCACTAAAACTATTATAGTACGACACAACTAAGATGTAGCATCGGCAAAATTCGTAAAACCGATCACCATCCGAACTGAGTGCGCCTTCAAAATCACCAATTTTATTAGAGCTTTAGGTGAAAATGATCTTTACGAAAACGCAATATTGTAAAGTCAATAGCGAAATACATTCGTAAAAAAATGAATGAATGAAAATTTTCGTATTTATGCTTCATCTAAGTTATATCGTACTGTACAACCTACTACATTCATAATACTAATATGTTTGTTACGCTTTCACGCTAAAACGGCTGAACAGATTCAGATGAAATTTGGCACATGGGTAGACCATAACCTAGGTTACCACATAGGATACTTTTATCCCGATATTCCCACAGGATCGTGACTTATGCGGGTGAAACTGCGGGGCGCACTTAGTATTAAATATGCTAAAGTGACTCTGTCTGTCTGTTTTTTCACGCCTTAACGGCTGAATGTATGTTGATGTAATTTGTCAAATAAGTAGACCATGACCAGGGACATAGGATACTTTTTATCCTGGTAGTACGTTCTCATTTCAAAAACTTTATAGTCGCTTTTCGCAAAAATAAGAGTGTCAAGGGTACCAGCCAAGTAAAGTAATTCAGTGCGCGTTATCAAATGACATCGAAGAAATAAGCGAAAACTTAATGGATAATTTCCGACGAATGGATAAGCCGCGGACAAAACCTAGTCTACAATATTTCGGATCAGACACCATTTCTCTTCACCATAACGCAATTCTCGTTCGCTCCGAAATAAAAAAGAAAACTTTCGACATTCCAATAAATTAGTGCCTAGTTCGTAACTACATAGAAATTAAAACTTAATTATGTAAAAGTTACTAGGGGGAGTAAAGGCGCCATTCCACTGCTGCGTAGGATGTGCACGGAGGTTAACCACATTAGCTGCGCGGGCTTATTTTGTTCGCCACCCACACATCTGTACCAACTACTCTTAAAATTATTGAATGAGTAGGTACCTCTTGACGTTTTGGATTTTCATCACTATCACAAATGACAATCACATCGTAATACGATATGACGATGACATGGTCTTGACGCAGAATGTCCCATTCGCAAAAAGTCCCGTCGACGCAGAACGTCCCATTCGCGAAATGTCCTATTCGCAAAACGTCCCATTCTCAAAAAGTCCCATTCTCAAAAGGTCCCATTCGCACAATGTCCCATTCGCACAACGTCCCATTCGCACAAAGTCCCATTCGCATAAAGTCCCATTCGCACAATGTCCCATTCGCATAAACTCGTATACAGGGTGTTAAAGTAATTGCGTGCCTAGAGTCAGTAAACTTCAAAAGTGCGCGAGGTGCTCGGTTCCTGTAAAACGAAACAAATCGTTTTCTTTACCAGTGGTAACTGTTTTTTTGTCCAACTTGGCACACAAATAAATTCGCAAGCTAATTTTAGACATGGCCGTTTTTGGATTTTTACCCGAACGGTTAAATATTCGATTTCAGATTATGAAATCGTTTTTAAAAATCGTTTTTAAATATCGATTTCTGGAGCGGCTCTGGCGCCTCCGGCTCGTAGTTTCGATCATTTCTAGTTATAGTTTAATTCGGTTGTAAGTGCATTGATCAAAACTATCCAAACATAAATAAATACTTGCTTACGCAAATCTACTCTTGCCGTGGTTTTGTGAAATCGGTTCGTTTAGTTCTGATTATCGATATGATACGATTTGTGACAAAAAATTACGAAGTATTTACTACTGTTAGATGATTTTACGACTGGTATGACTTTACATAATTACAGGCAAAATTAAACAATGCAGGTTTTTTTGATAATGTGAAACAGCGGGCCAAGTCTACTAATTTAAAAACGTCACAATGGTCTGTCGATTGTTAGCTTTTGACAGATTTGCCATACAAAATCTGTCAAAAACTCACCATCGAGAGACCATTGTGACGTTTGTAAATTAGTAAACTTGGCCCCCTGTTTTCAAGTTTCAAGTATTTCGTTTTTTTTTTTTACAGTAATAAAAGTTTACTATGACGTATTGTGCTCGAGAACTATAATCGGACGAGCGAACAATGCGATTCAAAGAATTCCTAAGCGAGCCGAAAGAACCGTTTGGTCAATAACTACGGTGTCTTGCTCGGTGACACGTCTGCCGAGATGAATCCGCGTGCGTCTGCAATATCGCGCACGCGTGGGGAGTCGCCTTAAGTTATTCTAATATTTTTACAAAAAGATGAAATTAACATTGAGGTATTATTGTACTAAATACCTCAATGGAAATTCATAGGTAGTTTAAAATACAGATTTGGTTGCTAGAATAGTCCAAAGGCATGTTTAAATATGTAAAGGTAGTGTTAAAAAAAACCCGTCGACAGCTACATAGTTGGACTCGCGCACCGATGTTTCCGTAAGGAACTTCATTCGTATAGGTACCTAAATAGTTCTGTGCCTAGAAACTAGTCCTCTAAATTGTATGAGCGCCATATAACTCAGAGGACTATCTTAATTGGCGTCAACTATGTATGTATGGGGACACCCTTTAATTTTCAACTTTTTTTATTGTTAGGAATTTTTCCTTCATTTGTGCTGTAAGATCTTGCTTTTTGCCAAATTTCGTGATTCTAGGTCAACGGAAACTACCATATAGATTTCCCAGACAGTTTGCGTCAAATCCGTTTTTTCCTTCGAGTTATAAAATAATGCGCCTGATGCAATCATGCAATGATGTAGCAAATATTTTTTCCCTCATAATCATAATTATTTCATCTACTGACGAGGCCATGAATATATCGGATATACCTACAGGGTTAATTTTTTATCAGTGCTCATTTTTTAACAGATAGACAGCACTAGTCAATACTAAAAAAAATACTAGAGGATAAGAGGAGTGCCAGTCATATCGCGAGAAAACATCAGGTCGAGTAGGTATTAAACACATTGTATGGAACAGCTGATTTCCTTTTTTTATGACTGGTGCTCCCGAATGGGACATTGTGCGAATGGGACTTTATGCGAATGGGGCTTTGTGCGAATGGGACGTTGTGCGAATGGGACATTGTGCGAATGGGACCTTTTGAGAATGAGACTTTTTGAGAATGGGACGTTTTGCGAATAGGACGTTTCGCGAATAGGACATTCGTTTTCACAGTGACATTTTGCGAATGGGACATTCTGCGTCAAGACCGATGACATGACGCGAAAAACTTATATGGCATTTTATGTAAACCACATGAAATGCCATATAATGCACACTATTACAATGAGTAACATTTCTAAGCCTTTTATTTTGAATATTTACCTACATCAACAATAGTAATAATGTTGTGTCATTGGATTCGTTGCCATGGTGGTCGCTTTGTTTTATTATTTTGACACGTGTCATGTGAGGTAATTACGTCACACATAAAATGGCAATCGATCGCAATGCCTTTGATATTGACATCCATTGCCTCTTAGGTCTGAAACATTCATCTGCTAAACAACTCATATAACTCAATGAACGTGGATGAACTGTCAAAATGAAAGACATTGCGATCGATTGCTATTTTATTTATTTATATATACTTTATTGTACACCAGATAATACATTACAAGAAGAAAAACTAATACGCTACAAAATATACAATGGGCGGCCTTATCGCTTACTGCAATCTCTTCCAGGCAACCTTGGAATGGACAGTGATACTCTGGACATAAAATGGGGCTGTCTTTGGTGCAAATAAAAAGTATAATAATACAATATACTATAGTGCATACAGGGATAATCGTCGGTTGGTGCCTCATTTCATTACAAACGTCTAACGGGCCTCTGCGAGTTGGCTTCGGCCCCTCGTACGCCTTTCAAAGGTCCGGGACCCTAGGGTCCCGAGAAATGTCAAAGACACAATATACTATAATAGATACATAGATACATACATACTAACTATATAAGCAACGAAAACGAACGAAACGAATTTTATGTGTGTTACGCAATTACCCCGCAGAAGAACCTATGATACTATTTAGAAAGTAGGGTGGCCGTGAATGATCCCACCTAAATTTTCATACTAAGCGAAGCTACAGAAGCGTAGCCGTGCGCAGCAATGGAACTACACCTTTAAGGTGGAGTTCGAGCGAAAAATTATTTTTGTTTTCAGTTGTTTGGAAGTTTCCATTATTGAATGTTTTGTGTGTTTTGGCCTTAAGGCCCTGTTTAAATTGAGTTTTCAGATTAGATTACTTACGTATAATTATAATTTCGTGAATTTCAGGGATATTATCATTATTAAAGATATTGTCTCTATTATTTTATAAAAATATTATCTTAATAAAGGCAATTTATTAATAAAGCTGATGTTATTGATAACATACGTCTTGTCTCTTCGAAGGATTGGGCAGAGGTGTACCTGTAGTAGGTACACCCACATTTCGCCAGTTATGTTTAAGTCCCATGTAATAGGGGGCGAGCCTATTGCCATCAACCAGGCACAAATTTAGACTCCGGGGTGCTACTGAGAAATTCCAGATAGAAAAACCCAATAACACTTTGCCCGACCCAAGAATCGAACCCAGAACCCAGTAGGTAGTCGCTTGCGACCACTTGACCAACGACGCAGTCATGATGTTATTGATAATTTTCCTTCAAAACGTTTTTTCAGAGTAGATACGTATTTGCAAAAAAACGAAGTTTACAAGTCTTCCTTTCATCATCTACCTCGCAAGTATTTTGGGGTGCTTACTCCAACTTAACAGTCTTATAGGATGCAGCTGACTACATGGAGCGACTGCCTATCTGACCTCCACAACTCAGTAACTAGGTAAGTAATAACAAAACCCCTTGGCCACAACAATAACCTAGATTCCCCTTGGAAAGACTGATTTTCAGACTTTCAAAGTTTAAAGTTTCTGATTATTCGTAACGACTGTCAAAGACCTACAAATGACAGCCGGGACCAACGGCTTAACGTGCTTTCCGAGGCACGGTATGTAATTGATGGTCACCCATCCACGGGCCTTGGCAATAGACCCGTGCGGCTGTTTTTACTTAGCCACGAGCCCCTACTCTAACCTTATGCTTTAATTTCATTCAGAAGTTTGGCAAATGTTAACTTATTACCTACCTACCTGAGTAGAAAAACTCGATGAACATTTCAATCCCAAAAAACGACTGAGACTCAAAATAATTCACACACACTAGTGTGTGAATTATTTAGTATTTATTCAAAGGTGATCTGGTGCTTACTAAAGCGCCAGATCACCTTTGAATAAATAAAGCTCTGTCTACACTAGTGCAGTCCAAAATAAAGCAAATAGAAGGCTCCACTCAAAAGAAAGGCCCGCTTAAATAATGCATACACGAATATTTTAAAGATTCAACCTCTCAAGTACACGGGTGCAGAAAACCTAGATATCTCTACTCTGGATTACTCTGAGCTGAAAACCCTGTCTGATACGGCGTGAAATAGAACGCCTACGGCTTAGAATGTTGTAGTACAGACATGTTGAATGTAGACGATGCCTTAGACTTGCAAAGGCCGGATTTAAGGGGACTACAGGAGCTAAACGCAAGTTTTATAATGCCTAAAAGTATATTATCCATTGCAGTAAACAAAATCAGAAAAATATTATGATATTCTTCAGGATATATGCTAGTTAGATAGTGTGTTGAAAACATAATACAACTTATTTGATAACATAGAAAAAAAAACACAAACATACCTCTAAAAAATTCTTTTAACGATTAAAAACCGTATTAATTAATATGCATGCAATCATTATGATTTTTTGTCAAATTATTCTACAATTAACATATTAACGTAAAAGTGTTTTAATTTTTTAGTTCAATCAAAGTAATTTTTTAGTTCAATCAGCCCGAAAGTGAGCGAGCTTTATTTAGCTGTTGTCAGCCTCTTAGTGTTTAGGTAGTTAAACAAGAATTACTAACGAGGAGTAGCGTGTCACTTCTTTTATAACCAATGATTGAATCAAAAAGTGTGGGGCGCTTTTTAGCTATGTGTACTTTTAATTAATTTAAACAAAGCGATCTAAGCTTTTTTAATCATCACTATCACTATCTCTACATAGTATAAAACAAAGTCGCTTCCCGCTGTCTGTCCCTATGTATGCTTAGATCTTTAAAACTACGCAACGCATTTTGATGCGGTTTTTTTTAATAGATAGAGTGATTCAAGAGGACTGTTTATATGTATAATACAGCCATAATATAGTAAGCTATAATTTATAAATTTATCACGCGGGCGAAGCCGCTGGCGGAAGCTAGTTGGACATAAAAGAAGTGACAAGCTGCATTGGTACTTATATCGTAACTAGTACAAGTCAATTGAATAATTTTTAACCGACTTCCAAAAGGAGGAGGTTCTCAATTCGTCTGTATGTTTTTTTTTTTTTTTTTTTTATTAATTTTTTTCGTGTTATGTTTTTCTTAAACTCAAAATTTTGATTTAAACAGTAGACCGTATTGGCGTGCATAATTCAAACGTATTCCTGTCATTTTTGAAGAAGAAGGGTTAGAAGAAAATATTGCTATTGATAACGAAAAAAACGGGAAATTACTTTTCCATTTCATGTCCTTTCGTTGTTCGTCGCGTCGTTGAGCTCTTTTAAGTTCTGCGTTGAGCTACACGATTACTGACAATTACTTGCACTGTCTGGAAAGGTCCACTCAAATCTGTGTGGCTCTTTTTTTTAAAGTCTTAACGGGAAGCTCTTGGCCTGCATCTCACCTGATGGTAAGTGATGATCAGGCCGAAGGTGGAAGCGGCTTCACCCGGAATCCTCAACCATAGAGGAACTGGCTATCTTATCTCTAACTGCCGAAACACAACAATGCTGTTAACATTGTTGTTATGGCGACAGACTGTGACAAGATGGTGGTAGCTAGCCAGGCGGACTCAACAAGTCCTACCACCAACCAAACCGAGTAGAATATTTTGCTCCCACTGGGTTATCTACATGGTCCTCATATGGCCTGAACAAGAGTATGTCCGGACTTTAAAAGAGACTGACCCCTCAGTTTGTTCCGCCCTTTTTTCTTAGTGTTAGTCAGATAGGAAATGGAAATGAGGAGCTCGTGGCTAAGAAATAACAAGCCGCACGGGTCGATCCATCAGGTTAAGCTACGCTTGCCGGGGTTGGTCAGTGGATGGGTGACCATCTTTACATACCGAGACTCCTCCGTGCCTCGGAAAGCACGTTAAGCTGTTGGTCCCGGCTGTCATTTGTGGATCTTTGACAGTCGTTACGAGTCGTCAGAAGCCCGAAAATCTGACACCAGTCTTACCAAGGGGTATCGTATTACCCAGTTACTGGGTTGTGGAGGTCAGATAGGCAGTCGCTCCATGTAAAATACTGGTATTCAGCTGCATCCGGTTAGACTGGAAGCCGACCCCAAGATAGTTGGAAAAAAGGCTAGGAAGATAGATAGTCAGATAGGAAATGTCGACTCCATCGAGCCTATTATTTTTTTATACAAATCATGTGATTTGTTTGTATTACGTGTAAAAGTGATTCCAATATCCTATTTACAGAATAAACAATTCAATTTCATTTAATACCAACGTACCTTTTGGGAATTGGCAATCGACTCAATTCTCTGTACCATGACCAGTTACCACTAACATCATCGATTTCGACTTTGATGGTTACAGTTTTAACTCAAATTACTGCCGGAATACACTGAAAATCGCTACAATCAATTGAATTTTTCCCATTGTTCCTCTGTGTGACCCTGAGGTCCAAAATCAGCAAAACAATTGTGTAAATAGCTTGGCAGAGGTCTAATACACGGGTATTTCTCCAGGGACCGACGGTGCATCGCTACCGAACTGTGCGATACTAGTGATGGGACGTTGTTAATGGAAAATGTCGATAGTATTGGTAGATAGTTGATTGAATGGACACACATAATCACTACATAGTATAAAACAAAGTCGCTTCCCGCCACAGATATAGATAGACATAGATAACGCAAGAGCAACTACTTCGCGTGCCCAGCTTACGTACAATAATCGTAAGCTGCCACTTTCGCGCTCAGTCTGCATCGTTGTGCCACGCTAGACGGACGTCAGTTAAATAATTTAAAATGGTTAATTGCTCAGTTATACATTGTAAAAACTTTACAAATGTTAGGAGAAAAAATAAAGGAAACGATTCCTTCCATCGATAAGTCATTTTGTGATTAATATTATGCGTATTTAATATTAAAATCAATTATTTTTAATCTAATACTCTCTGTAATACCAAATTTGAGAAAAACATAGGTCATCAAACGTAAACTGAATATTCGTATTACATTGCGGCTTTTACTTGAAGCGGTTGATGCGACGACGTTTTGTTTTAACAAGTGATGAATATCGAAGCAAGTGATACTATCGTATATCGCATCGGTTTCGTAGTACAGGAGCTTTTATCATTATTCTGTCAATTTTTGCGATTAGTGCTGTTCATCGTATGCAACACAAATCGATTCTCAAGAATCGATTTCGGAAACAGAGGAATGATTTTATATTTTATAGGTAGTAATTATGTAGACAATTTTAATAAATTATCGTAACGTTTAGTGATTTTTTTAGTTTCCCACATGAACCCAATTTAAAAGAAAAATGGATTGAGGCGACGGGAAATAAAGATTGGTTCCCAACAAAGCATAGCACTATTTGTTAAATACATTTTGAGGAAGCATGCTTTGTTGAAGGGAAAAAGTAACGAATATTAACAAAAGCAGCATATCCGACTATTGATGTACTGAAGATCACAACTTTCTTTATATTTTTGCTGTTGTAGCTCAAGTAATTTTGCATTCATTTTAATTTTATCATATCGTATTTTACTGGGTTTTCGTTTACCTTCTAAAATTTCTTCTCTGGTTTTTTTTTTGTTTCTGAAAGATAATCTACAACAATTACAAGGAATAAGTAGGGAAATACTAACAATTTGAAGAAATTATTAATTCCTAACTGCCTACTAAGCAGATCAGGAATTTTTATTTTCCTCTGTTTATCTCATTCCTCTGTCTATCTCATTCCTCTGTATATCTCATTCCTCTGTCTATCTCATTCTTCTGTCTTTATCATTACTATGTCACAAAATCGATTAATTAATCTATTTAAGCGATTCTCAATAATTCTTTACTGTACGCGATTACTCAATAAATAGAGAAATGGTATAATAAAAAGGCGATCTTTATTCAAAATTACCCACCTGCCAGCGCTCACCCAGCCAGCAGTATCGATTTCAAAGATAATAAAATCGATTCAAAGACGCTGCCGCGTGCGGCGGATTTTATTTTCCCATCACTAAATAATGCTTGTGACGTCATAGTAGGTAGTCAAAAAATGGCACGCTTGGTTTTCATACAGATCGTGATACTTGCGTTATCTATGTCTATCTATATCTGTGCTTCCCGCTGTCTGTCCCTTCTTCTTCTTCTTCTAAGTTTCGCTCTTGACAGAGCGGTCGTGGTCACAATGAATTATGTCCAATCGCAGGTGTATTCGTTGCCCGCCTCACGATCTCCCTCCATCTGGTTCTGTTACATGACAGTCTAGCGCATTCATTGACAGGGCCTCCAACCGCAGATTTTACTTGATCGGTCCACCTCATCGGTGACCTCCCCCGTGGCCTATTACCATCCACTCTGCCCTGCACCACTAGACGCTCTATGGAGTCATTACTGGAGACTGTCCCTATGTATGCTTATATATCAACTTGCCCCCCCCTGGGTGATGGCTGGCGACGCCCTTGTACGTAACGGATTTTGATGCGGTTTTTTTTAATAGATAGAGTGATTCAAGAGGAAGGTTTATATGTATGAGGTGTACCTATAGTACATCTTCATTTCACCAGAACGTTATGTTTAAGTCCCATGTTATAGGGGCAAGCCTATTGCCATCAACCGGGCACAAATCCAGACTCTGGGTTGCTACTGAGAAATTCCAGATAGAAAAACCCAATAACACTTTGCTCGACCTGAGAATGGAGTAATTATTTATGTAGACACAAATAAAGGAAATGATAGTTTTTGCACAGTCGTTGGTCTGTAACACAAACATTAAACTATCATTCAATGTATCTACTGAACAGTCACTAAATACATAGTATATTTGTGTTCATCGCGAGGAGAAAGAAAATAAAAGGTTTTCTGCGGTTTTGAATGCAAAGTCTGTTATTATAAGTTAAATATTAAAGTCATCAAGGAATAATAAGTAACAATAACTAAACAGCATCGATACTATTTGAAAACGAACCACAAAAGGTGAATTTATCGATATCGATATCCAGATACTGCACATCACTATTATCCCCTTGTCTGCACTGCGACGATTCTTTTCAAGCATTCAGGTAATAGACTAATGTTTATAGGAACAAAGGAACAATCTAGGACTATCTGGAACAATCTGGAACGATCTGGAACTATCTAGGCTTGCAGCGATACGTCTCGTAGAGAATTCCTTTGCTAAAGAAAATTGGTATATCAATATACGAGACGGCAATTTTCTTTACGGCAATAATGCTAAGGGGATGGGTTTTTTAAGGACATTGGTTTGAGGACGTTTTGGACCCTACTATTAGCCTGTGATTATTATTCAGGCAGGTGGGTATCTTTTTTACCCGACTGCGGTGAAGCCGGAAAAGGAGGGTTATGTGGTTGATCTGTATGTATGAGTGTATGTCCGTCTGTATGTTCCCTCATAACTTCTAAACGGCGGAACCGATTTTGATGAATGATATGTCGTTAGTTATTAATTGCGCGAGAGTCACTGGGTGTAATAAAAAAAATAAAAAACAAATACCGGATATTTGGCGCGAACATGTGTTTAATAAAAATTTACACCCTGTTCCTCATACCTACCTCTATACGTATGACACTCCGTACAGCGCAGCGAGCATGGCCTACTGTGAGATAGCTTGAGTCACACATTTTATCACAATTTGGGCGATAAAACAGTTTTGTCACAAATGCTAGCACGGCGGCGTGAGATAATCTCTTGACTTGTGACATAACTTCTTGACGTTTATGTGGGATTCAATACGTCTTATTTGCTACTATGGGTGCAACAATTTTGTCACAAATGCCACATATGACTGTCGTCCGTACGACAAAAATGAATTAGTTCAAAACAAAATTAAAAAGTTGTAAAACTGTATGAACCTGCACTATAAAAACGAATTACTTTATTTGGTCGCATATTCAAATGATCATAGACATTTTAATTTTTTAAAGGACCCCGCACAAAATGTTTGGAAAAAGCCGTTCGGCCAATTTGGCTGAAATTTTGGTACAATATAGCCTGTAATATGCTGAGTAAAAGTTTATATGGGCGCAAAAAAAAAATAATGGCCAGTTTTAGAGATATAGCCATTTTTATGTTGAAGTCAGGAAGATGATTTTTATGTTATAGTTGCTGCTAAAGAATAAACAAAAAACAATCACATCAATCACAAGATGTTCCAATTCATATTAACTCTTTGTCTGTATACTCTGAAGGGGTAGGCAGAGGTGTAATACACACATTTCGCATAGTAGACAAGTCGTTCGGCCGTGGTCTGTAACCTTTTACTGAAAGTTTATTTGAACACCAGGTTAAATAATGACCAGTTTTCTGTAAAACTGTTTATTACATATAATTTAAAACAATTGTATCTTTATTTAATTAATGTACATTTTGAACATCGCTGCAATTTTATTATACTCGTATGTATAGATGTTGCAGTTACATAGATGATCTCCTTTTATAGATAACATACTGCCCAGTTATACAATCACGTTTTTTTTCTTTTTAAATAATTATTACGTGAAAGAAACTTGAATGACGTGTTGACATATGTATGGGTATCGATGCACTCTCAGAGTAATAACTAAAGCATAGAGGGAGTCTATAGATTAGAGAAATGGACGCACCGAAATTGTCAAAACGGTCACAGTTGTTCTTTTTTACACGACCAATTTAAAAAGCACAATAGTTTCTTAGTAAACGGTTAACCGTACAAGTATTTGATCTAGCCGTATATTAAGTCGTGAATGTCAGTACGTGTACTGGTTGAGGTGCTGGTCATTTTTTATTAAAAACCAATAGATTTTTGAATATTTTTGTAAAAACGAAAGGTGCAAAGGACTTATCAATAGTCTGTTAACATGGCTTGTTTTGTGATAACGTGTAAATCACATTCGTCACGGAAAAAAAACAATGAATTTGTAAGCTTTCATCGGTAAGTGTTTTTTTACATTTTTCGTATAAAATCACCCAAAATATTTGGATGTGATCACTGATAACATACATATTAGATTGATAATGATACCTTCAAACTATCTTTATTACAAATTATGTTGTGATCGCGAATTTATTTTCAAAAAATAAATTCGTTAAATTGTGAGGTTATGTTAAGCTAGTAATGTGGGTAATGTAGATACTTTTTATCGATACGATAATTACATGCTAATAAATTGGAGAACATATCGTTTTCTTTTCGAGCCATTGCAAATTATACGAATTGATCACAATTCTCCTACAACAAATCATGCTGAAAGTCAAGTACGGTATCTTTACAAGCTGTCCATTTACCATTGTGTCAACTTGAAACTGTAGCTGAAAATCAGACAGTAGGTTCTAAAATATATTATTTGTATTGCACTATCGGAGAAAAAATCAAAAGTATATACTTTTTCAGGGTTCTTCAGATGCTATGGAAATAGATGAAAATTAAATGCCAATTTCGATGTCATTCATGAAGAATGAAGAATCGCTGTTGGAAACAAATGAACATGAGTACATTTATGATCCATGTGCTCTTTCAGAATACGCCAGAGATATTATAAATTATATAGCAGGGAGTGTTGTGCGATTTTCAATTTATTTTATTTTTTATCCACAATCTGTATAATACAAATAAATAAAATTGTAGTGTCTAAATAACAGCTTTTTACTAAATGCATATGAAAGTATATGATCCATACAACAAAAATACATTTATACATACTTACATACAAATAAATAAAATTGAAGTGTCTGTTTATAATGTCAAAATAACAGCTTTTTACTAAATGCTTAAGAAAGTATATAGTTACGATCCATTACAAAAAAAAACACTAAAACACTTTTTTTTTGTCTATCTGTCTGTCTGTCTGTTTGTCCGGAACAAACAGATAGACAAAAAAAAAGTGTTTTTGTTGTAATGGATCGTAACTATATCGGCAATCGGATACACCGGAAGTTAGTTTGCCGTAACATAAAGTACGGATGCCAGTGATGGTTCTCGATGTGAGTAACCTGGGTGGTTAGCCGCAAATTTGGAGATATTGGTAAGCTGGAACTTTGAACCCCAATATGGGGATTTAACACTGAGTTAAGGAGTAGGATTCATGACTATATACGTAGTCAATTATAAAATAAGGAAACCGTTGCAAACTGAGACAACCGCGGCTGTAGGGGAGGTCTCACTAGTCACGGGCAAGTGTAGTGGAGCTGAGAATGAGCGACGACGGGAGCGTAAACCTCCCTAGCCAGCATGTGACGGTGTGTCGAGCCGGCGCGCACAGATTGACGGCCGGGCTTGCCAGGACGGTGACGGGGGAGAGGGAACAGATAATCGCTAACCCAAATGGGTTCTTTTGCGACCCAAGGTCACGCATTGCGTTGAGTAGGAGCATTGGCAATTTGCTTTTATTATTAAAGTAACGTTTGTTTAATAAAACCAAATTGCCAATGCTTAAAAGAAGCCTAGAATTAAAGCTATAACAAATATTTAATGCATTCCACTATATACCTTACAAAACGGCACGTTACAACGTTACATCATCCATGGAATATACGACATGTACATCCAATACATTATATAAATTATCTGTCAAAAATAAATTAATATCGATACCTCTGCACCTCTCTGCACATCACTACCGAGACCAAAAAAGTGGACAGTGGTGGTCCTTATAACTATATACCTGTCCTTTTTTTTCACACGGAATGTGTCATATGTATAAAGAGTATGACTAGACTGAGAAATTTCACCCTCCCTCTATGCTTTAGTTATTACTCTGAGGATGCACTACAGCGCGTTCATTATAACTTGTCCCTTGACGCGATTGGTAGGACTGAATTTTGTAGTCATAGTTTCAATTGCTTTAGTTATTACTCTGAGGTTTCAATACTAATAGAACTCAAAATGCCGACTGACAGAACAGTAGTACCAATTACTGATATCGGTGAAGGTAAAACATCGTGAGGAAACCTGGACTTATAGCTTTAAAAGTCTGAAATCGCCAACCCGTCTTGAGCAAGCGTGGTGATCAATGCTCGTGCCTTCTCTGTATGAGAAGAGGCCTTTGGTCTCCAGTGGGACAATAATAGGCTGGTATTATTAATATTATTATTTAGGGTCTTTTACATTTCTCGATACCCTGTGGTCCCGGACCTTTGGAAGGCGTAGGAGGGGCCGAAGCCAAGTCGCGCGTGGCCCGTTAGACGTTTTTAATGAAATGAGGCCCCAACCGACTATTATCCCTGTATGTATGTACTATGCAAGTGCACCCAAGGACAACCCCAGGTTGATACGGGACTATTGCACGATAAGGAAACAAAGATTACTGGTGACCTGGAACTATGGAAGGACTATGGCCCCTGCCTGATCAATGTTTTATAAGTACACGGATAAAATGCCTGGGGGGGAGAGCCCCCGAAAACTATCGCTAACACATACTTAACGACGTAGCGACAAGGGGGCAACATATCCTGAGGTGCTTGAGGAGTGGAGAGGTATTCCACGGCTTTCAGAACAAACCCAGAGCCTAGAAGATGGTCAAGATCCCTACGAGCACTTACTGGAATACTTCGTTCCTCCGAGCACGTTTGCTCTTGCGAATCTCCACTCAAGCCAAGAATGAGGCAAAAACTATTAAGGCAAGAATGAGGTGGAAGCTGTGTTCCTCATCAGTGTTCACTCCAGCCGGTCAATAAAGGCAAGCCAGAGATGAGGAACAAGATTTCTCCCAGGAGATAGGGTTCGTGGGGTCGCAACTGCCCAACAGCTCGACACATGCTGCCCTGCTGGCTTCTGTATCTTTCTTGGTCTGGCTCCTCATTTTAGACCCGCTCCGGCAAAGTAAACTGTACCGGCACAGACCTAGACTTTGAAGCGCGCCCCACCATGACCTCAACGCAACGGAGAGATACGACGGTGGGGATAATTTATTATATTATTATTATTTTAGTTTTACATCAGACTAGCAACCCGCCCCTGCTTCGTTCAGGTGCAATATGCTGATGTGGCAACATGTCAAAACATCGAGATACCTGTACTCTGTGCTATAACGGGTGTGAAAAGAAAGACGCTAAACGAAGCCGACAGTCAATTGTACTCCCCACACTTGTGAACATTTTTTTGTTCTAGACCGTACCTACCTGGGAACCTTCTGGTTACGGAGATATTGAAGGCCAAAGGTCAAAAACCAAGTTTTCAATGTTCTAACTTATACTTCGTGGCGTTACCCAATAGCATAATGTTATGCGTACGTTACATTGCCTGCTGCGTAAACAGCTATGTTTCACACCAAAAGTCGTTTTCCAGTAATAATTTTTGCTTAATGTTACTTAGTTTGATGTACAGAATGTATACGTAGATGACGGCTATGTGATGGGTCATTTTACACCTAAGTTAGATATTAATGTATTATAGGTAACCTACCTAGGAACACATAAAACTCCCTCATAAATATATTGATATTCTATAAAATGAGGGTGAAATCCATTGTGGCCACAGTTACAACAGACAGACACGAAAAGCGACTTTGTTTTTTTATATTGTATATTTATTGTAAAATCTCCAAATAAAAATACTCCATGGAAATAAAAAAGTCTTTCAATACAAGATCCCAAAGTTTCAGTAAAATCGGCCGAACGACTTGTCTACTATGCGAAATGTGTGTATTACACCTCTACCTACCCCTTCAGAGTATATATGAATTGGAACAAAGAGTTAATATGAATTAGAACATGTTGTGAATGATGTGATGGCTTTTTGTTTATTCTTTAGCAGCAACTATAACATAAAAATCATATTCCTGACTTCAACATAAAAATGGCTATATCTCTAAAACTGGCCATTATTTTTTTTTGCGCCCATATAGACTTTTACTCAGCACATTACAGGCTATATTGTACCAAAATTTCAGCCAAATTGGCCGAACGGCTTTTTCCAAACATTTTGTGCGGGGTCCTTTACTGTGTCACACTATGAAGTTAGCAACAAGAAAGGCATGTCGCGCCTCAGATTTCATCACATGGTTGACCCGTGCTAGCATTTAAGACATGATAAAATTTATCATGTCTTGTCACAAAAGTCTTGGGTACGCCCTGTGTTAGCCCCGCAGGGAAGAAACAAGTTTGGATACCCACGCTTGCTTACAGAGTGTGGAGATTTTCGACTTGTCAGGTGTTCTCATGGTATTTTTCAAATATAAAACCCGTATAACCCGTATAACAGTTAATAAGAAAATATTACGCTTGTTAAATTTAAATTTTCTTGTTTAAAAATGTTCTTTATTACAATTCTTAGCAGTAGACGGTGCCAAGAATTGAGTAATATAGAAAATGCATTTAGCTCGTTTTCATTAAAATGGTGAGATCGTGCTAAGTTTTATTACAATAGTTTTTACTTCACTGGGGAATAAATGCATTACTTACATATTATTTAAAGCAATTAAACATTTTCATGTTATTACTGTTTTAAAAGAAAAACCTCAAATTATTTTAATGGAACTTTGTTAACAATGCAGCAATGTGATAAAAAGGGCTTTCTGTCTCTCTCTTGTAATGGCGCTGTACCATGCAATTTTTATTTATTTATTTATTCAAAATCTGTAAGAAACAGTAACTTACATAAAGTCTGCCAAACTGCATAACAGTTTGTTGGCAGTTGTTCCTACCTAGTGTTTTTAATGTTGGATTGTCTTGTCATTTCTCGTTTAATAAAAGACTATTAAACTAATTGCGTATATTTCTTTACAAACAATAGGTTATGGGCCCAGCCCGCTTCCTTCACTTTTGTAGCATTTTGCTAGGGACTTTGTTCTGTATAAATAAAAATATTAAGAGGGTGCATTCTAAAAGTTGGCAACGTCGTAAATAGCTGTCAAATATTTCGCTGTTTTGATTAATTTGATAATATTTCTGTATGGAAATAAAAAATGTGGCTAAGTAACTATCTAGAATATTAATAATGAATTGCAATAATTAATATCGTAACACCGAATATTTAGTTTTAGATGTAAAAAAAGTATTTGGAAACTTTCCAAATGAATTTTTTACACCTAAAACGGTCACAACATCAAAATCAATGTTATAATTGCATTTCATAATCAATATTCTAGTTCGCTAGTTAGCCACATTTTTTATTTCCATACAGAAATATTATCAAATTAATTAAAACAGCGAAATATTTGACATCTATTTGCGACGTTGCCAACTTTCAGAATAAACCCTCTTAATGTTTGTAAAGTTAGTTTTTTAGATGATCGAGGTGACGTCATGATGTGTTAAAATTGTTTGTGTTGCTTCTTTTTTTTTGTGTACCAACCTACTGTGCAAATTCTTCTACACAAATGTATATTTGTTATGAAATAAATAACTTGAACTTAACTTGAACTTCCACTGCAATAAAATCACCTATTTTAAGACTATTTCTTCCTATTTTAAATTACAAACAATTTTAACTACGTGCTAGAGTCCGCACCATCGCTGATCTTCTAGTCTTCTATAGTAATATTGCCAAACAGCGAAATATTTGACATCTATTTGCGACGTTGCCCACTTTCAATGCACGCTCTTAGGGTGACGATAACCGACACTTATACTGAAAATTACGCCTAAACGAGTAGTATTAATGATTTGGAAAAAATATAAATGTTGAATAAGAGCATTTTCTTAATATACGAATATTTTAGATTATGTTTATATTACATAGTGAAATTAATTTGTAAAGTTATGTCTAACGCGGATAAAAAACTGAGAATTACGCAAAAGCTATCAAGCGTATTTTTCGGAAACCTTCACCTTTTTAAGGATAATTAAAATATTAATCTCTTAGTATACGTGTTTTATTAAAATACCTTCTGTTTTATGTATAATAAATTTATAATGCGTTAAATTGGTGACAGCGCTCCTTGATGCGCGAGTTCTATTACTGGCTGGATGTACGACGCGTTGCGTGAGCTCAGTACAGAACACGCAAGCTAACCACTCAAGGTCACTGACATGTATCTGTCTCTAAAGGTCGGGTCACACCTGCCGAACGTTCCGCGGCGGAACGCTCCGTCGCGTCATATTACTATGGACGTAACGTTCGGCTGATGTGTCATAGAGTCATAGGTAACTTGAAAAACATTAGGAACGTATTCAACCGAACGTTCCGCCGCGGAACGTTCCGTCGCGTCATGTTTGCTTGCATTTATATGGACGTAACGTTCGGCTGATGTGTCATAGGTAACTTGAAAAACATTAGGAGCGTATTCAACCGAACCTTTCGCCGCGGAACGTTCGGTAGATGTGGCGCGACCCTTAAGTAAAAGCAACCACAGTTGACATCTTTTAACATCAAAGTTGACCCTAAGGCTTCCTGTACATGACGCCGGAGCTTAATGGTGGTTGTATTGTATACCCATTCCATTTTGAGAACACAAAACCCTTATATTATTAAGCCGTCCAAACCATACAATTACTATCGAAAACTCTTCAAAGTTGTCCTAGGAATTATTTATCAAAGACTCACGTTCAATTGTTTCAAGCTACAAATTACAGAGTATGCTAGACTTTCAGTTAAAAGGCAAATGTCAACACGTTTAGGTTAAAAATTATAGGGATCGAGGGCTTTGACAGATAAGTGACGTGTCATTATAGTACGGATTTACTCGTATAGAATGTCACAGCTTATAGACAGGGAGCTAGTGAAGTAAGAGGGTCGCCTGTTTTTCTTTAAGAATGGTGGCTAGTATTATTTAAGCTACCCTTTTTAACAGTATTAATAGGCTATATAGTGGTGTGACCATCAGTCTGCTAAGTCTTAGGTCTCGAGTTCAAACCTAAGCGGAGTACCTCAGACTTTTCGGATTCATGTGCGTATTGTATTATTATCACATGTTTAAAAAATGGTGAAAGAAAATTTTCGTAGTAGGTCAATTGATAAGCAATTTATTATCCTGACATGTGTCACTTCTCCATGTCATGTGTCTTTCAAGTTTCTCCATGCACCAGTAAAACTTAAAATTCATGCTTGAAAACAGCAGATTTAGTCCTCCAATAGCAATAATGGACATAACTAACATACTTTTTTCGGCAAAACATTAAACCAAAAACCCTATACGCATCGAAAAAAGCAGCTACAACCAGAGTTCTTTTTTCAAAAATCACGAATTTATTCAGCGGTTACGTTTTTATTCACAGATCAGTGTCCGAGGCTTGTGGCCTGTCTGCTCAATTTGCATAATAAATTGTTGGACTCATCGATACTAGTACAGTCAGCGCGTAAATCTACACAGGCTTGAGCAAAATGTTTTTCGTTGGGCAGATGTTACTCTGTATTTTTAGTCACTGTAAATCTTTATATAATATATTATTATTATCCATGATAAAATGGCTCGGATTAGGTCATATATGACGGAAAAGAGTATGTGTGTCTTCGTTATTATCAGGCATATTTTAACAACTGTGGGCGTATGTGGTGGGCGTATTTAAGAAAAACCGTTTACAGTTCAGCTCAAATTAAAATTTACTATCAAATTAATTACACTAGCAATAAAGCACACACTGTAGGTACACGACACAACTATTCAGAATGCGCGACAGTTTCTAAACGTGTTCACTTCTTGACCGCCACCGATGAACTCTGCTTAGCTCCGGCCGATCTGAGCGTTATGTTGTAGTGTCGACAGGCTGGCGTCCCGATTACTCAACTCAGTAATATAACAAAAAACAAAAATTAAACGGCGTGTCCCTAATGACGTTCCCATTCTGCATACAAAAATTCAAATGAATATATTCAATAGTTTAGTCAATATAGCTCGGCAAAATCCATAGTCGGCTCGGGTTATTTATTCCGTTTATCCACCCCAAAAATCCACCCTAAGATGGATATTCTGAAACGTATGCCCGAGAATTCACCCTAGGCCTAGTTGGATAAACGGAATTTATAGGCAAAAAATCATTTTTTCATTTCGAATCTAGGATTTATTTGACAGTTCCAAAATACTCTTAAGCATTAGTAGAGTCAGTATACACAACAATAAGTAGTAGATACAATAATAAATGAAAAATTGTTGTATTGTAGTCTCCACATTGTATAGTATTTTGCTAGCTATTACCTGTAATAACTAGTGGCGTGCCCCTGGTTAGCACAGAGCACAGACTAATGTCATGACAAGTCAAAACATTGAAATTTCTCTGTTATAAGGTCTAAGTTATGTATTATACACAAACTTCCCGGAATAATTTCTTTAAATAATTATGACCACGTCAAAATCATTGTGTAGTTTAGAAGCGGCCAAACAGACGGACACGCAAAGTGACTTTACAATAACAAAATAGTAACGAAGTCAAAACTGTACATTGAATATTTTTGAAAAAAAAAGTATGCTGAGGTGTGGGAACGACTCTGATGCCGAAAATATAGTTTTTAGAATTTTTGTCCATTTGTCTGGATGTATCATGTTCCGGATTGGCGCAAACACCGCTGAGCGGATTTGGCACACGAATAGTACTTTTTTTGTTTTTCGTTTAGCTTAGTTTTTTTTTGTTTACCTGGATTAATACATATGGTACTTTTAATCCCGGTAGTCCGTTCCCGTGGGATATCTTCCGACATCCGAGCGGGCGAAGCCGCGGGCAAAAGCTAGTTTATAATAAGTATATACAGAGTGGCAAGGAAATCGATGCGAATACTGTTACCATGGATTCAGTACATGATTCTGAAACACCCCGCGTTGAAATTTTTCGTCGGTTATTAAAAAAAAAACATCTGCTGCTCCATAAATTTTGACCACGTAGGTGCACTTCTCTATGAAATAGCAGATTTTTTTTTAAATAACCTACGATAAATTTCAACGCAGGGGCTTTCAGAATCATGTACTGAATCCATGGTATCAATTTTCGTGTCGATGTCCCTGCCACCCTATCTATATACGCAGAAGATACAGTTTTCATTGAAGTTAGTTTGTTCAGTTTATATTTTTTGTATGTTGTACTGTACCTACATCAATTCAAGAAACACACATTGTTATTTCTGTATGTGACAGTACCTGCATGAATATATTATTGCGTGTAACCTCGATAACCAGCAACCTCGCTAAACAATGCGGTGCTATTGTGCCTAAGCACCCTAGGCGAGGAGCTAGTGTTATATATACATATATGATGAAAATACTGTTGTGAGTAAACCGAACCAAAACTTAAATACCACAACTGGGCCCGCATGGTAGATTATGCCTACTCCCTCTCAGCCACAGGAAGACTGTGTCCCAGCAGTGGGAACGTTATAGACTGAAATAATAATGTGGTCGCGTCTCCTTAGAAAACTGTACACAGGTGAGACCCCAAAAAATTGCTCACAGTAAATCTTTAAGTCTATTAAAAACCCATAAAATATGAGTTTTAATATCAGAATTTAGTAATCCTCAATTTAAGAGCCAATTAAAATTTATATCCATTTAAAAACGTATAAATTCGACTGATAGATGTAAAATCTGTTATAAATAGCATTGGGAATAAAAAACGGACTCCCCTCGCTATATTTTATGCAGCATCTGTTTTGGAGCATGGTAGGGTGCACGGCCAAGTTTGGGATCTAGTGGACTGTTGGCTAGTGCCGATAAAGTACTTTCGAACTGCGTGCTGGTATGAAAACAAAGCTCAAAACAGAACTTCTTTTAAAATTGAATATTCAAGTAGGCAGCTACTCATTAAGCCTGTTTTAAATAATTCATTTGTTACTCTTGAGAATGGTTGATTACTTATATTAATTTATAGCGAGATGTAAAAACATTATAAAATATGATACATAATTTCTAGATGTGCTTGTGCGTTTTTCTTGAAAAATTACCATCATAAAACTTAGATTTTATTATTTATTTTCCAAACTCAAAAAAAAAAAAAATACAGACACTTGGCCCGTTTCTAAATCTTTTCAAAAAGATAATAACTCATTACAAAATTAGATTAACGTCATACAAATGAGATTAATCCATAAACAAATTGTAAATATTAAATTTTGTTGGTCATAAATCTGCGATGGGGTGACATAATAACTTATAATAATATGTAATGCGTACCTGTGACACACAGGGGCGTGGAACGGAGAACCTAAGTAAAAAATAAAGGTTAAAACGTATAAACCACCCAGCGCACTTAGGGCTGATTTCACCAATGAAACTGAACGCAATCAGCATTTCTAAAACGCGTTCAAGAGCTATCAGTGTCAATATTTTTATGGAATATTGTACACTGACAACTTTGAACGCGTTTAGATGCGCTGATCGCGTTCAATTTCATTGGTGAAATCCGCACTTAATGTAATAACGCTTTTAGGATGCTGTTGGGGCTGCCATGGCGCTGCTTCGCTCCTGGTATGTTTGCTGAAGCGCGTACGGATGGCTTCATGCGCAAAAAAGCAAACTCCTTGCTGCACCGTCTGCGAAACAGCAACAAGACCATCCTAAATGCTATTGCTGCAAGTTTTGACTGTCCATTCCAAAAACTGTGGATAAGGACTGCCATAGGCATCAGTTAGGTATAGATACTAATAATACTAACATATCTTGACTCTACTGTTTTTGTAAATTAACATGTCTTATATAAGAGACGGGTGATCTGTAACTCAGGATCTTCCTACCTCAGACACCTTTCTCTATTTAAGATGGTGCATTTTATTAACCAGTGCCTGTAATAATATGATGTTGAGATAAATAAAGATTTATGATTATTATAATTATAATTTTAGGTACAATTCCGTTATTAACACACTAACATTTTTCTCCACTCTTATCAAGGGGTAAGGTATTACCCAGTAAATGGGTTGTGGAGGTCAGATAGGCAGGCTCTTCATGTAAAATACTGGTATTCAGCTGCATCTGGTTAGACTTGAACCCGACTCCAACAGAGTTGGGAAAAGGCTAGGCAGTTGATGCGGTATGGCCCACGATACATATAAATAAAATCTTCCGTAACGTTTTTACAGCAACAGTACCAAACTCATTTTAATCATAATTGGCAGTAATTTTAAACCGGTAAACGAATTACTCGTCACGGAGGCGGTTGCGAGCACAACTAGTATTTAAAACTCCAAAAAGTACACTTAAAAACTCGTTAAGCTCGTCAAACTGTCCGTCAGTATGTCACACATGTAACGGTGCCGTTAATAAGGAGTTTGCCCATAAATCATGGCACGGGCATAATTAAATGTTAAATCACTTTTATTCACACGGTAAATCAGTGCGACACTTTTATTTAATACGGCACTGTCTATATTCATGCCCGTTTTTTATATTAAAATGCAGGAATTTTAAGTTTTAAACAGGAGAAATAAATAAAAATTTTGGTAATCACTTGCCATAATAGGAAAAATACGCTAGGCTGGGAGAAAGACTAGGTAGATTAATTGATAGTTTTTTTATTGATTAACTAATGATATTTAAATACTTCATTACAATAACTTTTTATTCAGTATATTGAAGTAAAAAAGTATTGTAAAGAAGTATCGGACATAACGGAGTATCGGAAGTATCCGTACTTCGGTAGTAACGGGACAGTATTAAGTACTGGCAAATACTATCAGTATAGTATTTGCCTGTATACTACTGTCCCGTTGGTCTCGTGGTCGCGACGGCTGAGCGTGGGGTCCAGTGTTCGATTCGTGTCAGACAAAGTGTTATTGGGTTTTTCCATTAGCACTTTCTTAGTAACAGCCCGGAGTTTTGAAATTGGCGGTGATACCCCTGTGTCTTGTGCCTGATCTCTCTCCGGTCGTGTCGGATTGCCGTCCGATCGGACTATGAGAGTGAGGGAAGAGTGACTGCACCTGTGTCTGCGCACACACCTTGTGCACCATCATATCTCCCGCGCCGAAGGCTGGTCTCTTTTACGCATGTTGCTGGCCATTTGTAATGTGACGGCTCTCATGAAAATGATGACAGTGGCAAAGATTTAAATCGTTAGATTCACCTACCGCATTAAAAGATACAGTGTGTTTTCAATACAGAGTTCAAAATGGCGACTGACAGAACAGTACGGTGAGGGCAAATCAAGCGATTTAAATCTTTTTGCAGCAGGCTATGACTGTACGGTGTCAAAAATGCTCTCTAGAAAAACACAGCAACTTACTTTTATAAATAACGTTTCAGTGACGTCATTCGCCGGTAAATTGCGGCCGCTATATGGCGGCCACCGCTCGTCTAGGAAACCGTAGCTTAATTGAATCTACATAATATTTTATTCTTGTCATTATGGTAAAATAAAAATGGATATCAATTTTCTTAGGAGTTGAAAATCGAGCCCACAAACTGACCACTACGACAAAATTTAATATTATCTTAAAACCCTACAGTTTCAAACAAACCACAATAACAATATCAATCCACAAACGTTCGTTTGTCTAAATATCCGTCTAACTTCATTAAGTTACGGATACTCCGGGATATTCTAAGTTCCTGGGAATGTTCCGAGAATTCCGAGATCTGTGCCGCCGTTGTTATTGGTAATCAGAGATTCAGTTAGGTCAATAATTTGTTACTTCGTTATGATTGAAAATCAGCCGGCCAGTTAGGAAGTTTGAACTATCGTGGTTAAGCAAGGTTTACATGTAGAATAACGAAAATTAGTGATTGTGTAATATTGTTTTATGAATAAGGTAAAAAAGATGTGTCGTAAAGAATAGGTAAAATAAAATGAATGTCCATATACAACCACGGATCTTTGGATCTAAATCGGCTGTAATGTTAAGCTCAGGCAGATATTAAGTTCTTGGTGGAACTAGTCGCGGGCTCGAACTCAATGGTGGGCATTGCCAAAAACCACGCTGTCTCACCTGGCATCGTGTCCGACAGAGATAGTATCAGTGATGAGCAGTTAGAAGCTGGTCTACATGGACAACGTATAGTTCGCACGCACAGAAACACCGTACCGACCAATTTTAGTAAAACGAGCGCGTCAAAAATTACGAAAAGGCCTTTGGAAAAAAGGTTTTTCTGAAAAAACCACTGCATAAATCAATTACAAATAAAATTTATTGAAATTTTAATTTATTTTTCTTTCTTTTTTTAATTTTTCTGTGTCGGTACGGATTTTGTTTTCGAGATTTCACACTTCTTGTATTACTTATTTACGCCCAAAGTTGCGTTAAAATTAGCAAGAAAAACGAATCTTTGTTGGCTTATAACTTTTTAATGGCTTTTTATTTTACTATTCTGCTTCCGTACAGACAAAATTAATAATGAGACCTAACGATATCATGTTAAACTTTGAATGTACGATGTCAAACAGAGGAGTAAAACCCCTCCGAAGTTTGTATGGAAAAAATATCAAATTGTTTCACCTTTTTTTTTTTTTTTTTTGGGTGGGAAATCATCAAATGACTTCTCCCGCTCTGGGCGGAGCGGAAGGGCGTGTCAGACTTTTACTGACTAAAACCCACCCGTGTTCCTTCCCTTGCCTAGACCAGGGCCACGGTTTCCCCTAAGGACTTATCCGCAACCCCAGTGGTAGGCATCGGCCCAAACGGACCCCTTCAGCTTCGCTGACGACTCTTTGAGGCGCGCGTGGAACACTACGCGCCGTCGACCAGGGCTTGGTCCTGATCGGACGGAGAGCTACCCATCACTCTCCGTCCGCAAGCCCGCGCCTACGGTGGCCGGAAATCCGCGATGGATTCCCGACGCCCGGGGCGTCTACTACCGCGGCGGCTAGGGGCTCGAGGGAGCGACCTTAGTCTCTGCCTCTCGCGCCCCGCCTCCTCCTTCACGAGCATTACTGCTTCGCAGAAGGAGGTGACAGCCTGCCATGCCCTCTCGCTCCGCACCATGGCCTGGACCAGGGCCGGACGTGAGAGGTCACTGCCGCCGATCGCCTGCACGAGGACACGGCGGTGCTCCACCCAAGCCGGGCAGACCTCCACCGTATGCTCCACCGTGTCCTCCGGGCGATCCACGCAGTGGTGACACCCGGGCGTTTCCTCCTGCCTGATCTGAAACAGGAACCTCCCGAAACTACCGTGTCCGGTGAGGACCTGCGTCAGGCGGTAGGTGAGGGCGCCGTGGCGCCTCTCTAGCCACTCCTCAAAGAGGGGACTTATCGCCGCAATTGTGGCGTGCCCAGATCTAGGTTGCGACAATCGCACTCTCCAAGCGGCCATGAGATCCTGCCGGAGCTCTGTCCGCTGTGCCGTGACTTGTCGCGGCAGCGGAGTTACACCCCGGCGCTTCATCTCCTCGCGCCACTCCCAGATGTGGGCGAAAATTGTTTCACCTTAAGGAACTTAATATCTGCCTGCCCTAGCCTTTTCCGAACTTTGTCCAGTGTAACCGGATGCAGCTAAATATCAGTATTTTACATGGAGCGACTGACTATCTGACCTCCACAACCCAGTAACTGGGTATTACGATACCCCTGGGTAAGACTGGTTGTCACAGACTTTCGGGCTTTAGACGACCCGTAACGACTGTCAAAGATCCACGAATGACAGCCGGGATCAAAGGATCGTGCTGTGCTGCTGGGGAGTTTGTTGCGCCACTTCTTCTTCCAAAGTGGTGAAGGGCGGGCGTTTTGGGGGACTGTCTTATGCAATTTTGACGTTCCAAAAGAGCTGATTCGCAGCCTAATTTGTATAAATGACTTTTAATTTGATTTGTTCGCTTGCATATTATTATGTTAATACTTTCTTATTTTTTATTTCCTACAATGAACAACATTGTCAAACATTTATTTATTGGTTGAATGCGAGGCTTTTAGCTATATTTTCTATGAGTGTTGTCTTTTATTCTTTAAATGTGCGTTTTTTTGTGCAAAATAAACAATTTTTCTTTTTTTCTTCCTTCTATAATTGCTTTGTATATGTGGCTATGATATTTGACTTGTATAAGTAATACATTGTTCGTTGCTAACATTGCCCGACGATGTCGGCATGTAAGCCTGTTTACCAATTATCGTGACCCAATATTGAAAGTTAGAGGTCTGGTACGTCAAACAAAGAGTAATTGCTACAATAGGGTTAATAAACAAAAAATGTGGCGGCTACTAGAAAGTGTAGGACTGTTGGGCAATGGCATTGAGTCATTGTGTTACTGAAATAATACTTTTAATAGAAAAAGAAAAGAAAGAAAGAAAATACGCTTATTTGCGGTAAACATGACGAAAAAACAAAACAACCGGTTGCACTCCGAGAGTGACGGCAGAAGTGAAAATTTGAACATTAACGTTGTGCATTTTTGGGAAATATTTCGCACGAATGGCTTTATTTATCAGTATAAACGTACTATAATTTATGTGGTTAAATACAATATTCATTAGTAGTAGTAGTAGTATATTTATTTATTTTCAAAATATAGTCTAACAAAAATAAACAATTTATTTAAACACATTTAATTTCATGAAGTATGTTTTGACTGCTTTTTTTTACCCACCAATATGGGTAAAATTTCTTACCTCGCAATCTTTACGTAATGTCAAAGACTATTTATTTTGATATTTACTTTGTCGGTTGCTAGGCAACAGATCTTACGGTCACGTCCTGACGCGAGTTTAACATTTTTTACCCATCCCAAAAAAAGTGCAGAACGCCGCTAAAGAAATATTCACTTAAAAAAAAAAGAACAAGGTGGGGGAAAATGTGCGGCACATCCATCAGCAAACCCTCTTGAGCAAGCGTAGTGAGCAATGCTTTCTCTTTATGACTCCTTTGCCTTGCCTGATTGTTGTCATGGTCAATAGGCTTGTTATTACGTGGGACTCTGTCTTAAGAGGGTTTACGTCGTTCGGCATTTCATACAAACTTGCAAGTCCTTATTTTTCGAAATGACTGAACCGATTTTAATAAAACTTCATACGCGTATGCAGGATACCAAGCTCTAAAAACTTAGTTAAGAACATTTTCGAAAAATAGTGTTATAGTCAAAGGACATCATTCATTTCGTACCCAAAAATGAAAGTGCCGGCCAGAAAAAAAAAATGCTGTTTTCATATGGAAAATAACATGCTGAACATTTTTTACTATTACAACGAAAGTCTACAATTAACCCCCTGGCTGCTATTTGAGTTTGAAAGTACCAAAAATTATATTTTTGCCTACAATATTTTAGACAATCGATAAAGACGCAAACATTTATTGCCCATGCCGCAACCATTGCATTTTAACCGCCTCTGTGGTCTAGCGGTTAAGCCACCTGTCTCAGACCCAGAGGTCTCGGGTTCGATTCCCAGTGGGAGCAAAATTTTCTGCTCGGTTTGGTTGGTGTTAGGGCTTGTTCTAAGTCCGCCTGGCTAGCTACCACCATCTTATCTAAGTCTGTTGCCATAACAACAATGTTAACAGCATTGTTGTGTTTCGGCAGTTATAAGATAGCCAGTTCCTCTGTGGTTGAGGATTCCGGGTGAAGCTCGCTTCCACCTTCGGCCTGATCATCACTTACCGTCAGGTGAGATGCAGGCAAAGAACTTCCCCGGTGAGGGAAAAAAAAATGCCCTGCAAGAATTATAGGCCCGTCTCACTTCTGACCCATACCTACAAGCTGTTTTCAAGAGTCATCACGAACCGTCTCGCGCGCATTTTTGACGATTTCCAGCCCCCCGAATAAGCCGGATTCCGTAAAGGCTTTAGCGCCGTAGACCACATACATACGCTGCGGCAGGTTCTACAGAAGACCGAAGAGTATTATAACCTGCCTCTTTGCTTAGAGTTTGTGAACTACGAGAAAGAATTCGATCGAAAGTCGGGCTGTACTTCTACGGTGACAGATTCCCAATCGGTAAATCGAGGTGCTGCAGTGTCTATACGAAAACACTACGGTCCGACTCCAGGACCAACCCTTGAAACCAATCCTTCTGCAGCGAGGTGAGGTGAGACAGAGAGACGTTATCGCTCCGAAACTGTTAACCGCTACATTGGAGGATGTCTTCAAGGTTCTGGACTGGATAGGGGTAGGCATCAACTTCAATGACAACTAGATATATATGTCACTTAGCTTCGGTTTGCCAACGATATAGTAGTCATGGCTGAGATGGTTTCAGCGAACTATATCGGAGGACCTCAGTACAATGCTCGATGACCTCAGTAGAGCCTCCGAAAGTGTGGGTCTTAAAATGAACATGGACAAGACAAGACAAAGGTCATGTCAAATGCCCATGTAACACACAACCTCATGAAGATCAGATACTCTACACTCGAAGTTGTGGACGACTACGTTTACCTAGGACAAACTGTCCAGTTAGGTTGGTCCAATTTCGAGAAAAAAGTCAATTGTCCAATCGAATCTGACTCGGCTGGGCAGTGTTCGGGAACTTTTACAATTTCTTCTCGTCTCGTCGTGACCAGTGCGTGTTGCCAGTGATGACCTATGGAGCTGAAACGTTCACAATGGGCCTCATTAGAAGGCTGAAAGTCACCCAAAAGGCAATGAGGAGGGCTATGCTTGAAGTTTCCCTGACGACGTAATCGAATCAGAAATGAAGAGATCGGCAGGAGAAAGGAGAACCAAAGTAACTGACATAACCCAAAGAATTACCAAACTTAAATTATATGGCAGTAGGCAAGGCATTGCTCGCAGAACAGATGGCCGATGGGGCTGAAAGGTTCTGGGAGTGGCAACCGTGTGCCGGAAGACGAAGCGTTGGAAGGTCACGTGGTGGAGGTTCCTGCAGTCTTCACCAAGCCTATGACTTGGTGAAGACCGCAAGAATCCGTTGGATGCGAGAATCACAGAACCGGTCGAAGTGGGATGTGGGATGTTTGGGAAGGGTCTATGTGCAGCAGTGGAAGTCTTCGGGCTGAAATAATGATGATGAAGACGTTAGTTAGGTTGTTTCTCGTTTTAAACATTAATGTAATGCACGAAACATTTTAAATCAAAATACGATTTTTAGTATTTTCAAACTTAAATAGCAGCGGAAGGGTTAATTGTATACTCTCATTGTAATAGTAAAAAATGATGAGGGTGTTATTTCCTATAAGAAAATCGTATTTTTTTTTCTGGCCGGCACTTTTCTTTTTGGGTACAAAATGTTCGAACCGTGAATGATGTCCTTAGACCGATTTTAAAGGAGAAAACCAAATTCCATAGAAACTTGGGCCCAGCGTTACAGGGCTGGAATTTGGCCATAAATTAGAGCATTTAGGAAGGATTCACGACGCCAATTTTCACGTCTCCCAGCAATGGCCAAATTGGTAAAATCAGACAATGTTTACATTTTAGGTTATTTTTATTATTTGAGGTATTCAAATAAAAAATGATATTTTTGAGGCTTTGTTTGTTTCCTACGTTAATTGGGCAACCACATGCGCTGTGCTGCAGCACCTGCAGCCTATCACGATGCGGTTAAAACCTCCTGGTAGGTACCCACATAAAAAGCGCTTAGCGGGTGATTTATCTGTATGATCTTACTGAAAACCTCAGCTGAAAACTATGTTTATTAGACAAGGCCCACTTAGAACACTACTGGCTTGCATTTGCTAATATTGTATGTATCTACTAGGGGATTTGATGCAATCACGGATTACAGTAATCTGAGATTGCAATAATATATTAAAGTAAATCACACCTATTTGTGATGAATCGTTTTATTAATCACCTTCTTCATTAGGACTATCATTATATAATACAGTATCCAGAAATTGTGCAGGAGGCAATTGAGTACCTACCCTGGTGCCGTGCCAACTAAGCCCAACTAAAATACCATAATTATGCTCATGGCAAAAGAACGGTTGGTTGCTGTGCCCGCCCACACACAGCAACCATCCGTTCTTTTGCCAACAATACAGGTGCAATTATATTGGACTATAGCATCCCTCCCACTTAGAGAGCTGTCGAAGTGTCGACTAACATATAAACGAAACATATCCTATTAGTAATAGGATATATTAGGCTGGATTTTATTCTTCCTCTCAACATCCAGGTAGAGTCCGATGTTGACAGCCCTTGCAGCCACCGTTCACCTCTACACAGTTCTATTCATCGGTGTCTGTTCAGTCTGTTCTAGTCCAATTCTATCAAGAGATACAGCATTGGTATGATTTCAGCAAGCTTGGCAGATAGTCATTTTCATTTAAGTACCTGAAGCAAACAATCATGTGTCATTAGGTCTAGCACTAGCATTTAGCAATAAACATCTGATTGGCACATTTGGGTACTTAAACATAAGCGGCCTTATTACATTCCCACTGCAGGGACACAGGCCTCCTCTCTGAGAGAGGGAAAAATCGGTAATTTAACAATGCAGGTTCAGTCCAGATTGTAGATGTCACATGTCTAGATTGAATATGAATTTGTTGCATGCGCTGGTATCATTTTATAAAATACAACTATCAACAGACAATTGAACATAAGCGATAACACTATTTAGTTTGATTACATGAAATAATTTCATAGTAAGTACGAAAATGTTGCGATATAGATATATCGGATACTAACCGTTTGATGCGCGAGCCATTCCTGTACAATTGAAAGAATCATTTCATCTTTCAGTCTTCGCCTTCCCATTGTAATGCAGCGCGGTCCGTTGCTATTCCTCTTGATGTCGTTGTATCCAGTCATCCAGTCAAAAGAGCATTATACAGATCCAGTTTTCCAGCAAAGGTCAGCAGGAGTGGCAGGATACGGTGCCCAATGTTCAAGCGAGGGCAGTCTATGGCAATCAATTTCGGAGGCCAGTATTTGAGTAGAAGTCAGAAATAATAAATCCCGAGAAATACGGAAAATCATTAGCGTGGCGAATGACAACAATAACATGACATGACAGTACGAATACAATCATGACAATTGACAGACGTTGACATTGACATTTGCCGTTTACTAGTGCAATCCGTGGTGCAATTGATTTTATCGATTATTTACTTCTTTGAATGATTTTTTAATGGTGGTTACATTAAAAATCAATTAGATTCCAGTTTTTTTTTTTTTTTTACATTGATTTTAATACCTAAAAACAATTATATCAAAACAATGTAGTACTATTTAAGGCAGTGTATAGAGTGCCACCAGTGGCACTCTATCCCTATCGGATAAAGTGCCACTACATGCACCCTAGTAACACCGCCTCGGCCCGGCCAAAGTGCCGCAAGCATTGGATTGTCATTGTCACTGTCACTAAGTCACGTCACTTGGTATTTTGTTTGATTGTCGAGGTTAGATCGCTGTAAAACACCACATTCCCAAAACATTACATTCTCTTGTGCCTAAACGGACCCTGGCACTTCGCCGTTCGCTACCGCGGCACCGCTCGCTACGCTCGCTCGGCTCGTGCGTTGTGTGGTCACAGTTCTAACCTAACCTAACCTAAATAACAAGTGACAGTGACAATGCAACGCTTATGGCACCCTAGCCGGGCCGAGGCAGTGACACTAGAGTGCCACAAGAAACTCGCGGCACTCTATACACTTCGATTATTTAATTATTTGTAACAGTATCGATTTCTACGAACTCGATAATATTCTTAGGGTACGCTCTATTGATATAATGCCAGCGCTTGTGAAGTTAATGACGTTTAATGAAATAAGTGTTGTAACGGTTTACAAAGGTGATTTAAAACAATAAAATAGAAATCTACTTATTTTCTACACTTGGCCATTGCTAATGAGGCTAAAATTAAAATGGGTTAATTAAGAAAAATAGAAGATTTTTTTGGTACATATCTCATTCGTGTAACGGTTGGGCCCAAAAACGGCTTTCTCCTTTCCATAGAAACAGAGATTTCCAGTTATCTGTTTTTAAATAAGACATTTCAAAAATGTTCTTCACTAAGTTTTTAGACCTTTATATCCTGCATATGCGTATGAAGTTTCATTTAAATCAGTTCAGTCATTTCGAAAAATAAGGGCTTGTAAGTTTGTATGAAATGCCGTACGGCGTAAACCCTCTTAACTGGCGAAATTTCGGTGGACTGTCTGTGGGCATCGCTACTTGCTTAAATCTTCATAAAATACGAACAGATAATGTGTAACCAACCAAAATTAATCAGTTTTGTGAAAATACAACAATTGTTTTATTAATATAAACATTTAAAATAATAATATTCATTTACAATTTTAACCCGCAGGCATGCAAATAATCATCAATGGTTTGTAGGTTCTACATTTATTCATCAATTCATTAAGTATATTTAATTAAAATCATGCTGGTGGAAATTATTGGAAGCACACAACCTCTCTTTGAATAATAAATTACCTACATCACAAAATACACTTAGAGGTAATTAATGTCTAATTATTGTTATAGTATGTTAATTACCTTCTAGCATTATTAGCATATAACGTTCCCACTGCTGGGACACAGGCCGGGAGAGGGAGTGGGCCATAATCCACCACGCGTACCCAGTGCGGGTTTTGTCGATGTCACATATCTTAGTTTTTTTTAAGTGAAAACTTCTTTAGCGGCGTTGTGCATTTTTTTTGGGATGGGTAATAAATGTTAATCTCGCGTCAGGATGTGACCGTAAGATCCGTTGCCTAGCAACTGATAAAGTAAATATCAAAATAAATAGTCTTTGCAATTACGTAAAGATTGCGAGGTAAGAAATTTTACCCATATTGATGGGTAAAAAAAGCAGTCAAAACATACTTCCTGAAAAATGTTTATTTAAAAATGCATAACGTTAATGCCCAAGTTTTCACTTCTGCCGGCACTCCTGGAGTGCAACCCGTTGTTTTTTTTTTACTCTAGGACATGCTGGCCCCGTCTTACGCGTCGTAATGATTAACACTGTAATTTCAAAACATGGTAAAAGCCATTTATGTTTATATGAGTAACCGTGAAGTTTCTTGCCGGCTTTTCTCCATAAGAAACGACCAATTGGAACCGTGATAGCTTCTGATGTTTCATTCAGTTTGCCCATGTAGGTGTATGTTATTGTATTATTAATGATTTTGACATTATTTTGAATGATTTTGACATTATTTTGAATGATTTTGACATTATTTTGAATGATTTTGACATTATTTTGAATGATGTTGACATTAATAGTTGCCAAATTTATCTAACACTAGTGTTTAAAATGTGTATGTAATTACTAACAAATTGGATTTTATAATCTTTAAAATAAATAATTTGATTTTAATTTGAAATAAAATAAATTTTTTAGTTTGGTCATGGGTTCGAACCCAGGCAGTTTAGTTTGCGTAAACTATTTCATCACCACTGCTCTCGAAACGGTGAAGGAAAACATCGTGAGGAAACAAATAACATCAAGTTGGTTACTACCTTGAGAGCAGTGGTGGCCCAGTGGTAACGGCCCCAACTTACCTACAAGTAGGACTTGGGTTCGAACCCAAGCACGCGCTTTACTTTGTGGAAATAATTTCATCACCACTGCTCTCAAACCGTTGAAGAAAAACATCGTGACTCGTGAGGAAACCGGCATGTCCTAGAACCAAAAATTCGAAGACATGTGACATCTACCCGCACTGGGCCCGCATGGTGGATTACGGCCCACTCCCTCTCAACTAAAGGAGGCCTGTGTCCCAGTAGTGGGAACATTATAGGCTCATTAAGCTATGCCTAAGCTAAGTTTAAAAATACTAATAACTTATTTAACTGCAACTGGTATACATCTGTCGGCTACCAATGAAAGGTATTGATAAACTAAACGGTTAACGTTTGGTTTATCAGCAGTTAACGTGGTGTTAATTGGTTAGGTTAAATATAACTATGAAATGAGTTTGTTGGTTTAAATCTTTAACGATAATTGGTTAAGTACCAAGTTTTCGAAGACGGTCGTTAGTTTAATAGTTACTTTTACAAGTTAGTTTAGATTTAGTAAAATACTTTGTATGGTGCAGTTGCCGACAAAGAAAGAATTAACAGCGGGGTAATTGCGTTACACACATTTCGACAATTCGAGAACATTCATTGCGTGATTTTAGATAAATGGATAGATATATAGTTTATTTGGTGCACACAAAAGACAGCACAATATACATAAATACGATTAAATAATAACTAAATACATTAATATAGCTACGAAGTGGAAATATTAAAATAGCAAAAAGAAGAATACAAGACATAAGATACAAGATACACAAGATTTCTCAGTAGCAGCCTGGAGTCTGGATTTGTGCCCGGTTGATGCCAATAGGCTCGCCCCCTATTACATGGGACTTAAACATAACTGGCGAAATGTGGGTGTACCTACTACAGGTACACCTCTGCCCAACCTTTCGGGGAAACAAGGCGTGATGTTATGTTATGTTAAGAATACAAGACATTGTGTTGACTTTATTGGCTAAGACACTTTAAAATGGAGATGAATGTCCTCCTGCACGCGTAGTATGATGCTTTCTATGTCTACGAAGAGTAGACACAGCTCTTTCTATACAAAGTGACATTTTCTTTCTTCGTTTTTGACATCCCACCGTAGAAATCTTTCTTCAATCTGTCTATCTTTGTCTAGGTCATTTTATATGTAGACTATTTCAGAAGAAAGTTTTCTATACCAAATTGTCAAAATCACTCTGACGACTGACAGTTGTCTATGGTAGTGAAATATTCTACTCGACGGTCACAAAGTATACAGGGTTATCTGCAAAATCATGATTTTACAGAAGAGCGTTTTAAATGCAAAACTGTGATAACTAATAGAAGAAGAAAGCTATCTTCTCCTATTTTACATCATTTAGTTAATATTACCAAGGAAATGGTTAAGGCCAATATTCTGTAATGTTATTTGTTCCAAAATACGGTACTTCGACACACTGAAAAAAATAAGCTGTACTTAGTTGTGTTTAACGTGACTTAATATCAGTAAAAATTGACAATCAAACAGTAAAAACATCCTATGACGAAACAAAGAATTTTGAGTCGAATTATATTAAAGAGTGAATTTCGTAAAAAGTGCAGTTGCCTCTTTCTACTTTGCTGCCGTCGTACTGTCTACACGGAACGTCATTTTTGTCTACTCTTCCGTCGACAAAGCGGTGCTCATGCTACGCCTGCTGGGGCGTCCCCTCCCGGTTTCTTTTGTCTTCCCCTACTCTTATAGCTGTCGTGGCCAGATCTTAGAATTGATCATTTCATGAAGTGTTCGAACATTTCATGAAATGGCCAGCAAAAATTGGCCATATCGTTTAAACGTCAACGTTTAATGATATGTCAGTCGACGTTTGGCCATATCATTAATGTAGGGTATCCATGGCGTAAGGTGTACCTAGTAAAAATTGCTTACTGCGACCAAATTGGAAGAAGCGCCCGCCGGCCGCTGTCGGGGCACCGCACGCTTCGCTTGCGGTTTGTCATAGTTCTAACCTAACTTAACCCGTTTTGTCGGGGGCTCGAAGTGCCATAAGCGGCGTGATATTTTTTTTTTTTACTAATTTTAAGTGCTATCTTGCTCAGCACACCGATTGTGGCATCTCGACCAAATGGTTAGGTTAGTGACTTCCAAGTTGGATCCATAATATTGCATTTGAAAATACAAAAAAAGTCCAATGTCCATGTAGACTTTTTTTTCGTGGTCTTTGTTTGATTTGTTGAATGCCGCCGCCATGATACACAACAAAAACAAAGCGACGCCTCTACTGGTGGTAATCTAACTATTTAACGATGATCAATAATTGCTCGCCACATCATGAAGTAGTCGTGCGTTTTACTGTTTATATCGAACGATCTGGCTAGACCACATCATGATCCAGCGGTCGATGTTCTTTTTCATGAAATGGCCGAACACTTTCACGAAATGATCAATTCTAAGATCTGGCCACGACATAGCCACCGACATCTATACACAAAACTTACTACTACCTGTATTAACATATCAAAACATCACGCCTACACCAAAGAGATGTAGGCACGTATAGTACACGAAAATTTCCATTTCTCGAAGTATTTTTTCTTAAACACTTTTTCCTGAACTCGTAGGCTAACAAAGGGGGACTCTATGTGACGGGAATAATAAAAATTGGACATAATTACGAAAGTCCTGAAAGTTTGAACAAAACAAGCTCCTGTTTTTCTATATTGCCGTAGTTTATGTCGCATATTTGTTTTTACCTTAAAACGTATCAGTATCATTGACTATCTTCCTACCTTCTACATGGTACTTCGAGCTATCGGGCGGGACCTCGCGAGTTTTAGTATTCGTTTTTCTTTGGTGAGTTACGTGTATTTAAAATCTTGTGAGTGATCTCGTTCGGAAATCAGCATATCGGATAACAGTGATACGTGTGAACTGTGAGCATAGTTTCGCAACAGCAGAACTTTAGCAAAGTATTTGTAGCAAAACCCTATAGCAGCACAGGGTGGAGTTGCAATACTAGTGAGCACGAGCAACGTTCCTGAGCATCCCGAGCAACGGAACATCAGCGCTTCAAGCACGAAGCAATCAGCATCCGGACTAGCAAGCAGCAAATCGGTATTCATAGCAGCGGCACTCCGTATCTACAGCAGCAGGACGACAGTGTCCAGTTAAAGCAGAGCATCAGCATTCGGAGTGCGACAACAGCAAACCAGCGGCAGTCAAACGCCAGTATTGTTCAAGTAAGATCTTTCCTTTTTTACTTCAAAAACTAACTAGCAACAAAATGGAGGATCTTTACTATCAACAAATTGAACTTAGCGAATTAATCAAGAAAATACCGATAAATATAAAAAAGGATAGCGCCGATAGGAAAACTGATGACTATTTCAAAAGGCGATTAGAGATGTTAGAGAAGTATTGGTCAGATTTTCAGAATAATCACTTAGCTATATGTGAATATGGGGTCAAAGATCATTCGTACTTTATAAACTCAGAGCATGAAAAGGTTAGCAAGCATTATACAGCCGTCAAATCTCTAATCAGCGAACAACGCCTGCAGTTGTCAAGCAAGCTAACGCCTTTGAGAACGGTAGGCAGGAGTACTCAAGCGACACTAGAGGAGCAAAAAGAAGCCGAGCAAGAAGCAGGGCCATCGGGTTATGAGCAGCCAAGAAAAGTCAGCAGTTCACGTACCATGGAGGCAAGAGGATCAACTAGCAAATTAGATGACATGATACGTAAACAAGCAGCGAATTTTAAAGCGTTCAAACGATCAGCGGGTTTTATCGACCTAGACGCCTTGTCCGAAAAGTGGGAAATGGAGGACGCACTACGAACTCTACAAACACGCTGGTCACAAATTGACTCTCTTCATTGGGAGATTGATAGCGAGATAGGTGGAGAGGATGATGAGTACGAGGCAGCTTATACACAGCATGAGCGATCATATATCCATCTAAAGAAAATGATCAATAAAAAGCTTTGGAGTGTATCACATAGAGAGCACTCCACACCGAAAATGGATATCCCTGTATTTACAGGAAATTATCAGCATTGGACGTCATTCAAGGACCTCTTTACCGAAGCTATTCACAGCAACCCTACCTTGTCGCAAGCGCAAAAAATGCAATTTTTGAAAGGAAAGGTCAAGGGTGAGGCAGAAAGACTCATTCAGCATCTTCCCATAAGCTCCAATAACTATGATACTTGTTGGGAAATCTTAAACCATCGGTATAACAATAAAAAGCTCATCTTTACATCAATCATAAATACTATGCTAGGTTTATCTAGTATGCAACATCAAACAGTAGGTCATATTAAAAAACTGCATGACGTAACGCTAGAAAGCTTACATGCCATAAGGAACTTAGGAATTGACATCAGCACCTGGGATCCGCTTCTCGTGCATTTATTGTCACAGAAGCTTGATAGCGAAACCTACGGAGATTACATAGACTCCCTTAAAAACTCTAGAGAGTTACCGGTTTTGCAGGATTTTATGGACTACTTAGAAAGCAAATTTACGAGCCTGGAAACATCCCGCAGGAAGTTAGATCAAGCATCACCGAAATCAAGCAATCATACAAATAACGATCTTCCTGAAAATCAAAAAGCAAGGCGACACTACTTTGCCAATAAAGTTAACAAGCCGCATTTAAAAGCCTTACACGTGTCGACCAGCAAATGTCAATTTTGCGGTCAACAACATGCCATGTTCAATTGCGAAAAATTTTTGCAATTGCCTAATGAAGCAAAATTAAAAGCAGCCGCAAAACTAAAATTATGCCAAAATTGTTTATTTGACCATAATGGCAAGCAATGCATTTCCGTTAGGCGATGTCGCAAATGTGACGGAAATCACCACTCCGTTTTACATGACGCCTGCTCAAAAAATATATCGCAATCGTATAGCGTTGTAACAACATCAGCTGACCCAAATCCGCAAGACAATGTCGCAATGACTGCGCATGTGTCAAAAAATGATCCAGGAACGAATGAAGTTTTATTAGCTACAGCCTTGATTAAAGTCGCAGCGATTGATGGATCTTATCATGTCTTAAGGGCTCTCATTGACCCAGGGTCACAAGTTTCTCTGATAAGAGAAAGTGCAGCGAAAAAGTTAGGATTACAAAAATCTAAATTCAACGGATTGATATTCGGAGTAGGGGAAGTCGAAAACAACTGTAACGGTGTGGTCACACTAAGCTGTTTCTCTACACATAATGACTTTTCGTTTAACACCGACGTACTTATCATGAGCAACCTACTGAAAGATATCCCGTATAAATCCTTTGACACATCGAAGTGGTCCTACATAGAAAATCTTAAACTAGCTGATCCATATTTTAACCATAGCCGTCCAGTGGACTTATTACTAAGCGCTCAAGTGAATGGCTTGATATTATTAGGAGGATTGATCAAAGGAGAGAGCGTATCGCAACCAGTGTTACAAGAAACACAGCTTGGGTGGATCATATACGGCGGTGGTCAAATGTCATCACTTCAATGTAACGTCGTCATGAATAATATTCACGATATTCAGCAGTTTTGGGAGATAGAGGATATAAGCGAAAATTCGAACTTATCGTTGGAAGATCAAGAATGTGTTGACTTCTATTCATCTACAACAAAACGTCATGAAGACGGGCGTTATGAAGTAAGATTGCCACTAAAAGCTGACATAAATGAAAAACTAGGTTCATCGAAACAGATGGCCATAGCACAGTTCCAAAACATGGAACGAAAATTTAGCAAACAACCCATTTTAGCAGAACAATATAAAGCATTCATTAGTGAATACATTGCCTTAGGACATATGGTACCTAGCAACAGCAAAAATAATAAACAAGCGCTATCATGTTACTTACCGCATCATTCCGTGCAACGAGCAGAATCAGCAACTACGAAGCTACGGGTAGTGTTTAACGCGTCAGCAAGGACGTCAAGCGGATATAGTGTGAATGACCTGATGAATAAAGGCCCAAATTTACAGCAGGACTTACAAGAACTGATTTTGAAGTGGCGTCAATATCGTTATGCTTATACATCAGATATCGAGAAGATGTACCGGCAGATATTAGTGAGTAAAGAAGATCAGCAATATCAGCAAATCGTTTGGAGGTATGCATCAGACCAACCTTTGCAAACGTACAACCTTACCACCGTCACATACGGAACTAAATCAGCACCATTTCTAGCAATGATGACTCTGAAACGTCTAGCCTCGGATGAACGAAGAAACTTTCCGGAAGCAGCGAAGATACTAGAAGAGTCATTTTATATGGATGACTTGGTCCATGGGTCACACTCCATCGAAACAGGAAAGCAGCTTATCGATGATCTCAACAGATTATTGAAATCAGGAGGTTTTACACTAAGAAAATGGTCCGCAAATCATTCAGATCTCCTTCAAAATATTGAAAAAAGCAACAGCAGCAACGGCGAAATAATTTTTAACTTTAAATCAGAAAGTACATCAAAAACATTAGGTCTTCGCTGGAATTCTTGTGATGACATGTTTACTTTCAAATATAGCTTATCTAATCCAAACGCGAAAGTAACTAAACGACTACTTTTATCGGAAATATCAAAAGTATTCGACCCGTTGGGGTGGTTGTCACCACTCACAACAAAGCTAAAGCTGATATTCCAAAAGCTGTGGTTAAACAAAATGCATTGGGATGAAGAAGTTCCTGTAGACATCAAAGCAGAATGGGTAGCGATTCAAGCGGACATGGAACACTTAAATCAATGCAAAATACCGCGCTGGATAGGGTATCAACCTAATGACGTCATAGAACTGCATGGTTATTGTGACGCATCGACTAAAGCCTACGCAGCAGCAATTTACGCAAGATTACGGAAAGAAAATGAAACATCAGTAGTACTAGTTGTTGCTAAGGCTCGATTAGTACCTGTTTCTAAGAGCATATCTTTGCCGAGATTAGAATTAAGCGGTGCGTATTTGTTAGCAAAGTTAATGAACAAAGTTATTAGTTGTTATAGTGATATCAGGATTTATGGATGGACTGATTCGATGGTGGTCCTAGGGTGGCTGCAAGGAGAATCTAGCCGATGGAAACCCTTTGTTGCGAATAGGACTAAAATTATAACAACAGTAATGAAACCAAGCTGCTGGCGATATGTTAAGTCTGAGGATAATCCAGCAGATGCAGCCAGTAGAGGCATCTCAGCCTCACAATTAAAGAATCAAACGCTGTGGTGGCAAGGACCACAGGTCTTGAAATCGTTTGACGAAAAATTAGAAGCTAAGCAAATCATGTACACCACTGATCAAGAAGTCAAAGGAAAATCAGCAGCAAACAAAGTAAATGCTGTCCAAAATAGCAAAGACAGCATCATATTACAACTGTTACTCAAGTTCAGCTCACTCAATAAAATAACTAAAATAGTGGCATGGCTTTTACGAGCAATCAAAACAATACAATTTAGCAAGAATGAAGCCATGTCAAGCAAGCATAGCAGCTTACCCGAATATCTTACCTTGTATGAATTGAGAAAATCAAAATTACTCATTATAAAATACATACAACGAACAGAATTTGCAGCGGAAATTATGTCATTACGGAAACATAATAAATTAAGTAGCAGAAGTAATCTATTAAAACTTAATCCCTTTATTGATCACGAGGGGATTCTACGTGTTAAAGGCCGGTTGAGCAAAGCAAACATGAGTATGGAAATGAAGCATCCTGCTATATTGCCTCATAACAGCCGGCTTACTACTCTAGTAATTCAACAAGCTCATCAGCTCACCTTTCATGGTGGACCGCGATTAACATTATTTAACCTTAGACAGAGATACTGGATTATCGCTGGAAATAAAGCTGTAAGGAAAGAAGTAAGACACTGCGTTACCTGTAGAAAGCATGAGCCCAAAATACAGCATCAATTGATGGGAGAGTTACCCGTAGCCAGAAGCAACCCCGCCCCACCATTCTATCACACTGGAGTGGATTATACAGGTTATGTAGATGTTAAAAGCAACAAGGGACGTGGAATTAAGACCACTAAAGGATATATTGCGCTGTTTATTTGTCTAGCGACCAAAGCCATCCATTTAGAGCTTGTATCCGACTTAAGCAGCTCTGGGTTCTTAGCAGCATTACGACGAATGGCAGCCAGAAGAGGAGCGCCTCGTCATCTTTACAGCGATAACGGGACGAATTTTGTGGGCGCTAATAGAATGCTACAGGAAAGCTATCACGATTTCGAAAATGTATATGATCGTAACTTTTTCGCGGAGTTAGCAGATTTAAATATAGAATGGCACTTCAATGCCCCATCTTGGCCTAGTGCCGGGGGTCTATGGGAGCGAGCCATTAGAAGCTTAAAACATCACCTCAAGCGAGTAATAGGGGAACAAAAGCTAACCTTCGAAGAGTTCAGCACTATTTTAGCACAGGTGGAGGCTTGTTTGAACTCTAGGCCTTTATGTGCCTTATCGGAAGATATCGAAGATTTAAATGTCCTGACTCCGGCTCACTTCTTGGCCGGAAGGAATGGAACTACCATAATTGAAACTGAAACAGATGCTCGAACTAGATGGCATTTATCAGCAAAAATAGCAAACGACATATGGAAGAAATGGAGAGCGGAGTATCTGACTCAGTTATCCGTAAGAAGCAAATGGCGAAACATTGAGCGGAATATTACCATCAATGATTTAGTGACCATCCAGGACGACAATCTGCCTCCTGGAAAATGGATGATGGGCAGAGTAATAGAAACTCATCCAGGTCAAGATGGATTAGTTCGAGTAGTAACTCTAAAAACAAAAAGCGGAACAATTAAAAGGCCGGTTGTGAAACTGTCAATCTTGCCGATACCGCCTGCTTCAAATAATACGGTAGATAACAATGTCAATCAAGCAAATAACGTCACCTCGAAAGAGCCCAATGTGCGGATTAGAAGCAGCAAAATCAAATCTAACTTTATATCGTTAGCAATATCGTTAATCTTTTTTATTTCATTGATAACATCGTCTCAAGCAGCTTTTAACATATCAGCGTTGCCTAGCAACAATTCTCTGTATTTTGAATCGGTAGACAACATGCAAGTTATTCGAGACAAATGGAATCTGGTTGTTTATTATGATATGAGCCCTTATTGGGAAGCGAATACTGCCGCCACGAAATTCTTGGACTATTTACAAAGGCTCTGTACATCCCTAAACGATAAGAGTCACTGTAATATGATAACGCTTCAATTAAATCACGACTTCAAAGAAATAAAGCACTATAATCAACTTATGATTAATCAGCACTTTGATGTGCGCACCAGACAGCGTCGCGGACTCATTAACGGTATCGGTTACGTGGCTAATAGCTTGTTCGGAGTATTAGACGAACGATTCGCCGAACAGTACAAAAAAGATATACAGCTTGTAAAACAAAACGAAAAGCATCTTAATAACTTGTTAAGAAATCAGACCTCTATCATTGAGGCTGAATACAACGTATTAAAAAGAACCGAGCAAACTATCCAATTACAACATAAAACCATAAACAAACACTTGAATCAATTGGATAATGCTGCCTTTGCTATTAAGCAAGAAGTGGAAGGTTTAGCCAAAACGCAAGACTTTGCTCTGTCGGCAGTCACAACTATCAACTTACTTCAAAACCTCAAAAGGATCCAGGATACTCTGTTAGATATCATCACGGATATTTACCACGGGAAATTCAATGCTCATCTGTTAACTCCAGATCAGTTACAACGTGAGTTACAGTTCATTTCTGGGCAACTAACAAAAGTGTTGGCAATAAAGTCAAATAATACAATGTAATATGTATGTTGGCAACACTACCTTTTACTTCTCGTTCCGCGGTTCCGGTCTAACTTAACATGGCTACCGTATGATTGTCCTTGTTGTATTGTGTGGTGTGCATAGTAATAAAACTAAACCTCATTGAAACCATTGCTTTTCATTTATAAAACAAGAGGTTATGCGCCCAGGCATGTAAAGAAGAAGAAAACTAAGTAAATAGTCAGAAGAATACTGCGAGTGAAATTACCGGCACGCGGCGTTTGAGGTTAGGAAAATTGCGGCCGGGAAGGTGTAAAGAACAAGGAATAATTGTTGATCACAAGCAGGAAGGAAGGCAAGAGCAACAATGGATGGAAATAATAGTTTCACTAAATTGGAGGGATCCAAAAATTGGAATGTTTGGAAATTTCAAATACGAGTCATATTAAGAGGCCAGGATTTATTGGATGTGGTCGAAGGAAAAAAGGCAGAAGAAAATGAGAAAGCGTGGAAAACAAAAGATGCTAAAGCGCAAACGTTGATAGTCACACGTATTAGTGACGAAGTTATGATACACATAATTTCATGCAACACGTCTGCTGAAATGTGGAATAAGTTGATAGCTGTGTATGAACAACGAAGTGAAACAAACATACATATCATCCAGCAACGTTTCTTTCAGTTCAAATACGAAGAAGGAATTCAGATGTCTATATTCCTATCAAAAATAAAAGAAATGCAAAACCAATTGCAGCAATTGGGGGAGGAAATATCTGAAAAGTTTGTTATTACTAAGGTTTTGATGTCATTGCCTGATCGCTTTAAGCATTTCGTATCTGCCTGGGAGTCAGCCCCTGATGAGAAACAGACGTATGACAACTTGGTGGCAAGGTTGTTAATCGAAGAAGAACGCATGAAGGAAAGAGGTGATCAAATACCGGAAGCATCAGCGTTCGTTGCAAAGAAAACAGTGAACAAGAAGAATGTAAAGTGCTACAAATGTAATAGACTCGGACACTATCAATCGGAGTGTAAAAGTAAGGTTAAAGACAATGATACGACAAACAAGTTTGGTAAAAGGTGCTTTTACTGTAATAAACCCGGTCATCTAAAAAGTGAGTGCAGATTTCGGTTAAACAAAGACAGCAATGCATTTGTGATGTTAGAATCAGTTGATAATTCGGACGAACAGTATACGCATTCAAAGTGGGTGGTAGACACAGGTGCGAGCGAACATATGTGCCGTGAAAGACAATTGTTTACTTCATATTCATCTCTTGATAACAAGTCGGTGATTGTGGGAAACGGTACGTCAATAAGTGCATTAGGTTGCGGACAAGTGGCAACACAGGTATTCGATGGTCATTCTTGGATTGAAACTATGCTAGAGAATGTATTGTTTGTACCGGAACTTAAAACTAATTTATTATCTGTGAACCGTGTGACAGAGAAAGGTTATGTTATTGAGACTAACCAAAACGAATGCAATTTCTACAAAAATAAAAGACGTTGTGCGGTTGCAAATCGTTGTGGAAACATGTATATTATGGACTTGCGTCTTATATGTAGTGCTGCAAATGCGACTCAAGTGAAATCAAATCTCAGCGAGTGGCACGCAAAACTCGCGCATCAAAATATTCAACACGTGAAAAAGGTGCTTGCAAACAATAATATTGAGGCAAATGATGATTTTGTTGATCATTGTCAGGGATGTTTGGAGGGCAAAGCACACCGTTTGCCTTTTAATTCGAGTCAAACGACGACATCAAGGACGGACGAATTAATTCACGCCGATGTTTGCGGTCCCATGGAGGAGACTTCCATAGGAGGAGCGAGGTATTTTCTATTATTAAAGGACGATTTTTCAAACTATCGAAGTGTCTATTTTTTGAAAGGGAAACACGAGGTCAAGACCTATGATGAAAAGTTTTTGAAGATGAGTGAAAATATAACAGGTAATAAGATTATGTACTTCCGGAGTGACAATGGTTTAGAGTTTGTTAACAAAGATATGGCAAAACTGTTTTCCCACTGTGGAATATTACATCAGACTACAGTAACCTATACTCCAGAACAAAATGGAAAAGCTGAACGTGAAAATCGGACATTAGTGGAAGCGGCTAGATCCCTATTGTATGCCAAAAGACTACCAAAGAAATTATGGGCAGAGGCTACAAACACTGCATGTTATGTACTAAATAGAACGGGGTTAAGTTCTGATAAAGTAAAAACTCCATATGAGGCCTGGACGGGCAAAAGTTTCGATATACAAGACTTGAAGATCTTTGGTACACCCGTGTTTGTACATACTCCGCAGCAGAAGAGAACAAAGTGGGATTCTAAAGGTGAAAATGGTATAATGGTTGGGTATGGAGAGGAAACCAAAGGATACAGGATATATTTTGAAAAGAAAAACATAGTTCAGATAAAGAGAGATATTGTGTTTTTAGAGAAGCCAAAAGAAATAAATCACAATGTACCGGTTCTTACATTGTTGGAAGATAAGCAAGAAGAAAGTGAAAAGCCAAATCAAAGTATGGAGGAAAGCTGTCAAGAATTGAGTATGATAAGTTCTGACTCTTCCGACCGTGGTAGCTTGTATGAACCATATTTAAGTGAAGAATGCAGCAGTGATGAACCAGATGAACAGATTGAGAAGAGGGAGCCTAGTAAGCGTATAAAGAAACAAACATATTACCAGTGTAATAACGTAATTTTGGATGAGGATGAACCTAAGACATACCAGGAAGCTATGGAAAGAGAAGACGCTTCAAAATGGAAAGAGGCAATTGAAAGAGAGGTGAAAACACTGATGGAAAACAGGACTTGGAAATATTGTGAGAAGCCAGATAACTGTAAGGTAATTTCTAGTAAATGGGTATTTAAAATTAAAAATTCTAATGGTGTAAAGCAATACAAGGCTAGGTTAGTGGCTAGAGGCTTTGAGCAAAATGATGATATAGATTTAAATGATATTTATGCACCAGTGGCTAAGTTGACCAGTTTTAGATTATTTGTTTCCATTGCAACATTGTTAAATTTACCTATTCACCAAATGGATGTCACTGGAGCTTTTCTATATGGGGAAATAAATGAAAATGTATACCTACAATTACCAGAGGGGTTGTTGAACAATAATAATATTGTTAAGTTAAACAAATCTTTATATGGCTTAAAAAAATCCCCTAAGTACTGGAATGACAAGTTTAATACAATAATGATGAGAGAAAATTTTGTGAAATCAAAGTGTGATTCATGCCTTTATGTGAAATGTAATAGTAAAGATAAAATATTTGTTTTATTGTATGTGGATGATATTTTGACATACGGAACAAATGAAAACAGTGTAAATGAATTTAAAGAAATGCTTTGTAGAGAATTTAAAATGAAAAAGTTAGGTTTCATATCAGATTTCATTGGCATTAATGTAAAACAGAATTTAAAGACAGGTGTGACTGAATTATCTCAAAGGGCTTATTTAGAAAATATTTTAAAACGTTTTGAGATGGAAAATTGTAAACCAGTCTCATCCCCTATGGATCAAAATTTTGATATTAATGTATTTAAAAAATGTAATGAAAAGTCAGATAAAACTCTTGAAAACTTGTGTAGAAAAATAATAGGTTGTCTTATGTATGCAGTATGTGGTACAAGGCCAGATTTATCTGTAGCTGTATCTATATTGAGCAGGTATCAGAACAAAGCTAATGATGCATTACTTTCAGCGTTGAAGAGAGTATTAAGATATATCAAACATACATTGAATTACAAACTTGTTTATAAGTGTGATGATAGCACTAAATTGATAGGGTATTGTGATGCAAATTGGGGTGGGGATTTGGTGGACAGAAAATCCACATCAGGTTTTTGTTTTATGTTTAAAAACTGTTTAATTGCATGGTGTTCTAAAAAGCAATGTTCTGTTAGTCTGTCCTCAACAGAATCAGAATATATTTCTATGAGTATGGCCGCTAGTGAGGCATGCTGGTTAATTAATATACTTAAAGATTTCTTTCCTGATGAAAACATGTGTCCAGTAACAATGTTATGTGACAATCAATCTGCTATGAAAGTAGCCATGACAGATAGTGTTAAAAGGTTGAAACACATTGATATAAGATACCATTATATAAGAGAATTAATTAAGAAAGGAAAAATTGTTGTTAAATATATTAAAACAGAGGATCAGATAGCAGATGCATTGACAAAGCCGTTGAATGCTATTTTATTGTTAAAATTTGTAAGAATGTGTGGTTTAGATAGTTAAGTTAGAAATAAAATAGTTTAGTTATGTTACAAATATTACATTGAAGGGGGGTGTTGGCAATAAAGTCAAATAATACAATGTAATATGTATGTTGGCAACACTACCTTTTACTTCTCGTTCCGCGGTTCCGGTCTAACTTAACATGGCTACCGTATGATTGTCCTTGTTGTATTGTGTGGTGTGCATAGTAATAAAACTAAACCTCATTGAAACCATTGCTTTTCATTTATAAAACAAGAAAAAGATACTACACTGCCCGTGGACAACCTACAATCTGACCTAAAATATGTTTACAGTATGTTGAAGGTAAAAGCTAGAATGATGGAAGAATACTTCATATTTGAGATTACTTTTCCATTGACCAGCAGAGACAGCTACAAGATTTATAAAATCATACCAATTCCTCAGCAGGTTCAAAATGATATGATTAGCGTACTACCAGTTGCGGAGTTCGTGGCTATTAGCTTGAAGAAAGATGCTTTCTTCACAATGTCGTTTATGGAGCTCCAATCATGCCTGCATAATGATCAGTCATATTTGTGCCAAGCTAACAAACCAATTAATCACTTAAGCATCGATGAAAAATTCTGCAAACTGGATAATAAATTAAAACAATGCATTGTAATTAAATCCCCTTGCCAAGATAGCTGGCTCGAACTAAATGACCCATCGCGGTACATGTATTTTTGCTGCAATACCTACTCAGTGAGGATTATATGTCAAGATCAAGTTTCCTTTAAACAGGTGACTGGAGTTGGAATTATTGACCTAGGTCCGAAATGCGTAATAAAAAGTAAAGATTTTACTTTGTATTCTCATGCCCTATCAGCAAACACAATTAAATCAAACTCTGAAATTCCGACCCCTCAGATAGCAGAATTAAACCATATGGTTAATATATCATTATCTCACTACACCGCTTACGAAGATCCCCTGAACAGCACATTAGTGGATCTGGGAGAACGAATAGAACAACTGAAGTCTGCCAATACTAACTTACCAGATTACTCTCTGTCTACACATGACATTCATCAGTTTATTATTTGTTACGGATTGCTGGGTGTAGCCGTTTTATTGGCGTCATACTTCTTATGGAGAAGGTGTCGTGCAGCTTCTTCAGTGAACCTATTATCACAAAGTGTGGAAAATAGTGTTGTGTTCTCGCGAAAGCAGAGTACGGCTGACCGTCAGCCCAGTGAAGTGATTATAGTTAGTGAGGACACTAATCCTAAACGAGACGTATCCACGTCACCTATTTCTAAAACATGTCGCTTTAGATTAGAAAATTTGTAACTTTTTGGCCCGGGAGCATGTACGGTGAAACCATACATCGACGACTAAGCATTTTACGTTACTTTATTAATTCATATCTACTTAGCAATTAGTACTCAATTAGCGGTCATCGCGTGTGCTCCCTCGCTCCTTTATATTATAACCTTTTGGTCCGTGGAATATATTTGTTTTTACCTTAAAACGTATCAGTATCATTGACTATCTTCCTACCTTCTACATGTGGTTCCGAAACCAGGGACCACATGTAGAAGGTAGGAAGATAGTCAATGATACTGTCACACGACATAGCCACCGACATCTATACACAAAACTTACTACTACCTGTATTAACATATCAAAACATCACGCCTACACCAAAGAGATGTAGGCACGTATAGTACACGAAAATTTCCATTTCTCGAAGTATTTTTTCTTAAACACTTTTTCCTGAACTCGTAGGCTAACAAAGGGGGACTCTATGTGACGGGAATAATAAAAATTGGACATAATTACGAAAGTCCTGAAAGTTTGAACAAAACAAGCTCCTGTTTTTCTATATTGCCGTAGTTTATGTCGCAAACTTGTTGTTTTTGTTTTCTCCAATTTGTATGCACATAAACTATAACAGGTTTTTTTTTACGTTCGTATGTATTAAACTTTGTGTAGACCAGCGCGACTAGTCGCACGACGTGACACCGGTTATTGTTATACCGTGAAGTTTTCTTAGGGCCTGGGCACACCACGTTTTTTAAACGCGCCGTCGACGCGCGTTTTAGAAACGCGCTTTTATCCTACAGAGCAGTTTGTAACGTCTACAGGCTGCGTCTGACTTGCGTGCGTATCGCGTCTGTATCGCTACAAACGCGCCGTTATAAAACGTGGTGTGCATAGGCCCTTAGAAATTGTATTGTTCGTGTCGCGCTGGTCTGCACAAAGCTTAATTGTCATTTTTCTCAAGGTGTGAATACAATAATAAGCATATAAGCATAATCAGACAATAATTTTCCCACTGCTGGGACACAGGGATCCTCTCTGTGAGCTCTTGATGAGCCTACCTATTCGAGATGAGCTGTGGTACACAGCTAGTCACCATTTAGAGCTGTGAATGTCCTAAAACAATACTTAGTCATCATCATCATATCAGCCGAAAGACGTCCACTGCTGGACATAGGCCTCCAAGCACCGCCACTTTGACCGATTCTGTCCTTCCCGCATCCAGCGGATTCCTGCGGCCTTTACAAGGTCCATCTTGTGGGAGGCCTTCCAACGCTACGTCTTCCGGTACGCGGTCGCCACTCCAGAACCTTTCGGCCCCATCGGCCATCTGTTCTGCGAGCAATGTGTCCTGCCCATAGCCACTTAAGTTTGATAATTCTTCGGGCTATGTCGGTTACCTTGGTTCTCCTGCAAATCTCTTCATTTCTGATTCGATCACGTAGGGAAACTCCAAGCCTATCCCTCTCCAATGCTCTTTGGGTGACTTAATATTAAGTACCTACTCATAATATTCACAAGTATGTAGGTAGGTACATTCAACTGAAATTGTAATTTCAGTTGACACCTCTCAAGGTACCTACTCAGACATGTACAGACGAGTATAATCCTAGTGTGATCCGACGCTTTTGACTCGCGAGGAACTATTCAAAGGGATTAGTGATTCAACTGGTACTTTTCATGCCTCATTTGAAGTCTAGGCAGAGAAGGCGTCCTTTGTAGAGCGGTATTAGCTGTGTGGTATTACGAGGTAGAGGAGCTCGTGGCTAAGTAATAACAGCCGCACGGGTCGATCCATCAGGTTAAGCTACGCTTGCCGGGGTTTTTCCGTGGATGACCATCTTTACATACCTAGACTCCTCCGTGCCTCGGAAAGCACGTTAAGAGCCCTATTACATTTCTACTGATTTCGACGGTGATTTTGGCGTTAAATGGGCAACTTTGGCGTTCTTATTCTGAGTAACTGAAAGACTTCGACAACTATGACTTACCTAAGCTTTGTGCAGACCAGCGCGAATTGTCGCGCGACACGACACCGGTTATTGTTATACCGTGAAGTTTTCTTAGAAATTGTACTTATTGTTCGTGTCGCGCTGGTCTTTGAGCTCCTGGGTAGAACTATTGTACATAGCAAATGAAATGAAAAATTTAAAATAAGATCTCTTAAAAAGTGTTGTAGTTCCTAGCGGTCTCAGAATTTTGAAATATGTATGGGATATCTAAAAAAAAAAAAGAATTCAAAATCATAAAAAACGCTAAGAATTAACAGTAAATTTCTCCTTACTACATTCATATTTTTACGTAAAATTTATACCAGGATAATCGTTGGTTCATAGGAAATTAAAATTTCATACTTAAAAAACATAAACTTAATGATTTAACTCAAAATAAGCATAATTATTTTACAACTGCCAAATTGCTACTTATGCGATGTATCGGGTGCTCGAACTGTCAAAACGCAATTTTGCGATAGCCCTCAAGCCGTTGGTCCCGCCCGGCTGTCATTCATGGACAGTCTTTACGGGTTGTCAGAAGCCCGAAAGTCAGACCAGTCGTACCAAGGGGTATCGTATTACCGTAGTTACTGGGTTGTAGGTAGTCGCTCCATGTAATTGCATGCAGCATGTTTATTTTTATTTTTTATTAACCAATTTTTTATTGTTGAATATTCCAATATTTGATAATGATTATCTTTCTTTTTGATAGTATAATACATTGCAAACTATAGTTTTGTATAACTTAGAAGCATTTTTTCAGTTTTTGTAAATGTGAGTACCATGGGGCTGTTTATTCTGTTATTATATTATGTTTTATGTTGACTTGAAAGAGCATGGCAGTTGAGACTTTGTCATGCTTACTTAAATGTCTCGCCGATGGTGGCGAGTGTGTTGGATCATTCGGTTCCCTACAAAATGGTTGAGCTGGATGGTGCTGATCCACGCGTCATGTTCGTGAACGGGCGCCGTCGGTTGAGACTGGTCATCTCTTTTCTACCAAGGCTTATTTTAAATCTTATACTTTGAATTGTCTCTATTTCTTTTTTTCACATTGTTCTCACATATAGAAGCAACAAGAATAATGTACCCAGGATTTTGTAATGTCTTTATTTAAAAGAGTGTCCTGGGAGTTTCTTGCCCGTTCTTCTCCACAGAGATCTACTTTTTGGAATGGGCGACTAGCTTCAACTTTCTGACTAACTGACCGACTCTTTGACAATTCAAAAGTGCCTGTAAATGGTTTAATTGAAATAAATGCTTTGAGTTTGAGTTTGAGTTTGAGTAAAATACTGGTATTCAGCTGCATCCGGTTAGACAGGAAGCCGATCCCAACTTAGTTGGGAAACGCAGATAGGTTTAGGTTTAGGTTAGGCAGATAAATTAGCTGTGGTAGTACTTGGCTCACGTGTGTCGTGGTTTTGTCAACAGAGAGGATTTCTATAAATAACATAACATCACGCCTATATTCCCCGAAGGGTCAGGCAGAGGTGTACCTATAGTACACCCACAGTTTCGTCAGTTATGTTTAAGTCCCATGTAATGTAGGGTACTAGCTTATCTTCATCAACCGGGCAGAGATCCAGACTCTGGACTGCTATTGAGAAATTCCTGATGGAAAACCTAATAACACTTTGCCCAACCTGGGAATCGAACACAGGACCTCATGTTCAGCAGTAGCGCTTCCGACCACTATCACCACTAGACCAATGAGGCGGTAGGATTTCTATTTAATAACATCAAATATACTACCATTAGATCATGATTACATCCTGAGAAGTGCACTAACGGACAGTCAGATAGCCAGATGTCTGTCTGTAAATATGGGTATAATAAGATACGTAACTCCGGGGAAAAGTCAGAAAAAAATATTACTTTATTTTTTTACTTTAAACTACTTTATAGTAAACTAGCTGCGCCCCGCGGTTTCACCCGCAATAAGTCTCGATCCCGTGGGAATATCGGGATAACAAGTATCCTATGTCCTAACCTAGGTTATGGTCTACCCATGTGCCAAATTTCATCCAAATCTGTTCAGCCGTTCTAGCGTGAAAGCGTAACAAACAAGCAAACTCACTTTCGCATTTATAATATTAGTTAGGATTAGAATTCATATTCCTGTTAGGATTGATTGCAAATAGTCAGATAACTTTTATCTAAAGAATAAACATTGCGGTTTGACAGCTTTTTTACAGAAAATATGTTAAGTATTAATTATTCAGATAAAGAGAGGCTATTGAAAAATCTGCCCTTAGACTTAGAAATAAGGTTTAAAACCAAAATAAACTCAGCAGTATAAAATACACGCAACAAATTCTAACCTTTGTAATACACTTCAGAATCTCATATTATTTTGTTAATTACCTTAAACTAGGCCAGTTATTCCCGAGAGCAAAGTAAAAGGAAGTCAAGGATAATAATAACAGGTTGGTTACTACCTTGAGAGCAGTGGTGACCCAGTAGTGACGGCCCCAACTTACAAGTAGGACGTGGGTTCGAACCCAAGTAGGCGCTTTTCTTGATAATAAGATACCCCGATCAAACTGGGGTTAGGTTAGGTTAGAACTGTGAACAACCATGCGCGACCTGAATTGATCGAATTGGCACAAATAGTAATGATTATTTCATAGGTTCACAAAAAGTGCATTCATTATGTTAGGCTGGTCAATTATATTTTTAGGAAAGCTATTTTTTATATTTTTAAATAACGACTTTAAATGTTAATCTTCAAATATTCTCTGATTAACCGGACGATCATCTCGTTACCCTTAGTTTAACTTATCGATTTTTACTTAACTAATGCATAATCTTAACTTGCTGACTAACTGTAGATAACGACTGATAAAGACCCCAAACTCTGGACCCCACGGAAGTGACCGGTAATGAAATAAGTTATGTATTGGAAAGGGGGAAGGGGGGAATTTGATTAGGGAAAATCTTGGGTCATTGTTTAAATATGGTTCCGATTTGGGGCTGCAATGTAAGATGATATTTTCTATTGTTTTTTGTTGTTATCGCGACAACAGAAATACACAATCTGTGCAAATTACAACTATCTACCTATTATGGTTCATGAGATACAGCCCGCTGACAGACGGACTGACGGACGGATAGCGGTGGCTTAGTAATAGGCTTCCGTTTGGTACCTTTCGGGTACGACTCGCTAAAACGTTGATGTAAAAAGTTTACTGGTAAGTGAGAAAATCAATTAGTTTTTTTATTTGTATATTAATATAGGTAAGTTATCTTTGACAAATATTTAAGTACAAAACATGTACCTACCTAAAGTAATTATGTTAACCTATTTTGGGGTTTATTTATAAATGTTGCTTAAACTGTAGTAATGATTAGCGACTGTTGAACCATACATTTTGGACGTTTGAACGTCAATTAACTTTAAGCAACGTTTACTAAGTTTTATTGTTTGAATTCGTCGCGATCAGCCTGGTGATCAATGTTCGGTCTTTTACTTTTTAACACGATTATAATGCTGTTTCAAATATTACGATATTATTAAGTAACAAGTATTTTTCACTTATCTAATCACATATTGTTCATAGATTGTCAACTCTACCAAAACAGAGTTCCAACTTAAAACGCAAAAGTTTGACCCCTCGCTCGATAGATGGCGTTGTACCATTCGGGCCAGTTTCTGAATCGCGCTATGGTTTCGTTCTCGCGGATAGTATAGGCAGGAAAATTTTCCGAGTTGACTTCGTGCCTCAATCTATTGAGTAAGGAAATTATTGGGCCTTGGTAACTCTTGGCAATGTCCTAAAAGGGCGAATTTATTTTTGGACGGTATAGGTCGTCCTGCGGACTGCTCGCCTACTTTGTGGGCGGTCTCGGTGAAGCGATCTATCCTATAAATCCCGAAAAACTTTTGTATTCGTTTTATTTCTTTTTTTTACTATTCTTTTTTTTAATTTAGTAAATACAAGATGGCGGCGTTAATTCCGGCCACGCACTAAAAAATCCTATACATTGTAGACAATGACAATGTAGTTATTGTTTTATCATATACTGACTGCGCCCCGCGGTTTCACCCGCATAAGTCTCTATCCCGTAGAAATATCGGGATAAAAATTATCCGATATCCTTCTACAGGTCATGGTCTACCCATGTGCCAAATTTCATCCAAATCCGTGCAGCCGTTTTAGCGTGAAGGCGTAACAAGCAAGCATTTAAAATATTATTTAGAATTCAGAATATACCCTGTGTTATGTGTAAATTGTGTCTTATGTACTGTGGTTATTTATAGACAACACTGTGGGCTATTAGATAACAACTGCACGCACGGAATAACAAATTTTGTTATTCTGTGGCCGCACGTGTCGATCCATGCTCTCCGTATCAAAAAGTTAAGCTGCTCTTGGCGCGGTCATTTCGTAGATGGGTTGAACGGGTGGATGTAGTTGATGGGTGGACCATCAATAACATAATATTATAATAGTGACCTCTCCGTGCCTCGAAAAGCACGTAAAGCCGTCATGGTCCCTGTTAGACCTTTGAAAGTCGTTACGCGGGTAGTCAGAAGCTCAAAAGTCTGACAACCAGTCATAGGCTGCCTGTCCACCGGAGCGGAGAGGAGAGGAGCGGAGATGTGTCAATATTAACCAATAGAATCAAAACTCCGCTCCAGAGGTGCGATTCTATTGGTTAATTTTGGCACATCTCCGCTCCTCTCCTCTCCGCTCCAGTGGACAGGCAGCCTTATCAAGGGGTGTCGTGTTACCCAGTTACTGGGTTGTGGAGGTCAGATAGGCAGGCTAGGCAGATTGATCCAATTATTATTACTTATTCAAATCGCCTAATTAAATACCGGAACGAAACATGTTATCTACGACAATCTAATTACTACATTATTATGAACTGAAATTACTATTATTATCCTAATATTTTTATATTAGGATAATAACAGTAATTTCAGATAATTATAATTTTAGATTACAGGCGGATACGGATTTTTTTTCTTTGTTTATTTACTTAGCTATATTCACGCTATGTGTTATCAACGGGATGAGTAGAGTTTTATATACGTAGTGCACATGAAATATAATTAGTTTTTATTAAAGGCACAGTGTTTAACCGCCTCTGTGGTCTAGTGGTTTAACCACCCGTCTTAGACCCAGAGGTCCCGGGTTCGATTCCCAGTGGGAGCACTACTTTCTGCTCGGTTTGGTTGGTGGTAGGGCTTGTTCTAAGTCCGCCTGGCTAGCTACCACCATCTTATCTAAGTCTATCGCCATAACAACAATGTTAACAGCATTGTTGTGTTACGGCAGTTAGAGATAAGATAGCCTCTGTGGTTGAGGATTCCGGGTGAAGCTCGCTTCCACCTTCGGCCTGATCATCACTTACCATCAGGTGAGATGCAGGCCAAGAGCTTCCCCGTTGAACGTAAAAAAAAAGTGTTTATTTAAAAAAAATTAGAGGCTAAGTAATAACAGCCGCACGGGTCGATCCAAGAAGCTTACCGGGGTTGGTCCGTGGAAAAACAATCTGCTTTTCCATAGAAAAGTTTAATACCTACTGTTCTAAACTGTATGGGACAACTGTTTTTTTTACGCAATTTCAAAGTTGGTCCCATGTCCCATAGTAAAAGTTGATCAGTTCGATGGTCTAAAGCACCTCTTATAGTTTCTAAGGTTAAAAAAAAATAACATCAGTTGAACTTGTCTTTGTCGGTTACCTTTATAATAAATTCATTTACAATCATAAATATAGTTAAAACGTCCTTCTAAAGTCTCCTGTTTTAATTTTCTTTCGATCGATTTTGTTTTTTTACGTTTACTAAAACAGTAATTATTATACGTTTTTCTCTTTACTAAATGTCATTTTTGTAAAAGTACCTATCGATTTTTCAGAACATCGATTTTATTTGGTCAAAAAACGACTTAAAACGGTCACAAGTTCACAACACTACAGCAGCGAACCCAAAGACATGACATTGCACATTGTAATAAGGTACTGTCGGAATATTAATCAACGATTAATTCGTGTTTTTGAGTACATTTTTCCAATATAAAGTGAAACTTGGTGCTTACGAATGATACTCATAATTAGTGTATGAATATCATCTATCTATATCTATACTTATAATAAAACAGTAAAATCCGGTGTCTGTCTGTTTGTTTGTTCGCGCACATATCCGGAACTACCGAACGGATTTTCATGTATTTTTCACAGGTAGACAGAGATTAATTTGGAAGAGAGAGCTTTGTTTCATTAAAATCGAAAATTGCAAAAAAAGTTATCGTCATACAAGACGGTATTCTGTTCACAACACTTTGTGCACTATTTCTGAGAGTAACCTAAAAAAGTACTAGGCTTGCATGAATTCACGTTTAGTTTATTATGAGTACCATTAAAACAATGCTATGTATAAATAAAGATCTACTGCCGTATGTATAAAAGATCATAGAGAATGGCGCGACTGATTTGGCAGTTTTTTTTTTTTTGTTGTATTTGTAATTGTCCAGACAGAAAACTTTGTAAAATTCAACGGAAAAGTCGGAAATACACCCGGGCGACGCCGGGCACGAATAGCTAGTAGTAAATAATTAGGATTATGAATTTCATATTTCGATTTCTTACGTAGACGTTCATACAAAGTTATCGCGGCTTGAATAATGAGAAACGTCAAATCGGGCTTCTTAGATTGTCGTCGGTTTAGCTAGGAATGACATACAAATAATATTCCGTTGAACAGTACTCAAGTCTTGTTATGGTAATCCGTTAGACGTTAGGGCATAAACGTCTCCTTATTGGCGAAACAATAGCATACCGTTATTAGTTTAGCCATACTTTGCAATTCTACCCCAGACCTGTTGACCGTAATGTAGTCTAAGTTGAGCTAGGCTGAACGTGGGTATCTGAGCGTGAATTATAAGTGTGTACACGCCTTTAGGACTGGTTTTATGAGCGTCTGGCGCCGGTTTAATTTTACTATTGGAACTTATGGGTGTTTTCTCGTGGACCTACTTTTTTGTCCTACCAGTAGGTCCACGAGGGTATGTTGTTTCTGTTGGTCCTACTGAACTGTTGAAACCAACATGAACCTCCTGTTTAAAGAAATTAGACTAGGTGTGGTTTCAGTTGTCCTACTGCTTTCATTGAAAATAATACAATTTTTTTTTACAATATTGCATTATTATAATATAAAAGAACAAACTTAACATTTCATTATTATTTGAACTTATTTATATTTTGTCATATTATGTAGATAAAACTTAAGTTAATATTTTATTAGTCAAAAAGAAGTAAACGGCTGTAAATGTTATATCAGGATCATTGATATTCTTTTAAGGAGGTATGTACTAAAAGGGAGGTCTACGCAATATGAAAGCAGTATGATGACTGAAGGTCATCACTCATAACAGCACTGCTTCGACACAGCAAATAACTTATCATTTGTCTTGAGCAGACCGTTCTCCGAAGAAACGCCTGCAAGCTACCTTGTCACACGTAGTGACTCCTAAAATTCTTTATACAGGAGGTTCATGTTGGTTTCAACAGTTCAGTAGGACCAACAGAAATAACATACCCTCGTGGACCTACTGGTAGGACAAAAAAGTAGGTCCACGAGAAAGCACCCGAACTTATCAATGGTTTGGCATGTCTAGCTTTATAAGGCCAACGATACTATAGGGAAATTGACTAAATAATTTTTTTTGTCTGTCAGATAGATTATAAAAAAGTATTCGACGTCTTTTTTCTTTAAAAAAAAAATATAATAAATATGCAAAATATGCAAAATTTTTAATGGATTTGGGGTTCTAAAAATGTGATATTTTAGCAATAACTTTTTTATTTTCAATTATATTATTTTTGCACGACTCGTAATGCGAAGCATTAGAGTGTGCTCTGAAAAATATTTTTTGCCCCATTTCTGCAACTGTTTTTAATGTTACACTCCTGCTAGTACACAGAACCTACATAATTTATATACCATTGTATAGATGATTAAATGGAGATTAATACTGTACTTTTTACCAATTGATTTAATGCACCAGAAATGAAAAAAACATCAAAATAGTTGAAAAAAAAATCCTGTCCGTCAATTTATGAATCTTGAAAACATTGTAGCTTGCGATAAAATCAATTAATTGAGTCAATTTTTTTTTAATACATTCGTTTCGGCCATAGAAGGAACCCTATTGAAAATGGCTCTTTTATTAATAATAGTTTAATTATAATTAATAAAATACTAACTAAAATATAATATCTTTATCTAAATATTTCCAACCTTGACATAACGTGTTGCCTAGCAACCCACAACGTAAATATCTAAATAAATAGTCTTTGACATTAGGTAAGGGTTGCGAGGTTAGAAATTTACCCATATTGATGGGTAAAACAGCAGTCAAAACATACTTCATGAAAAGTGATAAATTGGTAATTTTTGTTAGAAACTATGTTTTGAATTTATTTTTCGTTTATGAATGTGTGTTATGAGGCGTGCACTTTTGGAATTTCCAAACTATTTTTTATTTTTTTTAGGTAATTAATGTACCAATTCAGTTTGCCGTACCTATGTGCCCCTTTCGGATCGGATAGGTTTTTTTTAAATATTGTATAGCCGCAGACCGGGCCACGGACTGGCAGGAGTCATGGCCACGGTAATCTTATCATAATATTACCGTGTCTTGGCCGTCTATTCCGTGAGATCCCTTAATACTAATACCAGTCTATTACTGTCCCACTGCAGGGCCAAGGCCTCTTCTCATTCAGAGAAGGCACGAGTATGATCACCACGCGCGCTCAAGACGGGTTGGCGATTTCAGACTTACTTATATTAAATGTAAAGTCCAGGTTTCCTTCACCAATGTCAGTGATGTCCAAGATAAACTTAGACAGTACATTTGAATTTAAAAAATCACATTGGTACCTGCGTGCACGGATTTGAACCCACATCATCATCTGACTAACTTAGTAATAAAGCTAGAAGAGCAGTGGTGGCCCAGTGGTAACGGCCCCGACTTACGAGTTGTAGGTCGTGTGTTCGAACCCAAGCAGGCGTTTTACTTTGTGTAAATAATTTCATCACCACTGCTCTCAAAAACGGTGAAGGAAAACATCGTGAGGAAACATGTCTTAGAACCAAAAAATTCGAAGATATGTGACATCTACCAACCCGCACTGGGCCCGCGTGGTAGATTACGGCCCACTCCCTCTTACAGAGAGGAGGCCTGTGTCCCACCAGCAGTGGGAACATTAATAGGCTGATGATGATGATGATAGTAAATAATTTAGTTATTTTAATATTTTCAACAACATAGGGAGGAGCTCGTGGCTAAGAAATAACAGCCGTACGGTTCGATCCATCAGGTTAAGCTACGCTTGCCGGGGTAGGTCTGTGGATGGGTGGCCATCTTAACATACCGAGACTCCTCCGTGCCTCGGAAAGCACGTTAAGCCGTTTTTCCCGGCTGTCATTCGTGGACCTTTGACAGTCGTTATGGGTCGGCAGAAGTCAGAAAATCTGACAACCAGTCTTACCAAGGGGTATCGTATTACCCGGTTACTGGGTTGTGGACGTCAGATAGGTAGTCGCTCCATGTAAAATACGGTAGTCAGCTGCATCCGGTTAGACTGGAAGCCGACTCCAAGATAGTTGGGAAAAGGCTAGGCAGATTGATTGAATATTTTCAAAAGCATTTTTATTTCCATCATGATGCTGTTCGTGGTCCTTCGAGGTGGATATGAACCAACGACCAATGGATAAGAAATAAGCAGTCTGTACTGGACGTGGATCAAAACGATCGCTAGAATATGACGATCTTGTGGGTGTAAAGAGCACCCATAAGTATCGTATCGTCATAAGTTACATAAAAACTCTTTTTTCATGACGAAATAAAATAGGTTATGCGCCCTTCCTCCCACATACTATAGCAATTTACCAGCTAGGTGCCAGAGTTTCTCTAAGAGATTTTTTTAAGGATATTGGTATTCTCACAGTGGCATCACAATTCATCTTCGCCAATATCCTATATATTAGGCAAAATATACACTTATATACTAAGAACAGTGATATTCACAATATTAACACCAGAAATAAGGACAAATTACGAGCTCCTTTTCACCGGCTTCATAAGGTTCATAATTCATTTGTTGGGCTTGGTATAACTTTTTATAACAAGCTACCCACTTCTCTGCTAGATTTGCCTTATAATGCGTTTAAAGCTAAAGTAAAATCCAACCTTTGTTCAAAGGCATACTACTCTATCAACGACTACTTAAACGATAAAAATAGTTGGTCGCTGTGATTAACTCAAGACAATATTTATGTTCTTTCTCCAGAATTAGCTTACCTACTGACAGGTCATATGAGTTATATAATTGTTATTTTAAGTGACTGTATAAGTAAATTTATTTTCATTTACATTCATTTATTATTGACATAATCGACTCATTACAATGTTTTTGTTTAATGAGTTGTATTGCAATATGTGGTTAGCTAGCGACCTCGACAGAAGATCATTATATTATTCTTGCCTAACTGTTGATTTATTTTACTTCGATGGTCCTAGTTTATCATAATTATGTGACTTCGAGTTACAGTTTTATTAGCTATATGTAAGCGGGCACGCCCTTTATACCTGGAGGCTTTATAATTCGGGTATTAAGTTCTGTTTACGTTTTTAGTTTTTTTAGTATTCATTTTCGCTTGAGTTTAGCTTTCGATATTTTTTTTTTTTTTTTTTGTTGGTACATTGGCGTGTGCTAGCTGTCATTATGGCAAATATTTTTTTTTATTTAATGATTTGTGTTGAGTAATGTAAATGATTTGCATACTATTGTATAGAATCAATTTTTTTTCTAACTGAACAGACAGCTGTGCTGCTGGGGAGTTTGTTGCGCCACTTCTTCTCTCCAGCAAAAGCACTAGGAAGTGGTGAAGGGCGGGCGTTTTTGGGGGACTGTCTTATGTAATTTTGACGTTCGAAAAGTGCTGATTCTCAGCCTAGTTTGAATAAATGACTTTTGAATTTTGAATTTGAATTTTGAATAAAATCGTGTCAAATTGAAAATCTTTCTTTATTACACAATTTTACCCACAACGTCACCCCTAAACTTGGATACGTTAATATCGTAAATTTTTACGCGCGTACTAAATTTTAGAAGTTTTTTATAGAATGATATGTCGTTTCGTGACGAGATTTTAGAACACTTTTACTTTGAAGCTGGATATAAATCAAAATTAGTTTTTCGTGATTTGATTTTGGTATTAAAATATAAGTAGGCTTTTTATGAAAGAGGTTGTAAGTCAGTCAGGTGATGACTTTCGATTATGTTCAGTTAGATGGGAAACTTACCCAATCACACTAAAATGTTAGTTAAACCCGTTTTTAGTTAGAACGCGTTTTTACTAGTTAAAACTATTTTTTACTAGATGCCTTTGTATTAGAATTACCTATAATAGTCCGGTCAATATCGGCATTTCAAATAACAAAAATTCCCGGAGAGCCAAATATTGGTGGAGAGCTGGGGTTTACCATTACAAATAAAGTTTTAAAAATCCCCATCGATCATAAATGTGTGCGTCAAAAGTTATTCGGGGTCAAACGTCAAAATTAGAGGTTTTTTGAATTTTTCTCGAAAACGGTAAGTTGTATCAAAACAAAACCTTAAACCAAACTTGTAATCTTAAAATTCTCTACAAAAATGGTCCTCAAATGGTCCAAAAATGGTCCACACCGTTGTCTTATCACGTCATTCCTTTGCCTTAGCATGTTTTATCTATCTATCCATCGTTTCTTTGGTCTTCTCCTACTCTTATAGCATCCACATTCATACTCAGTACTTACTAAGATATAAGGATAAAAAAAAAAAAAAAAAAAATACAGTCTGGGACTTCTGATTGAGGTGAAAACTAAGTAACGCCATCTAACGAAAATGCCAGGAATTTATGTGGTTTGCTGTCAGTACAAGAACGAAAGCTGTAGCTCCATTAAAAAAAAATCCAACAAAATAAAACAGAGTGCGCTGTCAACAAAAACTTGCACGACTTACGAATTTTCGATCAGGTCACGTGTCCTGGCGCGAGTTTAACATTTTTTACCCATCCCAAAAAAAGTGCAACAAAGAAGTTTTCACTTCAAAAATTCCATTTAGAACCTTTGGTTTTTCCGCTCTGTAACTGTATACCTACGTATATTTCATCACTAGGTACTGTGCAAATTGCAGGCCAGCGGCTCGGACGGTGGGGGCCCGCTACTAATTAACTGCGGCTCTGTGGCCTGCAACCCTTATATTAGGGCCAGGAGACCAGCGAATTTGATTAAGAATCTGTTTTGATTGAAGAACATCTTTCAAAGTGAAGTTACGCTCAGTGCAATTTAAATTAGGTCATGTGTCTTGTTCGGTTTTGGGAAAATATTTGCTGGCGGCTTGTGAACCTCATGCTACGGCTACACTGTCACGTTATCGCGATCTTTACTTCGTGCGCACTCTGTTGCTCAGCGAGACGTCTGGCGGTGTGTGAGGGAGAGCGCGCGAAGTAAAGTTCGCGATAACGTGACAGTGTAGCCGTAGCATTAGAATGTTGAAAGTAAAGTATTTGTGGGTGGAGATCGTTCGTTCCTAATAACTCCAAGGAGGCAATTGAACACCACCTACCTTGTCTCAACTTCCGGGTCAGCAGGAGAGCTTCAGCGTGCACGACACTTCACAGATAGGCAGTTTAGATGTACTCTGGGTTCAAAGGTCTTGAAGATCGCACACCACACGGCAGTGAGTCCACAAACACTATAGATGCTAAAACATTCAGCTTGGAACACGATCACAACAGGAGAGGAAGAAACGTTCATCCAGCTCAGGGCGTCAAATCGTACTGCACTTCACGGATCACCGCGACGTAGGTAGTGAGCAGGTTTAGTGATGATTTACCAACTACCCTCAAGTCGATAATAAGAATCGAACATGTCTGTTGCTTAGTTATTTGATAGCGTTTAGCCTTAGAATAATAACGCACGTTTAGCATACTTTTGTATTAAAAAAAAAAACAATTATTTTAAATACGATCGTTTATTGAAAAAAGTCGGACACCAACGAAAATAAATGCACTATTTTGGGTTCATATTTTGATGTTCAATTAAATATGTACGCATATTTCTTTATCTGTTAAAAAAATTGGGCTTTGAAACATCCCAAAAACCCACCACCACCACTTGAAAAAATTGTAGCTGTTAAGGGTACGCTAGTCGACGGCTCGAACTCGTTGGTGGGCGTTACTAATATGCATGCTAATTAGTCTAATTGTTTTTTTTGTTCAGTATTCTATTTTTAATTATTTATTTATATATTTATTAATTTATTTAGTGAAATAAACAATGGTTTATAACGAAAACGAGAGCGTAAAATTTCATGAACAGACCTTTGGACCTTTGGTTGGGGTTGCGGTACGCTGCTGGGGAGTTTGTTGCGCCACTTCTTCTCTCCAGCAAAAGCACTAGGAAGTGGTGAAGGGCGGGCGTTTTTGGGGGACTGTCTTATGTAATTTTGACGTTCGAAAAGTGCTGATTCTCAGCCTAATTTGAATAAATGACTTTTGAATTTTTGAATTTTGGTTATTATGGAAAAACTAGGTACTGAATGTGTATGAATTTACTCAAAATAAAATTATTTGAACTATTGAATACATTATCTTTCCCTGTACGGTTTTTATTTTGCCATTTTCTTACTACATAAGTTATTTATATTCGCCCAACCACGAGTTAAAATTATTGTAGAAATATGAAAGTTTTGACGCTCATTACTTCCAAACCAATATTTTTTTTCCAATTCGGCTTCCATACAGGGCTAGGTAATGACAAGACAAATTGATATAATTTTAAACGTACACCGTCAAACAGACGATTAATCACCCTACTACGTTTGTATGGAAGAATGATCGACTAGGGTACCCATAAGCTACAATTTTTTTAAGTTTTATCCATAATAGTAACTGCGGTATTGAACGTTAAATTGATTCACTGTGTTAGGATTTGAGTGGTAGGCCAAAGCACAGATAATATAATACTACGTACAGATACCCAATCCTATACAAAGAAATGCGACCTCCCTAAGTCGGGCTATTGTCTGGCTACAGCGTAAATGTGGTACAGTGATGTAAAACGCCATCTATTACAAAGACCCCTAAACAAAAAGGTTTTACCTTTTTTGTTGAAAATACGAGATTTATGAGTTACAATAGATAAATCAGCATTAAACAAGGAAGTTTTGATTTTTACCAATCTTACTTCAGTCAAAATCTTCCGTTTATCGCTTTTTAGTGACTGTTAATTTCATAATTGTTGCCTATCCTGCCATCTATGATCTTTTTTCAAGACTAATTATAATTTGTTCGAATTGGTACCCCATGGCCAAAGGTAAAAGGAACTTGACTGACTTACAGACTACATTTCTAAGGCAAAACGTCGGGAGACTCGGCATGTTTTAATCTACACTCACAAATTAAACAATTCTGATTGCTTTGATTGGGTTTGATTCCTTATGAAAGATTTCCCCAAACGCTTTTCTAAGAGCCCCAAATCACAAAGACCATGAATTTAATTGTTTAGGTACCAAAGTGCTGAATTTTGTTCAAAATTACATCTTCACACGGCAGCGACCGCAAATGTTTGTCATAATATTTAAATTAAGGAATGCAATATAAGTAGGTAAGTGGGTAGGTGCAGGAATTTGCACAATTAAATGGTACAGAGGTAAAACGTATTTTATTTTATACCTTTCGTAAAGCAAAATTCATGTTTAGATGAGTAAACATGAATTTTGGCAGGAGAAGAATTGGCTATTACACAAGTGGTTTGACAAGAGGCAATCAACGAAAGCAGTGGTGGCGCAGTGGTAACGGCCTCGACTTACGAGTTGTAGGTCGTAGGTTCGGACCCAGACAGATGCTTTACTTTGTGTAAATTGTTTTATCACCACTGCTTTCAAAACGGTGAAGATATTTCGGCATGTGATGCCAAGTCAGAGACCCATGGGCGGCTTTAAAACTCTGACACCAGGTTAGTTACTAACCACACGGAAAGACGAAGAGCTACATGAACGAGATGATGAGATTTATCAAAAATCTTCGTCAATTGAGAAGAAACCCAAAGGACCCAAAGCAGCTACTATTTATATATTTCACACAATTAAAACTATTTACACTACGTACTAAAAAACAATGACTAACTATACTAACTATACAAATAAATATAAAAAAAGATAAAAACAAACGGACACTTAGGCGTCGAAAGCAGCTATTCTCATAAACATAATCCCCTAAACAGCCCTAAAGTAAAAGAATAACTTACTTTTAAACTCCTAAATCGAGCACAGTTCACAATATGCGGTTTTAATATTCAACTTGCTCGACAAAAGACCAATTAAAAGTTGTCTCGCTTCAATCAGTGTGGTTGTCACCAGTACAAGATTAGTTCAGTGGTGTAACTCTGTGCAAAGTTCTCTTGCCAACACTCTGTTGTTGGCACGAGATTTATGTACAAATTCTTGCCAAGAATGGACGTTCATCATCGGCCTAGCCTTTACCAACTATGTCGTGGTCAGATACCATTATAACCGGATGCAGCCGAATAGGACTTCTTTACATTGTGCGACTGCCTATCTACCTCCACAACCCAGTTACTGGGTAACACGTTGTGAAAACATTAATCAGTCAGTAGGTAGAGCGGCTGACTGTTACATCTGCTAGAGCAGGGGTCTCCAAACTTTGAAGCGTTAGGGCCATAGTAATTTTTTCAATATGTTTAAAGGGCCAAAACAGTTTAAATTTTTCTGCCCTTAACTATATTTCTAGCTAGAGCTAGACTATCCTAGATAGCTAGATCCACAACTACAAACGTGAGTGGAGTGACGACCACGTACCGGAAGACGTAGCGTTGGAAGGCCTCCCACAAGATGGACCGATGACCTAGTAAAGGCCGCAGGAATTCGCTGGATGCGGGAAGCACAGAATCGGTCGAGGTGGCGGTGCTTGGGGGAGGCCTATGTCCAGCAGTGGATGTCTTTCGGCTGATATGATGATGATGATGATGATGACAACTATAAAGGTGGAAAATTTAAATTACATTAATCTCATTAGTGTTTTTTGTTTTTAATTAAGTATTTACAATAAGACATTGGCTGTCGTGGGCCATTGATGGCACTGGCGGACCGGATTTTGCCCGCGGGTCGTAGTTTAGAGACTCCTGTGCTAAAGCATGATAGCACATAGGGCATGCTGCAGTTGATACTCAAGTGTCGTCAATCCAGGGGGGCTCATCATCTTATCTTCCTAGCCTTTTTTCCCAACTATCTTGGGGTCGGCTTCCAGTCTTACCGGTTGCAGCTGAATACCAGTATTTTACATGGAGCGACTGCCTATCTGACCTCCACAACCCAGTAACTGGGTTGTGGAGGGCTATACCTACTAATTTACAAACGTGGCAATGGTCTTTACATTGTAAGTTTTTTAAAGATTTGCCATACAAAATCTGACAAAAAATCGGAATAAAAGTGTATTCCAATTTTGTGTTCCCCTTGAGGCTCTTTTCATACGATCGAAATAAAGCTTGATCAAGCTGCCAGGAGATTACTAACCTTATATTTAGACTCTTACTGGTACAATAAAATCATTCATAATATCATCTGCACAATGTATCTTTTCTTCAGCCACGTCTCCTCCATCCAACAGCATTTGTTTTCATGACCTCTAAGTCACATGCGTTTTATCCTTCATCATATTTCAATAAAAATTGATTCTCTGCTTGCATTTTACTGGGACACAATTTACTATGTTAATATATTTAAATAGAATACTTGCCGGGTAATATTGATGTAACTTTAAAATATCCATCTTTAGTTATTGTTTTGTAAGTTGAAGACCAACCTTATCTGCCTGAATATTCAGGATTAAGTTCAAGACAGATTATAATAGTCTAGATCCAAGTTGTTGTAGGGAAGTGGTTAAACTTAGTTAAGCAAAGTACTGTGATGTTCTCAGAGGATCATCTTCGAAATAGTTACAGGTAGCCCGAAACCCGAAAGTCTGATTACAACCTCAAGAAATTGGTATTAGTGAATCTCTTTGCATGAAGAAGGGAAACTTCTGTATTGAATCTGAAGCATAATAAGTCTATAATGTTCCCACTGCTGGGACCTCCTCTCTGTGAGAGGGAGTGGAGTGTAATTCACCACGCGGGCCCAGTGCGGGTTGGTAGATATCTCAATATTTTTAATGTAGGACATGGCACATGTCTCAATTTCTTTTATTTTACGACATGTCGGTTTCCTCATGATGTTTTCCTTCACCGTTTTGAGAGCAGTGTTGATGAAATTATTTACACCAAATGAAACGTCTGTCAAATTCAAATTCAAAAGTCATTTATTCAAAGTAGGCTGAGAATCAGCACTTTTCGAGCATCAAAATTACATGTGCGTGTCCCAAATAAAATATTTTTCTTTCTTTCTTTCTTACATAAGACAGTCCCCCAAAAACACCCGCCCTTCACCACTTCCTAGTGCTTTAGCGGGGAAGAAGAAGTGGCGCAACAAACTCCCCAGCAGCACAGCTGTCTGTCTGGGTTCGAACCTAGAACCAACAACTCGTAAGTCGCGGCCGTTATTACTGGGCCAATACTGCTCTGAATATGAAAGTACAAGGTGTAATTTTCAGCTAAGTTTTTGGGATGGCAACGCTTCTGAGATGCTTCTGATATAGCAAATATAATATCACTGTCTATAAAAAAGTCCCCCGCCGCGTCTGTCTGTCTGTCTAAACGCGATAAACTCAAAAACTGCTGAACGGATTTTCATACAATACTGTTCAATAGACGGAGTGATTCATGAGCAATATAATATGCATCGCAGACTAAGTATAGTCACAAGTCACAAGCCAATACGTTACACTTGCTCAAGATTAAAAAGCAATTGCAATTGCAAAGCAATTGTATTGTTTTTTTTTATGATGTTACAATCATAGTATTTTCAAAACCATACTCATCATCAGCCTATTAATGTTCCCACTGCTGGGACACAGGCCTCCTCTCTGTGAGAGGGAGTGGGCCGTAATCTACCACGCGGGCCCAGTGCGGGTTGGTAGATGTCACATGTCTTCGAATTTTTGGTTCTAAGACTTGCCGGTTTCCTCACGATGTTTTCCTTCACCGTTTTGAGAGCAGTGGTGATGAAATTATTTACACAAAGTAAAGCGCCTGCTTGGATTCGAACCCACGACCTACAACTTGTAAGTCGGGGCCGTTACCACTGGGCCACCACTGCTCAAAACCATACTATTAAGGAATAAATCTTTTCTCAAAGTTGCCATCGTTATTTCGCGAGAAAAATGCTTTTGAATTTTTCGTTAGTGTAAGATTTATGCTCGTGACAAACAACAACACAAAAAAGTATCTTCATCTAAAAATATAGTACAGGGAAGTGTAGACGAATGAACTCCTACAGAAAGCATCAGGGTAGCCCGCGAAATTCAAATTTTCTTACGTTTTTTGCAATTTTCTGGTCAGGTTGTATGTTGATCTAATTCTAAATATGATTCGCGGCCGTAACAAATATGGCTTTAGCCAGATTTATAATCATAAAAATCATCAATACAACTCTGTAAGTCCTAATCCTATTGAATTACTATTTCATGAAATCATGACATTTGAGGATTAGGAGTTGTATTGCTGATTCTTATAATTATAATTCTGAAAAGCCATATTTGTTACCGTCGCAAATTATATTTTAATCAACATACAACCTGACACTGTCCTTGCAAATTGCAAAAAACGTAAGAAAATTTGAATTTCGCGGGCTACCGTGGCGCATCCCCCTTAAGGCAAAGAGCTTATTAAGCGTCCAATGGGACGTTAGCATTCCGCACACGTTTGCGACTCAGTCACACTAATTGTTTGTTGTTTAACAAATTAGTTGTCAACAGCCAGTTAATTTGTAGTCTGACTGTACCTTCCGTACCGGCCTTTTGTCACATAGAAAATTTATGTTTTTTTTAAGTTTTTGAAGTGAAAATTTCTTTATCGGCGTTGTGCACTTTTTTTGGGATGCATAAAAAATGTTAAAACTCGCGTCAGGACACGTGAACTGATCGAAAATTCGTTAGACGGAGGGAGAGTAGAAATGTTGTTGACAGTGCACTCCGTTTAATTCTAGCTCCACCAAAAAATATTTTTTATTTTTATTTTTTGATGGAGCTACAGTTTTCGTTCTTGTACTGACAGCAAGCCACATAAATTCCTGACATTTTCCTTAGATGGCGTTACTTAGTTTTCACTTTTCATACTTCTTCTCCTTTACTGTACGGCAGTGATAACCTTGTGGTATGACCGGTTCGTACCCACGCTGCCAAGGCAACTCTGACTTTTCGGATTCACGTGCGTATTGTATTATCACTTGCTTCAAAAACGGCGAAGGAAAACATCGTGACGAAACCGCTTGAGAGATATTTCTCGACGGTATATGAAGCTAAGTCAGAGGCCCATGGGCGGCTTTAAAACTCTGACATCAGGTTAGTCACTAACCATACGAAAAGAAGTAGAAGACCGTACGGTAGCAGGGTTTAGATGTGGCGCAAACTATGCTCCTCCTATCCTGGCCTCTGTGCCTCAAAAATGAAGCCCAATGATACAATAAATTGATTTATTTTCCAGAATCAGGGAATAATGTGAGATCAGACATGGTAGGTTGAATAGAATGGCGTGATCAGTATCAGCCTATAGTGTTACCACTGCTGGGACACAGGCCTCGTCTCTGTGAGAAGGAGTGGGCTGTAATCCACCACGCGGGCCCAGTGCGGGTTGGTAGATGTCAAATGTCTTCGAATTTTTTGGTTCTAAGACATGCCGGTTTCCTCACGATGTTTTCCTTCACCGTTTTGAGAGCAGTGGTGATGAAATTATTTACACAAAGTAAAGCGCCTGGTTGGGTTCGAACCCACGACCTACAACTCGTAAGTCGGGGCCGTTATCACTGAGCCACCACTGCTCCAGGCGTGATGCGACATTATAATCTACATACAATATTCAAATCTAAATATTGATTTTCTTTTCACTACATTAAAGCTACTTACATCACTAACAAATCTAGTTAAAACATTACGTCTTCCGCATACTATTTCTGTTGCGGAAGGGTAGAGAAAATAAAAAGTTATTTTTATTTATAATGCGGGTAGGTACGTGTAATGCGTTTGAATTTAATTCGGCTAGTGTAAATGATCTGTTTGTTTAATGCACCGATGTGGAGACTATTTTTGGATTTTATGTTTTGGTGGCATAGATTAGGTGGGCTATAAATACAGAAGCGATAGTAAATTGTTATTTGTATAAACGAGAAAAATGTGAGAAAATTAAAGCTAAGCTTACTGCCGCAGGAGGCAACTGCAGGCGACGTGTCGCCGGGACACGACTGGTTTCTATGATTTTTTATGAAATATCTTCCGTAGCTAGCGACACGTCGTTGGCAGCTACGGGAGAGTGACAGACGACACGTGTAGCCGGACCGCAGACCAGTAGTGCCGCCAACGCTCGATCGATAACACGTTTTCCTATCTTCTATCTACCGACTGGAATACGAGCTGCGCCTGCGGGCGGGTTCAGAATCAAGACTGCAGCGACATGACGCCACGACGTGACGCGCGACAAGTCGACTGTAGCCGGGTACGGAATGGTACTTTAGCACTTGTAGCACTGCACTCCATAACATTGCAAATGAAAGTAATAAGCAAAAAAACTATAACGCTACAATGGTCTTTCAGCGCGTGATCAAAATCAGAACCAAACCGCCATCTAGTTTTTCAATTCAATTTCTGTGTCAATTTCACAAATGTCATTCAGGCCCAAAAATAACCTTGTAGCACTCTAAGGCCTTAGCATGACCACAATAGAAACGTTTTGTTGACGGCAGAATAGACAAAATGATAAACAATTACAATATGTCAATTTGTCTATTCTTCTGTCGACAAAACCCATAGAAAACCCACTTCTATGATTGTCATTCTACGTGTGCTGAACCTGACTCAAGACTCAAGCATTACTTAAAACTAGTTTCAACCAATCAAAACGCTTTAAACGAGTTTTACGTAATGCTTCCGTTTTAAGTGCGGTTCTGTAAGTATCACGGAAAAGCAACCGACTGCGACGCGACGTAGTGTCGCATCTGTACCAAAGTCTATGCCCAACATTTGATCACAGAGCACTCAAATTCCAGTGCAGCAATAAACGCAGAACCGATTCTTTGATCATTACGACGTTGAACAGATAGTGGTCGTGTCTTATTTGATTCTAACATAATATCACAGCGGCCCATACTTTTGATGTGGTTGTTCTACTCTTATTTACATGGGCAGTGATGAAAGGAAAACGGTTGGAAGTCCAAGGAATGACGGTTTGTTGTTTTGTGTTAAGTACCTGCCTATTTTGTTCGGTTTTGTTATTCTTTTGAGATTACTGTTTTTGTTTGTGTAGAGTGCACTTAGAGGTGAAATGCGCTTTGTTAACTTTGACGCATTAAATAGGTAAATCGTTCGTAAATTTTCTTCAAGAACTGCGTTTTATCTCAGTAGATGAGCTACCACAGGCAACCATCTATCAACTTTGTAGGCCATCGTTGTGTCTGATGAACACAAAAAAATCCATTAGCAATAAGCTATTTCTATTTCTGACATCAACCCAGCAAGAGACCATATGTTTTGTGTGACTTCTAAGGGGTACTCCTCGAAGCGCACCAACTTTGGAATGCAGCAAATGAAGCGCACCAAAAGTATTCCTCGAAACGCACCATTCAGGTGCGCTAACAAGCTATACTATTTTTTTTAATTTGATTTTGTTAGCGCACCTGAATGGTGCGTTTCTAGGAATACTTTTAGTACGTTCCAAAGTTGGTGCGCATCGAGGAATACCCCACTTCTAGGCATAGTCAAATGAAGCACTCTGAATGGAATACTTCTTCTTTTGACTATCACTTTATAGTGAACGCCTAAAGGCTTTTGCAGACCAGCGCGACTTGTCGCGCGACGCGACACGAACAATACAACTTCTAAGAAAACTTCACGGTATAAGTAACAATACCCGGCTTCGCGTCCAGCGCGACTTGGTCTGCACAAAGCGTAATAGTTCTAGAACGATGTTTAAATACCGTCAGATTATTTAGAAATTTTTACATCCACAAGTCGCGTTCTAAATTAAAATCATGTTTCAGCTTCATTGCACCCTTCCTTATAAAACTTTGTTCCGCCGGCGTTAACAACTTCCGAATTCCGTGGTAAAAGTGGCAAACCTACTTAATTCCTGTTTACTTTAATCCATAGGATAAAGGATAAACAATTTATAAACATCACACCGTAAACAAAGGGGCGTCGGTTCACTCGCCAAACTGTTGAGAGGTCGATTTGCATTTGACAAATTTTTCAACGTCCCCTACTACTCTTGAATTAATGATTTTGCGTGACGGCCCCCGCCGAACAATTGAGCGGAAAATATACATTTTTGCCGCTTTTGTGCTGGTCCGTTTGTAAGCGATTAGCGTGTTTGTAAGTGAGCGATTCTTTTAGTGGGGACTGCATTTAATAATAATAATATCCTTTTTTTTTTCCTAATTTTTTTTTTGGGTGGGAAATCATCCAATAATATCCTCCTGACTGAATTTTGGTCATGGCGGCCGGTCTCAACAGAGACTAGCATTGGTGATAATTATTTATTTATATTGTACAAGTGTGTGAGCAGAGTGCGCAGACCCACACTAAATTGACACACGGAAGTGTTATCGGAAGTGCCGTAACTACTTATTAGAGATAGAATTGATGAAGAAAATAATCATGGCCAATTTGTGGTCAATATATCTTATGTTGGAGATCCAAAAAAATAGCTGTTTTAGGTACTGCAGGCTTTTCATACAGATAAGGAACGATCCGGAACTATGTTATATTATAAGCACGCTCATTCACTGCGTATTGACGATTTCAGACAAACAAATTGGTTTTAAAGTGTTGAGCGGTTTATTTGAAATTGAAAAAATCTTATTATTAACTATATGGTTCGAAAACGTAAACTGGTGCTCTAGTACATAACATATACATAACATAACGCTTTGTTAATAGTTACAGTAAATAGTAAACCCACACTTCGCCAGTTCTGTTTAAGTACCATGTAATAGGGGGCGAGCCTATTTCCATCAACCGGCCATAAATCCAAACTCCGGGCGGCTACTGAGAAATTCTAGATAGAAAACCCCAATAACACTTAACCTGACCTAGGAATCGAACCATGGACCTCATGCTCAGCTGTAGCGTTGCGAACACTAGACCCACGAGGTCGTCGGGAAGTCGAATCATGAACCTCCAGGGGCCATACTATGACGTGTTAAAGCTATCGTTGCTCCATTGTGAAAAAGGGATAATGCTATCTCTCTCTGACACGGGAACAATTATGGTTCTAACACGTCATAGTACTCGCCACGAAGTAAGATTGACGTTCGGATACCACGCTATGCTATCGGTGAGACCTCACCCTTACCTCAATAACAAATGGATGACGGAATTTACGTTTTGTTAACAATATTTTATGTTTATCGTTTTAATATTAAAGGGAAATTTGTTTGCCATAACTTCCTGTAACAGGTTTTATTATAATCGTTGCTTTTGGGTCAATAATTGAATATTAATTTGTATTTAATGGAAATTATTTAATAGCATTGTATTGATTATTCTATCGCAGGGAGTAAATACTGGTTCAAAATTATAATTTAAAAAATATAGGAAAAACCCTTAAAGGCTCCCGCAGACAGGTGCGACGCGACTTCGGAAGAACAAATTTCCGTGAAATTTTCATAGAAAGTGTTCGACCAGAGTCGCGTCCCGCCGTCGCGTCGCGCTGTCGACGGGAGCCTTTATGAGAAACCCCGAAATGTCTTTATTTATTTATATCATCTAAGGAACAATCGAAACTAGATTTAATTATTTGGTATTTATAGGGATTAACCGATGGCGCCAAATCGCTACTCGCCGTGTAACAAGTCGTCCATATCCGTCAAGCCCCGGTGACGCACCTGGTGTAACACCCTCTCGCGCGGCACTTTTTTCTATTTTTACTGCCAAATAAAGGCTAGTCTCCAATAAGGATGGTTTTACTCTATGGTCGGATAAATATTCTACTCGATTATATCATTCAAAAATAAAAATATACGGAACGCAACATTTAAAAAAAAAAGTCAAACTGACATTACTCATACTTCAGAAAACGATCGGCGCAGTGCGGGTGACGGTGTCTGTTTTGTGTTGTTTTGTGCAATAAAGTGTGATAATTAAAAGGTAAGTGGCTATATTATCATTTATTAGTAGTTATTACACCGTTGTAGATAATAGTTTCACGAAATAGCATCATAAAATCACATTTTTGAGCAAAGTAATTTTACGCGCCAAAACCGTTGTGACGCGTTATCATTCTATGATGAATTTCGACTTTTTTGTGTGTAATTGACAGCAAATAGATGAATATTCATTTAGAAGTACATAATGCATCGTTGTAGATAATATTATCACGAAATACCATCATAAAATTTTATTTTTGAACAAAGAAATGTTCCCCGTAAAACAAAAGACAAAGTCGGCACCGCGCGCTATGAAGTTTCAGTTTCAATAATATGAAAATATTACGTAGGACTATCAAACAAATGCTTTTGTTAGATTACATAACTATTCATAATGTAATTTGCAAAATTTCTTGTAAATTGATACAGTAGTTTTATCAGAAATAGACATGAAACCGGAATAAACACGTTTTTTCCCCCGTATCTGATAATTACATTTTGTTTATAAATACGATTCTCGTCTTACGAGCATTGTTTATACATAACATGATGCTCTGTGTATTCAAGAACACAACAAAGTATTCATATTGTGCCGAGAGCCACTTCAAACAGCGGGAGAGCGTTTTTTGTTATCAAGGTCATTAACATCCGGCGCGCTCGGAATGCGCTTCGGGGCTTGAGCGTTTTTGACGTCATCGGCAGATAAGGACGCAATCGGTGGCTGTGCTTCCCAATTGTCAGTAAAGCTCTTCCTTTAGACAACGTCTATTATAGCTGTCAAATATTTACCTGTTTTGATTAATTTGGCAATAATACTGTATGGAAATTTGTGAACTAAAATATTGATTATAAAATACAATACTTAATTAATATCGCTACTTCGAATATTTAGTTTCAGACGTAAAAAAAGTATTTTCTACACCTAAAACGGGTACAACATCAAATTCAATGTTATAATTGCAAATCATTATTAATATTTTAAAACAGTGAAATTTTTCACACCTATAAATTGCGACGTTACCCTCTTTAAGAATAAACGCTTTTAATAATCCAAAGCTTAAGACATGAAACTTTTTGTGTATCTAAAGAATAGATTCGATGAAATAAGACGTCGGCCACAGCCACTAATCTATATCTGGCATGTTTTGTCCAATCTGAACCCTAACCACTAAATTAGCATTTACAATCTGGCAATCTGGCACTCTGGCCGTCTGGCAGTCTGGCAAGTCATGTCTGAAAACAATAAGCTCCGCTATGCAGGTGTTCCGTTAATTTAGCACAAGATCTGGCAACCTGCCAGACGATATTACTCACCATCACTTCATTAATTTATGCTGGTTAAAGGTTTGTTATGTTAAGGGGTCAAGCAAGCTCCGTGTCAAAATGAAAGCATCTCATCAAAACCCATGGGTTTTGATGAGATGCTTTCATTTTGACACGGAGACAATGTATTGGTCCGTTTGTTAAGAAAATCGGTATATATCCCGGCCATGTTGGATTTCCGTCCTATTAGAGTGAAGGAAAAGGTGAGTGCACCTGTGTCTGCGCACATAATTGTGCAGTATAATATTTTCTTGCGTATGATAGTTGTATAAAATGACTATAACACGACATATTGACGTAGTGTGTCAATCGCGAGGCCTTTGCCCTTTAACTTAGTTACACCTAATATCGTTATGATCTCGGGCTATAACTTATTGAATACTTAGCAAAGAGTAATAACATCATAATGGTTTTATGATCCGCCATTTTGCAGGCAAATGGACATATAAACGTTTTCTTACTCAGCAGAGATAAATTGTCGATTGATTGCCCTTTTCTTACAGATATGTATCTTGTTTAGGGCCGAAGGGAAATGCTGACATAAAATGTTTTTCGTCTTATCTTTGAATGTTTATTTCAGAAAGGTCAAGGTCATGCTGTCAAGCAGCTAGATTATTTGATAGATTTTATGATAGGGATAGAATTTATTTGACGTTAGTTTGTAATCAATTATTGACGGTCGTCTACCAATATGTCAATCTTTACTACGTGGCCATGAGAAACACGCTCAAGAGACACGAGCCACCGTATAGCGATTTGTGGAGTGACAGATGAAAGACGGAAACAGGTGACGTGCGCGCGCGTCGTTTTATGCAAGTCGCATCGCTCGAGGCCATGAACGCCTTACAATGTATGATTGCAGAGCTATATTGCCATAATCACCACGCTTGGAGCAGGGTTGAGCTACGATCAGGATTCGTGACCACAGCTCCTCCCTGCTCACAAGAGAATGCTACATTATTGGAATTGTCTTATGATTATTTCCACACCAGTATAAGTGTTCGCTGTTTCATCTATCATTGCCAGGAATATTTACTCCGTAACACACCTAGTAGTTGGGATTTTTGGTTAATTTCAAGCTAACTATAGAAACCCTTATGATAAATTGATAGTAAATTAAACTTCAACCACGGTTAAAAAACACAACTGAAACAAATTGATATGAAAAGAAACCGAAAACCACTTCCTCATTTTTCAATAAAACTTTGTGAAAAAAATAGACACGTCAAATAGTATTAGTTCGCCCGAATTCCACTAAATTCGATTCCAAATGAAAAGACGTACGTATAAGATTTATTGGCGCCCAACTGGGACTTACGGTTTCATAGTTCTTATTTCATAGGAATAAGGTTTATTTCATTTTAGAATGTCAAACTAAAATAGCGAATGGTTAACGCGATCTATCAAATGTTGACTCGGATAAATCTACGACACCGTATGTTACTAATCTGTGCCGCACGCTGGGCGCCAGTAGCGAATCGCGCCATTTTTTAGGCCAAAGTTTTGTGAATTGACGCTCGTATTCCAGTATTGCATGTGAATCAGTTTTGAAGCTAGTGTGAGAATATATGTGCCGAAATGTGATAAGCATGTTTAAAATGGCGTCTAATTTCGTATTGCAAAAAAAAAAGGTTTGAAATTGTTTGAAAAGTGATGGCTTACCTAATTCCAAATCTGAGTTGCACTAACGTTAGAAACAATTAATTTCAGAGCAAATGAAATTGATTCTTTTATTTTGCGTTACATAAGAAATATTTGAGAATGTGGTATTGTGTGTAAACTTAGTACTAACATGTTGGACACACAAACAAAATATGAATTCCAAAATGCACATCTCAACGACAAAATAACCAAACTGCTGCAAGTAACTCTAAGTTACACAAGAGCCATCGCTTGGGGCTAAGTTATGTTTTAAGTTGTAATTTGGGACAACTTGTTTTAAGTCGAGCAACTTTATGTTTCCAGGTGTGGACGGAGTGGCCGACTTTAGTTGTTTGCTTTGGTATTTAAAGTTGTGTTAGCTTCAGTGTGTGTGGCTTCTTTAAGGAACTGGTATGCTGCATGTAGTTTAGTGTAGAAATACAGAAGGTATTATACTTTTACATACCATCTGTATGTAGAGTAATTGTGCTGAAAGAAGGTATATTGTGCTAAAAATTGCTACCCTCTATTATTTGAACAATAACAGGAACAACCATCGATCTTTCTGCACGATATTACGAAATACGATATTTGGCGATATTGGACCATTCATTCATGGTTTCTTTCTATTTTCTTTTAATCACCGTATTTCATCACCTTGAGCAAGCGTGGTGATTAATGCTCGTGTCTTCATTCTGCATGAGAAGAGGCTTTTGACACATAGTGGGAAAATAATAGACTGGCATTATTATTTCATAATCAATTGTTAAAAACAATAGTCAAAACCATAATGAAGTACATTATGGTCTTAACGTTCTATTGTTTTTTATGGCAAATAAATGTTTATGATAACTTCTGCATACTTAATACTGGTCCAGTTTAGAAACTCCCAACCACCGGCTTAAAAATTCTAATAATAAATTACATATTCCAAGTCCTTCGAGCCGGATTATTCTACAAATTCTAAAAATAATAATACCCTCACATAAACTAATTACGGCGATACAAAACAAATCACCTCACACGCTGCACCTCCGTGCAATTTAAGGGGATTACATCGGACGTTTACGACGCTATAAATTTGTGCATCCCCTTGCATCCCCCTTCATCCTCCCTCCATCCCTCTACTAGAGTGCATTACCTGCATTTCCCTTGTGCCTACCCATGCACCCCTATTGCCAATTTTATTTATATTTTAGAGGGTACAATTGCGGGTAGGCATGGACACATGTTAGTGCCGATGAGGGTAGTTGTGATGCATTTAAAATTTAAAGGTGCTGTTTATTGCTTTAGGATTTGATACACCGTTTTTAGGGTTCCGTAGTCAACTAGGAACCCTTGTAGTTTAGCTATGTCCGTCTGTCTGTCGGTCTGTCTGTCTATCTATCCGCGGTCACAGATTAATCTGCAACTTAGCTCAGATACTCTTAGTACTAGAAAGCTGTAATTTGGCATGGGTATACATATTATTAATCAAACCGACAAAGGGATAAAAAAAAAATTCAGGTTAAGTACTCCTACACGTAAACAGGGGATGGTTTTTTTTCTCGTCTATCATTTAAAACGAAATTAAAAGGAAAACTACTACAGATAAATAAACTCTACAAGTTACACACTATTACAACACTATTACAGATAAATAAACTCTACAAGTTAACGAGTAATATTCGACTAACTTACATTTGCAGTTGCAAAAATAGGTCCTCCCATACATTCCGTAAAGGAGAAAATGTTCTTCAGTTGTTTTTTCTTGGGATAAATTCATCTCAACTACGGAACCCTTCATTGTGCATGGTCCGACCCGCACTAGGCCGGTTTTTGAAATGTTAATTTTTTGTGCGAGTTCTAAAAGTGAGTTCAAATTAAATCAGTAAGTATTCGAATTTTTTATTGTTTTACCACCTCCGGGACCCTAAGTTCTAGGTAACTAATATTGCAGATAATTTCATACAAAATCTATCCTTTTTTCTGATAGACAGTGCTTATCCGGAGACGGCGAAACTGGTTCTAAGTCCTTATAAAATAGCTGAACAAAAAATCACTTTGCTAAAAGTTAGCAATTTGCGGGTATCTCAAAACTTTTCTAGACCCCTACGAACATGTCCTTATTTCCCAAGTTTTTTCTATTCTCATAAAAGTTGTAAGTATCAACAGATATAGGAACACAATATTTGGCCGAGATTTTCAATAAGATGAAAGAATTTGTTATTTCCTCTTTGAAATCGTGACGCCCCTGTGTGTAAACGGTGTTGGTGCAATCCAAAGTTCAAGGGTTGGACTACATGGGGACAACACAATTTTAGCGAAAATCTTTCAGTAATTTTCTTTAATAGGTAATTTTTTACATTATTTAACATATACAACATACTGACATCCATCGTCGGGCAGTAGCCCACCAGACAAAACACCCGTCTGCACGGAGGATGCTTCCTTTTTTATGAAGATGAGTGAACTTTACACCCTGTTCCTCATAAATCATATCATCACCATAAAATGATCAGCACAGACCAATCGGTATAGGATTATTATCTTTAACAACTAGACGAAACAATGACAGGGCAGGTATTTAATTTTATAGCGGTTATACCGCCACATACGAACTACGCATCAAAGACATGACGTCACACGAATCCTGAATCGCGCAGTTAGAGTTTATCGCGCGAACGACATTTATAGAAGGCTATCCGAAATCAACTTACGGGCAGTTGCCCGCCAGACACAACACCCGTTTGGTTGGAGGATCCTCCCTTGTCTATGGTAGATGAGTGAACCTTACACCCTGTTCATCATACCACTAAAATTTCATTGACTATAGATCTACAGTCCCATTAATGTCCCATTTGTAATGCATTTGTTTACATTTCTATCAAATTGAATTAACTTAAGGCATAATATTATCAACATCTAAGGCCACAATATGTACAACGGTACAATATAATAGGTTTACGACCCAATCATCATTGCAACACAATGCAGCTCGGGCTGTGGCCATCTAATAGCCACCCTGCAAGCCCAAGGGAGTCATTAGAACGCACTGAAGGATAATATCAATAGACTGACCGCAGTACACACCTGTGTACTAATTATATCGCTTTGTGGTGACCAGAAACAGTCCTAAGTATTTTGTATACGTAAGCAGTGGTACCCTAGTGATGTGACCGTCGTCCGATTTTCGGACATAGTAAAATAAGCCCTTACAGTGTCTAGTTTATATGACGTTCTGACAAATAACAACTTTAAAAAAATGATTTTACTTCTAAAATATTGCGTCAACTCAACCATGAAATGAAAAACGCAAATCAAGTCGATCCGTCCGCATAGTAAAATCGTCTTATCCCCGAAAATTCTCTCAAATACAAAGGACAGCTCCTAATACCGGCCACTGATACATCACGCTTCCCTATATCCTCTTTTAATGATCAGCTCCCAAGAGTTATCCGTTAAGATACAATTGTTCCGATCAATTTTCCACCTTGGTTCTCAGTTTTAAGGTTTCAATTTGTGTGTTGGTCACATATTGTTTCACTTTCGTTAGAATTAAGGGTATAACCCAATACGTTTGACAGATGACGGTTCAAGATAAGGTTCAGGCAGACGATCAGCTCAAGTAAGCCGGTCAAGTAGCCAGTTTTGGTAGAAACGACAGTTTAGGCGATTGTAGTATCTTCCTAATAATGGTTTTACAAACATAAACATAAAATAATCATAATTCTCGCCCATATTCTAGGAAGGGATAAGCAATAAGTTAATGTTCATTCTCATTTCGTAAGATAAACTATGAGTCCCATTTATACAGTAGGGGTCGAGCATTACTATTAACTGGGACAGCCACAAACACTGACTCTGGGCTGCTGGCACTTAGCAGCACTTGTCCCGACCCGGGGATGGAATGGAACCCAAGACTCAAAATGACGCTTAGAAAAAGCTTGAAAAAGGTAAGGATTAATAATGATAATGTTGGTGCTTGCTCAAACCCACATTTAACTTAATAACTGCCGATAGGATAGTACCTTGCCGATAGGATTTCTGCTACCGAGACTCTACAGCTTTTTGTAGACACCGTTTGTCTACAAAAAGCTGCGTTAATGTTTTAATTATTAATTTTTATGATTGCGTGCCTAAATGTTTTTTTATGATTTTATTTTTTTGAAATTAATTTTAATTTTAAAGTAGTTTTTTTTATTTTCTATTTGGATTTTAATTTTTTATTGTGATTCTAAATCTAATTTTGTTTTTTTTTTAGTTTGTGTCATTGTTTTATTTTCTTATGGATCATGTGGACTGCAATAAAGATTTTCATTTTATTATTATTTATTATTAAAGGGTAGTTTCTTTAAGGCTTTTGCAGACCAGCGCGACATGTCGCACGACGTGACACGAACAATACAATTTCTAAGAAAACTTCACGGTATAACAATAACCGGTGTCGCGTCGCGCGACAAGTGGCGCTGGTCTGCACAAAGCTTAAACCGGCTAACACTCACGACACTACCTACACGAACAAGAAAAAAAAAAAATTCTACAGGTGATATGTCAACCAAGCCTTCATTCTATAGTAACACAAAGAAATCGTCGACCACCGGTCGAAGCAATTCACCGGGGCGTTTTACTTCGAAATCGAAAACATTGCTGTTTTCACCCCTATAGAGAGCCACCTCCATTTTCTCAAGTTTTCATTCCGTTTGATTTTCTTTTTCAAGTTAATTTTCTTCGATGGTGTTTGTCGCACCTGATTTTATTGGGAATGGTGTTCTTAGAGTATATGGGGAAACAAAGTATTACCGTGCGTCCACAACGCTAATCGAAAGTGACAAGTTACAAACTCAATTCACCCATGAGTAGCCAGAATGTCACAGCACTAGAAATTGTAAACCAATCGCATACTATAGTGCGCGCGGAACTATAGTTGGCCGCGCCTTAGGTAATAGATTATTATAGAAATAGATTGAGCGCCTTATCTTACTTAATCTATTCCGGCGCCATACTTCGCGACGGCAACACGCGTTGAAAGTTCCGGCTAGTTTAGACAAAACGCACATGAGATTGCAATAGCGAGATGAGTCGCCACCTAAGGCTGCCTGTCCACTGGAGCGGAGAGGAGAAAAGAGGAGCGGAGATCCAATATTAACCAATAGAATCTTGACTCAGGATCACTGATCTAAACTCAGGGGCGGAGTCACGCGCGCACACTATAGTAATAACTCGTTAGTAAAGGTTTCACACCGGCGCGACGCAACTGTAGTAAAACAATGTCTATAAAAACTTCATAGAAAAATTTCTACCAGTATCGCGTCGCAAAAAAAATAGCGTGGGTAGGCGATGCAGCAATGCGACGCAACGGGGTGAGTCAAAGGGACAAGAAATTTCACACGGACAAAGTTGCGGGCAGAAGCTAGTTCACTTATAATTTTACAAGCTCGGCAAGCAAATCCTGCCAAAAAAACATTCTTGATATCGATACTAATATAGGGCAGGAACACAATGCAAGGGTCAGCTATTGTGGTGAGAAGGCACGTTACACACAGTCGTGACGCTGCAGAACTTCCTTGTTAGTCATGTTATGTTATTATTTGTGCTTATCATGTTTCCAGAGACATTTGATAGGTTATTGTAAAGGATTTTTTATAGCATAATCAGCTTACAATGTTCCCACTGCTGGGACACAGGCCTCCTCTCTATGAGAGGGAGTACCTAATTCACCACGCGGGCCCAGTGCAGGTTGGTGGATGGTGGATGTCACAGGTCTTCGTTTTGAGAGCAGTGGTGATGAAATAATTTACACAAAGTAAAGCGTCGGTCTGGCTTCGAGTCTACGACCTACAACTCGTTACCACTGGGCCACCACCTCTATTATTATAAAGCTTGGTGAAATTGCAAATGTGGTTAAATTCCTAGAAAGAAGCGGCAATTTATAGCTCATCTGGTGAGGAGCAGGAGTTAGGACTGGTTACGAAGAGGTCGTGAGTTCTAACCAAGTGGACTATTGAAGTCAGACAAGTAGTGAAACTTTCAGGGTTCTGACTATCTTTAACGAATATTGAAATAATAAAATTACAATAGTAGTAGGGCAGACGAGAGGGCTATACTTGGAGTTTCCCTACGTGATTGAATCAGAAATGAAGAATTCCGCAGGAGAACCAAGGTAACCGACATCGCCCCACGAATTGCAAAACTTAAGTGGCTGTGGGTAGCCACATTGCTCGCAGAACAGATGGCCGATGAGGCCAAAAGGTTCTGGAGTGGCGACTGCGTACCGGAAGACGTAGCGTTGGCCCAAGGCGGACCGATGACCTTGTGAAGGCCACAGGAATCCGCTGGATGCGAGAAGCACAGAACCGGTCGAAGTGGCGTTGCTTGGGGTAACAACACAAATAATGATACCTATGTTGATTTTTACGTGAGCCATGATGACAACATTGGGACTAATGAAATGTAACTAACTGTCTAAATAAACTACGAGATAATTAATATACGCAGTTTTTATAACTTACCCAGATAAAAAATTGGTTGGAAATATAATGTGTAATAAAAAGAAATTGTTTCACTGTGGTATCTACTGATAAAATTAATCACCAATACCGGTATCCCGGTATTGGACATTTCAATACCGGTATTGAAAATTGTCAAAAAATATCCGGGATCCCGGTATTACGGGATCCCGGAATACCGGTATTGAAAGCCCTAGGACACCTATGTCTAGCAGTGGACGTCTTTCGGCTGAACGATGAATAATAATAGGTAGTGTGCCTGTTTTCTTCAAAACATTGTCTATACATATAATAAAATTGTAGAAAAGTGGTGTCTGTACAATGGAAATATATGAAAAAAAAGTAGCAGGGGTTGTTATTATATCGATGCTGAACCCGAGATTGTAATTAATATTTTTTTTGTCTGTTTGTCTGTTTGTCTGTTTGTCGGTTTGTCTGTTTGTCTGTGTGTTTGTGCACGCTAATATCAGAAACGGCTTATTCGATTTAGATGCGGTTTTCAATAATATATTGTAGTAAGCTTCACTTAACATTTAGTGTTTATTTCATGTCAATCGGTTCATAAATAAAAAAGTTATGTCAATTTAAAGAATAACGGCGAACATTTGTTATAGGTTAGGCATTTCTTTCCTTGATTTTCGGTATACTTATCTTAATTTTTAGTTAGGGTTTGTATATAAATATTATAAGTATTTGGTATAGGTTAGGCATTTCTTTTCTTGATTTTCTTTATTAAGTATAAGTTTATTAGCTCAGGTTAGTAATTATTTTTTCTAGCAATTCTTTTGTTTTATAAAGTTAGTACGTTTGGTTTACACGTCTTAAGAACGCGGCGACCTTTGAATTGTCCATACAAACGTAATACCTAAATCATTTCCAATTCGAGCATATTTCCACCAAATAAATTTGATATTCGGATTGAGACAATAATTATCTAGGCTTCCAATTCTTTTTTTTTTTCAAAAACCTACCTCTACATGAAGTATTAGCGAATTGCATTTCGTACATTTTTACAGCGTAAATGACTTGTTTTCATATTGTTTTTTCTTTATTATAAACAACAATATTTGTAATATTGTTTCATCACAAGCATAGCTTATATTATCAAGTTACAAATTATAGAAAAAAAATTGGAAAAACATTAAGTTTTCATTCATCATTTTTGGTATTACGGAACACATCCAAATTTCTCATAATTTCAGATAGCTAGTAGTGCTATCGCGTCAAGCAATAATTGTCAATGTGTGTGTGCTCCCTGTAGGTGTTTATCGCTCCGACAGGCACAAGGCACACTAACGCAACGTGCTTGGTTGGAGTTCGTTCATAGTATTTTTTGTCAACTTTAGACGATTAGGTACTTTACAGTGTGCTGTACCTGTACGCGCGTACTTATTTGTTTGCTAAATTGTATTGTATGTAATATTTCTGACACTCCTCTTGACTTGACCTATTTTTAACCGACTTCAAAAAAAGGAGGAGGTTCTCAGTTCGTCCGATTTTTTTTTTAATGTTTGTTCCCGGAATACTCGAAGACGGCCGGACCGATTTAGAAAATTATTTTTTTGTCAGAAAGGGTATACTTCACAGGTGGTCCCATTGTCATCAAGTCAGGATTGGATGATGGAATCCTGGAGAAGTCGAGGGAACTCTTGAAATATTACAGGCGCACCTATAGCGATTTAGGTATTTTTTATAGTTACTCTTGAATTTGATCTCGGAAAGCACCATTTAGTGAAGTGGAAGTGATGATGAAGACCACAGATGGCCACCGGAACTTATCAATAATACGTATTTCACGGGTTGCGATTAGAGAAGATTACTTTAATATGGTTGCCAAGCAATTTATGCCCGTCACAATACATAGGGTGAAGTGGAGCTAATGGTGAAGTACCAGGAGAACTCCTCAACAATGAACGTCCCTGCATCGGGAAAAGCAATATTTTGTAAAAGGTGATAAGCAGTTGACATTAGGCTATTGTATCTTAGATAAATTACAAACCGACCCACTAAAAAGGAAGAAATAAAAACTTTTTCACTCTTCTTGCTCAAAAAATCCGTCATTGTAGCGTACCAAAGCGGAGATAAAATAGCATATCATCCTCTAGGGGAAAAAGTTTTTTTTTAATTTTTGTGTGTTTCCAACGAGCCTACCACCCATAAACGAAAAAGTCTTTGTTTGATATATATTATATAAAAAAGAATCCCTATTTCCTTGATCACGGCATCACGCGTGAACGGCTGGACCAATTTCACTAATTCTTTTTACCCGACTGCCCCAGAAGGAGGGTAATGTTTTTCGAGAGTATGTATGTATGTATGTATGTCTATTTCTTTGGCACGCTCTGTAGCCTAAACGGCTTGATGGATTTTGACATATGAGGTGTCGTTAGATTCGTCTTAATTGTAGAAGTGTCATAGGCTATATAATATTTATATATTGCATCTGCAAATACAAAAAAAAGGGACGGGAAGGTTTAAAAAAAAAAATTATAACAATATTGGTATCAAATAAAAGCTAGTAAGAGTAACGAGTCAATGCCAAATTTTGATTTTTATTAATAAAACTAAAAAGCTTGAAATAAAGAAAATTATTCAAAAAACAAAAAACCTGACTGCAAAAACACATTTAAACTGAAAAGAGAAAAAAACAAGCATTATAATCTATAGAATTTTGGTATCGCAGGCGGGGCAAACAAAACTTACACCATACGTATATCCGGTTATTAGTTTGTCCCCGCCTGCGATACCAAAATTCTATAGATTATAATGCTTGTTTTTCTCTTTTCAGTTATGTGTTTTTGCAGTCGGGTTTTTTGTTTTTTGAATAATTTTCTTTATTTTGTTGTGTTTGTTATCTAGTAAGGAGATGGTTCTTAGGATAGGTTGGTGAAGGTAGGGTAGGTAGGTAGGTAGGTATGCAAGTAGGTAGGTATGTATCTTGGTAAAGTGGGTATGTAGGTAAGGTAGGTAGGTATGTATGTATGTAGGTAAGTAGGTAGGTACCTACTTACCTACATACATACATACATACCTACCTTCCTACTTAGGAAGGTAAGTAAGTAGGTAGGTAGGTAGGTAAGTAGGTAGGTAGGTATGTATGTAGGTAGGTGTAATTAGGGTAGGTAGGCGAACCGTAGATGAGTGCATACCCGTGCGAAGCCAGGGCGGGCAGCTAGTTACTAATATTATTCGATAGGTACCTACTTATGTGTCTAAAGAGCTTCAGCTATGGCCTCAGCGAGTATTTTGTAGTTTGTAAGTTACACAATTGACATAAAGTTCATTATGCTTTAACCCAATTTCGTGCCAAAAACTCGCTTCCATTCCGTTCTGCGCCAATGTAATATGAGCCGTAGCGTGGTGAGTATTGGCCGAGACGGTATAAGCTAGTTGCTCTCCGTACGCGACGAAGCCATAGCCACCACCAAGTTGTAGTATTGTAAGTACCTACCTATCATAACGCGGTTGTACGAAGTTTTGTCATGTCATGTCACTGTTCCTTTTCTTTAGTTATGTGACCGAGCGGGCGTAATTATTGTCTCAAGGACACTATTGAGAACACTGCTCGCTCTAAATTGAGTTCGCAATGTATTTGCCAAACATGTAAACAAACACGAGTTTTCCACTTAGACAAATATGAACTTTATGCTAGTGTAAATAAAGTTGATTTTAGACTGACTAGTAATGTTGAAAATGTCATAAAAAAAATATGAAGTTGTAGCGCAAACTGAACCTTATGTGTAGTCCATAACAGTTATTTTTCCAAAAACTCGTGTTTGTTTAGATGTTTGGCAAATGAACTGCGAACGCAGATTTTTATTTGTCGGTGCAGCAGCGGTGCGACATCAGTATGTTCGGATGATGAAAATATACCGCCACCACGTGTCGCTTGCACTTACGCACATGTCGGTAAAAAATTATGCAGAGCTGCTTGTGCCGTCGCAAAATAATGTCGAGTTCGCCCAGGTTCGCACCGCACGGGCTGTTATTTTCCGCGGGATTTTTTTTCGCACACTGGATTTTCAACGCGTGTTTTTTCAACGCGCTAGGACGAGAGTGTCCCAGCGCGTTGGATTCTCAACGCTCGGCTCAACACGGAGAGTTTAAAATCCAGTGCGAGACCACCAATAAGAAGTGGAGACCACTCTAAAGGAAATAAATAAACACAAACAGACTTAAAATAAATAATGACAATAATAATAGATACTTATCCCAATAATTTATATTTACGCGACGTGCGTATGACTACTCTAGCGTCGTCCGTCGGTCCGCCGATCTACCGTGCCACAAGTCCATGCTCGATAACGAAGTATAGGTACCTACACTTCGCGTCAAATAACTTTGCCGCTCTGAAGTTAGGTTGCGCATGCGTACCTACTGGCATGCGCGCAGTCATGAGTCTACTTCAGAGCGGCAAAGTTATTTGACGCGAACTGTTGGTACCTACCTACCTTATTTGTATGACGTATCTACTAGCTAGGTTTTCTCTACAAGGCCTTCTATCTTGAGATTAGTCGAGATATCCTAAAATATTGAGACATCGGCATGGTAAAGAAATTTCCAAAAAACGCATTACTAGTCTGTACATTCACTAGCGATTCCCCAAATTAGTCAACAAAAATAAAGCAAATAATGAACATAACTAATTATTACTCAAATAATATTTATGCTGTCGACTCGCTATGAATGAATGGCATACAGTACCTACATCTAGTATTATCCGCTCACACACACTGCGAAGCGCGCCCGTAATCTGTGGCCCCGCCTTCTTTTGTCGAACAGAGATAGCAATATTCCAAACGCATTTTGCTCACGTCTCGAGTTTGCATTTCGTGCCGTAGTACGTCGGCCTCTTAACACTTATTACTTAAACTGTGATAATTTTAGACTGTAGGTATAATAATCTGTAAGTATTTATAATTTAATTGTTTACGATAGTACGTGTTTACTAAATAACTGTGTGTTAAGTAGTAAGTACTATTTTATTGTAAGAATGCCTCGAAGAAGATCCAACCTCTCCCAATGTAGCAGAAATGCTAAAAGGATGAGATTAGTTCGATCACAGGAATCTGAGGAAGGTCGTGGGGCAAGGCTCTCTGCAACTCGGGAACATCAGGCTAGGTTTCGTGCTGCAGAAACTTCGACTCAGCGGGAATCTCGACTGAGTTCAAATCGTTATCGAATGGTCGAGGTCGCGAAAAATTTTTTCATACTAAGGGGGTCGAGTCATGAAAAAGGTTGAAAAACACTGCCCTACATTAATCCTACTAATATTATAAATGCGAAAGTTTGTGAGGATGGATGGATGGATGGATGTTTGTTACTCTTTCACACAAAAACTACTGAACGGATTTTGATGAAACTTTACAATAATGTAGCTTATACATTAGAATAACACATAGGCTACAATTTATAAAGATTTTATGTGATTTGGCCATAATATAACGATAAGTATCAAGTAAGTCGGAAAAATTCCTGCCCTCTGAGATCTATATTTGCGTGCGCTGCCTTTTTTTTTTTGGGTGTTTAATCATCCGATGACTTCTCCCGCTCTGGGTGGAGCGGAAGGGCGTGTCAGACTCTTACTGACTAAAACCCACCCGTGTTCCTTCCCTTGCCTTGCCAGAGGCCACGGTTTCCCCTTGGGACTACCCGCAACCCCGGCAGGCATCGGCCCTAGCGGACCCCGTCAGTTTTGCTGATATCTTTTTGAGGCGCACGATGTGCCGTCGACCCGGGCCTGGTCCTTATCGGACGGCGAGCTGCCCGTTGCTCTCCGTCGCAGGCCCGCGCCTACGGTGGCCGGAAATCGGCTATCAATTCCCGACGCCCGGGACGTCTCCTACGGCAGCGGCGGCGGCTAGGGCTGGTAGGGCGCGGCCTTTGCCACTCCCTCGCGCGCTCCACCTTCTCCTTCGCGAGCATTACTGCTTTGCAGAAGGAGGTGACGGCTTGCCATGCCCTCTCGCTCCACACCATGGCCTGAACCAGGGCCGTACGCGAGAGGTCACCGCCGCCGATCGCCTCCACGAGGACACGGCGGTGGTCCACCCAAGCCGGGCAGACCTCCACCGTATGGTGCGTGCACTGCCTAAACCGTTAAGAAAATGTATTGTGGGATTGTTTGTCTTAAAGAGTTCTAAATAAAAGTCCGCGACAGCATATATCTACCTTTTATGTGGAAGCCTTTATAACCAAAATAGTGAGCAATAAATACAGTTAAATTGAATACTTTTTTTACATTGCATATTTTAGAGTACTTATTTAGTTAATTCTTATCAAAATAAATACCTTCATCGCTTTTGGTATTTAATGTAGATAAAGTTTGTCTTTTACACTAAGTAATTTGGACAAATAGTTTAAAAGTTAGAACGATAAGAATGACCTGCGATATTGAGTCGACGGCGCACAGAACGAGGGTGGAGGGGCGGGCCAGCCAGGGGATGACGCGCCAGAGCGCCGAGTGGAAGCTATTGCCACGGTATACTATTGCTTAATAATTATGTTCGAGAAATAACGTAATTATCGCAATTAATTGTTGAACTGTCAAAATGAAACCCATTGCTATTGTAAGTGCTACGCAAGTACCCCGCTGATTTAGGACATGTTACACGTTCCTGTGGGATAATTTCCGACATCCACGCGGGCGAAGCCGCGGGCAGAAGCTAGTTTTTAATAAATAGATAATACTTACTCCGCCCTTTCTGAGGCAAGTTGGGGTGATTGATCATAATCTGTGTATAGCCTTTTCCCAACTATTGCTGGGGTCGGCTTCCAGTCTAACCAGATGCAGCTGATCGGAGCACCAGTAATTTACATGGTGCGACTGCCCATCTAACCAGTAACTGGCGTGTGAATGCACATTCCAGTTACTGGCCCTGGCTAACGGTGGGGCTCCCAATTTGTATGTAAAAGTCATAACAACAACGGTAATTCTACCCAGACTTCTGTTTCATCCTTTTATATATAAAAAACCCTTTGAGCGATGCATCTCGTCGACAGACACAAAACTGTCAACATCTGATAAAGATGGATTATTTCACGGACAAAGTGTTTGCCAAAAACCTAAACAATACACCACAATCGGATCTCAACCCTAACTTTTACGAGATACGGTTTAGTTTGGCTTTGAGGTGGTTTTTCAGGATAATAAATCCACAGGTGCTATTCATGCCTCATGCAAGCCCTCAGATAGATTAGTTTTGGTATAAAAAATATGTAAAAAACACTCTGAATGTGTGTGAGCAAGATTGATGAAGTCACCATTGTAGGCTTCAGGGAAATTTTATTGTTAGGATTATCCCGCCTCCGTTTCGCAAAAGAGGAAGCAGAGGAACGGGTTTGGTTTTTTCCAACGTAATAGGATTCTGGTGACCTTGACTGGTTAGCTTGGGTGTTCTGTACTGAGCTCACGCAACGCGTCGTACGAGACGACCATCCAGTAATAGGACTCGCCCATTAAGGAGCGCTGTCCCAAATTAGACGCATATTAAATTTATTGGAACGAAGTTCCCTTTCGCGCGTTGCGAAACGGGGCTAGACGGAAAAAATTAAGACCAAAAGTTGTAACTACACTTTTTATTTTTTTTATTATAACGCCATCTGTGAGCGACCACAGGTACTAATTAGTGGCATGCCTTTGTGAGGTTCATTCCATAACTTCGTTCCATCCGGGTCGCATCCCTTGACACCTCTCAGTTTTTTTTATACATAAAAAAAGGTATTTTAACAAAAAACGTATGCTAAAAGATCAATCAAAACCTTTAAAATGGTGAAGGTTATAGAAAAATACGCTTGATAGATTTTGCGTCATTTTCAGTTTTATATCTGCGTTAGACACAACTTTACAAATTAATTTCACTATATAATATAAATAACGAAGTGTATAGAGTGCCGCGAGTTTCTTGTGGCACTCTAGTGTCACTGCCTCGGCCCGGCTAGGGTGCCGTGAGCGTTGCATTGTCACTGTCACTTGTTATTTAGGTTAGGTTAGGTTAGAACTGTGACCACAAAACGCACGAGCCGAGCGAGCGTAGCGAGCGGTGCCGCGGTAGCGGCCGGCGAAGTGCCAGGGTCCGTTTCGGCACAAGAGAATGTAATGTTTTGGGAATGTGGTGTTTTACAGCGATCTAACCTCGACAATCAAACAAACCAAGTGCTTGCGGCACTTGAGCCGGGCCGAGGCGGTGTTACTAGGGTGCCTGTAGTGGTACTTTATCCGATAGGGATAGAGTGCCAATGGTGGCACTCTATACACTGCCTATAAATAAACATAGTCTAAAATATTCCTATATTAAGTTATTTAAAAAAGGTTCTTATTTAACTTTTTTTTTTTTCAAATTATGTGGATACTACTCGTTTAGATGTGATCTTCAGTATAAAATCATTACAAGCCGGTTATCGTCGCCTTAACCGGGCTCAGACTCCTGTCGGTCACTGAGAAGTTCTTAATGGAAAAAACCAACCCTTGAAAAGAATTGCCTGAAAGTGACAGCTAGCCAGCCTTGTCTGGCTTTCAGGTTTCTAACTATAAAGACGTATTATCTATTCTTATGACAACCAGCCCCATTGATAGTTTAATTAATTTGCTTTTTGAGGCACGGAGAAAAGTCGATGCCCGAAAGGTTAGTTTTTTGCGAATTCCTGCAGTAAGTAGCTCTCAAAATTATAAATCTATTACATTATCTCCTTTTCCCAACTACACACATCAAAAGTGTCTAGGGATCAAGCATTTTTATGCGGATTTCTTGAGATTGAGATGTGGCTTTGTAATAAATTTATGATTTTATAAATTTATATGGATCCTTTTTGGTGCATTTCATAATTTGAATCAGGAACTGTGAATCAAATTCGAGTAAAAGATGAAAATCAGCTGTCAATATTTTCCCTATAAAAATTAAAACCAACGTTATTATGGAGCAGCGACGTCATTTAAGCAGGGAAGAAATGCTCAGAGCCGTGGGAATGATAGAAGCTGGTTCCCGGCAACGTACTGTGGCTTTAGCTCTGAATACAAGTCAGAGTGTTATCAGTCGACTTTGGACACGTTACCGAAGCACTGGTACCGTGGCTGAGCGCCATGGAGGACGGTATCGCTGCACCACACGGAGACAAGACCGATACATTCAAATCTTAGCTCGAAGAGCTCCAACAATAACCGCCATGATGTTAGCCGTGAGGCTTCATCACTCTTCAGGGAACTTAATTAGCGACCAAACAGTCAGAAACCGCTTGCATGAAGTGAACCTTCATTCCCGAAGACCGCTACGGGTACCACCTATAGCAATGCACAATCGTAGGATTCGATATCAATGGGCTCTTGAACACAGAAATTGGGCAGAAGAACAATGGCGTTTCGTGTGCTTTTCTGATGAGTCTCGTTTTGGTATGAGACCGGATACAAGACGTATACGACACTGGAGAACCCCTGGACGCCAACAGCGATTAAAATCCTGCCAGGAAGTCCATCCTTATAGTGGTGGAACCATCATGGTATGGGCGGGTATTTGGATCGGCGGAAGAACTGAGTTGATTTGGATTAGAGGCAACCTCAACGCTCAAATTTATGCTGAGACGATTGTATCAGACGTCATCGTTCCTCTACAAGTGCAAATCGGTCCCTTATTTCAGTTAATGCATGATAATGCACGACCGCACACCGCAAGAGTTGTAAGACAGACTCTCGCCGCAGCTAACATCAATGTCCTGCCCTGGCCTGCTCAGTCGCCAGACTTGAACCCGATTGAGCATGCATGGGATATGCTACAGAGAAGAGCTCTGCCGAATATGGAGGGTATCCAGTCGCAAGAAGACCTTTTTTTGTTGTTGCAACGAACATGGGCGGCCATTCCACAGCGTGATTTGGATGAACTCATTTTGAGTATGCCAAACCGATGTTCTTGTGTTGTTAGTGTTCGCGGTAGAAACACGGATTATTAATTGTTTAAGTTACCCAATAAAATTTTAAAGAAAACTGTTATTTCTGTCTTTTTTTCGAACTTTAATGTTAGTGGTTCAAATGTCAAAAATCCCTTTATTAGGAAAATGGCAAATTTCTTTATTAATGCAAAGGTGACTTGGTTTATCGTTACTGTGACAAACGAAAACACTTTATTTGATGAATCCTTAAAGAAAATTTTAATTAATATCAATCAGGAGAAAAGTTATTGCAAAAATATATGTTGATCCCTAGACACTTTTGATGTGTGTATGTTGCCGTCGGCTTCCAGTCTAACCGGATGTAGGTGAATACCAGTATTTTACATGGAGCAACATATCTGACCTCTACAACTCAGTTGCTGGGTAATACGATACCTCTTGGGCTGCTGACTAGTACTGACTACCCGTAACGACTGTCAAAAATGTACAGGGGTCTTTGAATGGTCACCCTTCCACGATTCGACCCGGCACCCTAATTACGTAATGCACGATCAATCTTAAATTGAAACCAATTGAAAAAGATTGCCAGTCCATTGCTTCATAAGTTCGACAAAAAAAATTGAGCAAATTTTTTTTGTCGAACTTATGCAGTCTATGATAGAGTCACTATTCGAAGAGAGCAAAAAAGTTGGCCTAGAAGTTAACCAAAGCAAAACGAAAGTGATGACAAACAAACACAAAGCACCAGTCTTAGGGTCGCGCCACATCTGCCGAACGTTCCGCGGCGGAAGGTTCGGTTGAATACGCTCCTAATGTTTTTCAAGTTACCTATGACACATCAGCCGAACGTTACGTCAATAGAAATGCAAGCAAACATGACGCGACGGAACGTTCCGCCGCGGAACGTTCGGCAGGTGTGGCGCGACCCTTATGTTCATCTGCCAACCTAGAATACGTCGACGAATACATCTACCTAGGACATCTCATTACATTTAGAGATTGCACGGACAAAGAAATAGAGAGAAGAATCAAATACTGATCACTAAAAGAAATATTTAAGAGCAAGTTACCGACTAAATTAAAAACTAAAACTATGGAAACATGCTTACTCCCCACACTCACACACGCTTGTCAGACATGACCCCTCGCAAAACGAAATATAGAAAAAATTAAAATATGCCAAAGAGGAATGGAGCGAAGTTACATGAACCTAAAAGACAGAGTGAAAAACAGTACAATCAGAAGAAAGACCAAGGCAAAGGAAGCGGCCAAGCCGTCGAGACCTAGCACGCCATCTACAATTAGCTTTGACCGCCCTACCCATAACCTCATTGGCCCTACCCCATTTACAAAAAACGTAAGAAACATTCACGTGAAGTGAACTTGAAGTGAGCTGAGCTGTCAATGATGTCAAAAGTAGTATATTCTATTTATTTAATTTTGTTACCTATTTCTTATGTACAATCAAAAAATGTACAATCGAAAATCAGCACTTTGCTGTGGATCCCTATAACACAGCATCATGCTGAGTGGAAGCCTTCTTGTCACAGTTATGACTTGCAGCTGCTGCCGACTATTTCTGTTTTATACTACTTTTGTCTTTTTGTATGCACGTATTTCTGTGAAAAATAAACCTATTTTTCTTTCTTTCTTGTCTTTCTTTTCTTTCTTTTCTTTCTTTTCTTTCTTTTCTTTCTTTTCTTTCTTTGGTTTCTTCCTTTTCTTTCTTTTCTTGCTTTTTTCTTTTCTTTCCTTCTTTCAATCTCTAGCATAAGTTAGAATGACAGCTCACTTCACCTAAGTTTTCACGATCTAATTTTTGCAGAACAGACCTCCGGAAGCACAGCTTAACGCCACGGATCGATTGATCAACGCAGCTATTATTTAGCCCCCTCGAATCAAACACACCTGTGTTGAATGACAAAGCTAAATCAAACTTAAACGATAATTACGACCTTTCACCCTCTAGCACAGAAGAGCAGAAGGCGCACTCTGCATTTTAGGTATGAAGCTACGAGTACGCGGCGGGCGCGTCTTGTTGGGCCAATTCAGTGAGTGTAACGTCAGAAGAATTATTATATAATAATAATAATATAATCTCTATTTATATAAAAACAGATTGTAGTACATGTAACGGTTATCACAAAGTAGGTAGTATAAATACTCTGGCAATCGAGTGAGTGACGTGCTGATCTCCTTGCTAGGCTTTTTGAATTTTGAGATGGTTTCTTTCTTTTGAATACAACTGTAGATAATAGCGCTGTGCGACCAGCACCCTAATTACGTAATGCACGATCAATTTTAAATTGAAACCAATTGAAAAAGATTGCCAGTCCATTGCTTGCAAAAAAAATTGAGCAGATTTATTTTGTCGAACTTATGCAGCAATGGACTGGCAATCTTTTTCAATTGGTTTCAATTTAAAATTAATCGTGCATTGCGTAATTGGGGGGCTGAATTGCACTTTATTTCTAGATATTTATTTTATGCTGTGATAGGAGCCTTTTTGGCCTCGCACAGGTCGTTATTATTTTGTTAGTTTTTAAATACTCCTTTATTATTTTATTTTATATTTTATTATTACTTACTGTTTGTATTTCCTGTGCGTGTCCCAAATAAAATATTTTTCTTTTCTTCTTTCTTTTCTTTCTTTCGTAGAAGAGGCGCTTTTTATTTAAATATTTTATCGGAGTGAACCATTTGGAATAATCTGTGCCTCCAGCAACAAACACATGAACTCCACACAGCAATGGCGGCAATATACCAAATCAAGTGAGCAATATAACTGTCAATGACATTCCACGGATGTTTTTGACAGTTGCATGACATAATTTAAAGTTACATGTCGCGTCTGTTCCGAATGGCCTCTCACATACACTTAGCTATGCCACAGTGGACATCGCGCGCAATTATTGGCTTTAATTGTGCCATTAAGCTGCGATCACATTAATATCACGTTGTTTACTTGTATTTCCCAGTAATTATTGTGATTTAAACTTTCAGGCGTTCCGAGACCGCAAAAGGATTTGTGGTTTTGAAATTAATAGCTTTAAAAGTATTGGGATAACTTTATTACTTGTAATAATAAGTTTATGTATGCATCTGTAAGGTATCTGAATTAATCTTTGACATTACTAACGTCGGGAACGAAAAACGAGTCCGCGTATCACTGGTCAGTTTCTCTCAGTCGTCAGTTTATTTAATTCGCCAGTTTCTCTGATTCGTCAGTTTCACTGATTCGTCAGTTTTCCCGATTAGATAGTTGCGTTAAGTCGCCAGTTTCCCGTATCTTCCAGTTTTCGTCGATTCGTCAGTTTTATTCAATTCTTCAGTCAAAGTACTGTCGGTAGAGAACTGTAATCAATAAGTCCGAGATTAAAAGAAATGTTTTTAAATTCTACGTTCGGATTAATTTCCATTATATATTGACTATATTTTATTTTTATTTAGACACCGCTGCACCGTAAGAATATTCAGATTTCAGTTAAGTAACGTTAGAAGTCATTTTTTTATAATATTAGATTATTATAAGTTATAATGTTAAAAATACAAAATGAAGTTTGTTTTTTTAATAAGGTTATGTATTTCTTACAGCTGATTAAATGATCCTCATGTGCTTATTCAACACGTAAAAACTTATTCCCTTGTAAGATTCTCGTAAACCCGCCCCCCAATTACGCAATGCACGATCAATTTTAAATTGAAACCAATTGAAAAAGATTGCCAGTCCATTGCTTCATAAGTTCGACAAAAAAACATGCTCAATTTTTTTTTGTCGAACTTATGAAGCAATGGACTGGCAATCTTTTTCAATTGGTTTCAATTTAAAATTGATCGTGCATTACGTAATTAGGGTGCCGGAAAAATCGGTCAAGTGCGAGTGTTACTCGTGCACTCATCTGGAAGATCAAAATCATGGACAAAAAAAGGCATAATTTTCAAGTTTATTTTTATTTCCGAGTTTTTTGTGTATTTTTTTGCCAAGTTTATTATTAGCCATGTTAAAGGCCATAGTGGGTAATCCCTACCTACCTATTCTGTGAACCAGCTATAATAGCTATTGCTGACAAAAGATACAGTCCTGTTCTGACAGATGGATGGACAGACAGTATACAGCCCCAGATGGACAGACAGCTACCGGCCTCATTGTCAATAGAGTGCGTTTCATCAAATAGTTCCAATGTAGGTAGTGTTGGCTCCACTGTTGTAGGACCAATACGAATACACTACGCCGCTACAGCGCTACCTAATAGGTCCGTTTTTTTTTAACCGACTTCCAAAAGAAGTTCTCAATTCGTCTGTATGTTTTTTTTAATGTTTGTAACGCGATTTCAATTGTGGACCGATTTTGAAAATTTATTTTTTGTTTTAAAGGGTATGCTCCCGAGGTGGTCCCATATAAATTTTATTAACTTTACTTGGATAGTTTTTGAGTTAGCTTCAATAATACGTATTTTCCCCACTTAGTTTATATGGATGATATTATATGATGATAACTTCCAATCACTGTTATTTACATAGCAGGTCAGTGGTATTCGAATTTGTGTGGCGTAGGTACCACCTACCTACAACTAAAAAGTGCAAAATAAAAACTTTTTACAAAAAAAGAACAACCGACTTCCAAAAAATACACTACAAAGTCAAAAATAATTTGAATTTCGGAAGTCGGTGGCAAAAAAACGAAAGTTCAAAACCTAATACACCGACTTTCGAAATTAAAGTTATTTTTGACTTTGCAGTGTCTTTTTTGTTTATATAACAGATGAGCCAACATTACGGCAAAGGGACTATTTGATTTTCGATTTCCAAACACAAGCAAAGGGAACTCATCCAATCCAATTTCCATAGTTCATCCAATTTAGAGCATCTTAAAATTCAACTAAGAAAGCATTTATTTTGAATTTGGAACGTACTAATGGCACGTTATGTTTATTTTTGACATTTAGTGTTGCGCTGAAATGAAATTCCGTCTGAGTGTCCGGCTGCGTTACGGGCTACGGCTGCGTTACGGCTGCTTGCGATTATCCGGTTGCCGTGCGACTGTCCGATAATGTGCGCTTAGCTTTAACTGTGCCGTAACGGTCTGTGAACTTAGTCGGGTGATGCGGGTCATCCGGCCCGCTGTGCTCGGTTAGATCAGAATTGTTGTTTAATCACGTTTATGCTTACCAGTAAAGGAAATGGTAATGGGTTTGGATAGTGGATAGTGTAATTTGATGGGAGTTTGGGAGAGAGAGATGAGGGGGATGGGGTACCTACTACACAGTTCAGTTTACAGTCAGTTAAAATTTTTGAAAAGTTGTGTGAGTTTTAGTTAGGTACAATACGACACAACTTAGATGTAGCATCGCCAAAATTCGTAAAACCGATCACCATCCGAACTGAGTGCGCGTTCATAATTGCCAATCTTTATTACTTACTGCTTTAACTTGTGAAAATGATCTTTACGCAAACGCAATAACTTGTAAAGTCAAATAACCAAAATACATTCGTAAAATTGAAATGAATAAACTTGTGTAGTACATACCTACTGTAAGTGGGTGACAATTGTTACACTATTTACAAGCTAGGTATAGTTCGATTCAAAATTAATGGCGGCTCGGAAGCTAGTTACTCGCTGCGCAGTACCCCACCCCTCACCCCCGCTGACCCATGAATTCGTTACTGCGCAGCAACTCGCCTCATGTTCCGAGCCGCCATTGGGTTTGAATCGGGCTGTAATTCTTATTACCGAAGAATGTACGCCCAAGGTCCGTAAAAAAAGAGACATGAGTGTCTAAATTAGAACCACAAACGTATAACTAATATTCTCAGATCAAATAAAAAACCAAGAATAAGCGCTGCGAACAATACAGTGTTGCATGCCAAAACACACCTCCGCTCTGTGCATAGTTGCATGCACTGCATACACGCGCACATGCACACATTTACAATCAAACTACACCTCACTAAGTGCACACATGTTTACGAAACTGGCCTCACGTCACTGTTGACGTTACGAGTCGTCAGAAGCCCGAAAGTCTGACACCAGTCTTACCAAGGGGTATCGTATTACCCAGTTACTGAGTTGTGGAGATCAGATAGGCAGTTGCTCCATGTAAAATACTGGTATTCAGCTACATCCGGTTAGACTGGAAGCCGACCCTAAGATAGTTGGGAAAAAGGCTAGGAAGATTGATTGATTGATTGAAGTTCTTTATTTCCTTATGTTTCCTTAAATTACAATTTACAAAAAGTTATTTTTTTCAAAACTTACTCTGGTTGAGATAGCGCCTTTCGGCTTAGCAGGACAGAATAGGTGTGTAGAAAATTTGCAATGGTACCTTTCTCATCAAAATCTTGAAATCTTCCTGCCCTTGTCCCATGGTACGTGGGGTCGGCGCACACTTTTTCTCTTTCCACTCTCCCCTTTCAAATGTCACGCTATCATCATATATATCACATCATACAATCCATGCATCTTTTCTTTGGCCTTCCTATTGCTATTAGTAGTATTGGTACCTATTGCTACTATCCTACACACACAATAAAAATTACTAGCTAGTACATATTCTTTTACTACTTGGGATAAAACCATCAAAATAATCGTTCATTCATTCGTATTTTAACTTTCATGAAAACGATAATCACAGAAATATTCTGCAGGCTATCATCATACCAAAACGGAAAACATTAGGCAGTACCCGAAGACTTATTGCAAAACCGTAAAACGCAAATGTGCACACCCCTAGTAGGTACTTTATGAAATCCGTTATCACATCCGTACTCGGGGAATAACGATAATTCAAAATTTATCAGCGAGCAATATCCACCGTGGATTTTTTAAAGTTATTGCTGTTGAATTGATATGAACGGCCGCGACACGATACGCAATTTTGGCTTTTTTAAGGTTCCGCACCCACAGCGTGCCAACGGACCCATAGTAAGGTCCACTAAGTTAAGGCTAAGTTAAGGTTAAGGTTAAGTGGTTAAGGTTAAGGCGTTACGGCTCCGCTGTCCGTCCGTCCGTCTGTCACAGGGCTGTATCTTTTAAACCGTAGGTACCTAATAGGTAACATTCACAGAGTGTGAAATGCGTGTATGTGTAGGTAGGTACTGTAAGGTTTTATTGTATTATCAACCTTATGTTGTACTGGCTGTTATGAATATATCAGTTCGAACTATCTGATGAGTCACTTTCTAATTTAGAATAGGTTCGTAATAATTGTTTTATATAGAAAATAGCAGAAGGCTAGCTGTCACTTCGTAGGCGCGTATTCATGTTATAATATATTTTCTCTTCAAATATCTAATTAAAAACCTACTATAAATATAACGTATCACTGTATCATTGAAGAGAACCCGCACACTATAAACATACATATTTATCCAATACTAAAAGCGTCTCGACCCCCCACACGAACACGTACCCCTCACACATGGTGGATGGCGCCTAAAACCGGGCTTTAAAATAAGGCGTATGCAGAGCCAGTTAATACTGCACTAGAAAAAAAATATAATTTATAAAAAAAAAAAACTTAACTCGACACGTAACAGTTCGACACGTAGGTAATAGGCATTAACTCATATCGGTGCAAAGAAAGAGCTGAAGAAGATGCCAGCTCCTCACCGGAGCCAAAACTAAAGCTAAGTGGTTTTTATTAAAAGTGTTTTTTTCTAACAAAAGCGCGACATGGAGTACTTCTCAGGGATAAACGGATGCCTAGAGAATTTCCTAGATGATTTCAGGATTACAGCCACCTTCAATGAATGGCAAGAGAGCAACTGGGCATTAATTTTACGCGCATTTCTTGTGAGTCCAGCTGAGATTGTCCACAAGTACACGTACCATGAAGGTATGAGCTTTGACTCGATGTGCAATGCACTAAGGAAAGAGTTTCCATGCAAATGTCATAGAAATATGAATACGTTGCAAGAAGAAGAGATGGTACAAATAATGTCCGAGGCAGGCGGACAGGAAGAGCTTGCAAACATAGATAATTGTTGGCGACGACAAACGACTGATTAAGAAATAAGAATTTGATTAAATAATAAAAAACCATTTTTAATAGTCTTAGATATAAGTACCTAATATGTAAATAACATAGGGATAGTTTCATTTTCCCATAACTATAAGAAAACCCCGAATCGATACCCACATATATAAATTGTAACATGACATGTAACATAATAAATAATAATAAGTAGATAGAAATAAAGATCGTAGTTAGCACCCTAACACAAAAAACCTAAGGTAAAGGCTTGGTAAAAGGTATAAGGTATTCACATAAGCAGGTACTAGCTTATCAGAAACACAAGGTAAATACACGAACATTCACCTAAACACACATCAAAAGGTTTGGTATCACCCATGAACAAGTTTCGACTTGTTTGAGTAAATAGACTCGCCCACGAAACAAGTTTAAACTTGTCGAGATAATGGCCTCGCCCAACAAACGAGTCTCAACTTGCTCAACCAATCAGGGTATCGATCGGGGAGCAGGTTACAACCTGTCCAGAAAAAAGGGTCACGCTTGACCGAAATGTACGAGCCTAACTCGCTAAGATTGGTTAAGAACCAAAAATTATAAATCACAAATGTCCAGACTAGCTGCTAATTGCGCTATGATAGAAAACTACTTAAGCGATAGTAAAATGTAAACTCTAGTTTTTTAGTGCGCGGCTCAATATATCGTAAATTAGTATAACTTAATGTGGTGTTTCTCTCAGAATCCCCTACAAGAATTGGTCCTTCTGCAGCCAGATTTGAAGAACTGAAGCCTGAGTCTGAAGATACGTGAAGAATACATCAAACTACGTGAAGATTCATCGCTATTTTGAAGATAAGCAGCGTTCTACGAGAAGTTTACGTACCTATTTCGTGAAAATTACGTAAGTAACCTGAAGATTATTTCGACGAGCCGCGCACTAACTGCTCACCATTGAAGCCCTACGTGCGTCTGAAGATTATTGCTGGGGATAGGCGACTGGAAGATCGCTTATTCTCGAAGCCAGGCCCTCTGCGGAGGACCTGTTGGAGGGCACACGACCCGCTGAGTGAAGAATATTGCTGGGAGGGCCGACTACGAGTCACGCCGCGTCCTCTCGAAGCCCTGCATCACTTGAAGCCCTACGTGTGCCAGAGAAGAATATTGCTGGCAATAGGCGACTGGAAGATCGCTTATTGTCGAAGCCAGGCCCTCTGCGGAGAACCTGTTGGTGGGCACACGACCCGCTGAGTGAAGAATATTGCTGGGAGGGCCGACTACGAGTCACGCCGCGTCCTCTCGAAGCCCTGCATCACTTGAAGCCCTACGTGTGCCAGAGAAGAATATTGCTGGCAATAGGCGACTGGAAGATCGCTTATTGTCGAAGCCAGGCCCTCTGCGGAGAACCTGTTGGTGGGCACACGACCCGCTGAGTGAAGAATATTGCTGGGAGGGCCGACTACGAGTCACGCCGCGTCCTCTCGAAGCCCCTGCATCACTCGAAGCTTACGTGTGCCGGAGAAGAAAAATTGCTGGGAATAAGCGACTGGAAGATCGCTTATTCTCGAAGCCAGGCCCTCTGCGGAGAACCTATTGATAGAAACACGACCTGCTGAAGTGAAGAATATAGCTGGGAGGGCCGACTACGAGCCACGCCGCGCCCTCTCGAAGCCCGGTATCACTTCGAAGCCCTGCGTGTTATAGTGTTATGTGAATATTTATAGTGAATACATAGTGTTATGTGAACGTGTATAGTGAATACATAAGTGTCATATGAAAGTGTATAGTGAATACATAGTGTTATGTGAATGTTTATAGTGATACATAGTGTTACGTGAACGTTTATAGTGAGTACATAAGGAACATTGAACGTTGTTTAGTGAGTACATAGGCAACATTGAACATTGCTTAGTGAGTACATAAAGAACATTGAACAGTGCTTAGTGAGTACATAAAAGACATTGTACTTAATGTTAAGCGAACATTATAGTGAAGTTTAACTGAGTGCCTATTGCTGAAGGATTGTATCATAAACCCTGGTAAGTCACTGAACATTATTGACTTTAAATACTGTGTTAGTGAATAAACATGAAGACGCGAAGCCAAAAAGGAGATAGCACGCACTCGACCACGGAAGAAGAGACTACAGAGACGTCAGCTACCACCTCCGAGGCGATGACAGATAGCACCGCGCGTACTGAAGACACAACCGTGGTCGAGGAAGCCGATGCTACCTTGGTAGAAAATAAAAAGAAGAAGGCAAAGTCGATTTCTAATAAAGCGAATAATAAGAAGAAAGAATTAGAAATCAGACTGGAATTAGAGAAGCTGAAATTAGAAGAAATTAAGATGCAAGCCAAGCTGACCAGTACCAGGCTGGAATTAATACGTGCCAACGAAGATGATACGGACTTGAGTGATGATGAAGAGGATGCTGCAACCAAGGCCGCCGCTGAAAAGGCAACTGAAGCCTGGGTGTCGGAGTCGAAGAAAGCAGAGCGTGGCGAAGTGGAAATCAGCAAGGAAGCGCCGCCTACTGCAGAAACCACGCCGTCCACGTCGAACCCCACTAATCAGCTGGCTGCAGCAATACTGGAAGCAGTCAAGACCGCGACAGATAGCAAAGCAACAGCTATTATGCAACGTGCGCCGAAGTATGTCAGCGAGCTACATCAATTCGACGGTGATGCAAGAGACTGGATGGCCTTCAAAGCAACATACAAAGATTCACAGGCTCTCTTCAGTGGTATCGAGAATATGGGAAGATTGAGAAGAGCAATCAAAGGAAAAGCCAAGGAAGCAGTGAAGTCTCTCCTCTATACGCAAGTGGATCCAGAGGAAGTGATAACCGCATTGGAGCGTCGATACGGAAGACCCACTTACTTAATAAGAAGCGAGATAGAAAACATAGAGAAGCTGCCTCCCATGTCTGAAGATGCAAGAGAGCTGGTGCGGTATGCTGGAGCCGTGGCCAATACAGTCAGCGTCGTGAAGCAAATGAAGAAACAAAGCTATCTACACTCAAGCGATATATCAAATAGAATAATCGAGAAGATGTGTATCCTGGTGCGATTTAGGTGGTACGAGTACAGAGCATCCAAGGAAGAAGATGATGAACCGATCCTCATCAGCCTCATGAACTTCTTCAACCAGATGGTAGACCAGTTCGAGATGCACGAGTTCATGGGAACCAAGGTCAAGAAAGAAGGATTCAGGAGCCGCATGCGACCTTCAAGTTCCCGCGGCGTGAACGTCGCTCGAGTCTCACAGCACGATGAAGAAGAATATTCATCAAACGAAGAGGATTCAGATGAAGAGCAAGCCGAACCATACATGGCAACAGTCTGTTCCTGCAACGACAACACGAAGAAGCCAGAGAAGATAACCTGTCCTGAATGTGCTGGGGAACATGCACTGTTGAAATGCAAGAAATTTATCGACGCTTCCATAGATGAAAGATGGGAACAAGTCAAGCGAGCCTTCATATGTTTCAAATGTCTGCTGGGGCGACACAGAGGATTCAGTTGCAAAGCGAAGCCGTGTGCAAAATGCAAGAGAGGTCATCATGTGATGTTGCACCAAGAAAATAGGACGAAGCCAGCCACGCAAGAGACCCAAGCTGTAGCATCAACGGTGAACGCGACACGAACGATATCAAGAGCCTACTTAAAAATCGTACCAGTAGAACTATGGGGACCGGATGCCAAAGCTCAAGTCTTCGCCCTCATGGACGAAGGATCGACGGTGACCCTCATAGAAGAAGACATCGTGAACATGATTGGAGCTCAAGGTCCTGAGGAAGAATTAAGAATCGAGGGCGTCGGAGGTCATCGAATGGACCAGAAGTCAAGGAAGATCGACATCAAGATCAGAGGAAAGTTCGAGCGAAACTTAGAAAGCATGTCAGGATACACCGTGAAGACCTTGAACCTGTCCCCCCAAGAGGTCAGCGACAAGGACCTGGAAGGCTGCCAACACTTAGAAGACATAGCGGAGCAGCTGAAATATCCCAACGCTCGTCCTACTGTACTCATCGGGCAGGACAACTGGCACCTCATCGTGTCTCAAGCAGTGAAAACAGGAGACCGAAGCAAGCCAGTGGCATCCAGAACCCAGCTAGGATGGGTCTTACACGGGACCAAGTCAAGCAACAACACTCCGGTTCGAATGGTGAATCATCTTGTGACACAACCCAAAGGAAAAGATGATTACCTAGAGAAGATGATCAGAGACCACTTCGACATAGAAGCCCTAGGAGTCGCCGCGAGAAGACCGTCCAGCGACATCGACCAGCGAGCACTCGACGTGCTGCATTCCACGTCGACAAGATTGCCTGATGGAAGATTCAGCTCGGGCCTGATCTGGAAGACTGACGACGAAAGCCTACCTGAAAGCAGAGCAGCGGCAGCACGACGACTGAAGGGAATGGAGAAGAAGTTTCTAAAAGACAAAGAATTTGAGCAAAAATACAAAGAACAAGTTGAAAACTTGATCAACAGCGGATACGCCGAGGAAGTAACAGAAGAACCTACCTCCTCAAGAACATGGTACCTACCTCACTTCGCTGTCGTTCACCCCCAGAAGAAGAAGATGAGACTGGTCTTCGATGCCGCAGCTAAATCGAATGGGAAATCGCTGAACGACGCGTTACTGGCTGGACCCGATCTGCTACAATCACTGTTCGGAGTCCTACTCCGTTTCCGCCAAGAAGCAGTAGCCGTCGTCGCGGACATCAAAGAAATGTTCCTGAGAATAAAAATCAACGAAGAAGACAGAGACAGCCTCCGATTTCTCTGGAACAACAAGGAATACAGAATGACATCTCTAATATTTGGAGCCGCCTGTTCGCCATGTATCGCCATATATGTGAAGAATAGAAACGCAGAAGACTTCGCCAATCGCTGTCCAGAAGCCGTCAGAGCAATAAACCGTAATCATTACATGGACAACTATATTGCAAGTTTTCCCGACGCGACAACAGCTACCAAAGTATCAAGAGATGTGAATGAAATTCACAAGAAAGGAGGTTTTTTCTTGAGAGGATGGGCAAGCAACGACCCCTCGACGATCGAAGAGTTCACCGACACAGAAGTCAAGACAAACTCCATTGTACTAGGAGAACATAAGGATCAAGTCGAGAAAACTCTAGGACTCAATTGGAACGTCCAAGAAGACAGCCTGCATTTCACTCTAAGTCTGCGCAACACTCCCGACGAAGCCAAAGAGGGAAGACGTGCACCAACGAAGAGAGAAGCAACGAGCGCAGTGATGTCAGTCTTCGACCCTTTAGGATTGGCGTCACCCATTACCATACAGGGGAAGGTAATGCTTCAAAACTTGTGGAGGTCCGGCCTGGAATGGGACGAGAGACTGCCCCCACCAAGAGAAGAAGAATGGAGAAGATGGCTTGAAGATCTAAGAAAACTTGAAGATCTTCGAATCCCTCGCTGCCTCACATACAACGTGACCGAGGGGGAGCTGCACACTTTCTGCGATGCGAGCGAGAAGGCGTACGCCTGTGCAGTGTACTGGCGCTCCCAACATCCAGACGATCACGTCGAAGTGAAGCTGCTGACGGCGAAAGCTAGAGTATCACCCCTCAAGCCAACTTCAATACCTAGACTCGAACTGCAAGCGTGTCTGCTGGGAAGTCGCTTGGCCAATAGCGCGAGTCAAGAAATGGACCTGACCGCAACTCGAAGATACTTCTGGACCGACTCTAGAACAGCACTGACATGGATCAAATCAGATCCTAGGAGATTCAAGCCTTTTGTCGCACATCGTCTCGCCGAGATAGAAGAGCTGACGAAACACAAGGAATGGTACTGGGTTCCAACGAAACACAACGTAGCTGACGACGCTACTAGAGAAACCCCATCTAAATTCGACATAACACATCGATGGTTCGAGGGCCCAGCCTTCTTACGCGACGATCCCAGACATTGGCCGACAGAAGAAAAGAAAATCTCTATCAACGACACAGGTGAAGAAAAACCTAACGCCATCACTCTAAGCGTTAGAAAGGTAAGCCCTGTTATCATACCAGATCCCACAAGGTTCTCCAGCTGGACACGCCTACTCCACGCGACAGCGAGATACCTGCAAGCCATAGATGTCTTCAAGCGAAAAATGAAGAAAATGGTGAACGTCACCAAACTCATCACCAGAAAAACACAAGATCCAGCCTGGAAGAAGACACAGAAGCAGAAAATCCACCCACCAGAAAAGAGGTCAAGCAGGTCAGTAGTAGCCTTCTTACCAAAGTCTGCACTCTACGTAGAAAAGGCGGAGCAACTGCTGATAAGAAGAATGCAAGAAGACAGCTACCCAGATGAACTCGCAGCCTTACGAAAGAAAGAAGACGTCAATCCAACATCCAACCTGAAGAACCTCACAATCAAACTAGAAGACGGACTCATCAGGCTATCTACTCGCATCGGAGCAGCTAAGTACCTAATAGCTTCATACAAAAACCCGATTCTGATGAACAAACATCACCGAATAACTCAACTGCTGGTGAAGTACATACATGAAGCCTTCAATCACGGAAACCACAACACCGTGATGAATGAAGTCCGGCAGAAGTACTGGATACCGTCACTTCGAAACATGGTAAAGAAGGTAGCACGAGACTGCGGATGGTGTGGACTTCGGAAGAAGACGCCACAGGTCACGCCTCAAGGAGATCTGCCACCTGAACGTCTTACGAAGACCAGCCCACCTTTCACCTGCCTAGGGGTGGACTACTTCGGACCCATGTTCGTCACCATCGGAAGACGCACGGAGAAACGATGGGGAGCCTTGTTCACGTGCCTCACCACAAGAGCGATTCATCTGGAGCTGGCGAGCTCCCTATCCACCGACTCCATGATTCTCGCACTACGAAGAATGATCGCTAGAAGAGGAACACCGAAAATCATCCTGAGCGACAACGGTACCAACTTCATCGGTGCCAACAGAGAAATCGCCGAAGCCATCGCAAGTCTCGGACAAGAGGTAAACAAGATGGGCATCGTGTGGAAGTTCATCCCTCCTGGAGCCCCCCACATGGGCGGAGCCTGGGAAAGAATGGTGCGATCTGTAAAGGTCGCTCTCTCAGCCACACTACACGAGCGACAACCTAAAGAAGAAATCCTCCACACATTGCTTCTAGAGGCCGAGCACATCGTAAACTCGAGGCCTCTCTTCTCCGTCAGCACCGATCCAGAAGAAGAAGAAGCTCTGACCCCGAATCATTTTCTCATCGGGCGGTCATGCGGAGCCACCCTCTTTGGCTCCTTCGACGACACAGAACTCATCGGTTCTCCCAGCTGGAAGACATCCCAACGCCTGGCCGATCATTTCTGGTCAAGGTGGCTGCGAGAGTACCTCCCAACTCTCTCGCCCCGCTACAACCAAGGTCCTCACTACCGGGACCCAGCACTGGGCGACATAGTCCTCATCGTCGACCACACCCTGCCGCGATACTCGTGGCCACGCGGCGAGATAGTCGCCACTCATCCCGGACCAGACGGAAGAACCAGGATCGTCGACGTGCGAACAGCAGCGGGCATCCTGCGGCGGCCAGCTTCGCGCCTAGTCCTGATCGTACCTGCGCCTGCGACGTCGCCCCAACGAGATGGAGTGCAACGCACTGAGGGGGAGACTGTTGGCGACGACAAACGACTGATTAAGAAATAAGAATTTGATTAAATAATAAAAAACCATTTTTAATAGTCTTAGATATAAGTACCTAATATGTAAATAACATAGGGATAGTTTCATTTTCCCATAACTATAAGAAAACCCCGAATCGATACCCACATATATAAATTGTAACATGACATGTAACATAATAAATAATAATAAGTAGATAGAAATAAAGATCGTAGTTAGCACCCTAACACAAAAAACCTAAGGTAAAGGCTTGGTAAAAGGTATAAGGTATTCACATAAGCAGGTACTAGCTTATCAGAAACACAAGGTAAATACACGAACATTCACCTAAACACACATCAAAAGGTTTGGTATCACCCATGAACAAGTTTCGACTTGTTTGAGTAAATAGACTCGCCCACGAAACAAGTTTAAACTTGTCGAGATAATGGCCTCGCCCAACAAACGAGTCTCAACTTGCTCAACCAATCAGGGTATCGATCGGGGAGCAGGTTACAACCTGTCCAGAAAAAAGGGTCACGCTTGACCGAAATGTACGAGCCTAACTCGCTAAGATTGGTTAAGAACCAAAAATTATAAATCACAAATGTCCAGACTAGCTGCTAATTGCGCTATGATAGAAAACTACTTAAGCGATAGTAAAATGTAAACTCTAGTTTTTTAGTGCGCGGCTCAATATATCGTAAATTAGTATAACTTAATGTGGTGTTTCTCTCAGAATCCCCTACAATAATCATACCGATTTATTTTTTAGCGGAATACTGGATATTATCCCACTTGAAACTGAACAAAGCTGCCAGGAGCGCAGTGATGATGAAAATAATAATGATGACGAGTGCAGCTGCCTGGAACGCAGCCTTGCAAATGATGAAGACGGCTCAATCGAAAACGAAAATTTGGATGAAATTCACGAATCGGGTCAGTTCAGTCCAATTATTAAACAGTTTGAATATGTTTCAGAATACCAGAATGTTCCCTCGTCAAATGAAATAATTGGTCTCGAGGAGGATATTCCTATACATAACCTCATCGCTGTCCAATCCGATAAATATGATATTGTTGAAAAATTTTCCGATTCAAAGGAGATTGCCCAAACCCCATTTTCGACTGAAATATTTTCCGATTCAAAGGAGATTGCCCAAACCCCAGTTTCGACTGAAATAATTAGCAATGAGCAACAAGTTAATATTTTGGTTGATTTAAACTCAATTAAAGCCAACAAAGACTTAATCGAGTTTGATGTGGAGTCACCGTTAGTGACGAATGAAGATATTAGTAATGACTTTCGAGTGAAAGTTTATAACAACGAACATAAACATAGTGTGCCATCGCAAGGTTGCTTTGTCATAAAGTTATCATTCTTTTGGCCAACAAAGTTTATATTATTACTATTTTATATCATCATGTTACTATTATACTACATCATTATATTATTACAACAACAAAGTGCTAAAAGCAATTTAAGAAGTGCACCAATTAAAAACAAAACCATGTTTGCAAGAAACAGTAAAATGAAATGCTTTGTGCCAAAAACAAGTAAATTAAAAAGGTCGAAAGCTTATAAACATTTTATAATAAAGTTTACCATTTTAGAATATGAGTTTTTAAAATTGAATAATAAGAAGTTTAGGAACATTATACATATTAGATTTTCTTATTTTGTGTCACCTCCTTTCATATCAATGTCACTTTAGAATGTAATTATTTGTTATTTTATTTTAATTTTAAAAGAGTGTTAATATTATAATTAGGCTAATGTCATTTAGATGTAAACATCATAATAGTTTAGCACATTATTTTAGTAATTAATTACATTATACTAATGCATTGTTATGTGTGTTTTCGTTACATATGCGGGGAATAAACATCGGACGCGGCCGGGAGCGAGTGAGGTGTCACTCCTCATGTCGCCAAGGAGCCTGAGGGAACGTGTCAACCTCATCGTCTTCAAATTATATTCTTGTTTTAGCTTAGCATGAACGCACTCCAGAATTTATCGTTGTGATTTAAGAGGGAAGTAAATAGTTTTGAAATACTGTGGTCCCTCCTGGGGGGGGATGGCGCTCCGTCTGGGTTAACATCTATTTTGCTAAAAGGGGCATAGCCCTTGCAAAATGTGTTTGATAAACACAATTGGTTAACTCATGACTGAGGACCCACAGTTTAGTCAGGAGTGACTGACATTTAATGGGGATTGAGTTTTATACTAGGGGATGATGCTTGATCTAGGTTGATACCAACTTCGCTAAAGGGGCATAGCCTCGCGAAGTGTGTCGATTCGACACATTTGGTTTCTGCCGATGATTGAGGATCGACAGTTCAGTCAACATGAACTAATAATTTGGGATTTTGATATTATTGCGGTGTGATGAATTTTCGAGAATTATTCATCTGGAGTGTGGCCATGAGATAGTTATTTTGGTTGGACGCTTACTTCTTGATCCTGAATTCCCTCTGGCTCAACATTGTCCGATGGGGTTAAGGTTTTAGATGTTAAGTTTCTTTCTTGTCTCTTCTAAACCCCTTCTGGGTCGATGTGAATTGTCATATCAGTTTGTTTGTTTCCCGAGGCTTGCCGTACCTTTTACAGTGGTTTTGCTGCGGTATGGTTTAGGCATGACAGCGTTGTATTTTTGAAGTGCACATTGGCACATGCTATAATTTAATTTGGCTGACACTTAGCGTAGTGTCAGGCCTTCGCGACTCGCTTGTCATGAACTAAGCCATCTCTTATAAGAGAAAGACCTCAGCCGTGTAAATGATTTCCCACTGTTAGGTAGTTTTTCGTATAGGTATAGGTAGGGAAAGTCAGATTGTTCGAATGTTCTGAATAAAAGCAATTTTCCTGTGCTTTTATTCGAGGTGGGCGTAGCTCATGTAAGGTTTTATTGTATTATCAACCTTATGTTGTACTGGCTGTTATGAATATATCAGTTCGAACTATCTGATGAGTCACTTTCTAATTTAGAATAGGTTCGTAATAATTGTTTTATATAGAAAATAGCAGAAGGCTAGCTGTCACTTCGTAGGCGCGTATTCATGTTATAATATATTTTCTCTTCAAATATCTAATTAAAAACCTACTATAAATATAACGTATCACTGTATCATTGAAGAGAACCCGCACACTATAAACATACATATTTATCCAATACTAAAAGCGTCTCGACCCCCCACACGAACACGTACCCCTCACAGTACGTACTGCTATGGCCGGTATAACAACAAATAATAGTAAAAAGTGAGTACTTTTTATTTAAATTATTTTGGGGTTATAATTTCGTCATAAAGTATTTGCAGAGCCGCTTTAATTTTTTTGTTTAGGTTTAGTTGTAACTTGTATTAATTTTACATCCGCGCGCGCCGTACGTAGCAGTCTCACTTTTGCATGTTTTTAACAATTTAAACCACATATTAACATATTTATTTACCTAGACAATTATATAATATAATATAAATATGTGTAATGTGTTCGTCAAGCTCTTTCATTTGATACCCAACATGGTATATATATTTTTTTTTTCATTCGTTACTTTATTTCCTTCACAGGGCGCCATATTGAATTTAATGTAACGTCACATAGCCTATAACCAGCGGACGATCAGGAGGACGCTTCCAACGATACCTCATTTGTCAAACTATGATCAGTAGCTTAGAAGTTACTTATGAGGTTACAGATGAACATACATACATACATACCGGTCAAAATCATAACCCTCCTTTTTGCTTCGCCGAAGTCGGGTAAAAATAAAGCAAAGTTAAAAACTAAAGGGGGTGACAGGAAACGTGCTTTTTTCGGAACTTTTTACCAAAAAAAAAACGTAGTGTTAATTTACGGTTGTACGAAACCCTTCGTGTGCGAGTCCAGCTCACACTTGCCCGCTTTTTAATCATTCATGATTGATAGTGTAAATAACAGCTTCCGTTAATATAAATATGAGCCTTTATTTTTATGAGTTGCCTTTGTGTCGTATGCACGGCTTAATAATTAATTAATGTTTATATTACTGAAATGGGTCATTGCTTTCTGAAAATTCTGTGATTGCATTGCGCAGGCTGTTATTTATATTTTCGTATTATTTATATTTGCAGGTTTATTAAAACGGAAAACATATTATTATTGTTTGTTTATTTACTACAGCGGATATCACGAGATAAAAAAAAACAGGTTTTATAAATTTCAGCACGCAATACAGCCCCATCTGTTGATAAACTGCAACACTACAGACAGTATAATTAAATGTAGGTACTCTGTGCAGACATGCTCGTCACTCGAGGCTATAGCTTTACTTCTTTAAGAACGTCGATAGATGTCATTGTGTAACAAAATATTTTCTATGTATTGAAATTTATGGTTCAAGAAAATATTATGAATAATCTAAAAATATTAAATGAAATAAACACGAAATAATAGTGAAAATAATATCGAAATAAAAAGAAACAATAAAAAACCGATAAAACCGAAAACAATTTGTATACCGTCGCGTCGGTCGCGTACCTACATAAAAAAAAGTTATACACAAACAACATGGTGGATCAGCTGTTTTCATTTTTCTCAAATCTGAATTTGTTTTCATAAAACGAAGCCTTGTTATGGTCTCATAGCCATGTGTGAATTAAAATGGGCTCAATCGCATCGGTGCTGCAATGGCATTGTCAGACGTGCGGCCAGATCAATCCAACAGAAAGTGTGAAGTGTTTAAAATGTGGTACAAAGCGGGTATCGAGTCATGACAGTGGAATATTTAAAGAAAATTGTCGAGATTCATCGCCGGAATACACATCGCGAACTGGAAAAAGTGAAGGAACTACACCTGGCTCTGAAGCGATCGTCATACCGACTGAAAATAGCTTTAACAGGTGTGTTTTTTTTCTCGTGACTATAGCCGTCGTTCAGTTTCTGTCAGCAAATTATCGATTTTTCGTGACCCGTATTTTAGGTTATATTTCTATTGTATTTCATTGTTATGCGCAGTGGAAGCGAGTTCATTAACTAAATTAGATGTTAACGTGCAGTTTTAGGTATATTTGTGTCAGCAATTGTGTTAATAATGTGATTATATGTGTTCGTTGTTCGCGATGTATATAGGTATGTATTGTGGGGCAGTTTCGACTAATGGATTGCTCATTTCGTTACCGTCGAACCTTGGATAGTATTTTCACGTATTTTAAAATGGAATTTCTGTGAACAACATCATTAGGAGTATAGTTCTATGTGAGTATGAGTGGCAAAAAAATCTTATTCAATAATGGTGTATTGTTGGCAAAAATCAATCAAAAAAGTATTATTGATACTTCATCCTGTAAATTAGGCGTCTATTATACCCAAAACTTATTATTTTCGTAACTTGCTAACACATAGATTATCATTTTCTTGATAGAATGAGAATCAAACCTTTGTTTGAACAAAGCTTGAAAAGAACACCTACTACATATTTTAAGAATTAATGGACTATTCATACTTGCTCCAGATTTTATATTATAAATGCAATTTATGGAACCTAATACACCACATTAGTTTTTGTCAATCACATCACCATCAAAAAAATCTACTTAACCATTGTGTGCAGTGTATTATTTATTTATGTAAAGCCTTATTTCAGAGTGATATTTGTAGTTCAAAACATGTCAATCAGTTCTGAGTCTTAGTGTGATCTTTGGCAAAGAACTCTTCCAACACCTTCCAATTCTCCCTGTTTCTTGCATGGCCAGTCCATGTCTTTTCAGCTGTACTCCCCAAGACATCTTCCCATGTTTTCCAGGGTACCATAGGTACACCTTTTTGTTCCATTTCTCTTCTCCCCTGACAGTGTGGCCTGCCCGTCTTCATTTTAATCTTCTGAGTTAACGTACATCTTGTGTTTTTGTTACTTTCCTGGTGCGTAGTGTTTATCTTTTAAATATTTAAAAGTATGAACAAGTAATTAAATGTTTATGTCACAAACAAAACAATCCTGTATTAGACTGTGATCTTAACCTGTTTGACCACACTTTTGAGGGTACTGGGGATTTTTGACGCATCCACACCGCAGTGTGTTCGAACTGGTTAAGGTGGGTATCCACTATGTTCGTGAACCGCTTGCTCTCTGCGTTCCTGCAACTGCTTTCAATGGATACGGGATGCACACTCCAAGTTTGAAAACGTATCCACTATGTAAACGTATCTACTATAGCAGGAGGTTCGCAAACATAGTGCACACCCACCTTTAGCTTGCTATTATGTATGTATGTTATTATTATGTATGTGGTAATAGTAAATAAATAAATAAATTATTAAAAACATAACCACAACAATATAATAATAATCTACTTTTTTTAATCTATTTTTTAAGATTATTATTATATTTTTTTGTACGGTCAATATTTGTTTAGTTCAGTAAATAAATGGGTACTTATTCAATAATGCATTGATGTTGTGGAGACTGGACCCTGTACTTTAAATACCTGTGTTACAGGCCTCCAAACTACCCAAACAAGACACAATTATGGAACTGTTGCTAACTATTGTTATACTATCTTTGAACAAGGGTTTTGGGTTGTGTACCTTCTTCTACCTTTCCAGCAGGGAATATGTCAAAATATTCATATTGTACTGTCAACAAACCAGCAGTAACTCTTGAATGATCAGAACCCTCCAGATCAGAACTACAATTGAATAATAATAATATTTTATTTTATTCTGAAGACCAAGTGAACCATATTTTTGTTAGTATTCTTAAAAGTTATGTTAGTAACCAAAGATTCAAATTCATACCCCAATAATGATTTTACGATACAACTAAATTAAGTAACAGAAGTACATAAATCAAATTATAAAATAAATTAAATCACAAAAATCTTTAAATACATTCCAATTCATTAAAATGACTTACAATGGAACTGTAAATTTCAAATTGCTACCACTGATGTATGTACATGGACTGTATACACTGTAAATGTATGATACAATTTATTTATCATAATTTACTAGCAATAAGTATTGTATGACTAAAGTTATTGAAAGGAAATGGCAAATTATTAGATATGCGATATGTAGGATAATTTATTCAGCACCATTGTTACTGAAAGGATATACCTGTTATTGTAACTGTTACATAGTGCGTATGATGGCATAATAATCTAGATTGAAATGTAGTCATTAGCATAACGATTTGATAGTTTTCCTTGTATCATAGGAGTGTTTGTTGGAAGTCACATGTCTTCGAATCTTTGGTTCTAGAACATGTCGGTTTCTACACCATGTTTTTGCTTCACCGTTTTGAGAGCAGTGGTGATGAAATTATTTACACAAAGTAAAGCGCCTGCTTGGGTTCGAACCAACGACCTAGAACTCGTAAGTCGTCCACTGGGCCACCACTGCTCCCTCTGTGAAACAATTTCGTCAATTGGAAATAGTTTGGAAAAAACTTCATGGTACCTAGTAGTCTTCTTTAAACACTTCTTTGTAATAAAAATAACGATGGGTTCATACATTTTCTTCTTGGGACATCGTCATCTTCATCCTTTCCATCGTCATATTAGCTAAAAGATGTCCCAAGAATCATCAATCAATCAATCTGCCTATTAATGTTCCCACTGCTGGGACACTGGCCTCCTCTCTGTGAGAGGGAGTGGGCTGTAATCTACCACGCGGGCCCAGTGCGGGTTGGTAGATGTCACATGTCTTCGAATTTTTGGTTCTAAGACATGCCGATTTCCTCACGATGTTGTCCTTCACCGTTTTGAGAGCAGTGGTGATGAAATTATTTACACAAAGTAAAGCGCCTGCTTGGGTTCGAACCCACGACCTACAACTCGTAAGTCGGGGCCGTTACCACTGGGCCACCACTGCTCTCAAGAATCATTAAATCACCTGAAAAATCTGAAAAAAGTATTTAGAGTGGTGAGGTGAGTGTTAAAGTGTGTTCTTTCGTTTGTTACAGCGGATGGTCGTGCGTGGGCTCCGCCCCGGAGGCGTCGCGCGCGTGGCGGTGCGCGTGTGGCCTGCGCAACGTGTCTGCCGCGTGGCGCTGCGCCGCCTGCGACGCGCTTGCGCCACACGCGCCAGTCTACAGGTAATAATCCTAACTTTAATAATATTATAAAAGCTTAAACGGCTGAACAGATTTACATGAAAATTGGCACATGGGTAGAACATGACTTGGGTTAGGACATGGGACTTTTATCCCGGAAGTACGTTCCCGTGGAATAATTTCCCACCTCTACGTGGGCGAAGCCGCGGGCAAAAGCTAATATAAAATTATAATAGCCTATAATGGTTGGTACTTGTGGCTTGTTTATTACACATGCAGCACTGACATTAAAAGTAACAATTGGGAATGATAGGTTGTGTGGAAAAATAGGCATAATTACTGTGCTTGACAATTGAGTTGATGATAACAATGCTAATTTTAGCAATTAACATACTTTTCCGACTCGACGTAGGCTAAGTAAACCAAAAGTTGCCCGTGCTGGACACAAGCAAGCTAACAATATTGTTTTTGTGTTTCAGGCTGTCTGATGATGAGGATCAAGCTTCAGGGATGACGGACAAGGAAAAGTCTGCTAAAGGTAAGTCCAGAGTCCATAAAGCCCAATTTACACGAGCAAGTTTCTTGCCTGTGGTACACAGTAAAATTGAAGCAACAAATGACATGCTATTGTTGCTTTAAGTTATGGTATGCCACAGGCAATTATATCGCACCATGTAAACCAAGATTTAGTCTCATGTTATCTAAAAATTGTTTTTATTCTCCTGTCTCTTGATTTAAATGCCATTTATCAATCTTTACAGACAACACTATGATAAGGTCCAACACTCTAGCAGTCCCATCATCGTATAAGCCCACAACGAGCTATTCTGACGGTCGCCGGTTAAATCTCGACTTGCAGTCCCTCCGTTTATCCCCCACTCAGCTCACGGACCATGCGCATGGCGTTACCAGGTCTCTATCCCACGGCTCCGTCATCAACTCCCAGCAGAAGTGGTGGAAAGTCGACGAAACTGGCAGAGGAACCATTAACAGACCCACGAGTTTAATGGTCTCCGAAAGATACGGCCAGGGCAACCCTCGAGAGTCGTTCCTTAGAAGTCTGCATACCGTGACCCGGAGACCGAAAAAGTGTAATGAGAGTAAATCCAATTGGGAGCTCAATTATGTCAAAGAGTACCAAAGGGAGCAGAGTAGGGGTCTGCATTTAAAGAAGTGGTCTTGTAGTAAGTGCACTCTAGAAAATTCTGGGATCAGGACGCATTGTGAAGCGTGTCTTTCGCCGAGAGTGTCTCCGTTAGCGAGGATTCCTAACGCTAGAGGTCTAAGTGTGACGACTTTGGGGAGGCACGAGACAGCTGCAGGCAGAGATGGTGCGACGTCGCTTCCCACGTCAGGTGGCGTCATGATAACGGTCCCTGATTGGCCGACGGGAAGTACAACTCTAGGAGCGTCCTTCCGAAGGTCGATCAGCGCACAGAATTCTCCAGAAATCCGCCCTACTTACCGACGGTCTTTCTCGGAACAAACAAATGCCGAACGTCCAGTTGGTAAGGTGATATCGAGTCGAAGAAGTCTGAACGACTATCAGAAATCTCTTGCGAGTTATTGCAACAGTCTTCCGAAGCCAGACGGCCGGAAAGACCCGAAGATTGACGAAAACAGCGTCGAGCTGATCGACAAAGAGTGTAGTTGGGACACGAACGCTGAAGGCGTGATCTACGCACTGCCAAACAAAGGAAAATATAAGGATCTGAACTTGCAACTACAAGTCAACAATAACGGGACCCGTTATTCATATGTTTCGGTCCAGGATACGAAAACTGTGATGAGTAATTCGCAGAATGAGGCTCTATACTCAAATGACATAAGTGATGGTGACTATGCCCGGATAGACGAGTTGTTAGGTGCTGAGAACTGCATTTCGCCAGTGAATGAGGTGGCCTCGAATATTCGGACGTCTCATATAGGGCTGGCGAGGGAATCTAAAGTGTTTAATATGCTGCCATCTGTGGGAAAAGTGTCCCATAATCCCAGGGAGCCGAGTAAAGTGCCTTCGACGCAGCAACAAAACACGTGAGTCTTTCAAAATTCTCTAATATTATAAGCCCTGATTCTATTGCTATCTCTCCGTTGTATGTAGAGTCCAACAGAAAATGGATATTTATTTTCAGCCGACAACAGAAACGTAAAATTTTTTTTGTTAGTCCAGGTTTTTCTTCGGTAAAAGTTAAAGAAATGGAGTGTCAATCTTTTTATCGTTATATTTAATCGCTTAAACATAAATCAAACGAAACCTAGGTACTTTTCTCAAAGACGGAAATCAAACAGTCTGAAGTTATATGCGAGTAAAGCATTTTTCAGTTATTGTGATTTTAGTTGTTTTAGTGTATGGATTTTCTCTGAATTTTGCTGATTTGCCGGTACGGTAGTTGTTCGGTAACGCCCAAAAATAGGCAGTCATGAGGTCGACAGATGTGAAAACTTAAAACTGGTACTAGCACCATCTATATTCTATAGTACAGCACTACGACGTGAGCATGTCAGTGACGCGAATCCGTTCATCTCCTACCTAAAATCGCTCAACGCGCGTAATGAAGTGTTCATTTGAAAAATTCTAAACTGAAAACGAAATTCGATAGAAAGAGACAAAACTGTTGCAGGTGTTAAATTAGGTTAAGAACTACATACATACATAATGTCTTGAATGGCAATGGCGTGCACAGATGAATGTTGCATGCAATCCATTCAATTGATATAATCCCTTATTCCCTTTTTAAGTCACGCGACTGACCCGGTTTAAGAACACGTAACGCTCTGTACTAGGGCCACATTTGTATCGACTCAATATGGTGTCGGCAAAAGGTATTTGTTTATTATTGTTAGTGTTCATATTATTGAATAAAATCACAAGTTCTTAAAACATTAACAGACACACGTGTTGCTGGGTAGTTGAGCCATGAAACGTGCAAGCAAAATGTTAATTAAATTAACATTTTGCTTGCACGTTTCATGAATTCGACTCGTGTGGCGAAACTGGAGGACTACTCCTTTAGCACAAAGTCCGTAGTTTCGGACGACGTATCGATCGATTCATATACCCGTATCACCTGCGGAAATAAGTTTTGTTAGGGGCCCTACCTAAGAATGAATGACAACACTATTTATTTCTGTCCGTCCGTAAAAATTAATTAAGCGGGTGTAGGGATTACTCCAAAGTTTCGAATTAATTTCAGACGGGCCCATATCTTCGTTGACGGATTTAGAGAGTAGGGGGCCCTCCGTCTTTAGTCTCGTGTCGTTCGCATTTCCGTTTTATGACATAGCCTGCCACGAAATATGACAATTGAAAAGGAATCCTTTCATTTCATTTATAAAGGCTGGCTGTTTTTGTAAAGTCTTTTGTAACTATTGACCTCCAACAAGTGCTGATTCACAGCCTAATTTGAATAAATAATTTTGTAAGTAAGTTTTGAGTTGACCTCCACGATTACTCACAAATGCTTGCACTGATTGGACAAGTCCACTCAAATCTCTGTAGTTGTTCCCTCAAAATACCATTTCAGACACTAATCTACATGGTTCTGATATGGCTTGACCAAGATTAAGTCTGGAATTTAAAAGATACTGCGACCTCTGAGTTTGTGTCGGCCTTTCTCCTCAGAGTAGTCAGATAAGAAACGCCGACGTCATCTTTAGCTTATTTTTATACGTGTATATGTGATTCCGATATCCTATTTATAGAATAAACAATTTCATTTCATTGCATTCCATTGCGTGTAACATACAGTCGCGAGAGCCGCATGTGGCAGTGCAGCGAGTGTTGGTTCGCGTACAACGCGTGGTGGGCGCGCTGTTGCGACGTGTGTCGTAGCGGGCGTCCGGCGCACGCCGCTGTGACGCTCGCGACCCGAGATGTTGTTGATGCGCCTCATAATAGGTGAGTTATTGTCATCTTTTAGGGACAGATCTCACCATCCCTGCCTTGTCAAATTATAAAACTGCATGACGGCTCGTACAGCCAGTTATTAACAATTTAAAACCGCCATCGCTCAGCATAATGCTGTGACACTATGCGAGACAGTGCCTCAGCGCTGGTTTTCAGCGACGGCCGGCGTTGACGTGATGAAGTCAACCGGTGCAGCATATAATAAGATACAAACACAAAAATAAAAATACAATAAATACAGAATACAAGTTCGAAATATAATATTTAAATGGCAACATTCCGTTCCGCCAGCAACTCATTGATTTCCACACAAAACATTCACGGTTCGAATTTTTTAAGCAATATTGAGTTCTATTGCTGTCTTATGAAAGTCCATAAAATGCTGAAAAAAGTTCCTATCAAACGAACTGCTTCATGTAGCCAAGAAAAAACAAGTGTTATTCCCAAGGAGTCATGTATCTTATTGTATGCTGCGTCGGTTGACGTCATCACGTCAACGCCGGCTGTCACTGAAAACCAGCAGCATTATGCTGAGCGATGGCCGTTTGACGTGGATGTGACGCATTTTGTCCCAACCTGTTGTTTTTTGTGTTTATATTCTTACTTATTTTATACATTTTCGGTTTCAAAAGGAAATCTTTCATCTTCTGGCAATAAGAGAACTCTTAACGATTCCGCTTGTCCATAATTTTTAACATCACTTAAATTGGTAAGTCTAATTTCTAAACAACACCATGTTTCACAGTGCACGTCCCGCCGTAGTGACCTCAGAAGCGTGTGGCAGTACCAAGGTGGAGTTGACCCGGGAACCTAAGAAGTTAACTGTGCCGATAGCGTCGCTGGATCATGACTTGAACAGCGATGAGCTGCTGTTTGCTGTTGGTAAGTAATTTCCGTCATTTCTTATTTATTTTTTAATTTTTTATTTAGATTGTATATAAACAAAATTTTTTTATTTGATTAAATAGGAACAACAAACAGCTACATTATATTCCTGCTTACAGATTGTCATTAATAAATAAAACCTTAAAGTCGGAGATGAACTGTTCGGCCTTGGCCAGACTGGCAGCGCGGGCGCGGGGGCGGGCGCGGTGAGACGTACTCAAACATTATTATTATATGAAGTTCTTATGTTTGAGCACGTCGGACCGCGCCCGCGCTGCCGGTCTGGCCAAGCACTTCATGTATGACAGTTACACTAATATTATAAAAAACAGAAAATAAAAGTACTTTAAAAACAACAACAATTAATTAGTCTTGAGTGTCTCATACGCTGCAGAACCTTTTCAAAGACAATGTAAATATGTCTGTGCTCGAATGAAATTGTGGGTTCCTGCCATACGCCGAATTGGTGAACGTAGACCAGATCGGCAAGTACCTACCAAAGAGTTTACCTGCACGCGCCTGCCGTCTATGGACAATTATCAGAATAGCTACCATTCAGGTATTCATAAATTTGTAGCAACTTTGTTTAGGGGAATTGCCTCGTTGGTGTAGTGGTCGCAAGCACTACTGCTTAGTGTGGGGTCCTGCGTTCTATTTCCGGGTCGGGAAAAGTGTTGTTGGGTTTTTCAGTAGCCGCTAGGAGTTTGGATGTGTGCCTGTTGATGGCAATCGGCTCGCTCCCTAACTATTGTACTATAGGTACACCTTTGCCCAACCCTTCGGGTAAACAAGGCTTGCAGTATCTATACTAGAAATAAATAAATATGATTGAAGTGTTTGTAATATAAAAATAACAGTTTTAAAGTTTTACTAAATGCATTTGAAAGTATATACGCCTATACGGTACTTATCACAAAAATCAATTTTCGAGTTGTAGCGGTTAGACCGCCACATGCAAACTACGCAGCAAAAAGACATGACGTCACACAATTCATGCATCGCGCAGTTAGAGTTTACCGAGCGAATAACATCTATGTTATTCGCTCGGTAAACTCTGTAAAATGACTTTTTTTCTAAGTAAAACAGTCCCCTGATGCCTCAAACAGTCCCCTGTCATGATTTTTTGGAAAATCGCTAATAACTCGGAAAATACGTATAAATTCAGTGGGCATCCTTATTTAACTAAAATAATAGTTAATTTTCTTCGAAATAGAACACGATTTTTTGGCAAAAGTTCAAAAAAATTGTCAGGACAGTATTTCTATGAGACCTGTACGAGCTTACAGAGAAATGCCCATAGATAAGACTATCCGAAATCTACTTACGGGCCGTCTGGTTGGAGGATCCTCCCTTTTCTATGGTGCATGAGTGAACTTTACACCCTGTTCCTCATACCCCTAAAGAGTTTTTGTCTGTCTGTCTGTTTGTTCCAGCTGGACCGATATTGATTTTGGAACTTTCACTGGCAGATAGCTTAGGTTATAAGGAGAAACTTAGGGTACTTTTATTTTTAGAAAAAGTTTAAGGGTCCTCGCGTGTTTGATAAAATATAAGAGCTTTTCACTTAATGTTACTTCCTCAAGCAAATGCTTTTTACCAGTATTTCATTATCTCCAGATTCAACGCCCGCGCCGAGCCCAGCTGTACCAGTGATAACATGGTCGTGTACGCGCTGTACGCTGGTCAACGAGTCCACAGCTGCTGCTTGTGCCGCCTGCGCAGGTTCCAGACCACAACCGCATAACTTCTGGTAAATAACTGTTTTTATTTATTTGATCTGGCAGACATCATTATCATTTCAGCGGAAAGATATCTTATTGATGTTTCAAAAAAGCATACTATAAGATTAAAGACTACGTTGAAGACAGGGAAGTTTGGCAAATTCCCTCTGCACATGTAGCTTCCCTGGTACATCATTAACGGCATAACTATATAAATGTCTATTAACTGCTCCCAAATTACGATGATTATTTTATTTTATCTTGCATACTTCCTTGACATAATCCTTTTATTATTTGACATTATATACTTTCAATATATAGATTAATCTTTTTTAAATTGTATTTTGTTACAGCTGTAGCTACAATCATGCATTTGGTTTAAATAGATTTTTATTATTTTATTTATGTTTTATATGGGTAGATTCTTTTCCTCTAGATTTTGTGAACGTGAGAACCTTGTAGGCTTAACAGACTGTATATCTGTAGTCCATTTTCTATTTTGCTAAGTATCTGGTACCTTTTGATAGGCCTACACTGTCCTCTCATACCTATTATCACTGTAATTTAAAAAAATCCTTTGTAAAAACCAATTTATTTTTAAAAGAGTAACCGTGGAGTTTCTTGCCGGCTCTTCTCCATAGGAAACGACCATTTGGAACCGTGCACCTAGCTTCTGACGTTTCATAAGTGCCCTTGTTGGTTTATGTGAAATAAAATATTTTGAATTTGAATTTTCATCGCGGACACTGGCGGTGAATCACTTTTCAACTTTATTACTAAGGGGCCGTTCAAGTATTACGTAAGCAGATTTATTACAATTATTTATCCCCCCCCCCTCCCCCTTGTCAGCGAAAGTAAGCAAAGCTCTTACCCCCCCCCCCCCCCCCATGCTTACGTAAACATTGGTATATGCATTTGTTGGAATCCCCGAATATTTGTTTCGTTTTCAAGCATAGACAAAGTGTGGGTTGCCGTATGTGTAAAAAAGTAAATAATTACTGCTGACGTAATCACCATCTAGACCCCCCCACCCCCCATGTCATCAAAAATAAGCAAAGCATAGACCCCCCACCCCCCTACAGTGCTTAAGTAATACTTGAACGACCCCTAAGGGTGAAAAGTAGTTCACTGCAAATGTCCGCGGTTGCATGTATTTTAAACCATCAATTTTCGCTAGATTATTAATATCAAAGTAACATTATATTATACACCTTATATTTCAGGTCGTGTAGTTCATGTACGCTACAGAATCCCTTGTCGGCGAACCTATGTCTCGCGTGCAAGACGCCGCCGGTGCCGAAGCACGGCCTGACTGTCCCGGCCACCGACGCTAACCATGGTGCCAGTAAGTAACCGCCTCTGTAGTTTAGTAGTTAAACCACCTGTCTTAGACCCAGAAGTCCCGGGTTCGTTTCAAGTGGGAGTAAAGGCAGGTGGTGGTAGGGCTTGTTCTAGGTCCGCCTGGCTAGCTGCCACCATCTTATCTAAGTCTGTCGCCATGACAATAATGTTAACAGCATTGTTGTGTTTCGGTAGTTAGAGATAAGATGGTCAGTTCCTCTGTGGTTGAGGATTCCGGGTGAAGCTCGCTTCCACCTTCGGCCTGATCATTACCTACCATCAGGTGAGATGCAAGCCAAGAGCTTCCCAGTATGGGTAAAAAAGAAAACAAAAGTATTTTGTTTTGTAAACATTCTCTTTCCTATGGTGTGTTCCAAGAGTATTTAATAATAATGTAAACAAATGGTTTAGAAAACGTACCTGTCGATCCCAATTAGTGGTACCACTTAGTGCGGATTTTACCAATGAAATTGAACGCGTTCTGCACATCTAAACGCGTTCATGAGCTGTCAGTGTCATTCCATAACAATTTTGACACTGACAGCTCTTGAACGCGTTTTAGAAATGCTGATCGCGTTTCATTGATGAAATCAGCCCTAAATTTAGTGATTTGATTTGATTATTCCAATACTCAATTTGACAATTGAGGTTAATTTTATAACCTCAATTTTCAGCGATGATTTTTTAATTATTGAAACCTGTTCTAGTCCACCACACCTAAATATATAAGGGAACAAAAAGAACTCGAAAACCATAGATTAGCTTTTGTTGGATTTTCCAGCATATGGTTTGTATGTATAAGCTGTACCCTAATTACGTAATACACGATCAATCAGAATTTGAATCTTTTTGAAACAGATTGCTAATCCATTGCTACATAAGTTCGAAAAAAAATTGCTCAACAACGTAAATAACGCAATGAGTATTATTGAACTGTCAAAATGAAACAGATTAGTCGGAATCGTTTTCGAAAATGTGTTGCGTAATTAGATTGCTGGCCCCTATGATTTTTGACCTTCGAATTTAGCGAACAATTTACTTCCTTTACAAGTAATGTGTTTCCCGTCCCTTTTCAAGAAATCTGTGCTTATCCAGAACAATGTGTTTGCCTTTCTTTCCACAATTCTAATGATTATCACTACCTACAGCGGGTCGCAGCCCGTCGCCGCGCCGCAGCAGCCGCCCCACGCCGGCGCTGCCGCGGCGCGGCTCGCGGCACAAGACGCCGCCGCCCGAGCCCAAGTACGTCAACCTCAGGTATGTGACGTTCTATTACATACTTTACTAGTCTACACTAATAATATTATAAAGGTTTGTAATGAATAAACTCAAAAACTAAAGAACGGATAAAAAAAAAACACCTGTTGAATGCTATAAATATGATCACTGAGTAACATAGGCTATAATTTAATCTGCACTTAGACAAACAATAACTTTATGCAAGTGTAAATAAAGTTGATTTTAGACCGACTAGTACTGTTGAAAAAGTCATAAAAAATATGAAGTTGTAGCGCAAACTGAACCTTATGTGTAGGCATTACAGTTGTTTTTCCTTAAGCTTGTGTTTGTTTACATGTTTGGCAAATGAATTCCGAACGCAGATTATAAAGACATTGCGCGGGCGTAGCCGCTGGTGGAAGCTAGTTTATGATATAAAGTTTTTCTCGATATCTATCAGCCTGACCTTCCTGCCTGACCGTCGTAGTGTCGCGCATGTTGGTTAGATTAAAATGTAACTGATGTTCGTCTTACTAGGAGTATTTTACATCGTCATATTTCAGCCAATTTACACATACCTTCCTCTTTCCTCGGGAATCACTCCGGCCATTGGTGAAAACCGTATCAAACTCCGTTCGGTAGTTTTTGAGTTTATCGCATTCAGATTCAGACAGGCAGACGCGGCGGGGGGGACTTTGTTTTATAACATCAAATTCAATCTGCCTAGCCTTTTCCCAACTATGTTGGGGCAGCTGAATACCAGTATTTTACATGGAGCGACTGCCTATCTGACCTCCACAACCCAGTAACTGGGTAAGACTGGTTGTCAGACTTTCGTGCTTCTGACTACCCGTAACGACTGTCAAACATGCAAGAATTACGGCCGGGACAAACGGCTTAACGTGGTTTCCGAAGCATGGAGGAATCTCGATATGTAAAGACGATCACCCATCCACGAACCAACCCCTGCAATCGTAGCTTTACCTGATCGACCCGTGCGGCTGTTAATACTTAGCCACGAGCTTCTCTACTACTGCTTTGTTTTATAACATGTACTGATATTTTATTTTCCATGCCACTAGACCAGAGACAACAGAATGGCCTTGTTCAGAATGTACCTACGTTAACAGCGGCTCGGCAGTGTCCTGTGAGATGTGCCAGTCACCCAAGACAAGGCTGCTACCGGCCGCGCCCGACCAGCCGTCACTTGACGACGAGGATTCACGTAAGTTTATTATTGTTGGTCACATAGAAACATATTATTATTGGTTATTCGAGCCGGATAAAGGATCGTTATGGTGGACTTCTGTGAATTTCAATCACTTTTACACCTTAGTTATAATACAGTGTGTATTCTGTACAACTTTATAAAAATCTGTGAATGCAGATCAAAATTTCTGAAAAAGTTAAGAACAGTCTCCTTTTTTTGGATGAGAAATCGTGAAATAACTTCTCACGCTCTGGGCGAAGCGGAAGGGCGTGTCAGACTCTTACTGACTAAAACCCACCCGTGTTCCTTCAGTTACCTGTACGTTGCCAGGGGCTACGGTCTCCCCTTAGGACAGTCCCCTAAGGACGTTTTTTTGTAGCTACAAAGGCTTACTGCCACATCTCAGATCTGAATCTTGATACTTGTTGTCAGAAGAAAACTTGTCTCTGGTTAACACAAAACATATTGTCTGCAATCGTACCTGTAAACGCGTTTTATTATTTATCAACTTCAATGTAGATTCTTTGTTATTTGTCATGGTTATTAATGCCAAAGTCTTGGTACATGAGACCGCAGAGTATAGTACGCGTAAAATTTTATGGCGGCTCTGAAGTCAGCTACTCGCTGCGCAGTACCGCTCCTCTCACCTCCGCTGACACGTGAATTTGTTACTGCGCAGCGACTCGCCTCATGTTCCGAGCCGCCATAAAGTTTGCATCGGGCTGTCCTATCCTATGGTCAAGATAGTTCTCGAGAGCACAGAAATATTTAAATTTTTAGTAGTGTAAGTAAAAACCCAAAATATTAAAAAAATTACAGCGGAGGGTTCAGACGGCGAACGACAAGAGAGCACGCCCATGGAGATACTGCGGCTAAGTGAAGAGAGCCACGCGTGGACGCAGTGGCAAGAAGTACTGGCACAGTGCGCCTCGGTAAGTTAATCATATAGTCGACAGATGGGACACTACGCAAAATCATTTAAAAATACAACTGGCTTCCAAAAAAAAAAACACTACAAAGTGAAAAATAACTTTAATTTCGGAAGTCGGTGTCTTTGGTTTTGAATTTTCGTTTATTGCCACTGACATCCGAAATTAATGTTTTTTTTTTTCACTTTGTAGTGTTTTTTTTTTGGAAGTCGGTTGTATTTTATAACCGACTTCCAAGTGAGGAGTAATATGTTAATATGTTCGACTTTATGTACGTTTTTTTTTTTTTTTTTGTACAGTGTGGAAGAGTAAACACCGTTGTCACTCAAACTATGGCTAGTTGACTTAAATATAAAATTAAATAACCGAGTAAAAAAATTACGTTATTATCTTTAATAAATATTAAAAAGGTTATCCGACACCGTCCGCAAATTCATGGATATGCGCCCGCCCGAGTGACGTGATACGATCGCTGCCCGTCCTACCTACCTACACAACACATGAATAAATACAATAAAACCTGTGATGCAACTTTCCCTTCATACTTTTCCTGGCTTAAGACTGGCAAAAATACCTACCTTAGGAATTGCGTGACGAGTCTAAATGTACGTTTGATTCGACAACAAAGGATATAAAAAAAACAAACCACTGGGTAGGTAGCTATTTCTGGCGTATTTAAAAAGTTAACAACAACTTTATGTACAGCTAATATCACTTACATGTTTAGTTTGCCGTGTGACCACGGTGGGACTTTAGCGGTCTCAACATTTATTCTGTTCAAAATGCGATCCATTGACGGCCACGCATGCCTCCGCACGATTTCGTATATTGTTTCGCACTCGAGAAAGCACAACAGTATCATTTCTTATGTCTCTAAAAGGACTACGAATCTGCTTTTTGAGTTGCGACGTATTACGGAACTCTAGCATATTCCCGGCGCTTCATACTCTAAAACAACTTAAGCGCGAGAAATGCGCGGGCGCTACGAACGCGGCGGACGTGCGCTCGCTAGCGAGACAGCTGACTGACTGGGACTGACCCCACTGGTGAGGGGTCGCGACGACGGACGCGCTCCCGACACGTGACGTGTTTCCCGCGCTCACCTCACGCATTGAGACGCAAGTTTAACAACCCTAGCGCATAGGGTGAAACCAAACCACAGGTTTGAAGGATAACGGTGTTTACCCTAACACCCTGTATTATGTTCACCGATTTCTCCCTCAATTGTGGACCGATTTAGAAAATGGTTTTTTGTTTGAAAGGGTATGCTCCCGAGGTAGTCCCATATACATTTTAGCAGGAAGTGGTATTCGAATTTGTGTGGAGTAGGTACCACAACTAAGAAGTGTTTTTTTTTTTTTTTTACATAGGTAATAAAAATCGTTCCTTCTGTCCTCAGACGGGCGAACCCTACGTCGACTCATCATTTCCCGCATCACCTCGCTCGCTGTACTACAGCGGCGGCGCAGAGAGCGGCGCGGCGACCCGCTGGCTGCGCCCGCACCAGATACATGTGGAGGCTGATCACCGACTGCCGTGGGTCGTGTTCCGGGACCCCAGGCCTTCTGACATATCGCAAGGTATAGTAGTTACTAGCGACCCGCTGGCTGCGCCCGCACCAGATACATGTGGAGGCTGATCACCGACTGCCGTGGGTCGTGTTCCGGGACCCCAGGCCTTCTGACATATCGCAAGGTATAGTAGTTACTAGCGACCCGCTGGCTGCGCCCGCACCAGATACATGTGGAGGCTGATCACCGACTGCCGTGGGTCGTGTTCCGGGACCCCAGGCCTTCTGACATATCGCAAGGTATAGTAGTTACTAGCGACCCGCTGGCTGCGCCCGCACCAGATACATGTGGAGGCTGATCACCGACTGCCGTGGGTCGTGTTCCGGGACCCCAGGCCTTCTGACATATCGCAAGGTATAGTAGTTACTAGCGACCCGCTGGCTGCGCCCGCACCAGATACATGTGGAGGCTGATCACCGACTGCCGTGGGTCGTGTTCCGGGACCCCAGGCCTTCTGACATATCGCAAGGTATAGTAGTTACTAGCGACCCGCTGGCTGCGCCCGCACCAGATACATGTGGAGGCTGATCACCGACTGCCGTGGGTCGTGTTCCGGGACCCCAGGCCTTCTGACATATCGCAAGGTATAGTAGTTACTAGCGACCCGCTGGCTGCGCCCGCACCAGATACATGTGGAGGCTGATCACCGACTGCCGTGGGTCGTGTTCCGGGACCCCAGGCCTTCTGACATATCGCAAGGTATAGTAGTTACTAGCGACCCGCTGGCTGCGCCCGCACCAGATACATGTGGAGGCTGATCACCGACTGCCGTGGGTCGTGTTCCGGGACCCCAGGCCTTCTGACATATCGCAAGGTATAGTAGTTACTAGCGACCCGCTGGCTGCGCCCGCACCAGATACATGTGGAGGCTGATCACCGACTGCCGTGGGTCGTGTTCCGGGACCCCAGGCCTTCTGACATATCGCAAGGTATAGTAGTTACTAGCGACCCGCTGGCTGCGCCCGCACCAGATACATGTGGAGGCTGATCACCGACTGCCGTGGGTCGTGTTCCGGGACCCCAGGCCTTCTGACATATCGCAAGGTATAGTAGTTACTAGCGACCCGCTGGCTGCGCCCGCACCAGATACATGTGGAGGCTGATCACCGACTGCCGTGGGTCGTGTTCCGGGACCCCAGGCCTTCTGACATATCGCAAGGTATAGTAGTTACTAGCGACCCGCTGGCTGCGCCCGCACCAGATACATGTGGAGGCTGATCACCGACTGCCGTGGGTCGTGTTCCGGGACCCCAGGCCTTCTGACATATCGCAAGGTATAGTAGTTACTAGCGACCCGCTGGCTGCGCCCGCACCAGATACATGTGGAGGCTGATCACCGACTGCCGTGGGTCGTGTTCCGGGACCCCAGGCCTTCTGACATATCGCAAGGTATAGTAGTTACTAGCGACCCGCTGGCTGCGCCCGCACCAGATACATGTGGAGGCTGATCACCGACTGCCGTGGGTCGTGTTCCGGGACCCCAGGCCTTCTGACATATCGCAAGGTATAGTAGTTACTAGCGACCCGCTGGCTGCGCCCGCACCAGATACATGTGGAGGCTGATCACCGACTGCCGTGGGTCGTGTTCCGGGACCCCAGGCCTTCTGACATATCGCAAGGTATAGTAGTTACTAGCGACCCGCTGGCTGCGCCCGCACCAGATACATGTGGAGGCTGATCACCGACTGCCGTGGGTCGTGTTCCGGGACCCCAGGCCTTCTGACATATCGCAAGGTATAGTAGTTACTAGCGACCCGCTGGCTGCGCCCGCACCAGATACATGTGGAGGCTGATCACCGACTGCCGTGGGTCGTGTTCCGGGACCCCAGGCCTTCTGACATATCGCAAGGTATAGTAGTTACTAGCGACCCGCTGGCTGCGCCCGCACCAGATACATGTGGAGGCTGATCACCGACTGCCGTGGGTCGTGTTCCGGGACCCCAGGCCTTCTGACATATCGCAAGGTATAGTAGTTACTAGCGACCCGCTGGCTGCGCCCGCACCAGATACATGTGGAGGCTGATCACCGACTGCCGTGGGTCGTGTTCCGGGACCCCAGGCCTTCTGACATATCGCAAGGTATAGTAGTTACTAGCGACCCGCTGGCTGCGCCCGCACCAGATACATGTGGAGGCTGATCACCGACTGCCGTGGGTCGTGTTCCGGGACCCCAGGCCTTCTGACATATCGCAAGGTATAGTAGTTACTAGCGACCCGCTGGCTGCGCCCGCACCAGATACATGTGGAGGCTGATCACCGACTGCCGTGGGTCGTGTTCCGGGACCCCAGGCCTTCTGACATATCGCAAGGTATAGTAGTTACTAGCGACCCGCTGGCTGCGCCCGCACCAGATACATGTGGAGGCTGATCACCGACTGCCGTGGGTCGTGTTCCGGGACCCCAGGCCTTCTGACATATCGCAAGGTATAGTAGTTACTAGCGACCCGCTGGCTGCGCCCGCACCAGATACATGTGGAGGCTGATCACCGACTGCCGTGGGTCGTGTTCCGGGACCCCAGGCCTTCTGACATATCGCAAGGTATAGTAGTTACTAGCGACCCGCTGGCTGCGCCCGCACCAGATACATGTGGAGGCTGATCACCGACTGCCGTGGGTCGTGTTCCGGGACCCCAGGCCTTCTGACATATCGCAAGGTATAGTAGTTACTAGCGACCCGCTGGCTGCGCCCGCACCAGATACATGTGGAGGCTGATCACCGACTGCCGTGGGTCGTGTTCCGGGACCCCAGGCCTTCTGACATATCGCAAGGTATAGTAGTTACTAGCGACCCGCTGGCTGCGCCCGCACCAGATACATGTGGAGGCTGATCACCGACTGCCGTGGGTCGTGTTCCGGGACCCCAGGCCTTCTGACATATCGCAAGGTATAGTAGTTACTAGCGACCCGCTGGCTGCGCCCGCACCAGATACATGTGGAGGCTGATCACCGACTGCCGTGGGTCGTGTTCCGGGACCCCAGGCCTTCTGACATATCGCAGGGTATAGTAGTTACTAGCGACCCGCTGGCTGCGCCCGCACCAGATACATGTGGAGGCTGATCACCGACTGCCGTGGGTCGTGTTCCGGGACCCCAGGCCTTCTGACATATCGCAAGGTATAGTAGTTACTAGCGACCCGCTGGCTGCGCCCGCACCAGATACATGTGGAGGCTGATCACCGACTGCCGTGGGTCGTGTTCCGGGACCCCAGGCCTTCTGACATATCGCAAGGTATAGTAGTTACTAGCGACCCGCTGGCTGCGCCCGCACCAGATACATGTGGAGGCTGATCACCGACTGCCGTGGGTCGTGTTCCGGGACCCCAGGCCTTCTGACATATCGCAAGGTATAGTAGTTACTAGCGACCCGCTGGCTGCGCCCGCACCAGATACATGTGGAGGCTGATCACCGACTGCCGTGGGTCGTGTTCCGGGACCCCAGGCCTTCTGACATATCGCAAGGTATAGTAGTTACTAGCGACCCGCTGGCTGCGCCCGCACCAGATACATGTGGAGGCTGATCACCGACTGCCGTGGGTCGTGTTCCGGGACCCCAGGCCTTCTGACATATCGCAAGGTATAGTAGTTACTAGCGACCCGCTGGCTGCGCCCGCACCAGATACATGTGGAGGCTGATCACCGACTGCCGTGGGTCGTGTTCCGGGACCCCAGGCCTTCTGACATATCGCAAGGTATAGTAGTTACTAGCGACCCGCTGGCTGCGCCCGCACCAGATACATGTGGAGGCTGATCACCGACTGCCGTGGGTCGTGTTCCGGGACCCCAGGCCTTCTGACATATCGCAAGGTATAGTAGTTACTAGCGACCCGCTGGCTGCGCCCGCACCAGATACATGTGGAGGCTGATCACCGACTGCCGTGGGTCGTGTTCCGGGACCCCAGGCCTTCTGACATATCGCAAGGTATAGTAGTTACTAGCGACCCGCTGGCTGCGCCCGCACCAGATACATGTGGAGGCTGATCACCGACTGCCGTGGGTCGTGTTCCGGGACCCCAGGCCTTCTGACATATCGCAAGGTATAGTAGTTACTAGCGACCCGCTGGCTGCGCCCGCACCAGATACATGTGGAGGCTGATCACCGACTGCCGTGGGTCGTGTTCCGGGACCCCAGGCCTTCTGACATATCGCAAGGTATAGTAGTTACTAGCGACCCGCTGGCTGCGCCCGCACCAGATACATGTGGAGGCTGATCACCGACTGCCGTGGGTCGTGTTCCGGGACCCCAGGCCTTCTGACATATCGCAAGGTATAGTAGTTACTAGCGACCCGCTGGCTGCGCCCGCACCAGATACATGTGGAGGCTGATCACCGACTGCCGTGGGTCGTGTTCCGGGACCCCAGGCCTTCTGACATATCGCAAGGTATAGTAGTTACTAGCGACCCGCTGGCTGCGCCCGCACCAGATACATGTGGAGGCTGATCACCGACTGCCGTGGGTCGTGTTCCGGGACCCCAGGCCTTCTGACATATCGCAAGGTATAGTAGTTACAGCACAGTTTTTACGACTTAACAGAATGTCGAGATTAGTGTATTATTTGTAAGTTTAAGGCGTAAGTTTCAGGGTATCCCGCGGAATTCAAATTTTCTTACATTTTTTCCAATTTGCAGTGCAGTATCAGGTTGTATGTTGATCTAAATATGGTTCGAGGCCGTATCAAATGATTATTTGTATAAATTATTATCATAAAAGTCATCAATACAACTCTCTTAAGTTCATGTAATCTTATTGAATCATGACATTATTATTACAACTGTAAAGCCACTAGAGTTGAAATTAAATAGTAGGTATATAATGTCAAATTATATGATTAATATGTCAAGGAAGAATGTAAAAAAAATTAAAAATGGATTGCACTCTGGGAGTGCCGGCGGAAGTGAAAACTTGAACATTAACGTTGTGTATTTTTGAATATTTGGAATGGTTAGGGAATAATTTTGCATAAATTCGTTTATTTATTAGTATAAAAGAACTATAATTTATATGGTTAAATACAATATTCATTATTAGTAGTAGTAGTATATTTATTTATTTTCAAAATGTAGTCTAACAAAAATAAACAATTTATTTAAACACTTTTCTACCCATCAATATGGGTAACCTCGCAATCTTTACGTAATGTCAAAGACTATTTATTTTGATATTTACTTTGTCGGTTGCTAGGCAACGGAACTTACGGCACGTTCTGATGCGAATTTAAAATTTTGTACTCATCCCAAAAAAGTGCACAACGCCGCTAAAGAACTTTTCACTTCAATTAACATGGTAATTTGGGAGCAGTTATGAGTTGGCGAAAAATACAATAAATATCTAAATAAGTTTCCGATACTCACAAATGTAAATTTTGTTCATAAAGTGATTTATCACATAATAATAATAACTGTTGAGTTTCTCTCCAGGCGTGCTAGGTAACTGCTGGCTGCTCTCCGCGCTGGCCGTGCTGGCCGAGCGCTCGTCGCTGGTGCGCGGCGTGCTGGTGCGCGGCGAGCCCAGCGTGGGCGCGTACCAGCTGCGGCTGTGCAAGGACGGGCGCTGGCTCACCGTCACCGTGGACGACCTGCTGCCCGCCAACAAGAAGGGACACCTCGTTTATTCACAAGTAAGTTTAGTAGACCCCGCCCCGACTGAGCAGTGGTGGCCCAGTGGTAACAGCCCCGACTTACGAGTTGTAGGTCGTGGGTTCGAATCCAAGCAGGCACTTTACTTTGTGTAAATAATTTTATCACCAGTGCTCTCAAAACGGTGAAGAAAAACATCGTGAGAAAACCGGCATGTCTTAGAACCAAAAATTCGAAGATATTATGGTCTTAAAACAAGCCCTATGACCAACCAAACCGAGCAGAAAATTTTGCTTCTTTTCTTCTTCTTTTTGCTCTGGGTCTGTGACAGGTGGGTAACCTCTAGATCACCACGCGGGCCCAGTGCAGGTTGGTACCATCTACCAACCCGCACTGGGCCCGCGTGGTAGATTACAGCCCACTACCTCCCACAGAGCCTCACAGAGGGGTTGGCCTGTGTCCCAGCAGTGGGAACATTAATAGGCTGATTTTATAAATGGTAATGGTATGGCCTGCAATAAATGGTATTATTATTATTTTTTATTATTAAGTTTAGTAGAAGTAAAGGTTTTTGTGAAGGCGGTCGTACACACGGCTGCATATCAAGCTATTTTCAGTATAAGCTGAGCTCGCATTGTACGAAAATGCTATACGATGCGAGATCAGCATAAACTAGTACTGTATAGCTTGATGTGTAACTGTTTATACTACCAACATTAAAGTTGTCAAAAAATAAAAGACCCTGACATTTGATAGCCAGTACAATATAAGGTTGCTTATCGCATAAAACGATGCGATTAGCAACGTTTTATCAAATGTTAAAACGTATATTTTTTGACAACTTTACCAACATAAACCGCCTCTGTGGTCTAGTGGTTAAACCACCTGTCTCAGACCCAGAGGTCCTTGGTTCGATTCTCAGTGGAAGCAAAATTTTCTGCTCGGTTTGGTTGGTGATAGGGCTTGTTTTAAGTCCGCCAGGCTAGCTACCACCATCTTATGTAAGTCTGTCGCCATAACAACAGCATTGTCGTGTTTCGGCAGTTAGAGATAAGATAGTCAGTTCCTCTGTGGTTGAGGATTACGGGTGAAGCTCGCTTCCACCTTCGGCCTGATCAGCACCTACCTATCAGGTGAGATGCAGGTCAAGAGCACCCCGTGGTGGGTAGCTGCCAAGCGTTGCTGTGTTGTATGTTGGGACACAGATGGAACACGCATTTTAGGTATGAAGCTACAAGTATTCGGCAGGCTCGACTTATCAGGCCAATTCAGTCAGTGTAACGTAGTCAGAGGATCTAAGAGTTACGCGATAGAAAGACAGGCAACATATAGGTTAATATAACTGTAGGTAATTAGCGCTGTGCGACCTGAATTGCACTTTATTGTGTCGTAGCAAGAGTCTGTGTTTATTTAAATGATTTACCGGAATGAATTATCCGTACTAATCTGTGACTTAAAAGCATTGCCTCTGTGGAGGGTTAGTCTGTGGCGCGACGTTCGTGTTGATTCGGAAATACGAAGCGCATCCTTTTCTTGGAAAACTGTAGTTTGAAGTGAAAACTTCATTAGGCGAGTTGAGCACTTATTGGGTGAAAAAAAATATTGAGCTCGCGTCATCGTCACCGAAGGTGCGTTGAGCACTTTTTTGTTGACAGCGCACTCTGTTTTTCAGAGTGAATCATTTGTATTAATCTGTGGTTGTTATTATATTTACAAAGAGAGTGTTAGAATAAAGTAAACTTTAATTAAATGTACTATTAGCGCCATTTTCAGTGGAAGATTTTATAAAAAAGAATGAATAAAAAATCATGTAATTAATTTCATTTTCGTTTTATCATGTTTAGATTTGCGGAGTTTCGCTAATTTAATGTGACCCTGTATATTCACTTAATTAATTTGATGTAAATGTTTTTGTTTACAGGCAAAAAGAAAACAATTATGGGTGCCGCTAATAGAAAAAGCTGTTGCGAAATTACACGGATGTTACGAAGCATTAGTTTCAGGAAGAGCTATTGAAGGTACGCATTTTTTTGAGCTCACTACGTCATCATTGACAGCCTTGTTCCACCCACTGGTAAGCATAGGCCTGCTTATTAGTACTTATGTTCCCTGCGGGGTAATTGCGTAATGAATGAATGAAATGCACCGACCCAGCGTGGTTTAACCAAACTCGATAAATCGAATGAACTCCGAGATTCGCACTAGCCCCTGGAGCCTCATGTTTCATGGGGCTACAGAGGCCATATCAAGGAGCAGACCGGGGGGCGCGGTAATGGTAGGAAAGACGTGCCCTTAGGATAAGGAAGGATATGCATCCTAGAGTAGGCAATGAGTCTCGTATCGGCATTTGTACGAGGTGATCGCGCTCATTAGATAATTAGTTTGTTTACGTCGAGGTGTTTACCGCGCTGCGCTCGACACGACGGCGCGCGGCGGCCGCCCGTGTGTACCTATAGATTTTACCTACGGTCGCCGGTCGGCGCGACAACAGAAATGGATTACTACCGAATCTATAACAAATGTAGTCGACTTGATGAGTGAACCGAGTGTATTCTATGAGCAAGAAATGAAGGAAGAGGAACAATATTTGCAGGAGTATTCACAGGAAGCGTACGAAAATAGCGAAGAGCGGAGATCAAGTAAGAGAGAGAGAGAACAAGAAGACGAGGATGGGTGGACGGAGGTTCGCAGAAACAAAGGCAAGAAATATGAAGCGGAAAAATTTGAAATTTACATTTCATCCAATGATAAAATGCCGAAGCAGTTTGCACTTGCTAAAATATTTAAAAAGGAGGGGATACTAGATATCGACAAGATTAAGTATATTAATCCTTACAAGATTAGAGTCGAGGTGAGAAATGAGGACTGTATGGTGTTAATGGAAAATTGTAAGGAAATTACTGACAGAGGTTGGAGAATTCAAAAGGCTATGGAAGTTAATTTGTCCTTTGGTGTAATTAGAGACGCAGATATCGATCTGACCGAGAAAGAAATGTTGGAGCGTATTGAGTGTGCGGAACCCGCGCAACTGGTGTCCGTCCAGAGACTCATGCGCAGAAACTCAGAGAGCGAAGGTTGGAAGCCCAGTGAGTCTGTACGCCTTTGCTTTAAGGGGTCATTCCGTCCAGCATATATTTCCGTTGATGGATTGCGTATACGAGTCGAGCAGTACATATTTCCAGTAACCCAATGCTCACGCTGCTGGAAGCTTGGACATAAGGTACAAAGATGCCCGTCAGCTAATGTTAAATGCCCAAAATGTACCGAGAATCACGATAATTGTGACACCACTTCATTTAAATGTACCAACTGTAATGGTCAACATATGGCCTTAGTGCGATCTTGTTCATACTTAAAGGAGAAGAGGTTGAGGGAGATAATGGCGGAATTTAATTGCACTTACCGACGTGCTTTGACCATATATGTACCAGTTAAGGAAATCAAACCAGTTGAACCTGTCATAACAGTAACAGAATCGAAGGACTTGGCGGCTACACAGGATGGGAAGTTGTCTTTTTCGGCCTGTCTACAACAGACTAGTACAGAAGTAGCAACACAGGCGCCTAAGGTGGACAGGCATCAAGCAAGTGCTAAGACTCATAAACAAAAACAGTCTAAGAAAATTAGTGAAGTTGAGATATTGGTACAAGATGATGGGATGGATAGACAAGAAGATTCGAATGAAGAGAAGAAAGAGACGAGAGAAATACAATTCAAGGAGCTTATAAGTAGGCTGAAGGAAATTTTGTTTTTGAAAGGCGAAACATTTCATCAAAAGGTGCAAAGTTGTATAAAATGCTGTGTTCAATGGGTAATATTAGTAGCAGTAGAAAATATTTCGGACTGGCCAATAATGAAGCTAATATTAGATTATGGAATGCACAAAGTGTTCGCCCTAAGTCATTAGCATTAGAACAAATACTATGCCAAGAAAAAATTCACATTGCGGCACTGAGTGAAACGTGGCTGGAACCGGATAGTCAATTTAAGATGAATGGCTACAGAATTTTCCGTAAAGATAGGCATGATTCGTATGGTGGTGTAGCATTACTGATACATAGATCTGTAGAAGCTTGTTCACATAATTTTAGGAGTAGTAATTCAGATATTGAAGTAGTAATGGTCAAAATTAACAACTGTGAATTTATTGAATATGTATTCTCCGTTTATTGTGCACCTTCAGTTCGCACAAATCAAGCAGACTGGGAGAATCTATTTAACAGCGTAGACAAAAAAGCTGTTATTTTAGGTGATTTTAACGCTCACCATACGAATTGGTCTTACAAAACAGACTCGCGAGGTTCCCAATTGTACGATGCTCTCTTGGAAAGTAATTTTGTAATTTTAAATGACAGTAAAAGTTCCACACGTATCAAATTAGTAAACAATCAGCTCCAAACATCTTCACCTGATGTGACATTAGCTACGTTTGACATCGCGATAAGGTTGAACTGGTCCACTACCAATGAAAACTTGGGCAGCGATCATCTTATTATTAAGGTAGTTACACATTTGGAAGCGAATCGGGATGCCATAATTTCGCGACGTAACTATAGGAAGGCAGACTGGTTATCCTATCGAGATGTATTAGAAGTCGTGTTTAAAGATTTTATATTTACTGAGGATGACCTTCAAAAATCATATGACACATTTGTTAATTGCTTGAACATTGCAGCAGATCGTTTCATATCACATATTATAATAAACCGTAATCCAAGCAATAAGTTTTCACCTAAACCGTATTGGTACGCTTCCCTATCCAAGTGTGTAGCTGAAAGGCGTCTAGCACTTTCGGAGTTCCGACGTAACCCTAATCCGAATAATTTGATAAAATTGCAAGACAAAATAAGAACCTCTCAAAGATTAATTCGTCAATCTCGAGATAACTCTTGGTATGAGTTTTGTATTTCATTGATAGTAAAATCACTCAAAGAGAAATGTGGCGCAAACTGAAGTGGCTAAAGGGTTATAATGTGCCACGCTCCCACGTAGACAAGGAAAAAGCCAGTGATCTATTGGGTAGTTTAACACCTGACTATGTACTTCCTGATGACCCAGAATTTACTCCCGATAAAACAAGTTTAGATATTTTTATTACAAGACAAGAATTAGATTCTTGTATACGCCATAAAGACACATCGCCAGGTAGTGACAGAATATCTTATTCAATGATATACAATCTACCTAACAACGGAAAATACATTTTATTAAAGTGATATAACTCGTTCTACGCAGTAAGTTTTATTCCTATGCAGTGGCGAGATATCACTATTATTCCGATACCGAAACCAGGTCGTGATCCTCAGTCATCCGGATCTCTGCGACCTATAGCTATGATGTCGTGTATTTGCAAAACCTTTCATGGTATTTTAATTAAACGGTTGGAATCTCGCTAGCGGTCTTCTAAGCGCGGTACAGCGGTCTCAGTCAAATTATAGTTGTATTTATCTATCACCATAATATTATGATAATAATTTGCCAGGTCTATGCACGCTAACGGGCGCGCCGTGCGAGTCCGTGTCGCTGCAGGCGGGCGGCGCGGGCGGCGCGGGCGCGGCCCCGCTGGAGCAGCTGGACCGCGACCTGGTGTGGGCGCAGCTGCTGTCGTCGCGGCAGGCCTGCTTCCTGATGGGCGCCAGTTGCGGCGGGGGCAACATGAAGGTTGCACTTCTATTGGAGTAGAATCTATACATATAAAAAAATAGTAAAAAAGATTTTTTTCCGTTTGTCTGAATGTATGTTCCGGATTGGCGCAAAAACGAATGCATGGATTTGGCACACAGATAGTTTACAACCTAAATTAATACACGGGGTACTTTTAATCCCGGTAGAACTTTCCCGTGGGATATTTTCCGACATACACGCGGGCGATGCTGCAGGCAAAAGCTACTAATTATTACAAACAGAGTAAAGCTGTTAATTTTCCATTAGATAAATTCCACTAGATTTTGCATATCTAGCATATGAAGCAAAAAAAGTCACATGGTACTTGCCCGGACTCGAAGTGGTTAAAATCTGGTCACACTGGATGCGTTCTGCGTCCTGCGGTCCGGTAGACCGACCTGGATCGCTGACCGGTTGCCCTGACCATGAACTTCACATAGGATACGGGCTGCGTTCGAGTTGACCGGACCGTAGGACGCAGAATGTATTAAAATTCAAATGTTTATTGCTCAACACAGTACATAATCATACATTTCTAGATGTCAACTGAATGCGCAGTCCACTGTTTTGCACCAATACAGTGGACTACATCTGCATACTGCATCCAGTGTGACAAGTCCTTTAAGACCTCCATGCACGAGGTTATGCATAGACAATAACCAATGTGACCTTCTAAAAAAACAATACTTAAATAAAATCTTACTATTTTATTCTTAGGTGGACGAAGAAGAATATCAGCGCCTCGGGCTTCGCCCCCGACACGCATACTCCGTACTGGACGTAGTGGAAGTTTGCACGAACGGATCGAACACAGCTTCAGTCAGTGCAGGCGGATCAAGTAGTGCAGGTGTGTATTGTAGTTGATAGTTGACAAAGTAGAATACCAGCGCTTAGGCCTGCGCCCCCGACACGTATAATCCGTATACTCCGTATTGGACGTAGTGGACTGTGTACGAGTGTTGCCAACACTGCTTCAGCCAGAACAGGTGGATCAAGTCATCATCATCATCATTCAGCCAAAAGACGTCCACTGCTGGACATAGGCCTCTCCCAAGCACCCCCAATTCGACCGATTCTGTGCTTCCCGCATCCAGCGGATTCCTGCGGCCTTCACAAGGTCATCGGTCCATCTTGTGGGAGGCCTTCCAACGCTTCGTCTTCCGGTACGCGGTCGCCACTCCAGAACCTTTCGGCCCCATCGGCCATCTGTTCTGCGAGCAATGTGTCCTGCCCATTGCCACTTAAGTTTGGCTATTCTTCGGGCTATGTCGGTTATCTTGGTTCTCCTGCGGATTTGTTCATTTCTGATTCGATCACGTAGGGAAACTCCAAGCATAGCCCTCTCCATTCCCTTTTGGCCTTCTGATAAGGCCAATTGTGAGCGACTGAGTTTCAGTGCCATAAGTCATCACTGGCACACGCACTGGTCAAAGACTTTCGTCTTGAGACACTGTGGTATGTGGGACGAGAAGATAATTATTGTGTAGCTTCCGGAACGCTGCCCAGTTGAGTCGGATGAAGTAGTGCAGGTATTTAATTCTGCCTGGGCTTTACCCAGCTTTGTTGGCGTCGGCTTCCAGTCTAGCCGGATGCGCTGAATACCAGTGTTTTGGAGCAACTGCCTATCTGGGCCCTATACCTTTAAAACTTTACAAATGTACAATTCTACAAAGTTGTAAAACATTACAGAGGAATTACAAATATGTTTGGGTTACAATTAACAATCTACAAATCTTACACATTTCTAAAAGCGTTAGGCTTCTAGCTTAGTCATTGGATGATTTCCCACCCAAAAAAAAAAAAAAAAAAAACAAAAAAAAAAAAAAAAAAAAAAAAAAAAAAAAAAAAAGCCTGCGACCACTTTGGATGCGTTTTCGTACGAATTTCACTCGTGCATACGCCACGCGCGAACGATCCCGATTCCCGAACTTCGAAAGACAAAGGGAGCGCGCAGACTGGGTGCGACTTAGTCGTACGTATACAATCCGAACATGTTGGGTTTTTTCGTGCGTTCGAAAACTACCACCTATTTGACGGCGAAAAACGTATCCAGTGGGCGCACTCAGTTCGTACGACCGTGGTCGTACGTGTACGCACGAGTAAAGTTCGTACGAAAACGCATGAATAGTGCGCGCGGCCTTACACGAAGCATGGGAGCTATGTTACGACGGCCTACATATTGTACAATTTGTAGAAATACAAGTCGAGTTTCTTTTAGATTTTATGAATGTGAGAACGTTGTAGGCTTAACAGACTGTATATCTGTGGACCATTTTCAATTTTTTTGCTAAGTATCTGATACTTTTTGATAGGCCTACACTGTCATCTTATACCTAATAACACTGTAATTTTAAAAACCATTGTAAAACCATACATACATAAACTCACGCCTTCTTCCCATGGGGGTAGGCTGAAACTACAGAACGTCACCTGCTACGATCCTTACATACTCCTTTTGCCTCGTTTACGTTCATACACACACGCCGGTTTGTGTAAAAACCATTTATTTTTAAAAGAGTAGCCGTGGAGTTTCTTGCCGGCTCTTCTCCATAGGAAACGACGAATTGGAACCGTGCACTTAGCTTCTGACGTTTCATAAATATCCTTGTAGGTGAAATAAAATTATGTGAAATAAAATAATTTGAATTTGACAATTCGTAAAATTTTTGGTAAACTTACAAGTTAGTTTATGTACTAACTGGAAATTATCTATACATATAATAAAATCGTAGCGAGGTCAAAACTGTACATTTAATAATTTTTGAAAAAAAGTAATTGCTACGGGGTCTGGGATCGATTCTAATGCCGAAAATATAGTTTTTAGAATTTTTGTCTGTTTGTCTGTTTGTCTGTATGTATGTTCCAGCATCACGCAAATTCTACTGGACAGATTCTGTTAAAATTTTGCACAGATATTCCCTATAAGTCTGGTCAAATGGTAGGGTATATACTATCACGCTCTTTGCAATGGGGTATGAGCAATATTACATTATGTTCGTATTCTTCTCCGCAAAATTGTAAATGGGTGCGCCAAAAGGTTAGGAAATGGCAGGTAGTTACCGATTTAACATTTTAAATGATTATCATCACGCTATACCTTTATGGAGCTTAGCAGCCAATCATGAAATATAAGAACGGCTATTTTAACTAATTTTCAACAAAGCAAATAGCTAAGCGGTAGGACGATTGCTTTGTAAACCTGTGGTTATGAGTTCGAACCCCGATAATTGTTTTTTTTTTTAAATTCATTTATTTTTATTTTTTGTAATGCATAAGCATGTTTTAAATCTTTTTTATTATTTTCACTTATATTTATATTGACAAGGATGAAATAAAGCCGAAAAATATTGAAAGAAAACCTAAAAACGACCGACGCCGCTCGCCTTTGACAGTTTGCTTTTTTATAGTTAAACTATTTCACAAATTCCTTTTAGTTATTGCAATTTAAACCTTATGATTAACGTCATAACGGCGACAAGATAGGAATTCGTCGACAAATATTTTAAATAAATTACCTGGTGTTCATATTATAGTACATAGAGTACTCGCAAGATAATTCTGCGCATGGCTCAAATCGGAACTAATCGTACGCCGCCGTATCTTTTCGTTTATGTAAGGTCAAATTAAGTAATTAGCAGGAGGCGTTCTGTAGTTTCTGCCTATCCTTATAAGAAGAAGGCGTGAGAAAAATCGACTAAGGGCCGATTTTTTCAACGCCAGATAAGTTTAACTTCTGAGGAATAATTTTGAATTACTGACAGTGTTTCCATAAAAAAAATCTGAAAAAAAAAAGCTGTGGAAATATCGGCATCATCTAGCCGAGGACTTTTTACGAACTTTGTAACGTTGTAACGTTCCCTTTTCTTTTTAATTATTCATAAATCACATATTTAAACGTTAAACTAAGCTCTTTCTAGGCATTTTTATATTTGTTTACATATTTAAAACCAAATTATCAAGTTCCAACATATTCACAACAATAAAACGTCAAGTCAAACCACAGACGTAATAATATTAGGGATGTCTTAAGTTACTAAACGTAATTAGTTAGCTGATAACGCAATAGTGATGTGCGCGGTCGGCGTATCCGAACGCGTGAGTGAGGATTGCTGACCTTGGCTTAACCTTAGCGACACCGCAGTGATTTTCACTCAGGATGACCAGCAGATTCGAATTCCTGCTACGGGCGAAGACACACGTTCACTTGATCCTAGATCACATGTGACCATACGTGTTCTTCGCAATTTTTCAAAGCCTAAAGCAGGCAACAGTTTTAATTGACTCATCGTAGTCAACCCTATTAAATTCTGTGTTTTCGTAACCCCATACTGGGGTCCAAAATTCCGGCTAGCAAGTCCGACTTCCGGCTACGCTTCCGGTACCTCATATACTGCACAAGTTCTGCGCCGGGTTCATATTTACCCGCGTGGCCGTCGAGCTGTCTACGGGTCAGGCACGACCATCTGCCGACCTACACCGTTCCTGGCGTCTGCAGCGTGGCACACCCGCTGGGGTCATCGTCGCGCCAGGCTGAGCCAGGAGAGTACTGCGCTACTCCCAAGGGAGTTGAAAGAATCTTGTGACCATAGACCTACCTACCCCATTTATTAATATACTTTTATGCTGACAAGGTTACGTGGTCTTATTTCTACCCCACGTAAACCCATTCCGTCACATTGGCGCCCAAAAACGTGGTTTTATGGTCACAATTTTTTTAATTCTCCTTGGTGGGTACTTTTTTTTCCTGTTGGTGTTCTTGTGTGTGTTCGTCGTGTTGTAAGACGTTTCATTTTTATGGTTGCTAGCAACTGATGCGTACGTGACGACACATTTATTCTTAGGAAATTGTTTTTTTTTTTTTTTTTTTTTTTAAATAGTGGGTACACAGGGAACATTTATTTTCTTGTTGTACACCATCTGGTACTGGTACCATAATTGTGTGCGTACTAGCTCGTAGTAGTAGAGCTTTTGTGAACAGCTCGCCCCGGGGAAGTACTACCACCATTCCTATTTCTTCCGGTAAGCAGCTTTGCTGTGTGCCGGTTTGAAGGGTTTGGGTGCCGGGTGTAATTACTGGCACATAGGACATTTTAACTTTGTCCCAAGGTTACATTTCCAAGCGCATATTCAACTTATATCGCTGGTAATTGTTAATTTACCTTGTTTTTTTATTATTCAATTTAGATTCCTTTTGTTTTTAAAAAAAAAAAAAAAAACCTTTTAACTTCAATTTTGTTCACTTTTCTCATTATTAACTAACAATTATTGTACAACAAGTTTTGTGCAGTTATATTATAACAATGATTTACTGTAAAAGAAAAGTATTCTATGTTGTTACTATGCAAGGTCTCGGACTTATAAATTGTAAACATTATTCTTGGTTCACTAAATGTTTTTACGGAAAACAATATTGTTTTTGTGCCCACTCATTATTATTAAACAGCTTTAAAACCTTTAATAATTAAAATTTATACAGTTGTAATTTTTTTTTTATATAAAAATATTTTCACTACTGGGTACACTCAACAAAAACATTTGGTTTCCAGGTAGGGAAACCAAAACTTTTTTTTTTTTTTGTTTTGTTATATTTTTAGCTACGCATGTACACATCAGTTGTACCTGTTGCTATTGCAGTGTTGTTTCCCATAACAATTTTTTTTATTTTCGGTTAATTTAAATATAAATTAAGGACATCAACCAAAACGTTTCTCTTTTAGTTATAATTGTAACAGTCGGAGTATTTTTTCGTTTGTTTGATTGCTGTTCAACGCTTACCTTTTTATTAAATTATATTGTAATCACATTAAAACTGACACATCTTTGGAAATGGCTTATCCAATCAAATTTATGCTGTCGCACACACGGTCGGCAAAATAGACCGTCTCTAGGCTGGCATGATGGGCACACGCATTCGTGTCGTTCTTTATCAACGGCACGACCCTACATATGCGTGTCCCGTTACTCAGCCACGGTTGTCGCCGTTGTAACGGTAGTATTTAGACCGTCTCTAGGCTGGCATGATGGGCACACGCATTCGTGTCGTTCTTTATCAGCGGCATGACCCTACATATGCGTGTCCCGTCTCTCAGTCACGGTTGTCGCCGTTGTAACAGTAGTATTTTATTTCATTAAATTTAATTAACAAATCGGAGCGGGTGGATACTCCTTAAATAAGCCTTAATCCAGTTATAAGTAAAGTAGCCCATTAGACTACTTTTCTTGCTCGCTCTTTATATAGCGACATTTTTAATCCTAGTTGGGGTTTGACAATTTGGTTAACTACTAACTTTTAGTTAGATTAAAGAATTTGATTTTTAGTTCTACCTACACTTCATTACTTTTACTTTTAACCAAGTTTTTTTGTTTTTTTTTTCCTATTATAACTATTGGTCATATTATTATCAGTAGTTGCTATTTATTATTCTATCTGAGCGGTTTGCAACTCAATAAATAAGCCATTGCAGGGGCGGTATAGTTACTCCTTAAATAGAGCCAAAACTAAAAAGAACTTTATTTCTTGTTTTTATTTATTTTTATTTGAGCGGGTTGCGACTCATAAAATAAGCCTTTGCAGGAGCGGATGGTTACTCCTTAAATAAGCCTTCATCCAATACCTTATTTTATATATTTTCTATGGTAACTTATATTTATATACTTGGTTTTGAGTAGAAGTAGCTACTAGCTCATTCTGATTTGCGCGAGTATTTAGTCAACTACGGACAAAATACTTTTGCACACTTGTCAGGATGCGGACGCACCTCCCTTTTTAGGTGGTCTGCTAGGTTAAAAGGATTATGAATGAATGATGGATAAATGAAGATGAATAAAAGGGCCGTATTTCGGATGGTAGTAAGTGCATTAAGGCAAGGATTTTTACTCAGGTAAAAACCCTAACCTAAGTGGGGGGGTATTGTAACGTTGTAACGTTCCCTTTTCTTTTTAATTATTCATAAATCACATATTTAAACGTTAAACTAAGCTCTTTCTAGGCATTTTTATATTTGTTTACATATTTAAAACCAAATTATCAAGTTCCAACATATTCACAACAATAAAACGTCAAGTCAAACCACAGACGTAATAATATTAGGGATGTCTTAAGTTACTAAACGTAATTAGTTAGCTGATAACGCAATAGTGATGTGCGCGGTCGGCGTATCCGAACGCGTGAGTGAGGATTGCTGACCTTGGCTTAACCTTAGCGACACCGCAGTGATTTTCACTCAGGATGACCAGCAGATTCGAATTCCTGCTACGGGCGAAGACACACGTTCACTTGATCCTAGATCACATGTGACCATACGTGTTCTTCGCAATTTTTCAAAGCCTAAAGCAGGCAACAGTTTTAATTGACTCATCGTAGTCAACCCTATTAAATTCTGTGTTTTCGTAACCCCATACTGGGGTCCAAAATTCCGGCTAGCAAGTCCGACTTCCGGCTACGCTTCCGGTACCTCATATACTGCACAAGTTCTGCGCCGGGTTCATATTTACCCGCGTGGCCGTCGAGCTGTCTACGGGTCAGGCACGACCATCTGCCGACCTACACCGTTCCTGGCGTCTGCAGCGTGGCACACCCGCTGGGGTCATCGTCGCGCCAGGCTGAGCCAGGAGAGTACTGCGCTACTCCCAAGGGAGTTGAAAGAATCTTGTGACCATAGACCTACCTACCCCATTTATTAATATACTTTTATGCTGACAAGGTTACGTGGTCTTATTTCTACCCCACGTAAACCCATTCCGTCACAACTTTGCGGCGCGTACTGAAGCTGACATTGAACAAAATAACGAACGCGTTCTTAACAGTTGTCTTGATTCACTTCAAGACGTGGTAATTTCCATAGGAGGCAATCCACTGATAGAGTATGGGTTACCGGCTCCGCAATCATTGGCACATCAAGACCGTGGAAATCGAGAATACGCCGCCGAAACTAATTACGATCCAGGCGCAATGAATACCATCGTGAATGACCACGTCTCTTTGTTCACCTCAGAGCAAAGGGACATTTTCAACACCGTTCTCCAAAGCGTAGGTAAAATGTTTTTCTTGGATGCTCCTAGCGGAACAGGAAAAACATTTATTACCACAGGTATCCTTGCAGAGGTCAGGAGGCAAGGCAAGATTGCAATCGCAGTAGCGTCTTCCGGAATCGCTGCCACACTGCTTCCTGGTGGCATAACAGCGCATGCCATGTTTAAGATTCCCATCGATTTAGAGAGCAACGAATCGCCTGTTTGTGGGGTGTCACGCAACAGTGACAAGGGGTGCGTGCTTAGAGATTGCGCTTTCATCATATGGGATGAATGTACTATGGCAAATAGGAAAGCAGTGAAAGCTGTAAACAGAACCCTGCAGGACATCCGCAGGAACCAAAACACGATGGGTGGTGTCACAATTCTTTTTAGTGGCAATTTCCGACAAACAGTACCTGTGGTGACAAGAGGAACTAGGGCTGACGAGGTGATTGCTGAAAAGTTGGTGAAGGCACTCTGCCAGAGGAGAGCGGTCAGGTGGACCTACCAGAGACTCTTGGTAGAGTAGTTCCCAATTTAGAAGATCTGATTCGTCTGGTGTACGGGAACATCAGTCAAATACCGTACCAAGAGAATTCTTGGGTGTGTGAACGGGCCATTTTAACGCCCAAAAATGATCAACAGAATTCTATCGCAAATCTTAGGCAGTGAAGTGATATACACCTCCATTAACATTGTTGTGGAGCAAAATGACACCACACATTACCCCGTAGAATTTTTGAATTCTTTAACGGCAAGTGGACTTCCTGCGCACATAATCCAGCTGAAGGTCGGTGTCCCTATTATGCTCCTTCGGAACTTAACGCCGCCGAAGCTGAGTAACGGAACCCGGCTCAAAGTCACGTCTTTGCAGAGAAACATCATCGAGGCGGACATTCTAATAGGTTGTGGCATTGGCGAGACAGTATTTATACCACGTATACCACAAATTCCCCACAATTACCCCTTCCAGTTTAAGCGCGTGCAGTTCCCTGTGAGCGGACAACTGTACGTCACTTGCTCCCGCGTCACCAGTCCTGACTCTCTATATATTTTAGCTGCTGAAAACAAAACAACAAACGTAGTATACAGGGAAGTTTTATAAAAATGTAGCTGTTATTAAAGTATATTGTGGTGTCTTACGACTTCCACGCGAACGAAGTCGCGGGCAGAAGCTAGTGTGAAATAAAATAATTTGAATTTGACAATTCGTAAAATTTATACAACGTGTTAATGAAATAACCCAAAAACTCGGATACCCCAACCGATTTTTATATTAATAAATTGATATGACGTATAATTATTTATTTTCATAAATTATGGTAAAAGATATTGGTAAATGTTGTTGTCGCGGTACTTCTTACAGATTCGTAGCTCTATCGCCGCGCCGCTGTCAAACGTTCGTTGACACGGAGCACTATCGTTTGAGGTTAATCCCCTCCTTCTGTTATTACTTAAATAATGCGTATGTTTTGCTTTGGAATAGAAAAGTGACTCAAATTTTTCCATCACACTTTTTCCAGGCTTTGGACTGGCTGCATGTAATCCTACCACGCTTAAAAATAAGCGAAGGCTAGTTGAAAGAAAAATCAAAAAGCCGGTGGTGGTATAGTAACAAAACTTGGCGTGTTTAAAAGATTTGAATCACCATATTTACAATAATTATTTCAAATAAATCAACCTACCTATTTACACGAATAATACGGTTAAACACTTACTGAAAGTTCGTTCATTGTTTGTCACAGCAATGCTAATCCCGTAAGCGTTGTGTAGCGGCCAACATTGTCTCGTTCGACACAGATACACCAAACTGTTCCCGATAAACTCGCACAGTTAAATTAACGTTATCATCACATCGCGCTAACATTCGCACCATTTCACAATATTGTACATTTGTGAAGCGAAACGCCATTTTGCCGCCGGGAGACGTAGATCGCACGCGCTCGTCCTACCCCGTGTTGACACGTAGCGCACGCGCCGCTGCGCTAGGGAGACTACGGAAGTACGGAGGGAGGGTAGCCGGGGTGGCGCGGGCGCCCCGGCGGCGCGGCGGCGGCGTGTCTCCCGGCCTTGGCGCCAGCTCTAGCACCCCCTCTCCTCATCACCCTCGCCCGCGCTGTTTGTTTACATCGCGTTGGACAGTACCTAGTGCGCAGCGTCGTTAAAAAATGTTAGATGCGGCATGGCAAATAATTATTTTAATTAAAAAAAAAAAAACTATATTAAAAATTACTGTATTCGATTTTGCTGCCGATTCTAAACAAACTAGTTTCAGGTTTTGGGTTATTTCATTAACACGTTGTATAAGTAAACTTACAAATTAGTTTATGTACAAACTGGTCGTTGGATTGAGAGCGCCACTTCTTCTTGTTGCATGCTCGAGATATTCACCAATAGTATAAAGTACATATTATTTAACTACAGATTCACTCACTTTCAATAAAAGTGGTGGGCAGAGGTGACCCAGTCCCATCGCACTCACCTCCACAGAGTAGGCAACTGGCTCATGGGTCAATGTTTACGCTTTTACATCAAACTTCCCATTAAAATTCGAAACTTACCCATTAAACTATAGAAAAGCTGTATTAAAACCAAACTTTGTAAAAAAAGGGTACTATACATTTTCTGATTATTTAGAAGATAAAAATACTTGGGATTGAGCTGCTCGCTCTGCTAAACCTTGTGATAAAACCATAAAACTTGACATTTTAATAATTATGTAAAATCACCAAAATATACCAGTCTTACATACACATTGACTCACTGGGGAATCGCCGTAATCAGCACAATCGCCGCAACCACCGCAGACAGTTCCGACTCACCGTGAACTGCGCGGCACTCGGTTCCGACTCACTGGAACCACAGCTGGCACTGTGAAGCATCGCAAGATCCAAAACTCAGCCCACTATCGACCTCCGGTCTCCGGAGGGAAGTAATGTAGCGGTTATACCGCCACATACAAACTCCGCAGCAAAGACATGACGTCACACAAATCCTGCATCGCGCAGTTAGAGTTTACCGCACGTACGACATTATATAAGACTATCCGAAATCAACTTACGGGCAGTTGCCCGCCAGACCTAACATCCGTCTGGTCGGACGATCCTCCGTTTTGGTGAATGAGTGAACTTTACACCCTGTTCCTTATACTATTAAACTTCTAGAAATAATTAAGCTAGTAATCAAATATAATTACAAAAACAAAAAAAACATATGAAATGAAAAAGAACTGTCCCAACAAAACCTGCTCTTAGCGATTAGCTAGATTGATCTGTGCACCGGTGCATTCACAAACCGTTACTGGCCGCCGACCGCCGAAGGCTTAAATACATCGAAATCATGTTACATGTTCACTTAATTATGCTCTACTTACACACAATATCCCCACACACAGGTAACATCGCAGCCTCAGCCCCGACCCGCCTGCTGCGCCTGCGCAACCCGTGGGGCCACTACACGTGGCGCGGCGCGTGGGCGGCGGGCTGCGCGCGCTGGACGCCGGCCGCGCGCGACGCGCTGCGGGCCAGCAAGCCGGCGCAGCACGGCGACAGGGACCAGGGCGTGTTCTGGATCAGCTTCGACGACGTGCTCAAGTGAGTACAGTACCACTACACGTGGCGCGACGCGCTGCGGGCCAGCAAGCCGGCGCAGCACGGCGACAGGGACCAGGGCGTGTTCTGGATCAGCTTCGACGACGTGCTCAAGTGAGTACAGTACCACTACACGTGGCGCGACGCGCTGCGGGCCAGCAAGCCGGCGCAGCACGGCGACAGGGACCAGGGCGTGTTCTGGATCAGCTTCGACGACGTGCTCAAGTGAGTACAGTACCACTACACGTGGCGCGACGCGCTGCGGGCCAGCAAGCCGGCGCAGCACGGCGACAGGGACCAGGGCGTGTTCTGGATCAGCTTCGACGACGTGCTCAAGTGAGTACAGTACCACTACACGTGGCGCGACGCGCTGCGGGCCAGCAAGCCGGCGCAGCACGGCGACAGGGACCAGGGCGTGTTCTGGATCAGCTTCGACGACGTGCTCAAGTGAGTACAGTACCACTACACGTGGCGCGACGCGCTGCGGGCCAGCAAGCCGGCGCAGCACGGCGACAGGGACCAGGGCGTGTTCTGGATCAGCTTCGACGACGTGCTCAAGTGAGTACAGTACCACTACACGTGGCGCGACGCGCTGCGGGCCAGCAAGCCGGCGCAGCACGGCGACAGGGACCAGGGCGTGTTCTGGATCAGCTTCGACGACGTGCTCAAGTGAGTACAGTACCACTACACGTGGCGCGACGCGCTGCGGGCCAGCAAGCCGGCGCAGCACGGCGACAGGGACCAGGGCGTGTTCTGGATCAGCTTCGACGACGTGCTCAAGTGAGTACAGTACCACTACACGTGGCGCGACGCGCTGCGGGCCAGCAAGCCGGCGCAGCACGGCGACAGGGACCAGGGCGTGTTCTGGATCAGCTTCGACGACGTGCTCAAGTGAGTACAGTACCACTACACGTGGCGCGACGCGCTGCGGGCCAGCAAGCCGGCGCAGCACGGCGACAGGGACCAGGGCGTGTTCTGGATCAGCTTCGACGACGTGCTCAAGTGAGTACAGTACCACTACACGTGGCGCGACGCGCTGCGGGCCAGCAAGCCGGCGCAGCACGGCGACAGGGACCAGGGCGTGTTCTGGATCAGCTTCGACGACGTGCTCAAGTGAGTACAGTACCACTACACGTGGCGCGACGCGCTGCGGGCCAGCAAGCCGGCGCAGCACGGCGACAGGGACCAGGGCGTGTTCTGGATCAGCTTCGACGACGTGCTCAAGTGAGTACAGTACCACTACACGTGGCGCGACGCGCTGCGGGCCAGCAAGCCGGCGCAGCACGGCGACAGGGACCAGGGCGTGTTCTGGATCAGCTTCGACGACGTGCTCAAGTGAGTACAGTACCACTACACGTGGCGCGACGCGCTGCGGGCCAGCAAGCCGGCGCAGCACGGCGACAGGGACCAGGGCGTGTTCTGGATCAGCTTCGACGACGTGCTCAAGTGAGTACAGTACCACTACACGTGGCGCGACGCGCTGCGGGCCAGCAAGCCGGCGCAGCACGGCGACAGGGACCAGGGCGTGTTCTGGATCAGCTTCGACGACGTGCTCAAGTGAGTACAGTACCACTACACGTGACGCGACGCGCTGCGGGCCAAAAAACAACAAAAACACTCAAAAAAAAAAACCTGAAATTACTTTTTATATTATACTTAAGGCTGCGTGAAATCAAAGTTTGTTTCTCTATTTCGACCCAAATATTTTTTATGAAATCGACTTTTTACAGGTACTTCGACTGCATAGACATATGCAAGGTCCGCGTGGGCTGGCACGAGGTGCGCCTGGCCGGCATCCTGCCGCCCATGTCGTCCACGCGGCACCTCACGTGCCTGCTGCTCACGGCCAGCCAGCCCACCGAGGTAGACTTCACGCTCTTCCAGGAGGGACAGAGGTAATTATGCTCAACCCTCATCATTATGAGAAAATTTTTGTTTAATTAAATAAAAAGAGAAGCATATTCAGGATGATCTGATGGCCTGAATTGATGCTTCATGCCTAGGGGTATCCGAAAATACCCCATGTACCCATTCCGCGATTCTTGATAGTTTTCGAGTTAGTTGATATTCTTCGTCTGTTCATAAAAAAAATCTGCTGTTTCATAGAAAAGTGCAATACCTACGCGGTCAAAATGTATGGAAAATTGACAAAAATACCTACCTACTTACATACTCACCTACTTGCATACGTACCTACCTTCTCCTTACAATAACAAACACAACAAAAAAAGAATTAACGAAATTTGTCTAGCCGTCCCCGCGTGATGCCGTGACCAAGGGAAATAGGGATTCATTTTAATATATATAGATAAAATTTATTTATTTATTTAATGCATAGAGGACTTACAGCTAATAAAAACAGGATAAAAGGACAGACGCAAACAACGTATATTAGTAAAGAGGTTGATTTTCAATAAAATTAAATGACTACAGTAACAGAGAAAAATATAGAAAACAAAAAAAAAAAAAAAATTATGTAACCTACCGCTACTTGAAAAAATTGAGGCTTAAGAGGCCGACGTACTACGGCACGAAATGCAAACTCGAGACGTGAGCAAAATGCGTTTGGAATATTGCTATCTCTGTTCGACAAAAGAAGGCGGGGCCACAGATTACGGGCGCGCTTCGCAGTGTGTGTGAGCGGATAATACTAGATGTAGGTACATGTCATTCATTCATAGCGAGTCGACAGCATACATATTTATTATGAGTAATAATTTGGTATGTTCATTATTTGCTTTATTTTTGTTGACTAATTTGGGGAATCGCTAGTGAATGTGTAGACTAGTAATGCGTTTTTTGGAAATTTCTTTACCATGCCGATGTCACAATATTTTAGGATATCTCGACTAATCTCAAGATAGAAGGCCTTGTAGAGAAAACCTAGCTAGTAGATACGTCATACAAATAAGGTAGGTACCAACAGTTCGCGTCAAATAACTTTGCCGCTCTGAAGTAGACTCTATATGACTGCGGAGTAGTCAATCTGTCTTATAAAACAGTAGCGCGCATGCCAGTAGGTACGCATGCGCAACCTTACTTCAGCGGCAAAGTTATTTGACGCGAAGTGTACCTATACTTACATCGACGAGCATGGACTTGTGGGTAATATGTGCTTGTGGGTAAATCGGCGGACCGACGGACGACGCTAGAGTAGTCATACGCACGTCGCGTAAATATAAATTATTGGGATATCTATTATTATTGTCATTATTTATTTTAAGTCTGTTTGTGTTTATTTATTTCCTTTAGAGTGGTCTCCACTTCTTATTGGTCTCGCACTGGATTTTAAACTCTCGGTGTTGAGCCGAGGGTTGAGAATCCAACGCGCTGGGACACTCTCGTCCTAGCGCGTTGAAAAAACACGCGTTGAAAATCCAGTGTGCGAAAAAATAATCCCGCGGAAAATAACAGCCCGTGCGGTGCGAACCTGGGCGAACTCGACATTATTTTGCGACGGCACAAGCTGTCAGCAGCTCTGCATAATTTTTTACCGACATGTGCGTAAGTGCAAGCGACACGTGGTGGCGGTATATTTTCATCATCCGAACATACTGATGTCGCACCGCTGCTGCACCGACAAATAAAAATCTGCGTTCGCAGTTCATTTGCCAAACATCTAAACAAACACGAGTTTTTGGAAAAATAACTGTAATGGACTACACATAAGGTTCAGTTTGCGCTACAACTTCATATTTTTATATGACTTTTTCAACATTACTAGTCAGTCTAAAATCAACTTTATTTACACTATCATAAAGTTCATATTTGTCTAAGTGGAAAACTCGTGTTTGTTTACATGTTTGGCAAATACATTTTGAACTCAATTTAGAGCGAGCAGTGTTCGATAGTGTCCTTGAGACAATAATTACGCCCGCTCGGTCACATAAGTAAAGAAAAGGAACAGTGACATGACAAAACTTCGTACAACCGCGTTATGATAGGTAGGTACAATACTACAACTTGGTGGTGGCTATGGCTTCGTCGCGTACGGAGAGCAACTAGCTTATACCGTCTCGGCCAATACTCACCACGCTACGGCTCATATTACATTGGCGCAGAACGGAATGGAGGCGAGTTTTTGGCACGAAATTAGGTCAAAGCATAATGAACTTTATGTCAATTGTGTAACTTACAAACTACAAAATACTCGCTGAGGCCATAGCTGAGGCTCTTTAGACACATAAGTAGGTACCTATCGAATAATATTAGTAACTAGCTGCCCGCCCTGGCTTCGCACGGGTATGCACTCATCTACGGTTCGCCTACCTACCCTAACTACACCTACCTACATACTTACCTACCTACCTACCTACTTACCTACATACATAAATACCTACCTACCTTACCTACATACCCACTTTACCAAGATACATACCTACCTACTTGCATACCTACCTACCTACCTACCCTACCTTCACCAACCTATCCTAAGAACCATCTCTTTACTATAACAAACACAACAAAAAAAGAATTAGCGAAATTGGTCCAGCCGTTCACGCGTGATACTGAGACCAAAGAAATAGGGATTCATTTTTATATATATATACATATATGTATAAGATAGACTAGCTGCCCGCCCCGGCTTCGCACGGGTAGCACTCTCTATGGCGCACCTACCTACCCTAACTACCTACCTACACCTACCTACATACCTACCCTACCTACTTACCTACATACATACATACCTACTTACCCTACCTACATACCCACTTTACCAACATACATACATACCTACCTACCTACCCTACCTTTACCTACCTACTAAGAACCATCTCCTTACTATAGCAAACACAACAAAAAAAGAATTAGCGAAATTGGTCCAGCCGTTCACGCGTGATGCCATGACCAAAGAAATAGGGATTCATTTTTATATATACAGGGTGGCAGGGACATCGACACGAAGCCGGTTACCATGGATTCAGTACATGATTCTGAATCCCGCAGCGTAGAAATTTTTCGTCGGTTAAAAAACAACTGTTTCATAGAAAAGTGCAATACCTACGCGGTCAAAATGTATGGAACAGCAGATTTTTTTTTTCTTTCGACCTACGTAACCTAAGAACCTTCTCCTTACTATAACAAACACAACAAAATAAGAATTAGCGAAATTGGTCCAGCCGTTCACGCGTGATGCCGTGATCAAGGAAATAGGGATTCTTTTTTATATAATATATTATAGATCAAACAAAGACTTTTTCGTTTTTGGGTGGTAGGCTCGTTGGAAACAAACAAAAAAATTAAAAAAAAAAACTTTTTCCCCTAGAGGATGATATGCTATTTTATCTCCGCTCTGGTACGCTACAATGACGGGAAGGATTTATTGAGCAAGAAGAGTGAAAAAGTTTTTATTTCTTCCTTTTTAGTGGGTCGGTTTGTAATTTATCTAAGTTACAATAGCCTAATGTCAACTGCTCATCACCTTTTACAAAATATTGCTTTTCCCGATGCAGGGACGTTCATTGTTGAGGAGTTCTCCTGGTACTTCACCATTAGCTCCACTTCACCCTATGTATTGTGACGGGCATAAATTGCTTGGCAACCATATTAAAGTAATCTTCTCTAATCGCAACCCGTGAAATACGTATTATTGATAAGTTCCGGTGGCCATCTGTGGTCTTCATCATCACTTCCACTTCACTAAATGGTGCTTTCCGAGATCAAATTCAAGAGTAACTATAAAAAATACCTAAATCGCTATAGGTGCGCCTGTAATATTTCAAGAGTTCCCTCGACTTCTCCAGGATTCCATCATCCAATCCTGACTTGATGACAATGGGACCACCTGTGAAGTATACCCTTTCTGACAAAAAAATAATTTTCTAAATCGGTCCAGCCGTCTTCGAGTATTCCGGGAACAAACATTTAAAAAAAAATCGGACGAACTGAGAACCTCCTCCTTTTTTTGAAGTCGGTTAAAAATAGGTCAAGTCAAGAGGAGTGTCAGAAATATTACATACAATACAATTTAGCAAACAAATAAGTACGCGCGTACAGGTACAGCACACTGTAAAGTACCTAATCGTCTAAAGTTGACAAAATTGAAAAAATACTATGAACGAACTCCAACCAAGCACGTTGCGTTAGTGTGCCTTGTGCCTGTCGGAGCGATAAACACCTACAGGGAGCACACACACATTGACAATTATTGTTTGACGCGATAGCACTACTAGCTATCTGAAATTATGAGAAATTTGGATGTGTTCCGTAATACCAAAAATGATGAATGAAAACTTAATGTTTTTCAAATATTTTTTTTATAATTTGTAACTTGATAATATAAGCTATGCTTGTGATGAAACAATATTACAAATATTGTTGTTTATAATAAAGAAAAAACAATATGAAAACAAGTCATTTACGCTGTAAAAATGTACGAAATGCAATTCGCTTAAACTTCATGTAGACCTCTACATGAAGTTTAAGCGAATTGCATTTCGTAGGTTTTTGAAAAAAAAAAAAAGAATTGGAAGCCTAGATAATTATTGTCTCAATCCGAATATCAAATTTATTTGGTGGAAATATGCTCGAATTGGAAATGATTTAGGTATTACGTTTGTATGGACAATTCAATCGTCGCCGCGTTCTTAAGCACCTTTTGGCCGAATTCACACTAGTTGTGAAAGTATCAAAATTGTATTCCTTGCATATAGTATTGAAATGTACCTTATCTCAACTACAATATTTCTATTTAATAACAGGAATTCAGCGAAGAGCCAACGATCGCAGTTGGATCTGTGCGTGGTTGTGTTCCGCACTAAGTCGGGACCCAGCGCGCAAGTCGGGAAACTCGTCGCGCATAGCAAGAGACAGGTAGGAATCAATGCTTATTATTTTTATGTTAACGATATTATAGTGAAGATCAAATGGGGTTTCAAGTAATGGAAAATCAAAACTGGCGAAAGGACTCCAGTAACTGAATATTGAAAAAAAAAAATAGTTTTTCATGTAAGTACCGAAGATTTTTGACTAAGTCCAAAAAAAACACGTCACGAATAATGGTGCAAAAAATAAAATTTAAATGGACTGTCGTTTTGTTTTCTATTCATAAAAGTAAGCGTTAGATAGAATATTCTTAACTATGTACACCATAAAAATTATGGATATAAATGTTGCCATACTAATTCCAAGGCTATTCTCACACGATATGACCAATTTAAAACCAGTTTTCAACGCCGACGCAATCAATCGCGTTAGCATATATATATTTTTATGGTGGTTTTAACACGATGCAACTTGTCGATAACTACTTTTCAACGGGGACGTTACCAGCGTCGCGTGACTGGCAGGTAGCTCGTCATTGCCAACGCAATTATTTATCATCAATTTAAAATTCTAAATGAATGATGAAATGACTAAATTTATACAACTTGAGTTGCCATGTGAGAGTACGCAGTTGGCAACGTCTGTTGCCAACCAGTTTAGGTCGAGTTGCTGTCACCAGTTTCTGTATGGCCTTACTGTTTAAAAACGACGAAACGTCAACTAACCACTATTGTTTTACCCAGGTCCGCGGCTTCGTAGGCTGCCACAAAATGCTAGAAAAAGGCTTCTACCTCGTCGTGTGCCTGGCCTTCAACCACTGGCACACGGGCCTGGAGCTGGCCGACAGCTCGGCGTGGCCGCGCCACGTGCTGGCGGCGCACTCGTCCAAGCCGCTGGCGGTGGCGCGGCCGGCGCTGCACGCGCACGTGCTGGCCGACGCCATCATCGGCCTCACGCTGGCGCGCGGGCAGCGCCACGAGGGCCGCCAGGGGATGACGGCTTATTACTTGACTAAGGTACTGTGTTGTTGTCATTTTTATTCTTCAATAATGTCCCCGCTTCAGAAGTAAGACCTCATACAGAGAAGGAACGGTTATTGATGCACCGCATTCACGCAAGCAGTGGTGACCCAGTGGTAACGACTGCGACTTACGAATTGCAGGTCGTAAGTTCGAACCCAGACAGGCGCTTTACTTTGTGTAAATTATTTCATCACCACTGCTGTCAAATTGGTAAAGGAAAACATCGTGAGGAAATCGGCATGTCCTAGAACCAAAAATTCAAAGTCATGTGACATCTACTAACGCGCACTGGGCCCGCTTACGTAGTAGATTACTGCCTGCTCCCTCTCACAGAGAGGTAGTCTGTATCCCAGCACTGGGAACATTATAAGCTGATCATGTTTATGCTATTCACTCAGGGTGAGATGGCGATTTCATACCTTTACAAGTCTAAACTTGACTAGACAATCTTAGATAAATATCAAGTTTTAGAACAACCAACTCAATGTCATACATGACAAAGTTGAATTTCCATTGCAACAGGTTTTTATTTTGAAAACTAATAATACTTCATTATTATACATATAAAAAAGACGTGTGGCACTCGGAGACTGCCGCGGTAAAGCTATTGCATAGCTGTTTTTATCAACTTATGCAATTATAATACAACCAATGCCACCTAGAGGCGAGTTGCTGAACTAAAGAGACAGGGGTGTTAGGTTATTTTCGTTACGGAATTTCTGGATTCGGTCTGCACGCTCAAGGCCCGCGATAGAAGCAATGCAATAGCTTAAAATTACATGTTTGTTTGTTGCGATCAAATTTGAAAATGTTACTTACATTTATTACCTTTTGTTTCCAGGGCTGGGCCGGTTTAGTAGTGATGGTAGAAAATCGTCACACAGACAAGTGGATCCACGTGAAATGTGACTGCCAAGAGAGCTACAACGTCGTGTCTACTAGAGGCGAGCTTAAGACTATCGACTCCGTGCCGCCTTTGCATAGGTAAGTTCTAAATTCTATGATTTAGTTTGACGAGTAGCTTGTTTAGTCGGATCACGTTTGCAGACTAAAGTCTTCAACTAGGAGCCTTTTAGGAGTCCATATAATCTTAGCTCAAATTGACTCCTTATCTCGCTCGACGATACTGCTCGTGGACTGAGTGAGAGCGAGCCTGAGCGGCGGGGAGAAGGCTCCAAGGCGTCAATAGTTTAGGTAATTTATTAAAAACAAAACTGTTAGTTCATTTATTATCTAATTTGAAGTATTTTTTAACACAGAGGTTTATTGTTAAGTTTGTAGGTAACTATGGATTTTTTTCTATATAGAAAACATGGAATTCTGTTTTCGTCAAACATTACTAAACTTTAGTCCTCAACTTTACCATATATTTATTTCAAAATTTGCTAAGCAATTTGAGATATTATACATATACTCTTATCACGTTAAACGCCAAGGTAAAAATACGATTTTAAAATAAAAATAAAAATCTGCGCTATGTTGCAGAATCTCTAGACTCGTGCATGTCTTAGTTAGGTTTCCATCTATGGCCTAGTTTCAGAGATATTCCTGAATACTTGTTGAGGTCACCGGTGTCCGTACAGGCGCAGTAATAAAAAAATAGACAATTTCGTTATTATGGCACCATGAGGTCACGTACTCCGGTCACCCGCACCCCGTAGTCGCGCAGCATCATTCATATATTTCGCATTATGTGTTGTTCTAAGTAATTTCCTACTTTGCCAAGTTTCAACCTAATCCGTTCAGTAGTATCAGCATTCAGTGGTAGCAATGATATTCAATTCATTACTTACAAACTATTCTCCATAAAAATTGTTTTAGACTAGCAAAATCTTAAGTTAGGCGAGAACCACTTAGGCGAAATGTTATACAGCGCCACCCCGGTCACCCCATTACGCCAAATTCATAGTAAACGTGACCCACGGCGCACAAATTGACTTTGAAAACAGATCTGCTCTGGGCCCACCGGTGACCAACGCGGAGCCTAGATTAAGACAGGGTGTGGTCACCGGTGCCCTACATGGCATTCAACGTGTTATGGGCCCGTTCTCACGTACAATAACCACACCACAGCATCGCATCGACAGAATGTGGGGAAGCAGGAGTTACGTGCGAATATTGTCGCTGCAACTTCTTGCAGTTGCGTTGTGGTTGTGTTGTCGCAAGTAGTTGCGATATGGTTAAGTTGTGGGTAGTGTAGCAGAGAGACAGATTGTTGTGTTTGCGATGTGGTCGCTAGTGCGTGTTCTCGTTGGTGGTTGCGTTGTGGTTGCAATTTTCTTTTAAATTAGCGTCCGATCACGTGCTGTCGTTGTGGAGTAATTGGGGTAGGTGTGATCGGTTCTTTAACAAAATAGACACGTGGCAGGCGACAATCTGACAATTTTCTGCTTTAAATAGTATCTTTTGTGAAAATATGACGATATTGTTTTTTTTTGACAAATATTTTAATTAAGGCGCGGGACATACATAAATGGCGACTGGCGCGGGCGTAGCACCGCCCGTTTCATATTTCATTCGTTCCTATACATTTTGTATGAAATATGAAACGGGCGGCGCAACGCCCGCCTTGCACTGTCGCCACGCACGCGCCCCTTGCCATTTGTGTATGTTCCGCGCATTAGGCCAAGATTCATAAACGTTATTTAGCTGAAGCTTTGATTTATTGATACTAATCCCGGAGTACGTTCCCGTGGGAAATTTTCCGATATCGCAGGCGAAGCCGCAGGCAAAAGCCCTTCATTAAAATACCGCTTGTATCCGTCCACAGACAAGTGATAATCGTCCTGACCCAGCTGGAGGGCTCGGGCGGGTTCAGCATCGCGCACCGCCTCACGCACCGCCTGGCGGCCGGCGCGCGCCTGCACGACTGGGCGCCGCCCGCGCCGCGTGAGCCCGAGCCCCGGCACCGCCCGCCGCTGGCGCGCCGCCTGTACGGCCTGCACGCGCCGCGGCTCATCACTTAGAACCGGCTGGAAACCGCTTGACACTGGGTTATCACATTACAGGTCCAAAACCATGAGTTTCTTTGTTAATTTGCCGAAAGACACCTCAAATCGGAGACACTAAAAAACGAGGCCCCATCTATCTATATGATATGTCACTGGAAAAGTCTTTGTTTCTTTAACAGTCACTCTCAAATCATAGTGAAATATAGGTGATGTTATTATTAGTCGATGGCTTCATTTAATTGCAATCTCTTTTACAAATACAAATAAATTATTTGCCAGTGTAAAAGACCTCCTATTGGAGACGAGACAAAAAATAGAGGGGACGAAAAAAAAATTGTTAGATCCCGTATGCAAAATACGCGCTTTGACGTGGATTTGCGGATACCAGCCCGTTAGATTATCAAAAAATATTATCACGTATTTTTTCTTTTTTTACGTAATCAAAAGATTGAGTTAAACCATGGCATGACGTCACCGCCTATGCAGATTTTATACTTAGTTGTGACGTAGCGACCTCCACTCCCCAACTTTAATGTGTTTTATCTAAGTCAATCAATCTTCCTAGCCTTTTTCCCAACTATCTTGGGGTCGGCTTCCAGTCTAACCGGATGCAGCTGAATACCAGTATTTTACATGGAGCGACTGCCTATCTGACCTCCACAACCCAGTAACTGGGTAATACGATACCCCTTGGTAAGACTGGTGTCAGACTTTCGGGCTTCTGACGACTCGTAACGACTGCCAAAGATCCACAAATGACAGCCGGGACCAACGGCTTAACGTGCTTTCCGAGGCACGGCGGAGTCTCGGTATGTAAAGATGGTCACCCATCCACTGACCAACCCCGGCAAGCGTAGCTTAACCTGATTGATCGACCTGTGCGGCTTGTTATTACTTAGCCACGAGCTCCTCCAGTGTTTTAGCTAAGTCATTTTTCATTAATATGATAAAGCAAAAAATACGTATCGAATATTTTTTTATTATCTAACTGCCGGACTAAATAGTTTTTTTTTTTTTTGCCGTGACCTCTCTATTCTTTGGTTTTATAAGGAAGGTTCTGAGAAAATAACTTATTGCTAAACATAATATTCATCCTTCGTACATCATATATGATGATCATTTTAATGCAATAAATTGCCAATCGTCTATTTTTGTCGATCTTTACTACTAAAGGCCTGTTTCAGATTGTTCGGATATGCACGTTAAAAACAAAAACAAAATTATGTTTATTACATTTAATCTGGATAGAATAAACGGTAACTCGTTTGGGATTGAAGAAAATAGCCCTAAATGCTATTTATATTGTTTACTTTCATAGAAAATTGGCATTTAATATTATAATTTAATTATTAAACTATTTTGGACTCTAACAATATGACGAGACATGTGAAACTCGCTCTCAGAAGGCATGTTGAAATTATTTTATGAATACAGACTAAAATCTTGACGTAGAAATAATAAGCTCGTAGTAATTCGTACAATTTTCCAATGACGATAAATATCAAGGGAGTCGACTCAGTGAGAAAATAATTACAAAATGTAAGCACAATATCGACCCTTATACCGTTAGCTATAAGATACAAAGTGAATTATCATTGTAAATCAGTAATAAGTTTGGGACTTGGCGATGAATGGTACCAAATGTAATGTATTTTTTGTAAGAGATTGGATTCTGGTACAGGAGGCGCACTCCGCATTGTAGGTATGAAGCGGGCTCGACTTTTCAGGCCAGTTCAGTGAGCGTAACGTAGACAGAAGATATAAGAGTTACGCGATAGAAAGAAAGGCAGCTTCTAGGTGGATATAGCTATAGGTAATTAGCGCTGTGCGACCTGAATTACACTTTATTGTGTCGTAGCAAGAGTCACTTTTTATTTAAATGATTAACCACCAACCTTCTGTATTAATTTGTGCTCAGTAAAATCTGCTGTAAAAAATCATATTGGCTGTTGTGATTAGTCGACTAAAAGTGCAATGGGTGAAGCTCCAACTGCGCTAAAAATTACTTTAAAATCGCTTCAAAATTGAAAAAAAAACATGCGGGGCAGTCTGAGGACTGCCGATAGAAGTAAAAACTAAGTAACGCCATCTAACGAAAATATCAGCAACTTATGTGGCTTGCTGTCAGTACAAGAACGAAAGCTGTAGCTCCATTAAAAAAAAAAACAAAAAAATTCAAACAGAGTGCGCTGTCAACAAAAAAGTGCTTGACGCGCCTTCGGTGACGATGACGCGAGTTCCATGATTTTTGTTCACCCTAAAAGTGCTCAAGTGAAAAGGATGCGCTTCGTATTTCCGAATTAACACGAACGTCGCGCCACAGACTAACCCCCCACAGAGGCAATGCTTCTAAGTCACAGATTAGTACGGATATTTCATTCCGCTACATCATTTAAATAAACCGCGACTCTTGCTACGACACAATAAAGTGCAATTCAGGTCGCACAGCGCATAAAAGTTGCCTCTCTTTCTATCGCGTAACTCTTATACAATGTGGAGACTACCATACAACAAAAAATTAAAATACTGGCACTACTAATGCTTAAGAGTATTTTAGAACTGTCAAATAAATCCTAGCTTCGAAATAAAAAAAAGAGTTTTTCAAAAAAATTAAATGTAATGTATGCCGGAGCCACCCTAAGCCTATAAATTCCGTTTATCCAACTAGGCCTTGGGTGAATTCTCGGGTATACATTTCCGGATATCCACCTTAGGGTGGATTTTTGGGGTGAATAAACGGAATAGCCCGAGCCAACTATGGATTTTGCCGAGCTATAATCACTAAACTATTCAATATATTCAATTGAATTTTTGTATACAGAACGGGAACGTCATTGTGCACACGCCGTTTAATTTTTTGTTGTATTGTCGTCTCCACCTTGTATATCTTCTGACTACGTTACACTCACTGAACTGGCTCAGCAAGACGAGCCCGCCGCGTACTTGTAGCTTCATACTTAAAATACGGAGTGCGTCTTCTGTACTATTCTCTGGTTTTGTACTACCGCGCGTACGTATTTCCGAAGAGAGACGATGATTCCCGAAGCGATGATTTCTTTGGAACGGTGTATATTGTATATACAAACGTTACACGGTTTGCAGCGCATAATTGAATAAGTGAAAACATTTGTGTCGTCAGCGCCACCTAGGCTGCCATCAGACGGACTGCACTTCGACAGGACTGGGTTGGCAGTTTCGTTGCAGTTATGCATCGAAAATAAATATGCTCACAAGCATTCAAACTGAAATTTTGCAGCTGGCGTGCAGTTCAAATGTAGTCCGTCTGTTTAGACCCCTAGAGTAAATAATTGTACCACTACTGTCTAGGGCGGTTTTAATATACCATAGTCCGTTATGTTTGGTACAATTGATTGGCATAGAACGTGCATAGGTAGGTACTAGGCCTATAACGCTAAAGACACATAAAATAGCTATTAATATTTTTTCTACTACACTGAAATATACTCATAGATATTACACGTCCGGCCGAATAAATGTATACGTTTGGATGCATGATTTAAGGATGCATTTTTATTACATTTTTATTCTGCCGGTCTAAGGATTTTGCCGCGACAAATGCGAATATGCACCGAGTGTTATTTTGACAGAAATTAGAATAAGGACACAGATAATTTGTAATTAAAAAAACATGTCGATTTCGCAAAAAGTTGAAGTAAGACGATATTTTTTTTTTAAATCAATGAATTATTTTGACGAGCTCGTTTGCGAAATAAACATTTTTGCTAACGGTAAGGATATATCACGTAGATTGTAAATTTTAAGGCATTATCATTATTGTATAAAAATCTCTTGTAAAAAAAAACAATGATTTTTTTAATCATTAATGATAAATAGCGATCGTTGTACGTAGTTGTTCTTTATATTGTAACTCGATGAAATCACGTTTCCCTGTATGCGAATTTCACAAATGAAGTGCGAGGTACTCCGTAGTTTTAACGCCCAAACCATAGAATTACGACTGATACTAGATTTTTACAACATTTACTTTCTTAATGTTCATAATTTTTTACTAAAATTCTCGGGAAAATGTTGAAGTGTTTGATTAGTAATGAATCCTCTTTGATATAAAGTATGTTGAATACAATAAATATAATTTAGATGCTAAATTAAAATTGTTAACTAGAACGCGACGGTTATACGTTATTTATAAAAGCTTGTATGTTTTCTAATTAGAAATCTTTAGTAAAACATAATAAAATTGTCTTCGCATTAGATTTATTAATTTAGTTAGGATATATATAAAAATGATTTTACTTTGCTGTGGGACTTCAATTACATTCCCTGACAGTGAATTAAAAATTAATTAGGTTTTATTTTAAAATAAAAATGTACCTACTTCAATTATTCAAAAATGTCCCATCATGATGACAATTTGACAGCGCGGCCGTTGTTTAATGCACCTTTCAATGGATCAAATCCACAAACATGAATTTATTAATAAATTATTGCTACACAGTAATTCAGAAAAATCGACAGTCTTCGCTAAGCGTGCTAAAGTGAGACAAACAAACATCGCGATTTTGTACGTAACAAAGATATCGTGTATATACTTAAAACTGCTTTACTAACTACACGTAGCTTTGTAACCTGAATTTCAAAAAACGCTCCCACTTTTATTTGCACTGATGTGTAACGAAAGACAATCGATATTTTTTAATTGGAAGTATTAACTTCATTCCATTAATACTCATTATTTATTAATTATTATTTAATTAATTGTTGTTTTTTTAATAATTTAGAAATCTAGTGATGCTAATTCTTGCCATTACTTTGCTTTACAACGATATTATTAATGTTTTTAATATTTTTTATTAGTAATTAATATTTAATTTTGACTGTTTATAGTTTAAGTGGCCTATGAGCGAGATTCGTGCAATATTAAAAAGGATGTTATCTCACGTTGAATTTTTATATTAGTGAGGATAATTTACACTTGCTGGCACAAAAACTGCACACTGAGGCGTGTGGTGTTGTTTGTAGTTAGCAGTTGACGAACAATTTCATCAATCATAAAATATTAATAGTATTGTTCTAGAAAAATAAATAAATAAAAACTTGAGTTCGTGCCACGAGAAGTTATAATTTCGATGTCTATTTAAAAAATAATCGATTAAAAGAAATGTTTTATAAACTTCAGTAACCCCATTTTGTTTACAAAATTATTTGAAATAGATTCAACTGCTAACTGTTAACAAAAACGCTAACTATAAATATAACATAGTCGTAGTTAAGTTTTGGATCGCATAGTGTTTTGATATTGTAATAATAATAATAGTACCGTGCGTCACAGGTTCTATAGATACACGGCTGTATATTTTTACACTTGTGCATCATAAATAATAATAATAATATGTATACATTCACACGTTAAAGAACTCCATAAACATGTAACTGATATTTCTTAAAATTATCATCTTCCATAGTTTTCTTACATCTTAACATTTTTGTATAACAATTTAAAGGAATATAGTGTTTTCTTTTTTAATATTAACTTGTAAGATAGTGCCATAATATATCGGGGAACTAACCCTTTTATTCATAAGTACTTGACTTTTTAAAGGCTAGCCTTTTTATAATTAAGAGGAAATGCGCTCACATTAATTTTAGAAAAATAAAAATAAAGTCTTAAAACAAAACATAGGGACATGACAATGGCATATACAATATATGGTAAAAAATATTTTGACTAGTATCATTAACCAGGTGGTAAACAGGAATATGGAATTAACGACCACGTGAACGCATTTCCTATTAAAGGGCATTTAGCGATACACCACGTTAGTAATAATAATAAGACATTTATGAATAAAAGGTTAAGTTCAAACCACCAGTGAGAAAATTAGACTTATTTTGTCATTATTTGTCTCGAAAACTGAACAGGCTAAATTAACAACAATTCTAACCTGTTAGGACTCACACATTTAAATTGTTTTCTTAATTTAAAATAGCTGTCCTTACAAAAACACAATAGTCGACAGAAATCTGTGCAATCATAATTATTAAGTAGGTACTATGTATTTTTTCGTGAGTCCTAAGTACAATTTAATTTTCACTTTTCACAATAAAATAATGCAATTTTGTATGGTGTGTCGAGCAGAGTGCACTGCAGTGTAAAAAACTTTTGATAACTTTTTATTTAACAATGTGTAATTGTTTTTGAGTAGCATAAAAGACGCTTATTTTTCATGTTAGTCTTATGTGGATGCATGTTAAACTATTTATGATAAGGTTAAGTAAATAAAATTATTTAAATTTGAAGACTGGTTTTATTAGAACGACGTTATCAAAAACCCACCTCACCTAATCTACCGGGTTCGATTCTCTGATCGAATTAGTCCGGGTATTTCGGGGCTCATGGCAAGTTTTCACTTTCAACCATCACAACACAGTTCATTTTTAGGGTTGCGTACCTCAAAAACCCTAAGCTTATAGGATCACTTCGTTGTCCGTCCGTCTGTCTGTCAGTCTATTAAGACCTTTTTTCAGGGACGCGTGGAGGTATCAAGTTAAAATTAATATCAAATACGTAGGTCTATGGACCCTTGGAGCTATAAAAAAAATCAAAAGTCGACGCAATAAAAAAATACAGCCATTTATGCGTTACATTTTTATACTCGCAAATAAATCAAAACCTACAGGAAACTTCCCGTTGACCTAGAATCATGGAAGTTTGAGAATTGAACGTGTCGTATATCGATAAGCGACAATGTTTTTCAACTACAATGTTGTTTGTTTTTGGGATAAATTCATCCCAACTACGGATCCCTTCATCAAAGATAATATAATACTACGTACAGATACCCAATCCCATACAAAGAAATGACACCTCCCTAGTCGGGCTATTGACTGGCTAAATGTGCTACAGTTATGACAAATTGAGTAAAACGCCATCTATTGCAAAGAGCCCTAAACAAAAAGGTTTTATCGTTTTTTGTTGAAAATACGAGATTTATGAGTTACAATAGATAAATCAGCATTAAACAAGGAAGTTTTGATTTTTACTAATCTTACTTCAGACAAAATCTTCCGTTTATCGCATTTTAGTGACTGTTAATTTCATCTATGATCATTTTTAGGGTTCCGTACCTCAAAAGGTAAAAACGGAACCCTTATAGGATCACTCGTGTGTCTGTCTGTCCGTCTGTCACAGCCAATTTGCTCCGAATCTAATGGACCGATTAACTTGAAATTTGGTACACATATGTATTTCTGTGACCCAAACACGGACGCGTAACGAAAATAAAATAATTTTGAATATGGAGTTCACTTTTGTGGGGCAAAGAAGGAAATTTAAAAAAAAAGTTTCGCAAGTTGTACCGTGAGACATATCAAATGAAAGGAATTGTTACAAGGATCTCAAATAAATTTTTTTTTATAATTATTTAATATATGTTTTTAGAGATATTTACGAAAATAGATGAAAATTGACCATTCCCCCCCCCTTATCTCCGAAACTACTGAGCCTAAAATTATGAAAAAAATACAGAGAATAGTTCTTTACTCATAGATTACAGGAAAACCTATAAGAAGTCTAAGGTCTTAAAATAACATGGTAAATCTCTCAATATTGTATTTGCGGTTGGAATGTATGGGAAAATATGTTTTGCAACTACAATGTTAAGTTAGTTCTTGGGATAATTTATTGCTACTGCTAGTTCGACTAAGGCCCCAGTACACGTTCAACGAGCTCGCCCAACGTGTACTTAGGCGACGCATCCTTCACTTCTCGTACCTTCCGCGATGCATTCTGTTTGCCGATTTCACGGTGCGCTAGTACTATGCCGGCATTGTCGGTAGGCACTGCTAACACATTAGCCAGTGAGCTATGTAAAGTTCAATTAATCATTTTAGACGAAATATCTATGTTGGGAAGTAGGACATTCAATCATATTTATCGCAGTTCCATACAGACATCCCAGTTGCTGGTAAATCTATTATTTCTGTAGGAGATTTTAACCAATTGCCGCCAGTTGGAGACAACTGGATTTTTCAGCCTAAAACAGGACGTAATCCGATGGCAGTTCTAGCTCGTGCACCATTGTGGGAGTGGGAACCATGTAGCCTGTTTCCAGTGAGCAAAATAGTGCGTCAGAGGGATGATTCATTCGACATTTAATTATTTTATTTCCTTTATTTCAAAGATACAAAGGTCTAAAAATTTTGTTAAGAACATTTTTGAAAAATAGTGTTATTGCCAAATTAGACCGATTTTCATAGAAACAGAGATTTCCAGTTATCAGTTCCTCTTCCTCTTCCGGTACGCGGTTGCCACTCCAGAACGTATCGGCCCCAGGCCTATCGGCCATCTGTTCTGCGAGCAATGTGCCCTGCCCACTGCCATATAAGTTTGGCAATTCTTCGGGTTATGTTTGCTACCTTGGTTCTCTTGCCGATCTCTTAATTTCTGATTAGATCACGTCGTCATGGAAACTCTAAGCACAGCACCATTGCTCTTTGGGCGACTTTCAGCCTTCTAATGACGCCCATTGCGAGCTATTACGTCGTGTTTCAGCTCCATAGGTCATCACTGGCAACACGCACTGGTCCCGACTACGGTATGTGAGACGAGAAGATATTGCGTAGCTTCCCGAACACTGAGTGGAGCCGGATTCCACGATTGACCCCATTCTCGAAATTGAACCTACTGGACAGTTGGTCCTAGGTTAAACGTTTCATTCAAACTTTATAGATTTATCGAGGTTCGATGGCAATACAATAATTTAGTATCTCTTGGAGCTGAACTGATTATGAAGCCAGAAGGTGGATAGTGGAACTCTTCAGCGGCTTCTAGTAAACCCCTCGAGTTTGGGTTCATTATGATTTGGTTTGACGAGTCAAATATTGCAATTTGGTTTCGAGGGTCTGATGATGGAGCCAGCAGGTGGATAGTGGAACTCTTCAGTGGCTACTAGTTAACCTTTCAAGTTTGACCTCATATGATTTGGTTTGTCGAGTCCAATATATTGCAGTTGGTCTCGAGGGCCTGATGATTGAGCCAGGAAGTGGATAGTGGAACTCTTCAATGGTTACTAGTAAACCCCTCGAGTTTGAGCTCATATGATTCGGTTTGACGAGTCCAATATATTGCACTTGGTGTCGAGGGTCTGGTGATGGAGCCAGGAGGTGTATAGTGGAACTCTTTAGTGGTATTAGTAAACATCTGGAATTTGGGCTCGTATGATTCGGTTTGAAGAGTCCAATATAGTACACATGGTGTCGAGTGCCCGATGATGGAGCCAAGAGGCGGATAGTTAGAACTCTTAAGTGGCTATTAGTAAACCCTTTGAGTTTTAAGTCATATAATTCGGTTTGATGAGTCCAATATATTGCACTTGCTGTCGAGGGTCTGATGATGGAGCTAGGAGGTGGATAGTTAGAACTCTTAAGTGGCTATTAGTAATATTATTGCACTTGGTGTATAGCTGATTTCTTTAGTGGCTCCTTATAGTAAACCGGACAAGTCAAAACTTCGTTGGTTGAGTGCGAGTTGAACTCGCGTGGAGAGGGTTCCGTACGATGAATATGTTATATATTCATCGACCAAAGTTAAAATCGCGAAAAAAAAAATTGCTGTTCCCTACATTTATGTTCTCATATCTTGTCAAAATGTGTGGAACAGCTGATTTTTATTATACAATGTGGAGACTACAATACAACAATAAATGAAAATACTGGCACTACTAACGCTTATGAGTATTTTGGAACTGTCAAATAAATCCTAGCTTCGAAATTAAAAAATGACTCTTTCAAACAAATTAAATGTAGTGTATGCCATATCCACCCTAAGCCTATAAATTCCGTTTATCCAACTAGGCCTAGGCTAGATTCTCGGGCATACGTTTCCGAATATACACCTTAGGGTCGATTTTTGGGGTGGATAAACAAAATAACCCGAGCCGACTATGGATTTTGCCGAGCTTTATTGACTAAACTATTGAATATTTTCAATAAAAATTTTGTATACAGAATGGGAACATCATTAGGGACACGCCGTTAAATTTTTTGTTATATTGTCGTCTCCACCTTGTATACCCCTTAAGAGGTTGCTAGTGTTTTACAAATAACCCTGTATATATAACATATTAGAAAGAAAAAAAGAAAGAAAAATTGTTTATTCTGCACAAACAAAACGCACATATAAATTATAAAAACATAAAATACAGACATCCGAAAGTAGCCAAAAGCCTCGTATTCAACCAATAAGTAAATAAAATACAACGTTTATATTCATCGTACGGAACCCTGTCCACGCGAGTTCAACTCGCACTTGACCGGTTTTCAAGACTAATTATAATTGGTTCCAAATTGAGACCTCATGCCTTCATTGTCCGGTCCGACACGCACAGGGTCGGTTTTTATCTAAATCTAGGGTTTCCTAAGACTGCGGTGGCCACCACTTAGCATGATCGGCCTATAATGTGCCCACTGCTGGGACACAGGCCTCCTCTCTGTGAGAGGGAGTGGGCTTTAGGCTGCCTGTCCACCGGAGCGGAGAGGAGCGGAGATGTGTCAATATTAACCAATAGAAAACTCCCCTCCCGAGGTGCGATTCTATTGGTTAATTTTGGCACATCTCCGCTCCTCTCCTCTCCTCTCCGCTCCAGTGGACAGGCAGCCTTAATCTACCACGCGGGCCCAGTGCGGGTTGGTAGATGTCACATGTCTTCGAAGTTTTAGTTCTAGGACATGCCGGTTTCCTCACAATGTTTTTCTTCACCGTTTTGAGAGTGGTGGTGATGAAATAAATTACATAAAGTAAAGTGCCTGTGAGGGTTCGAGCCTACGACCTACAGCTAGTAAGTAGCGGCCACCACCACTGGGCCACCACTGCTTTACGACACTGAAACGTTTGTAGAGAGCATAGATGTATTATTAAAACTAGCTTAATATCTATGCTATAGAGCGTTTTTGACACCAAAAGTAAACAGGTGTCGGCGGCCGTTAGACAGGTGACGTCCACCCACGGCTCTTCTAGAAAACCGTAGCTAAGGCGACGATAAGCTACTTTTAATGATTTTATACCGAAAATTACGTCTAAACGAGTAGTGTTAATGATTTGGAAAAAATATGTGAAATTAGAGCATTTTCTTAATAATTTAATATTCGAATATTTTAGATTATGTTTACATTACTTAGTGAAATTAATTTGTAATGTTGTGTCTAACGGGAATAAAAAAAAGTGTGGCACTCGGGGACTGCCGCGGTAAAGCTATTGCATAGCATTTTTTATCAACTTATGCAATTGTAAAATATTAACCCGAATACAAGAAATAGCAATGGTGACATTGACAGGAACTGTTATTCACATTTATAGTTTTTAAAACTTGACACAACGTAATGGGAACATCAAACTAATAAAAAGGTTTTTAATAACTATTAATAGTCAAGGATCATTCGTCTAAGTGAATTTGAACTTTGTTGTCAAACAGTTAAACATAATTTTCAATATAACACTCTCGATAGATCATTCGTCTAAGTAAATTTGAACTTTGTTGTCAAGCAGTTAAACATAATTTTCAATACAAAACACTCTCCTTAGGTTTAGGTATTTTCGTTATGGAATTTCTGAATTAGGTCTCCACGCTCAAGGCCCGCGATAGAAGCTATGCAATAGCTTAAAACTAAGAATTACGCAAAAGCTATCAAACGTATTTTTCTGAAACCTTCACCATTTTAAGTATAATTTAAATATTAATATTTTAGTAGGTATACGTGTTTTAAAATACCTTTTGTTTTATGTGTAATAATTTAATAGTGCGTCAAATTGGGGACAGCGCTCTTTGATGGGCGAGTCCTATTACTGACGACGTACGACGTGTTGCGCGAGCACAGTACAGAACACGCAAGCTAACCACTCAAGGTCACTGGTAGCCCGCGAAATTAAAATTTTTACAGAATTTTATTATAATCAAGTTAGCATAATCCTCAAATGTCATGATTTCATGAAACAATCAATCAATAGCCTACAAGAACTTAGAGAGTTGTATTGATGATTTTTATGATTATAATTTTATAAAAAACTTTTTGATAAGATCGCGAATCTTAATTAGATCACACACACATGTTTAAGCAAATAAAAGTCTTATCTTATCTTATCAACATACAGCCTGATACTAGCCAGCAAATTGCAAAACCCGTAAGAAAATTTGAATTTCCCTGGCTACCTTGACGCTTTCGCCTTAAGCCTTACACCGCTAATGCGCTTATTCCACTCGGCTGAATTTTGTCGTCTATGAATTCAGACAAAATCGTAAGTTGCGATCTAAAATGGCTTACTTGGAATCCCGTTATGTAGTTTTTCCCAAATATCTCAAAAATGTAATGCCTGTTCACAGATGCATAATAAAGATGGTTCCCTCCGCATTTTAGGTATCAAGCTACAAGTAGGTACAGTTCGAAGTTAGCTACTCGCTGCGTAGTACCAACCCCACCCCTCACCCCCGCTGACCCATGAACTCATTACTTCGCAGCGACTCGCCTCATCTTCCGAGCGAGGTGTACGCGGTGGGCTCGACTTGTCGAATTCAATGGGCGTAACGTAGTCAGAAGATATAAGAGTTATGCGATAGAAAGGGAGGCAACTTCTAGGTGAATATAACTGTAGGTAATTAGCGCTGTGCGACCTGAATTGCACTTTATTGTGTCGTAGCAAGAGTCACCTTTTATTTATATGAATTTGTTTCAATATCAATCAGTGCTTAACCCGTGAGGTAGTCCAAGTTTCAAAACACACTAAATAGACGGAATAAAAATTGATATGGGCACATTACAGCCGCCTCGGACCGCATCATAATTGCGATTAGCAATGCGCTGCGGCCCGATGCGTTTGTAATGTGTGTTTAGCATAACGAAAACAAGTCAAAAAACAGTGTCGCGTTGCCTCAATACGGCCAAGACAAAAGACTGGGTCATTTAACACCACTACACAGCTACAACTGTAATACATTTATAGCCACAAAGAATAACGTCGCATATGCATGCTACGGTGGTTAGTAGGCGGAAGGCGGTCCGGGTAAGCCATCTCGGGATCATTTCCTGTGTCTTTTTCGTTTTACTTCAGGCACAAAGATGTAGGGATTCTGGAAGAGGTTCCGTTTTAACTCTTATAAGGGGGATCCGCCAACACAGCTCGTGAAATCAAATTTTCTTTCGTTTTTTACCCAACTGCGGCGAAGACAAGGAGGGTTATGTGTTCGACCTGTAGTTTGTATCTAAGTATGTTCCCATGCATTTAACAAGTGACCGATGGCCGTAGAGCAAACGAGTCTTGGAGGAGACCGCGTATCGGCAAGCATAGCGTGGGAGGACCAAGCTAGATGGACCGACGCCGACGGTGATTACTTTAAAAAGGTAGTCGGCAGACTGAATACGGAAGGCGGAGGGCATGGTGTTGTGGCGCAGCCTGGGAGAGGCTGTCCAGCAGTGGACTGCGATAGCCTGAGTTGAAGTTTGGTTTGAAGATCATCGTTCCTTTAAAATTTGTATGATCTATACGCTTGGTTCTGCAAAACGCAGTTGGAAATGGTAATTTTTTTTAAGTGAAAATTTCTTTAGGCTCGTTGAGCACTTTTTGGGTGAACAAAAATCATGGAACGCGCGTCATCGTTACCTAACGCTCGAACGAAAGACATCGACGCGAGAATCAAAAAGTTACTTACTTTTCACTTCTATCGGCAGTCTCCAAAGACTGCCTGATTTCATTTTTACTTAGTTGGTACCTAGGTATCTATAGTAATCCATAACGTACCTACGAAAGAATCTCATAACGTTCACCCTTGCACTCTTTTAGTTGAAAATATGTGCCTCATTTTTCCTAGCACATCCAGTAACTACACAGAACATCTTGTCATTTCTTGGTCTAGGTAGGTATGCTCATTACGTAAGTACAGAGAATTCATTCTGCCAGGGAAATTGTAAGGTTTTGCACCACGAATATTACATTTTCCGAAAGAAATCGTAGAAGTTTGCATTCACGTTAATTCATTCAACGTGAATCCAGATTACGTTAACGATTTTTTGCTCTTGTGAAGAATTTCCAGAGGTATTTTTTGGAGCATGTCGAGCAAAGTCAGATTTGATTTTCTATCTGGAATTTCTCTGTAGCAGCTCGGAGTCTGGATTTGTGCCCGGTTGATGGCAATAGGCTCGCCCCTTATTATATGGGGCTTAAACATAACTGGCGAAATGTGGGTGTAGGGGAGACCGGGGCCACAATTAACAAAAAAATAGTAGATTGTTATACAAGGGTCGAAAGAAATCAATTCCCATACGAGGTATTTAGACGCCCGAGCGTAGCGAGGGCGGCTATAGTCCGAGTAGGAATTGATGTCTTTCACCCGTGTTAAACACTCTACTTTTCATTTCGAATATTAGGAAAGTAAAAAATAGTGTTTAAAATATTTATAACATGATTAGGTAGTACCTATTTAAACTGAACTGAGAATTTATAACAATTTGTGATTTTTTTTAAATAAGGAACGCAGCGCGTCACTGCTGCGGGCCGTACCGCGCATTAGGTTTTTTTTTTTAATTCACACTTTATATAAACAGCCAGTGTGAATTAAAAAAAACCGGTCAAGTGCGAGTTGAACTCGCGTGGACAGGGTTCCGTACGATGAATATAAACGTTGTATTTTATTTACTTATTGGTTGAATACGAGGCTTTTGGCTACTTTCGGATGTCTGTATTTTATGTTTTTATAATTTATATGTGCGTTTTGTTTGTGCAGAATAAACAATGTTTCTTTCTTTTTTTCTTTCTAATATGTTATATATACAGGGTTATTTGTAAAACACTAGCAACCTCTTAAGGGGTATACAAGGTGGAGACGACAATATAACAAAAAATTTAACGGCGTGTCCCTAATGATGTTCCCATTCTGTATACAAAATTTTTATTGAAAATATTCAATAGTTTAGTCAATAAAGCTCGGCAAAATCCATAGTCGGCTCGGGTTATTTTGTTTATCCACCCCAAAAATCGACCCTAAGGTGTATATTCGGAAACGTATGCCCGAGAATCTAGCCTAGGCCTAGTTGGATAAACGGAATTTATAGGCTTAGGGTGGATATGGCATACACTACATTTAATTTGTTTGAAAGAGTCATTTTTTAATTTCGAAGCTAGGATTTATTTGACAGTTCCAAAATACTCATAAGCGTTAGTAGTGCCAGTATTTTCATTTATTGTTGTATTGTAGTCTCCACATTGTATAATAAAAATCAGCTGTTCCACACATTTTGACAAGATATGAGAACATAAATGTAGGGAACAGCAATTTTTTTTTTCGCGATTTTAACTTTGGTCGATGAATATATAACATATTCATCGTACGGAACCCTCTCCACGCGAGTTCAACTCGCACTCAACCAACGAAGTTTTGACTTGTCCGGTTTACTATAAGGAGCCACTAAAGAAATCAGCTATACACCAAGTGCAATAATATTACTAATAGCCACTTAAGAGTTCTAACTATCCACCTCCTAGCTCCATCATCAGACCCTCGACAGCAAGTGCAATATATTGGACTCATCAAACCGAATTATATGACTTAAAACTCAAAGGGTTTACTAATAGCCACTTAAGAGTTCTAACTATCCGCCTCTTGGCTCCATCATCGGGCACTCGACACCATGTGTACTATATTGGACTCTTCAAACCGAATCATACGAGCCCAAATTCCAGATGTTTACTAATACCACTAAAGAGTTCCACTATACACCTCCTGGCTCCATCACCAGACCCTCGACACCAAGTGCAATATATTGGACTCGTCAAACCGAATCATATGAGCTCAAACTCGAGGGGTTTACTAGTAACCATTGAAGAGTTCCACTATCCACTTCCTGGCTCAATCATCAGGCCCTCGAGACCAACTGCAATATATTGGACTCGACAAACCAAATCATATGAGGTCAAACTTGAAAGGTTAACTAGTAGCCACTGAAGAGTTCCACTATCCACCTGCTGGCTCCATCATCAGACCCTCGAAACCAAATTGCAATATTTGACTCGTCAAACCAAATCATAATGAACCCAAACTCGAGGGGTTTACTAGAAGCCGCTGAAGAGTTCCACTATCCACCTTCTGGCTTCATAATCAGTTCAGCTCCAAGAGATACTAAATTATTGTATTGCCATCGAACCTCGATAAATCTATAAAGTTTGAATGAAACGTTTAACCTAGGACCAACTGTCCAGTAGGTTCAATTTCGAGAATGGGGTCAATCGTGGAATCCGGCTCCACTCAGTGTTCGGGAAGCTACGCAATATCTTCTCGTCTCACATACCGTAGTCGGGACCAGTGCGTGTTGCCAGTGATGACCTATGGAGCTGAAACACGACGTAATAGCTCGCAATGGGCGTCATTAGAAGGCTGAAAGTCGCCCAAAGAGCAATGGTGCTGTGCTTAGAGTTTCCATGACGACGTGATCTAATCAGAAATTAAGAGATCGGCAAGAGAACCAAGGTAGCAAACATAACCCGAAGAATTGCCAAACTTATATGGCAGTGGGCAGGGCACATTGCTCGCAGAACAGATGGCCGATAGGCCTGGGGCCGATACGTTCTGGAGTGGCAACCGCGTACCGGAAGAGGAAGAGGAACTGATAACTGGAAATCTCTGTTTCTATGAAAATCGGTCTAATTTGGCAATAACACTATTTTTCAAAAATGTTCTTAACAAAATTTTTAGACCTTTGTATCTTTGAAATAAAGGAAATAAAATAATTAAATGTCGAATGAATCATCCCTCTGACGCACTATTTTGCTCACTGGAAACAGGCTACATGGTTCCCACTCCCACAATGGTGCACGAGCTAGAACTGCCATCGGATTACGTCCTGTTTTAGGCTGAAAAATCCAGTTGTCTCCAACTGGCGGCAATTGGTTAAAATCTCCTACAGAAATAATAGATTTACCAGCAACTGGGATGTCTGTATGGAACTGCGATAAATATGATTGAATGTCCTACTTCCCAACATAGATATTTCGTCTAAAATGATTAATTGAACTTTACATAGCTCACTGGCTAATGTGTTAGCAGTGCCTACCGACAATGCCGGCATAGTACTAGCGCACCGTGAAATCGGCAAACAGAATGCATCGCGGAAGGTACGAGAAGTGAAGGATGCGTCGCCTAAGTACACGTTGGGCGAGCTCGTTGAACGTGTACTGGGGCCTTAGTCGAACTAGCAGTAGCAATAAATTATCCCAAGAACTAACTTAACATTGTAGTTGCAAAACATATTTTCCCATACATTCCAACCGCAAATACAATATTGAGAGATTTACCATGTTATTTTAAGACCTTAGACTTCTTATAGGTTTTCCTGTAATCTATGAGTAAAGAACTATTCTCTGTATTTTTTTCATAATTTTAGGCTCAGTAGTTTCGGAGATAAGGGGGGGGGAATGGTCAATTTTCATCTATTTTCGTAAATATCTCTAAAAACATATATTAAATAATTATAAAAAAAATTATATTTGAGATCCTTGTAACAATTCCTTTCATTTGATATGTCTCACGGTACAACTTGCGAAACTTTTTTTTTAAATTTCCTTCTTTGCCCCACAAAAGTGAACCCCATATTCAAAATTATTTTATTTTCGTTACGCGTCCGTGTGTGTACCAAATTTCAAGTTAATCGGTCCATTAGATTCGGAGCAAATTGGCTGTGACAGACGGACAGACAGACACACGAGTGATCCTATAAGGGTTCCGTTTTTACCTTTTGAGGTACGGAACCCTAAAAATACCTCACAAGACCGGAGCCCAGTGTTTCCACTTTTAGGGATTTCTCCCTTTTTTTGGGAAATATGGCCAATAATAAGCATGGTTTAGGGATATTTTATTTTGGCAGGGATTTAGGGAATTTTAGGGAAAAATTGAACTTGAGTTAGTAGCCCTATTGTTTATACTAGGCAGCACCCGATGTACCTACTACTTTACTCTATGGCACCACCGATTGAATAAAGGGGATTCCCTGAAACTTGTAATAATTGTAATACGTCTAATTTTAGTTTGCCATGTTTGTTAATAGTAAGTAGGTACTACTTCCGTGGCTAAAGACAACATTGGAAATAAGTCGCATTATACCTAGAGTTGGTTTGTTTCGTCTCTCTCGATTTATAATGAATGTTTTCTAGGTATTTATGCTATAAAAATGAAGAATTCCCTAAACCAAGGAATTTTTATATTTTTTAGGGAATTTTAGGGATAATTCATTAAAAAACTGGGGAAAAACCAAAAACGTAAGTGGAAACACTGCCGCAGCTTTTTTGTTTTTATTCTATTCGATATTTGTCATGTAAAAAGTTTCGTAGCAGACTACATACCCAAAAGTTCTATTTTTAAAATTCATTCCCGCCCTAGGGCGGGAAGCAATTACTATGAGTCTTTTCCGCCCTAGAGAGGGAAGCAGCGTTTTCCACCCGCTACTCGGATCAAACAAACACTACTTTCCGAGCATGAGAGATGAAAATACTTTTAGTTGTATCTTCGAAATGATTCAACATTTAGACTTGATTTTTTTATTAAATGATGCTTTAGTTATTCAGGTATCATGTTAGTCACATAAATGCAACATAAAAGAAATGATGTCTTAAATAGAACACTTTTTCTCAAAAAAGTCAGTTGTTAATTCTTACCTCATCTTCGGGGCTAGAATTAACAGCTCTGAGGTAAGTATTAACAGAAGGGGCAACAATTAACATTATGTTGTGCCAACTGATATAGAAGAAAACAAATATATGTATGAGAATATTTTTTGGTATTAATAAAAGTGAAATTAATACAGAATTGTATGGAACAATAATTCAGGCAAATGTATGATGTGATGTCGCCTTTGATACACCTAGCTTAGGCCCAGTCATTGCAAGAGATAGGTGTATTGAATCTAGTCAGCACTATGTATCTTTATTATAGGAGACGCCCTAAAAAATACAAAAGTATTTATTGATGTATTTTATTATATATGTACACACAGTAAAATACATACAGATACCTACTACATTTTTAGCGTGTTTATACGTTTTTACTGAGCTCGTGCTAGAGCTTTTAGTAGAGGTCTTATGGTTTTGGACCAAGAAATCACTAGCATCTTTCTGCATGTCGATGATTCAGCTACCGGTTCATAAGATATTTGCGCTATCACCACATCTGGGGTAGGTATTAACACGTTAATACTGACCCCGCCGATTTGTTAATTATAACCCCAAAGGTACATTTTAGTATTAAATAACATAACAAAATATTGGTAAATAATTACACCAATACAGCAATGTAGCATTATTAAGTATAAAATATGGTTCTAGGAAAACAAAAAACATAATCATTACACCGTATATTTCGAGAATATATCAAAAAAAATTAAAGTTAAAAAAGTTCGTTACGTGCGTGAAAATGTCGTCCGGTATATAACACATTCGGATGATGCGCAGACCGCAGCTGACCAACCCCGAGCCATGCGGCGTGATCTGGTCGGCATATTGAAGCACGCGCTGTAGGTGTAGTGTTTATAGTTTTGGAGAAAATCACTTGTTAATACTTACCTCTGTTAATTGTAGCCCCGGTCTCCCCTACTTAGGTACACCTCTGCCTAACCCTTTGGGGAATACAGTCGTGATATTATGTTATTAATAACTAAAATTAGTCAATATAGTGTAAACTGTCAGCGTGTCTTGTCTCACTGACAAAGGTTCTGCAGGTAGGACATAAATCCTGGTTAATAATTCCGTTAAACCTCGCTATGTTAAAGTATTCATAACACTGAGTAAATATGTAGTTAGAGGAACTAAAATTTTTGTGAACAGTACAAAATATGACGTCTGTTAGCTCGGATGGGTTAGGCACAGGTTATCTTATACTTAGTTTAACTAGCCAAACACCAGTACCTACCCAAATTACGTAATGCACGATCAATTTTAAATTGAAACCAATTGCAAAAGATTGCCAGTCCATTGCCTCATAAGTTCGACTCATAAGTAATTAGGCTGCTGATATGTTCAAGTCCCATGTAGCGAGCCTATTGTCATCAACCGGGCACAAACCCAGACTCCGTGGCTACTACTGAAAAATTGCTGATAAAAGAACCCAATAACACTTTGCCCAGCCTGGGAATCGGATCTAGAACGACATACTCAGCAGTAGGGTTTGCATTTTTATTTAAGGAGTGCTCAAGTCAAATATAGGTACTTAGTGCTAATTTCACCAATGAAACTGAATGCGATATTGTGTACCCTAACTTTTTTATCCATAATCTAAAGTGCCATATAAATTTTTGTCCTAATCATCATTTGTCCAAATGATAACTTGCCCGAACATAACATGTCATAAAATTGAAATCCTTAAATACAATATGCCCTAAACTTTTTGTCATAAATATTATAGTCAATAATGTACAAAAGACTTAAAACCGTTTTAAATAAAAGTTATAATTCCTAAATTCAAATTATTGAATGTTTATCTATCCTATCTAATAATAAAGTTATAAAGCACAGATGCAAAAGCAATATGGCTTTTCCTTTTGTCACGGCTCCGGCGCTGCATGTATTATCACTCAATAAAACAGTTCATTGTGAATATGTGGTTTTAATTTCCCTGTAAGAAGCATGCCAACAAGCATATATCATGCATGCAAGTAAAATGCAGCATGCAAGCGAGCATGCAGCATGTAGCAGGCATGGTTTCTGTCACGGCTCCGGCGCTGCGGGGATCCGGCGGTCCCACGCGAGCTTATCGTTGCAGATGGTTTAACGCTCACCACCACAGCTTCTTCCAGCATCAGTCGCGGTGGCGAGCGTTACAACCACCTGCTCCTCAACTCGCGGGCCGCCTCGCCCCTCCGCGCCTACGCGATTCTAAATTACACTCTAGGGGTAAGGCAGACAAAGGCTGCGTGGAATCAAAGGGGATTGCCCGTGCTCCATAGACACTTTGGCCTCAAGTGCACACAATTCAAAGTATATGGATAGGATAATATGCGATTTAAATAATGAAATGGTCAAGGTCTTGGTTTAGAAAAAAGTTGGGGTTATTTAGATAAAATCGTTTTTTTCAATGAGGCAAAATCTTCAATTTGTGCTGCACTAAATGTTTTAATATGATTATATATTGATTCTAAAAGTAGATTCCAGGGGTTAGGTAATAACAGATTCTACAATCCAGCGGTACATAATAATTGTACTTACAAAATAGATGTACCCGCAGAGCTGATGGGACAGCGAGCCAATTGGTCTTGTTACAGCCAGGAAAGAAACATTGATTTTGAGTGTTTGGTGCTCTTACATAATAAGGCAGCAGTATACTGTTGGATGTGTTCAAGCTTTGTTGTCCCGCTTGCTATGCACTGTCAGCTACTTCAGATTGCACCGAAGGTAGGTTGGATGGTTCAAATTGCTCCATAGGCAGACTGGATGGTTCAGATTCCGGTTCTGTAGTTGAACATGATGCTGCTCTAAACTGCTCTAATGAGATGATGATGGCAACTGAAATAATAATAAAAATTAAAGCTCAGTGCATAAAGACAGTAAACGTGAATTACTGTGGTTTTGGTACAAATAAATACACAATCAAAAAATATCTATCAATAACATTTTATATTATTATTAATTAATTTCTAAAAAATCTTTCTCAAGTTTCTAGACAATCTGTACTATGTGAAATATAACTTGTGCGGACATGAAAGAAGTTGAATATTACACTTATATAGACTCAGAAGTATGTCAGTATCAAATCTCAGAACTACGCTTGTATTAATTCTAAACTGTTGATAACTTACCGCTCTTGGTACAATCTGACGGGCAATCACACTCCTTTCGAGTTGTTCATGTGGAGAATCAGACCTGAGTGTATGTGATCTTATTCTCAAAACCAATCTGCCGCACGCAGCTGATGCACACTTGTCCATGACCATCAATCTGTACATTTTGTTGTTCGCACACTAAACTGTCACTCGACACTTGTACCTAATAAACAAGTCATAATTATTAGATATCCTAAAACAACTCTAACCTTGATAGTGCTCTAGTCTATTTATTTAAAAATAATTTCTCAGAGGAAGATATGATACTGACCTGTTGTGTCGAACACATTGGTCGGTGGGTCGCCTTAGATTGTTGTATAACATTTCGCTCTTTCTGCTATTTCCAAGGAATGCCTTCGTATTCTCGTGACGTTTAAACCACAATTAACACAGCGTAAATGACCTTTTGAATGAATTACTTAGGGCACGGAAGTACTCGGGCCAGCGACAATGCCGGGGTCTTCATAATTTGTGGAAGCGGGAGCGGAATCCATGTTCAGGCCGTGGTCGTCAGGGCTCAGGGTTCAAAGAATCTTCGGAGTCCATTTAATAAGCGTATTCGATGGTTAAAATAACAAATTCGCAAGAAAATAAAGTTATGCAAACGAAAACAAAGAAAGTCGATTTGTGATTTGACATTGACTTGACAGCCGGCCGGCATAATTCAATGTTGCCACACCACACACAAAAAATTGATAGATCGATATCGATTTTTTAATCGAATCCTAATTTTAATACAAAATTATAATCGCCACTGTGACTCTTTAATCTTAACGACGTCAACTCTGATGACGTAACATTATTTGGTTAAAAAAAATGGATAAACAGTGTATTTTAGTTCAAATAATAAAACGATTAAGTACCTCATCATTCTCCTGCCCTTATCCCAATTTTATTTGGGGTCGGCGCAACATGTCCCTTTTTTCCATACTTCTCTATTAGTCGTCATTTCAGTAGTTACCCCCTTTCTAGCCATATCATCTTTCACACAGTCCATCCATCGTTTCTTTGGTCTTCCCCTACTCTTATAGCCATCGACATTCACACTCAAAACTTTCTTCACGACATTTTCCGCATTCTTCCTCATCACATGCCCATACCATGACAACCGATTACCGCACAACTTTTCGGTCACCGGTGCCACTTTCAGACTTCCTCTTATGTACTCATTTCTTACTCTATCCATTCGTGTAACACCACACATCCCTCTTAGCATTCTCATCTCAGCTGCATGCAATTGCCTTTCATTCATCCCTTTGGTGGCCCAACATTCTGATCCATACAAAACAGCAGGTCTAACCATTGTTTTATATATCTTCCCCTTAAGTTTAAGGGGAATGCGGGAGTCGCAGATTGTTCCCGTGACCTGCTGCCATTTCATCCATCCAGTGTTAATTCTGTGCTTAACCGCCCGATCTATTTCGCCATCGCTTTGCACAAGTGAACCGAGATACCGAAAGTCGGAGCAGACTGGCAGAAGCGTGCCATCAAGCGCTATGGCTCCAAAACTAGAGAGACCGCCGAAATCGCAGAACATATGTTCAGTTTTGGTTCTGCTGATTTTCAAGCCAGCACTCTCCAGCTTCTGCTGCCATTTCTCCAATCTGCTCTGGATCTCAGGTTCATCCTCACTGACAAGAACAATGTCATCGGCAAACAGCATGCACCAGGGTGCCTCTTCCTGTAAGTCCGACGTCAGGGCGTCCATAATCAACAAGAAGAGGTAAGGACTTAAAGCCGACCCTTGGTGCAAGCCTACAGCCACACTGAACTCATCAGTATTGCCGGCAGCCGACCGAACGTACGTACGAGATTGGCTGTACATGGCACGAATTAACTCTACATACTTCCCGGGCAAACCTTTCTCTTTCAAGGCCCACCACAACACATCCCGAGGTACCCTATCATACGCTTTCTCCAGATCAATGAACACCATGTGCAAGTTCTTGTGTGCACGTCTGTACTTCTCGCACAATTGGCGGAGTGCAAAGGTGGCGTCCATTGTTCCTCGACCTGGCATAAACCCAAACTGGTTTGGGGTAATCTCACTCTCCTCTCTCAGTCTTTTCTCTATTACTTTCTCCCATACCTTCATACTATGTGACATGAGCTTTATCCCTCGATAGTTGTTGCAGTCCTGTACATCACCTTTATTCTTGAAGATGGGCACTAGCGAACTATTGCACCATTCTTGTGGGATCCCCCCTTCATGCAACAACTTATTAAAAAATAAAGTCAGCCACATACATCCATCTTCTTTTAAACACTTCCATACTTCTACTGGTATATCATCTGGGCCTACAGCCTTACCATTTTTCATACTTTGAACTGCCGTTCTCACTTCATCCATGCTTATTTCCCTGATCAAACCCATATTTACATGTACCTCTTTAAGCACACCATTCCATTTATTCTCTTCGTTCATTAACTTTTCAAAATAAATCTTCCATCGTTCTTTTATTTCGTCATCTTTGCACAAAACCTTACCGGCGTCATCTTTTATACATTTCATGTGAATTATATCTCTCGTTCTCCTTTCTCTTGCTTTTGTGATCCGGTAGAGCTCCTTCTGGCCTCTAGGGCTCTCCAGTGAGTCATACAACTTCTCCTGCGCCTTAGACCTCGAAACTGCTACCGCCTTTTTTGCCTTTCTCTTCCATTCTTTATAAATCTTCTTCTTATCATCCTTTAATCTAAGAACGATTAAGTACTACGTAAAATATTTGAAAAGTTAATACTCAAGCAGTTACTAAGACATTTTAATTTAAATAGCCTCCTTCATAATGAACAATATGGCTTTACAAAAGGTCGTTCGACTACAGATGCGGGTGTTGCTCTGCTGAAACACATATTTAGCGCATGGGAGAACTCGCAAAATGCTATTGGGGTCTTCTGTGATCTCTCCAAAGCCTTTGATTGCGTGCACCATGACACGCTATTGCGTAAACTGCGTCATTACGGTGTGCAAAACGAAGCTCTCGATGTTATAAATTCTTATTTAAGTAATAGGTCCCAATGTGTAGATATTAATGGTGTGAAATCTTCCGGGTTACCAGTTCAGTTAGGTGTACCTCAAGGCTCAATACTGGGTCCATTCTTGTTCTTAGTGTATATCAATGACTTACCATTCTTTTTAAAGGGTATCTGTGAAGTTGTACTGTTTGCAGATGATACCTCTCTTATTTTTAAAGTAGACAGGAACAGACAAGATTTTGACGATGTAAACAGTGCACTCTCAATGGTTACGGATTGGTTTACAACAAATAACTTAGTTCTCAACTCCAAGAAAACGAAATGTATAAAGTTCGCTTTACCGAATGTTAGAAATCTAGGACCCAACATCGTCTTAGATAAAGAAGTGCTTGAAACTGTGGGCTCGGCAGTTTTTCTGGGCATAACAGTAGATGCCAAACTTCAGTGGGGCCCACATATTTCAAGTCTAGCGGGAAGGCTCAGCTCGGCCGCCTACGCTGTCAGGAAAGTAAGACAATACACTGACGTTGATACAGCTCGATTAGTCTATTTTAGTTATTTCCATAGCGTTATGTCCTATGGTATTCTGCTGTGGGGCAAAGCCGCTGACATTCAAAATATATTTGTTCTTCAAAAACGAGCTGTCCGAGCAATTTACCAACTAGGTACCAGAGTCTCTCTGAGAGATTTTTTTAAAGATATTGGTATTCTTACAGTGGCATCACAATTCATCTTCGCCAATATCTTATATATTAGGCAAAATATACACGTATACACTAAAAACAGTGATATCCACAATATTAACACCAGAAATAAAGACAAATTACGAGCTCCTTTTCACCGGCTTCATAAGGTTCATAACTCATTTGTTGGGCTTGGTATAACCTTTTATAACAAGCTACCCACTTCTCTGCTAGATTTGCCTTTTAATGCGTTTAAAGCTAAAGTAAAATCCAACCTTTGTTCAAAGGCATACTATTCTATCAATGACTACTTAAGCGATAAAAATAGTTGGTCGCTGTGATTAACTCAAGACAATGTTTATGTTCTTTCTCCAGAATTAGCTTACCTACTGACAGGTTATATGAGTTTATAGAATGTTTAATTTATTTGACTTTATTATACAATTTATTTTATTTTTATTTATTGTTGACTTGATCTACTCATTACAATGTATTCGTATGAGTTGTATTGCAATATGTGATTAGCTAGCGACCTCGACAGTAGATTATATATTATTCTTGCCTAACTGTTGATCTATTTTTGTTGATTTATTTTTACTTCAATGGTCCTAGTTTATCATATCTAATTATGTGACTTCGAGTTACAGCTTTATTAGCTATATGTAAGCGGGCACGCCCTTTATGCCTGGAGGCTTTATAATTCGGGTATTAAGTTCTGTTTACCATTTTAGTTTTTATTTTTGCTTGAGTTTAGATTTCGATTTTTTTTTATTTTTTTTGTCGGTACATTGGCGCGTGCTAGCTGTCATTATGGCATATATTTTTTTTTGAATGTTTTGTGTTGAGTAATGTAAATTATTTGCATACTATTGTATAGAATCAAGTTTTTTTTTCTAACTGAACAGACAGCTGTGCTGCTGGGGAGTTTGTTGCGCCACTTCTTCTCTCCAGCAAAAGCACTAGGAAGTGGTGAAGGGCGGGCGTTTTTGGGGGACTGTCTTATGTAATTTTGACGTTCGAAAAGTGCTGATTCTCAGCCTAATTTGAATAAATGACTTTTGAATTTGAATTTGAATTTGTACCTAATATTAAAAAATAAAATAAAGTCTTACCAGCGATTACACGACACGAAACACACACAAAACTCAAAATAATCACATTCACTTTTTCACTCACGGGTTCCCGACGTTTTTTTTGGTCGGATCAAAATAGGTATTTAATAAACGATGCTAGTTAGTGCAAATATTTATCTACCACGATGTATGTAAAAACTACTTATGGAAATAACAACACTTCCCATCGATTTACACACAAAAACAATAAAAAATAACGAAATACGATGCCGAGCGCGCACTCGTGACTATGACGTTTTACCTGCGTGTGACGTGCGACATCAGTTAGTTTCAACATTTTTTTTCAATGTTGCCTATTGATATTTTTGGATATTGGTTTTTATGATAAAAATCGTAAAAAAAAAGGGTGTATTCCCGTTCGTCCCACTGCCGTCATCCCCCTGGTGGGACAAACGGGAATTTAATAATTAAATGATTTAGTTGACGAGAATATCCGTCAGGCCATAGAGTTAAATTGTTCACAGACCAGTTTAGCCCTAATTTCATAGTAGAAATAGAGATTGTACCTGCGTCGTCTGTTAAACCGTGTGTACCTGCGTCGGCCGTATGTCCGCCTCGGGGTTTGAAGGACAAATATGGTTTGCGGCAGCCTTGCGGCTGCCTCGGGAGTTTAAAGGTTAAGAAGTTATGAACGTCTTTGTAAATATGTTTTCTTTAACATATTCTATCTTTATTGTGCTGAACACATAAAGAATTATAGGTAATTAAAATGTGTAGTAGCGTTTTTGTTATGATCCTATGCATTAATTATTATATCAACTATCAATTCGCTTGTTCATTTAGTATCAATAGTAAAAACATAACACCGTATTTGTTTGAATACATCGAATAATAAGCATTACGGATCTGATATTATAAGTAAAACATCCATGAAAACATAATCGATTATTTCGTGAACGGAATTAATAATTATTGGCAACACTGCTGGTTTTATCCACAAAAGGGAATTATTTTCACGTATTTATCGTTTCGGTACTTTTTATTTGTGCAAAAATGTTCCCATCTTGTTCGGATAAATGAATATCTTGTTAGATAACTAGAAATAACGATGTTTTTTTTACATATACGTAAATTGCTGGGCGTTTCGGGCCATAAATGGGCATCCTTCTTTACAGAGATTCGCTGTTGTCAATAAAACCAAATTTTTTAGAACTATATTGTTATATATATAATATTTCGGACAGAAATCTGGTGATAAAGCTAAAGCCAGATAAAGCCGAGGTCGCATGCATGTCGGCTACAAAATTATAATGGCATGTGACCATGGGTTTACCTTGACCATTTTTGTACCTACGCATACTTATGTCTAGATTTCTGTCCGACATATTTTCTTTTTTCATACTTTTTAGAGCGTGATTTTTCTGTAGTCGGGTTTTAGTTTTTGAACTTAGGTACTTTTTATATAAAACATCTTTTCACGAAAATGCTACATAAAAAAAAATACCCGATCACGCTCAGCCGTGGGTTTGACGCAGAAGCCGTTACTGAGTCATCCAGTGACAAACATACAAACACCAAAACATTCACATTGATACAATTAGATATAGTACGAGATAAGAGCTATATGAACCTCATCGTGTGATTCACGTGACGCGAAAATATTTCACATAAATATTTATCCAAGCAAGTCATAGATTATGACATAATAAAAATAAAACATAATTAGGTATATATTCGGAAACCAGAATTTCCGTCCCTATATTAGTGGCTAATTTCGTATATATTGTATTTTTTTATTTTTATTAATATTAATTAATAACAAATGCATAAGTTATTTATTTGTTTGCTGCTAATATCTGTCAGTGCTTTATGCAATAGTGATGAGTTCATCTTGGATGGCACTGAACTGGAGTTAACGTTTTTGGTAAGTTAAAACACTTACGTTTTATCTACCTAAGCTGACACCTTAATAAGTGTTGCCATCTCTCATTCTCCTGCCCCTGGATCCCAATTTTTTTGGGGTCGATGTCCTATGTCTTCTTCCATGAATCATAAATCTCCTTTCGAGCCACATCAGTATCATCAGTTTTCAAACAAATTTTCCATCTTTTCTTTAGTCTTCCTCTATGTAATCTTATTTACTAGTATTTATTTTGTGCTTGCTTCAGATTCATCGCCATGGCGACAGAACACCAGTAGAATCAACGTTAAGTCTCAGCAACGATCCTGAGGCCCTCACCCTTGCCTCTGCGCAATACGGATATGGTCAGCTTACCGATGTAAATATATCAATCTGCCTAGCCTTTTCCCAACTATTTGAAGTTGGGGTCGGCTTCCAGTCTAACCGCATGCAGCTGACTACCAGTATTTTACATGGAGCGACTGCCTATCTGACCTCCACAACCCAGTAACTGAGTAATACGATACCCGTTGGTAAGACTGGTGTCAGACTTTCGGGCTTCTGACTACTCCTAACGACTGTCAATCCACGAATGACAGCCGGGACCAACGACATAACTTCTCCCGCTCTGGGTGGAGCGGAAGGGCGTGTCAGACTCTTACTGACTAAAACCCACTCGTATTCCTTCAGTTGCCTGTACGTTGCCAGGGGCCACGGTCTCCCCTTAGGACTTTCCCGCAACCCCGGCAGGCATCGGCCCTAGCGGACCCCGTCAGTTGTGCTGACATCTCTTTGAGGCGCGCGTGGAACACAACGCGCCGTCGACCCGGGCCTAGTCTTTATCGGACGGCGAGCTACGCATTGCTCTCCGTCCGGAAGCCCGCGCCTATGGTGGCCGGAAATCGACTCCCGATTCCCAACGCCCAGGGCGTCTCGGGCGGTGGTAGAGAAGTCATATCCCTTAAGTATCTATAATAATTAGTAATAACTTATCAACGAACGAATGGCCATTATGGTGACTTTGAAATTGGCACTTTAACCACACTTTGGGTGGTCTATGTGGAAAAATCATGCCTATTTCTCAGGCTACTTTTTAATAAATTTTCACGATCTGATAATAAAAACATCTTCTCAAACATGCTTGGAAATTCGAGCATTATTTTGACAACTTTCTTCGACATAAATCGAAATTGCTTTATTGGTCGAATACATGTGAGCCCCCGGCGTGCAACGTTTGTATGAAAACCCATATCTGTCGTGTTTAGCGCCAAATAATTTACTATGAAAACTCATATCTGTCGTGGTATTTAAAAATGGAACCAACGCGGTAACTAATTAAAGATTTTATTTATCCGATTTGTTTATCAAATAGTGCTGTTTAAGGTAAAGACACATGAACATATTGGCGCGTGAAAAATTTTCTTTGTTCGTCATTGATTGTGGAATTTAGAATTAATTTACTTAGTTTGAATTACCGCGCATTATTTGTGAAAAGTACAAGCGTTGGCCCTAACTAGGCATTTATAGACTCACGTTTGTGTGCCTCGACTTCGCCTCGGCCCACATTTTCACGATCTTCCATCAATGCCCTTGTTGCAGGCCTCAACAGTAATGTACTATTCCTACCACCATCTCCATTTCCAGGTCGGCAAACGTCGTAGCTACGAACTAGGCCAGTTCATTCGCCGTCGATATGACAGTCTCCTGTCACCGAACTTCAACAGATCAGAGATCTACATCAGATCCACTGACTTGACCAGGACTAAGATGACAGTTCTGACAGCAATGGCGGCAGTCTACCCTGTCCACCAGGATAATTGGAGTGACTCTGTCAACTGGACTCCCGTTCCTTACACAACAGTGCCTCCCAAATATGATTTTGTAAGTTTTTTTTTGTTTTTTTTGGTTCGGATGGTCTGTAATGCCTTGATGTGCAACATGATGTGAATACATTTTTAAATTATTTTTTTGCGATCCATTGTCCCGTTAGTCTGCAGTGTCGAAACTAAACTGACTGACTGACTCGGTGCCAAGTTAAAAAATACGTGTAAACAACTACTTCTCCTGGGTGGAGAAGTAGCTCTCTCAGCCTAGTATAATTTTTAAAAGAAAACCTAGGCGCCTACACAAGTGACAATCGCTTTCAAAGCTTTTCGTATTTCTACAGGATTCATATGAACTTTTCGGTAGCTAAAGCCATGGGCGTACCCAGCTTTTGGCCCAGGGGGGGGGGGGCAAATCAGAAATTTCTCCCCGCACATATTTTACTTAGTTTGATATATTGTTGTTGCGTTCGTGTATTTTTTAGCGACTCCAAAAAAGGAGGAGGTTCTATGTTCGTCTGTGTTTTTTTATTTTTTCGTCAATTGTGGACCGATAATGAACTTTTTTTTCAAATGATAAAAGAATTTTCTAAATTGGGGTACAATTGACGAAAATATCGATGAACATTGTAAAGAAACAAAAAAAAAGCAGCCGAAAATAGAACCTCCTCCTGTTTTAAAGTCGGTTTTGCATGATAGGTAGAACATGAAAGGCCGCGCAGCGCGGTTTTTTCTAAAATTAAATATTGTAATTGTAATTTTGTAAAGTAAGTCCTAACGTGACTGTAAAATAACTTAACTTATTACCTACGAAAACAGTACCTACTTAGGTATACATACAAAATCCAGGGGGCAGCTGCCCTCCCCTGCCCCCCCCCCCCCCCCTGGGTACGCCCATGGCTAAAGCCTTGGTCACACACAGCTAATACTCGCTGCGAATAATACTCGCAGCGACTATTCGCTGCCTGCCTGTCACAGACAGCGAGTTCTAAACGAGAATTTCAACAGTCTTTGACAATACAGGCGCGCTGAGCGAAATGCCTACTCACAGCGAGTACTATCCGTGACCCAGTCACACACAGCGAATTCTCGCGGCGAGTGCGCATTCGCAGAGATTTTATTTGAACATGTTCAATTCAAATGACCATATATGACGGTAGAACATGGCGGACTTTCATAATAAAACATCAATGTAATAATTACCCATGTTTGCAAGTAGTTGCTAGTAATAAATGATTTGATTTGATTCAACTCGCGGCAAATTAATGTATTCGCAGCGAATAGCCTGTCACACTCATACACACACACACACAGCGAGTTCTCGCTTCAAGTGCCTAATCGCAGCGAGTACTCGTTGCGTGTGATCGAGGCATTACGTCAGTCCCATACATTATTTCATTTTCTCATAGCTGATAGAATGTAATGTCACATACTGTCCAGGTCCTCTGGCCTAAAATCCTCAACATGCTGTGTGCAAGATTTTGTATAACAGAGAGTCATTGCAATTGCATGCAATTATTGATCAATGATAAGATGGTATTAGGCTAATAGTGGATGGATGGATGGTGTTGTCTTACTGAAAAATTATCTTAATGACAAGCCTAAGATTAAAGTTTTGATACTTAAAGAGATTATGCGATTCAAACCATTAATATCTACTGATATTATTGTCAAATAAATGTATTTTTTTTATATTATAAAGGAGACAGTAGCTCTGTAACTGTGTCTGCCACGCCTTAACTGCTAAATGGATTTCCATTCAGAGCACTCAGGTAGACCATGAGCTTGGGAAACACAACATACACACACACACACACACACACACACAACACATACATTAGAGTACTTTTTATCCCGGTATTAAGATCTCGTGGGATAATTTCAGAACTCCACGCTTAACCGCGGGCAAAAGTTAGTTTAATTTAAATTACATCTCTATTATGGCTTCTTTCTTCTTTTTCATTAACCTAACCTAACGTGTCAGAGATTTTTCCGCCCGTGGGCGACTTGGCTACACATGCCGTCGAGAAATATCTCTCAGGCATGCCGGCTTCCTCACGATGTTTTCCTTCACCGTTTTTGAAGCAAGTGATAATTATACAATACGCACATGAATCCGAAAAGTCAGAGGTGCGTGCTTTGGGTTCGAACTCGAGATCTATGACTTGGCAGTCCCACGGTCACACCACTTGGCTATAACTGCTATTCTATTATGGCTATTTCGTAAAAATATGCTCATGGTCATTGAAATCCACTCATCTTTAATTCATCCAGTGGTTTAGATACGATTAACACTACAATTACAATAAAAGATACAGCTGCTATGCCAATGAATACTACATCTATTTTATCAATAGCATTCATTTAGATGAAAGTAATAGGCAATTTGCTTTATTAATGATAACAATTTAGCGGGTAACTACTGGGCGAAATTTATTGATTTATTAATCAATCAACTGTATCTTTATTTGCTAGATTGATTAAGATTTTATGGTTTTCTGATATGCATCCTGCTACGGTGCAAAATACAGTAAATTATGCATAATACACATGGCCGAAGGATTTATATTTAATAAAAAAACAACAAGTTCTTCAAGGGACAAGGAGGCCTTTATTTATGAATGAAATAAATAGTCATCACTACTAATAACCCTGAAAACCAAGATTATTATAAATCCATTGTAAAATTTAGAAAACTAAACGGTCATGCGGGCAGCAACGAAAAGCGATTAATAACACAGCCTGTTGGAGTTATTAACCACTTAGCAATCGAACACCAAAAAGAACGGTAGTTGCCCAGTAACGGCACTGGTGACCCAGTAAGAGCAGTGGTGGCCCAGTAAGAGCAGTGGAGGCCCAGTAGGAGCAGTAGTGGCTTAATAAAAGCAGTGGTGGCTAAGTGGTAATGGCCCCGACTTACGAATTATAGGACGTGGGTTCGAACCTAAGCAGGCGCTTTTCCTTGTGTAAATAATTTCATCACCACTGCTGCAACAAAAGATTGAAGTAAAACATCGTGAGGAAACCGGCATATCCTAGAACCTAAAATTCAAAGACATGTGACATCTAACAACACGCACTGGGCCCGCGTGGTAGATTACGGTCCTCTCGCAGAGAGGAGGCCTGTGTCCCAGCAGTGGGAACATTATAGGCTGATTATACTAAGCAAACACTTCCATCATTCATCCCCATAATTTTTCTCTTATCCCAATTTATTTGTGGTCGGCGCAACATGTCTTTTTTCGTCTAGTATTCGTCATCTCGGTAGCCCTGTTTAGCCAAATCATCTTTCACACAGTCCATCCATCGTTTCTTTGGTCTTCCCCTACCCTTATAACCATCCACATCCAACTTTCCTCACAACGTTTTCCTCATTTCTAACTTAACTTCATTTAATTTATTACAGAACATGCCAACACTAAACTGCCCGAATCTTATCGTGAACATGAACGCCTTGCCTGAAACTGACCCCTTCACATCACTGAACCAGTACACTGATGCTCTGAATCAATGGTCCGAAGTCTTGGGCTTCAACATCTCCGTGCTGCCGATGGATGCTTATCTCTTGAACGATATCTATACTGCCCAGGTAATCCTTACTTGTGATCATTAAGTACATTATTATAAACGACGCGAAAATAACTCTGTCTGTGTTTCTGTTACCTTTTCACGCCGAAGGCTCAATTTACATTGCCGCGAAACGGAGTGCAAGCGAGTTTTTGTATAAATTACATTGCTTTGTATTTATCGTGACATTACTGAGTTTATTTAAAGTTTATATCGAAGTAACGATAACCGTTATTTGTCTAATTTCATAATAAATCGAGTAAAGATAAGAAACACTATATTAAAAGATTAATTTTGTTATTCACAGATGAGTTTAGGAGTTCCCCTGGACACGAAACTTCAAAAGATTTACCCTGAAATAGAAGAAATTGCCGGCATCGCCCTTGACTACCTCTACGGAAATGAGGACCGTATCGCTTTGCTAGCTGGTAAGTTTTTAAAGTATATAGCAAAAGTAGCGAGATCCCGCTGGTCAGCTTGCGTGAAAACTCCATCTTTCATGAACAACAGTACGGTTTCACCAAAGGGCGTTGTACTACTGACGCCGGTGTCACCCTAATAAAGAACATTTTTAATGCCTGGGAAGAAGCACAAGATGCCATTGGAATCTTTTGCGACCTCTCGAAGGCGTTCGATTGCGTAGACCATGAGACACTTCTGCTGAAACTGGAGCATTATGGGATTAGGAATACAGCTCTTGATTTACTAAAATCTTACCTGAAAGATAGAAAAGTTAAAGTTCAAGTAAACGGCATAAACTCATTAGGGTCTGAAATGGCAATGGGCGTTCCTCAAGGTTCGATATTGGGTCCATTCCTCTTTTTAGTTTATATTAATGATTTACCCCAATTACTTCAAAATCAACCGAAGATGGTGTTATTTGCAGATGACACATCATTGATCTTTAAAATCAACCGACGGTCGCAAAATCTTGACGACGTGAATAGCTCTATTCTTCAGGTCCAAGATTGGTTTACGGTAAATAATTTGGTACTGAATAAAAATAAAAAATGCATTAGATTTAAATTACCTAATGTTAGAAGTAGCGAATGTGACATTATATTGAATGGAGAAAAACTGGAATTTATTAATCAAACGGTTTTCCTGGGAATCACGCTAGACGAGAAATTACAATGGGGACCTCATATAACATCTCTTGCGGGGCGGCTAAGCTCGGCCGCTTATGCTGTTAGAAAGATCAGACAGTTAACAGATGTAGAAACCGCGCGTTTGGTCTATTTTAGCTACTTCCACAGCATTATGTCGTATGGCATTTTACTGTGGGGTCGGGCTGCTGACATTGAATCTATCTTTATTTTGCAAAAGAGAGCTGTCAGAGCCATTTATGATCTCCGTCGTCGCGAATCTCTCAGGGAACTATTTAAAAGGATTAATATTATGACCGTTCCTTGCCAATTCATTTATGAAAATATTATGTATGTAAGGAAAAATCTACATCTTTTTAATAAAATAAGTGATAGACATAATTTTAATACTAGAAATAAAGATAAACTAGATCAACCATTTTTCAGATTATCTAAAGTACATACATCTTTTAAGGGGTACTGTGTTAAATGTTACAACAAAATACCTTGTGATATATTACAATTAAATGAAAGAAAATTTAAAACTCATGTAAAAAGTACACTTTGTAAACAAGCATATTACAGATTAGAGGATTATATCCAAGATAAGAATGCTTGGAAACATGCTGGTCCTGCTCCATAGGACAATTTAGAGTCTAAACAAAATCAAACTGGTTGCTTACTTAATTGTATTTATTTTTCATTATATGACATTGATTTTATATCCTGTGATTAGTTCCTCACACACTGACTTATTAATTGTAAATTTTTAGTAGATTCGTCTATTTTTACAATGTTTGTGAGTATGTGAACACCATGCATCTACCACATAATTAATTTATCTGTCGTTTGCTCCAATTTAAATTATTCTTACTGTATACAGTAATTTTATTCTAGGTGCATCGTCTTCACATATTATAATTATATAAATAATGTACTTATACAAAATATTGTAAAACATTTTAAAAGAGTAACGGTGGAGTTTCTTGCCCATTCTTCTCCATACGAAAACTACATTTTGGAAGGGGCGGTAGAATCAATAATATATAATAACTATAATTTGTAAATTTTGACGTTCAAAAGTGCCTTCAAAGGCCTATTTGAAATAAATGCTTTGACTTTGACTTTGACTTTGTGAATAGAAACAAAGAAAAACGAGCGAGCCTTCTCACATCCTCGTCACACACATGCACACACTGTTGGCTGACAGTACCAAACTCTCGGAAAATGGGTCGGTACCATTTGTCAGCCAACGCTAGCACCGCGCGCGCTCACTGGTCAAATCATATAGCCTGCGCGTCCCCGGCTTCCTGTTACACACTTCCGTCCGACACACGAAATCACTTCCATAGGTTGCAGGAAAGCGAGAGGAAAACAAAAAGACACATCAAAAATGCTAGTCAGCTGTTGTGACTAAAAAACAAAAACCGTTTACCTACGAGTATGGAAGTGTTAAAATTAAAGTCATCACACTTCGTGCAAGAAAGAGATAAGATTATGCAGAATGAATAGCGCCCTTTTTCAAGTTGCAGTAATGATATTTTTTTAAGACTTTTCCGATATACTCCAGAAATCAGTTAAAATAAACTGTCTGAAAGCCTACTCAGTTTACTTAATCTACTAAGTTTATCAATTTGAAGTAATCTGAAACACCGCTGACCTACGACGAAAGAACATTTCACCAAAAAATAGCTCCAATGTCAATAGCAATTATTTACAAATCTGACGTTCAATTCCAGGTGTACTGCTAAACCAGTTCTTCGCCGTAGCAGACCAGGTCATCGCTGGAGAAGACGTACAAAGAGTCCAGGTGTATTCTGCCCATGACTTGAACGTGTTTGCCTTCCAAGCTGTCACCCAGATCACTCCTAGGCAAGGAGTTCCCAAGTATGGTTCTGCTTATGCTTTGGAATTGAGAAAGGTGGTGGCAACTGGAGAATATATTGTGGTGGTGAGTGTATGATTCTTCGTCTCGTATAATCTATTTATATCTGTCTATACTATTTAAACTAATAAGAGTTAGTTTAACTACCAGCCTCCTACCAGTCGTATTTGAAAAAATATTTTTCCATTTGATAGCCCAATTCTTTTTCTTGGGGGAGGCCTATGTCCAGCAGTGGACGTCTTTCGGCTGATATGATGATGATGATGAGCCCAATTCTTGAGGAAGGTTATAGGCTATTAAACATCACGCTACGACTCTTAGGAGCCGGGCAAAGGTACAAAAAGTTAAAAAGAACGCTAAGCGCAAACGTTACAAAAAGTAAAAACCAAAAATAAGTTACCGAACGCAACTTCAGAATTAAAAAATAACTTCCTACGTAGAATATGGTTTCAATATATCGTCAATACTAACTTACTTGAGAGCAGTTGTGGCCCAGTGGTAACGGCCTCGACTTACGAGTTGTAGGTCGTGGGTTCGATCGAACCCAAGCAAGCGCTTTACTGTGTGTAAATAATTTCATCACCACAGCTCTCAAAACGGTGAAGGAAAACATCGTGAGGAAACCAGCATGTCTTAGAACCAAAAAATTCGATGACATGTGACATCTACCAACCCGCACTGGGCCCGCGTGGTAGATTACAGCCCACTCCCTCTCACAGAGAGGAGGCCTGTGTCCCAGCAGTGGGAACATTAATAGGCTGATGATGATGATGATGACTATTTGTTTGTGGAAGACATTTCCATTTGCTACTTTATTTTTATTCCGTGGTTTTCCGGGAAAACTAACTTTTGTCGTAACTACAACGGGTAGGCTCTTGGCATTCATCTCACCTGATGGTAACCTGGCCGCAGTGCGGGTAGTGTGCCCAGTGCGACTGGGTATTCACCCTATCTACCCTACGTTAATAAACCATTCCTCATTTCTCCCTAGCCTGTATACCTTAACACGCCAAGCGAAGACGTAGTCACCTACCTGCAAGTATCTGGCTGTGACGAACGCTGTGACATCGAGAGCTTCCGCGCCATCACGTCTCCCTACAACCTAGAGGAGACTGAGTGGAGGACCTTGTGTGGCTTCTCCGAGGATATGGTTATTGACAATTCTTCTATTGATTAAGGATGGAGAATGATGGACTGGTTTTTTTAACGGATTCAGACTTTTTTATATGCAATAAAGCTGATGCAATTTTTGTAAAAAAATGTTTTTATTTGCTTTGGATAGAAATCAATTACGACTATTTTTCCTAAAGGAGCAGCTGACTGCGCCGTCGCCGCCGTAGGTATTCCGTACTACACCACAGTAACATCTACTCTAAACTGCGTTCAAGAGCTGTCAGTGTCAATATTCCACACACAACGATGGCATTGACAGCTTTTGAACGCGGTTTACAGATTGGCCAAAAAGTCGTGAACGTGGTGACATTTGGAACTAAATATTTTACTTAATACAGACCTATAATGATGGCACTACGTGGTCGACAAGTGCTAGTAGATTTTGATTTGAGTCACCCACAAGCAGCGTTTATTGTTGCACATTTATTTTAACAATTTATTTCCCATTCGAAGTGACTTAAGTGCGATAGTGGCGCCCTCAATTTTTTCCAACTCTTTTTGGCCAAGCTGTATTTGTGCTGATCGCGTTCAGTTTTATTGGTAAAATCCGCACTTAGTTCACAAATTACACAAGTTATACTTCGGTACCCACATTAACTTAACATTTCTTTGACGCCTTCATTTTATACATAAAAGTGTCCTGTTTGCATGTTTGTCACGTTCTTTAGAAGCCAAGTCTCAGGGGCTGAGTTTTCATTCAATCTTTTTTGCGAAAAATTAATTTTCTGTTGGATGTTAAAACCGATCGTTGGCTTGTGCGACATAATTCTTTGAACAGATTAATTTTGATGATTTAGGAGTAGGTACGTGTCTGTTTACGTGATATTCTTGATCATTAGTAGGTATTTGTTCAAGAATAAAAAGTACACATTTATACACCATTGAACGGCACTAATATTAAACAACAAACTGGAATCACAAATCCGTTTGCAAAGAGTGGTGATTAGATAGCAATTTCCCGTGGGAATATAAACAAAAATAGTAAGTATTGTTAAATAATGAAATATAAATATTAAAATTAAGCTGCTTACTTAATTTAGTGTGGTTAAATTCCATTAATATTTCTATTTATAGCTACAACGGTTAAGGTACCTCTTCTTACTGCCCCATCTCAAATATACACCCTCCCGGCCATAGGTCTGACCACAAGTCTTTTCAGTGTTTTTTTTTCGGGTAGTTAGGTGCCCGCACTAACTAACAACACGAAAAAGAAGAATGAGGTGCCCGAAACTCTGACAACCAAAATTAACAAGGAGTATCGTGTTACTCAGTAAATTGGTTCATCACAACCAGTCTATCCAACAACCCAGTATCTGGGTTACACGATACGGAGGTCAGATAGGCAGTCGCTCCATATAAAATACTGGTATTCAGCTGCATCCGATTCGACTGGAAACAGTCCCCAACATATATGGAAAAGGAGAGATTGGATGTTTGATGATGATGTAGCTAGGAAGGAATGATCATCAATCGATTAAAAGACATAAATATGTCTAGATAGACAGTCAAAATTGTGACTCGTCGAAAAAAATTCCGAAAAAAGCACAATGACAGCGCAATGAAAATGACAAGGTAATGCTTGAAAAGGTTTGGTGGTTGAAAAGGTAATGCTTAATCAAATGCTCAATCATTTTAATACCAATAAAATCTTACATGATCAACAGTATGGCTTCACCAAGGGACGTTGTACGACTGACGCCGGTGTCACCTTATTAAAACACATATTTACGGCGTGGGAAGAGGCCCAAGACGCCATAGGAATTTTCTGTGACCTCTCCAAGGCTTTTGACTGCGTCGACCATGAAACCTTAATCTTGAAACTTGAGCATTACGGACTTGGAAAACTTGCGCTCAGTTTAGTTAAATCTTATTTAAATGATAGACAACAGCAAGTTCAAATAAATGGTGTCAATTCACTCGGTTTAAAAGTAAAAATGGGTGTACCACAAGGATCAATATTGGGTCCTTTTCTCTTTTTAGTATATATTAATGATCTACCCCATTTGTTAAAAACTCAACCACAAATGGTGTTATTTGCTGATGATACTTCATTAATTTTTAAAATGAATAGACGTGCATCAAATCTTGACGACGTAAATAACGCCCTGCAGCAGGTCCAAAATTGGTTCACTGCTAATAATTTAGTATTAAATGAGAAAAAAACTAAGTGCATAAGATTTTCTTTACCAAATGTCAAAAGTAGTAATTGTGAGATAGTATTAAATCAAGAGAAACTAGAATTCGTCGATCAAACTGTTTTCCTGGGGATCACGCTCAGCGTTGTCACATCTACCAACTTTGTGGTAGATCTACCTATTTCACCTCCCATCTACCTATCTACCAACTTCGGCCTCAAATCTACCTATTTTTCAAAACATTACGATTGAAAACATTTTTTAGGAACACACAATTTGAGCCATGCATGACGGATAGACGACACTGACACTGACAGTTAGCAGCATTCCGATAGGTTCTGTGCTCTGATTTTGGCGCGATATTTCTCTTTCCGTCGCGTCGCGCGTCGGTATTGATGTGAGCGGAAGCGGAGTGAGCGTGACAACGATACATTGTGGGTTGTTTGTGGACAAAATTATCGTGAACCGGAACGTTTGACATTTTTTGATGAAAAATGAGTTCGCGCGTTTTGTTTAAATTTCGTTCGCGGCCATTTGAATTTTGTATGTAACTGCTGCTAGTGCTTTTTTACCTATTCTCGTCTCGTTATCATCACATCACTATCACCAATAAACGAATAAAACCTCTTTAGAACAGAAAACCTTTTTATTTAATCGAATTATTAATTCTGAAAATGTACTGAAATTAGGGAGGTAGATCTACCAATTTTTGATTTAAAATCTACCTATTTCTACCTATTTTTGACATGCCATCTACCGATTTTCTAAAATCAGGTGTGACAACACTGATCACGCTCGACTCTAGGCTTCAATGGGGTCCTCATTTAACATCCCTTTCAGGACGACTAAGTTCGGCAGCATATGCTGTGAGAAAAATCCGTCAATTTACGGATGTAGATACCGCGAGGCTAGTCTATTTTAGTTACTTTCATAGTATTATGTCGTACGGTATTCTACTATGGGGACGGGCTGCAGACATCGAGTCTATTTTTATTCTGCAGAAAAGAGCCATCAGAGCGATATATGGCCTCAGCAAGCGCGACTCTCTAAGGGAACTGTTTAAAGATATTAACATCATGACGGTACCTTGTCAATATATCTATGCAAACATTATGTACGTAAGGAAAAATCTACATCTTTTTAGTAAAAGAGGTTCAAGACACAATTATATCACTAGGAATAGGGACCAATTAGTTCAACCGGGTTTCAGGCTGGCTAAAGTAGACTCATCATTCATGGGGTACTGTTTAAAATGCTACAATAAAATACCTCCCCACATACTTCAGCTGAATGAAACGAAATTTAAATCTTATATTAAACGCACACTATGCAGTCAGGCATATTATAAGTTGGGGGATTACATCGCTGATAAAAATGCTTGGCTCAACGCTGGTCCTGCTCCACAAGGGCACATAAACTAATTGTATAGCATCTGAAAATACTGTTGGAGCTGCGGAAGATTTTAAAAACTATCTTTGCATTGTATAAATTCAATCTCTTAGCATTGTATAATTGCATAGCACATAGTGTGAGTACTATGTACAGACTATAAAGCTACCATTTAGGTACTGGGTATGTCTTTCATTGACTTGAATGTGCCCTGGCGGCTGAGAGTATGTCATGCTCACTCTAATGTCACGCTGACGGTGGCGTGTGTGTTGGATCATTTAGCTCCCTTCAAAATGGTTGAGCTGAATGGTGCTAATCCATGCGTCATGTTCGTGAACGGGCGCCGTCAGTTGTGACTGGTCATCTCATAGCTGCCATGGCTTATTTTAATTTGATTTAATTTTTTAATTGTTTTATTTTTGTTTTTATCTTTTATTACGGACGCTTTTAACGTTTTGCATCGTTCTCACATGTATAAGTTCAACATGAATGATGTAACCAATATTTTGTAACCAAATTTTTATTTAAAAGAGTGTCCGTGGAGTTTCTTGCCCGTTCTTCTCCATAGGTACCTACTACGCTTTGGAATGGGCATCTAGCTTCATTTTTTCTGACTGACCGACCCCTTGACAATTCAAAAGTGCCTGTAATTGGTTTATTTGAAATAAATGCTTTGAGTTTGAGTTTGAGTTTGACAATGTAGAGTAGTGATAGCCTAGTGGTGACACCGTCAGACTACCAAGTCATAGGTCTCGAGTTCGAACCCAAGGCATGCACCTCTGACTTTTCGGATTCACGTGCGTATTGCATAATTATCACGTGCTTCAAAAACGGTAAAGGAAAACATCGTGAGGAAACCGGCATGCCTGAGAGATATTTATCGACGACATGTGAAGCCAAGTCAGAACCCCATGGGCGGCTTTAAAAACTCTGACATCAGGTTATTTATTTATTTATTTAAGTTAGCCAACAATTGTTTACACAATACATTTAAAAATACGTTCATAATAATACATAATATTATAATTATTTATATATTTGTCGGAGACGGGCATGGGTCTCCTTCGTTATTAGCCATATTTTAACTAGGTACTGTGGGCGTACTAATGGGTAATAGTGTTGGTTATTGCGCAATAGAAAAACAGTTTACAGTTCAGATCAAATTATAATTTACGATCATATTACTCACACTAGCAATTCACACACTGTAGGTACATAACCGACACAATTATTCGAAACGCGGGACAGTTTCTAAACGTGTTCACTCCTTGACCGCCGCCGTGAAGCCTCGCGCTGCTCTGCTGAGCCCCGACCGGCGGCCGGTCCGAGCGTTAGTGTAGACTCTGTCGAACGCCGCTAGGCAGCGCTGGCGTCTCGATTAGTCAACTCAGTAACGTATCTCCGACATATTTATATTTATATAAAGTGAGCAGTGGTGGCCCAGTGGTAACGGCCCCGACTTACGAGTTGTAGGTCGTGGGTTCGAACCCAAAGCAGGCGCTTTACTTTGTGTAAATAATTTCATCACCACTGCTCTCAAAACGGTGAAGGAAAACATCGTGAGGAAACCGGCATGTCTTAGAACCAACAATTCGAAGACATGTGACATCTACCAACCCGCACTGGGCCCGCGTGGTAGATTACGGCCCACTCCCTCTCACAGAGAGGAGGCCTGTGTCCCAGTAGTGGGAACATTAATAGGCTGATGATGATGATGATATTTATATAAAGTTATAGTCCGTCAATTTTGGTACAATATAATAACGCGTTTCGGGTCATGCTGCCTGCCCTGGCGGTGTAGAGCGACTGAGATGTTTGTTGAGAGCAGAGTAACCGACTTCTTTGCGCTCATGGGGAAGCTCAGGGCGTCGTCAAAGCTATTTTTCATTCTGTGCATTTACTGAGGGAGACGAAATAAATGTACGCATCAATGTTGTAGGGTACATTGTTTGTTTTGGCCTCCTTGGTGGGTTGTTTTGTTTTTCTTTATTGTTTATTTCGTATGTAATTTTTGTTTTAGGATAAGTTTTTTCAATTTTTTGCACGACTCGTAATGCTTCGCATTAGAGTGTGCTCTACGATCGAAAAATATTTTTTGCCCCATTTCTGCAACTGTTTTTATTGTTTCACTCCAGCTAGTACACAGAACCTACTTAATTTATATACCATTGTATAGATGATTAAATGGAGATTAATAGTGTATTTTTTAACAATTGATTTAATGCAGCAGAAATGGAAAAAGCATCAAAATAGTTGAAAAAAAATTCCTGTCCGTCAATTTATGATCCCTGAAAACATTGTAGCTTGCGATAAAATCAATTAATTGAGTCAATTTTTTTTTTATACATTCGTTTCAGCCGTAGAAGGAACCCTATTGAAAATGGCTCTTTTATTCATAGTAGTTTAATTATAATTAATAAAATACTAACTAAAATATAATATCAATATCTAAATATTTTCAACCTTGATCCGGTGCCGTTGCCTAGCAACTGCCAACGTAAATATCTTTGTCAGTCGTTGACATTACGACTTCATGAAAAGTGATAAATTGTTCATTTTTAGGGTTCCGTACCCGAAGGGTGACAAACGGAACCCTATTCATAAGCCTCCGCTGTCCGTCTGTCTGTCAGCGAGCTCTGTCTCATGAACCGTAATAGGTAGGCAGTTGAAAATTTCACAGATTGAGCATTTCTATTGCCGCAAGAGCAACAAATAATAAAATTAAAAATTAAAGGGGGGTCGCCATACAATAAAATTAAATTTTGAAAAAAAAATAATCTGACCCTGGCATGTGGGGTATCATTTTTTAGAGCTCATCGAGTAGAGAATAAATATAATTTTTATTTGTTTTTATCTTCAAAAATGATGAATTAGGGGGCCGTAGAAGTTGTCTGTTTTAGACCATTTTTGTACGAGCTCTATCTCAACAACTAAACAAATTAGGAATTTGAAACTTGTGTGCATCATGTAACATATACTGTTTATAATCAACAAATACTAAAAACGCCGATTCACAACGTATTTTATATAATATGGGCGATTTTCTGCAACTTAAAGTAATAATTTTGTATTTCATGCTAATATTATGCGATATAAATTTCACAGATAACTATTTAATGCGTTGTGGATACAATTTCATATTGAGAAAAATTATTGGTGTAAAAATATTCGGTCACGGCGGCCAATCTCAACGGAGACTGGCCTTCGGCGCGGGATATATTATAGTGCACAAGTGTGTGCGCAGACACGAGTGCACTCTCTCTTCCCTCACTCTCATAGTCCGATGGGATGTGTAAAAATAATAAGTAAGAAATAATAGATTTCTGTATGACTATCAAACATAACGTAAATAAATACCTGTATTGACCCGTGCGTTTGCACTGGCGAAACATCACGACAAAACATCTTGAAATCTCTAGTTACTGTCAAACATTGTATGAAAAATTTACAGAAAATAGAGATTCCAACATGTTTTGTTGTGAATGTTTCGCCAGTGCAAACGCACAGTTATAATTAAAATTTGGCGTACTACTTACATTCTATTTTATACAATATAGTCTGATGTAGCAAGAGAAATCCTTTTATTTATAAGTAACTAGCTTTACCAGGCCTGGCTTCGCACGGTTAGCACTAAGTACTTATCTACGGCGCATCTACCTTTCCTAATTACCTACCCTACCTACCTACCCTACGCTTCTTACCAGGGTAGGTAGGTACCTAACCTACCCTACCTACCCTACATATCTACCTGCTTACCTACCATATATACCTATTTATACCTACTAATACTATGTTAGTAGCAAATAAATAACTTTGACTTTAGTTAATGCATGTTACTGGATAAAGTTAACTTAATATTTTTCTCTTAAAATAAATGAAATATACCTACTCCTACACCTATATTTTAACACAACAACATTTTTTCATTAAAATTAGACAATTTCTTTACAAATCTTTGTTTTTTTATAGCGCCTCTGTTGTTACCTTTACGAAAGTATTACAAAAATTCATAGTGTTAAATCTTGTACGACATGGTATGGAACCCTTCGTGTGCGAGTCCGACTCGCACTTGACAGATTTTATTAAACTATGTTTTGAATTTCTTTTTCGTTTATGAATGAGTGATAAGTATGAGGCGTGCACTTTTGGATTTTCCAAACTATTTTTATTTTATGGGTGCCAATGCCTGAAATAAACGATTAATAAAAAATAAAAATAAATAGTCACTAGCCACACGAAAAGAAGATGAGGAAGTGCAATGACATGTCGCGAGTGAACGAAGCTGTCACGCATCCAGCGTATCAAAGTTGGTCTATTTGTTTTTGTTCTTTTGCAACGCGACGCTCTATCTAGACATATAAATAATCAAAGGATCGATATACCTAGTTTTAATAATGACCCCTTTTAAACTACGGGTATCTGATTAAAGATACGATACTTTTATTTGCCCATTACATCTGGCATTTCCAGCAAAGAAATGAAAATGTTACATTATACTTTGTAATCCAGATATTATTCAATTCTTTCATTGCATTTTTCAATATGTCTGCATATATTACGAGAGGACGATCCCATAGGAAATTAGGTTGGAATAGTTGAATATGAAAATGTGTATTCTTACTGATTGCTGTTGAGTGTGATGCATGGTCTTTCATAGCCATGGTTCAAGCAAACTACTCAAACAATCTTGTATTATCTTGTACAGGTACTCGTAAAACAATATCCGCACTATTTTTGCATGCAAGAAGTCAGCCACAAAAAGGCGTCTGCTAGAAATAAATATATGTAAATACGAATTAAATGTACCTCAATGTAGATTGTAAATATTTAGGAGGAATGTAAGTAAATGTCATTCAGGTGTATAACAAGTTACCTAATTCATTTAAGGAACTTCCCACCCCCATGTTTAAGAAAAAGGTGACAATTATGTGACAAGATGACATGGACTTAACTTTGATTGACTTTGATTTTAAAGTACCGATTTCCTAAATATAATAATACTAAAGGACATCGCTCATTATGATAGCACCACTTAGACGCGGCAAATAATTTGTCATTCAAGTTAGGATTTTAAATCAAATGCATTCAAGTCTACTTTACGAGTGACGGCTCGCGGGCAGTGAGCGGCCGGCGATCCGTTCACTATTCTGTATAGCCATCGTAAAATAGACTTGAATGCATTTGATTTAAAATTCTATCTAGAATGACAAGTTATTTGCCGCGTCAAAGCGGTGCTGTTATAATGAGCGCTGATTGTTTTTTGGATATTGGATAATTCATATTGGACTTATTGTAAATCACAAATCTAACTGGATCTAAATCAATTCTGATTCTGATTCAGGTAGAAAGTAGTTCCTGCCGCTTTAATGACGTCGCATAGAATTAGCTAGTGAAACTGCACTGACGCGATGGGTATCGATAGATACAGTCAGCAACGTAAGTCAGTTACTGAGTTGAGCTCCACGATTACTGACACACGACTGCACTGACTGGACAGGTCTACTCAAATCTGTGTGGTTCTTTCCTTAAAAGACCATTTCATACACTAATGTGTATGAAATCATTCCAAATTTCTCTAAAGTCTTATTTCATAAAAATATAAAAATAAACTAGATGAGGTCGGCGTTTCCTAACTGACAAGTGACAACTCTGAGAAGAAAGGCCGAAACAAACTCAGAGGACGAACCTTGGTCAGGCCATATGAGGACCATGTAGACACATGGTCCTCATATGGCCTGACCAAGTTTATGTCTGGACTTTAAAACTGCGTCCTCTGAGTTTGTTTCGGCCTTTCTTCTCAAAGTTGTCAGATAGGAAACGCCGACCTCATCTAGTTTATTTTATATATTTTTATGAAATAAGACTTTAGAGGAATTTGGAATGATAATCTCGCTTCCTATGACTCATGAGATTTAAAATATAACTGACGAGATGTTGGTGTGGTGTAGTACGCAATACCTCTGCCTACTCATTTGGGAAAAATAAGCATCAATATTATCTATCCAAAGCAAATAAAAACATTTTTTTACAAAAATTGCATCAGCTTTATTGCATATAAAAAAAGTTCATAAACCGTTTAAAAAAACCAGTCCATCATTCTCCATCCTTAATCAATAGAAGAAGTGTCAATAACCATATCCTCGGAGAAGCCACACAAGGTCCTCCACTCAGTCTCCTCTAGGTTGTAGGGAGACGTGATGGCGCGGAAGCTCTCGATGTCACAGCGTTCGTCACAGCCAGATACTTGCAGGTAGGTGACTACGTCTTCGCTTGGCGTGTTGAGGTATACAGGCTGGGGAGAAATGAGGAATGGTTTATTAACGTAGGTAGGTGGGTGAATACCCAGTCGCACTGGGCACTACCCGCACTGCGGCCAGGTTACCGTCAGGTGAGATAAATGCCAAGAGCTTACCCGTTGTGGTTACGACAAAAGTTAGTTTTCCCGGAAATTTTAATTGTGTTTAACCATGGACTAAAAATAAATTAGCAAATGGAAATGTCTTCCACTAACAAATTCATAAGTAAGTTGTGTAGTGACGATATATTTACACCATTTTCTACGAAGGAAGTTATTTTTAAGCGACTTCAAAAAAAGGAGGATGTTCTCAGTTAGGCTGAATCTTTTTTTTAAATGTATTTTCCCCGATTACTCGAAGACGGCTAGACCAGTTTGGAAAATTATTTAAATTCTGAAGTTGCGTTCGATAACTTATTGCATTGCCTGCGCAGTTACTTAGTTTTCGCTCTTTCTGACTTTTTGTCTTTTTGCTCGGCTCCTAAGTGACATAGCGTGATGTTACATAACCTATAGCCTTCCTCAAGAATTGCGCTTTCAAACGGAAAAACATTTTTTCAAATTCGACCTAGAGTTCCAGAGATAAGCGCGTTCAAACAAACAAACTCTTTAGTTTTATTATAAGTAGTCTAAATAGATATAGAAACGAGGAATCATATACTCACCACAACAATATATTCTCCAGTTGCCACCACCCTTCTCAATTCCAAGGCATAAGCAGAAGCATACTTGGGAACTCCTTGCCTAGGAGTGATCTGGGTGACAGCTTGGAAGGCAAACACGTTCAAGTCATGGGCAGAATACACCTGGACTCTTTGTACGTCTTCTCCAGCGATGACCTGGTCTGCTACGGCGAAGAACTGGTTTAGCAGTACACCTGGAATTGATCGTCAGATTTGTAAATAATTGCTATTGACATTGGGTGCTCTCCGTGCCTCGGAAAGCACTTTAAGCCGTTGGTCACGGCTGTAATTCGTGGATCTTTGACAGATTACGGGTCGTCAGAAGTCCGAAAGTTTGACAACCAGTCTTACCAAGGGGTATCGTATTACCCAGTTACCGGGTTGTGGAGGTCAGATAGGCAGTCGCTCCATGTAAAATACTGGTATTCAGCTGCATCTGGTTAGACTCGAAGCCGACCCCAACATAGTTGGGGAAAAGGCTAGGCAGATGATGAATAGGCTTTCAGACAGTTCTTGACTTACTTCTGGGATCTAATAAAAAAGTGCGAATAAATTATTATTACTCCAGCGTAAAAAAAGGATGGCGCTATTAATCCTGTATAATCTTATCTCTTTGTCGCACGAAATGATGATGACTTTACTTAACACTTTCATAAACGGCCCCAGATTTCCTGATTGGTTTTTGTTTTTTAGTCATAACAGCTGACTACAGTTTTTGATGTGTAACATCTTTCCTCTAGCCTTCCTGCAATCTGTGAGAGTGATTCCGTGAAAAGGGACGGAAGTGTGTAACAAAAGGCCGCGGACGCGCAGGCTATATGATTTGACCAATGAGCGCGCGCGGTGCTATCGTTGGCCGACAGATGCTATCAACCCATTTTCCGAGAGATTGGTACTGTCAGAAAACAGTGTGTGCGTGTGTGTGACGAGGATGTCAGAAGGCTCGCTCTTAGCTATAGGTTACTTTAAAAGCTTACCAGCTTGCAAAGCGATACGGTCCTTATTTCCGTAGAGGTAATCAAGGGCGATGCCGGCAATTTCTTCTATTTCGGGGTAAATCTCTTGAAGTTCCGTGGGCAGAGGAACTCCTAAACTTATCTGTGGATGAAAAAATTAATCCTTAATTTAGTGTTATTTATCTATGATATTAGGTTTACGATAAATACAAATCAATGTAATCTATTCAAAAGCTCGCATTCACTCCGTTCCTTGCCGCGGAACGTTGTAAATTGAGCCTTCGGCGTGAAGGTAGCAGAAAAACACACAAAGTTATTTTCGCGTCGTTTGTAACATATACTTTGTGTATATCAAGTAAGGATTACCTGGGCAGTATAGACATCGTTCAAGGCATAAGCATATATCGGCACCGCGGAGATGTTGAAGCCCACGACTTCGGACCATTGATTCAGAGCATAAGTGTACTGGTTTAGAGACGGGAGGGGGTCAGTTTCGGTCAAGGCTTCCAGTGTGGTGAAATTCGCGAGAAGATTCGGGCAGTTTGTTGTAGCCAGGTTCTGTAATAAATTAAATGAAGATGAGTTAGATATGAGAAAAACATCGTGAGGAAAGTTGGATATGGATGGCTATAATACTAGGGGAAGACCAAAGAAACGATGGATGGACTGTGTGAAAGATGATTTGGCTATATAGGGCTACCGAGATGACGACTAATAGAAAAAAAAGACATGTTGCGTCGTCACCAAATACATTTGGATAAGCGAAAAATTATGAGGATGTATGATGGATGTTCCCACTGCTGGGACACAGGCCTCCTCGAATCTCTTCGAGAAGGAGTGGGCTGTAATCAAGCCCGGGGGCCCAGTGCGGGTAGTTAGATGTCACAAGTCATGTCTTCGAATTTTTAGTTCTAGGAAATTAATAGTTTCCTCACGATGTTTTCTTTAACAGTTTTCAGAGTGATGATATTATTTACATAAAAGAGAGTGCCTGTCTGGGTTCGGACCCACGACCCGTTACCACTGGGCCACCACTGCTCTTGTTTGCGTGTGGTGTTGTTGGTGTTGGCTTTCTTACTGGGTAATAACCGACAGGCTGTCTTGTTAATGGCTGTGGTTTTCATGGTCAAACGGAGTGATGACTGTAGGGACTACAGGTAGCAGTAACGCTAGCGGTGCAAAATGCAATGTTCCCCGCGCATAGTCTTTAGTGGCCAGTCGTTTTGCCAGCGCCGCGCGCCGTGGCAATAACTTGTGTACCATGTAACAAATATAAGAATCGTCATTGTGGTCATCTGAATAGACTTCATCTTGTACACACGAATTTCATTCACTCTCCTTCTCCACCACGATACTCATAAGGTCCCAAAAATGACTATTTATTTCTTTCTTATATAAAGGCCTCCTTGACCCTTGTATCACTACCTTCTTGTAGCAAGATTAGGAGTAAGAGACGTTTTTTTTTAACCATAGTTTTGCCATGGCCATTATTTGCCATTTGGCCATGTGTATTATGCATACATTATCTATATTATTATACATTACCTACAGTAGTTTGCATCGTAGCAGGATGCATATAGCAGAGAACAATAAAATCTTAATCAATCTAGCAAATAAAGATACAGTTGATTGATTAATAAATCAATAAATTTCGCCCAGTAGGTACCCACTAAATTGTTATCATTAATAAAGCAAATTGCCTATTACTTTCATCTAAATGAATGCTATTGATAAAATAGATGTAGTATTCATTGGCATAGCAGCTGTATCTTTTATTGTAATTGTAGTGTTAATCGTTTTTAAACCAGTGGATGAATTGATGATGAGTGGATTTCAATGGCCATGAGCATATTTTTACGAAATAGCCATAATAGAATAGCAGTATAGCCAAGTGGTGTGATCGTCGGACTGCCAGCCAAGTCATAGGGCTCTAGTTCGAATCCAAGGCACGCACCTCTGACTTTTCGGATTCATGTGCGTATTGTTTAGTTATCACTTGTTTCAAAAACGGTGAAGGAAAAAATACTGAGGAAACCGGTATGCCTAAGAGATTTTTCTCAGCGGCATGTTAAGGGTCTGTAAACAGTTCCATTAGGGTCTGTAATCAGTTCCATTACGGTCTGTAATCAGTTCCATTACGGTCTGTAATCCGAATAAAAAATAAACGAAATAAAAATTACTTACAAAATCATATTTGGCAGGCACTGTTGTGTAAGGAACAGGGGTCCAGTTGACAGAGTCACTCCAATTATCCTGGTGGACAGGGTAGACTGCCGCCATTGCTGTCAGAACTGTCATCTTAGCCCTGGTCGAGTCAGTGGATCTGATGTAGATCTCTGATCTGTTGAAGTTCGGTGACAGGAGACTGTCATAACGACGGCGAATGAACTGGCCCAGTTCGTAGCTACGACGTTTGCCGACCTGGAAGTGGTGTAAGGAAATGTGTATCAGCTTGTGAAAGTTTATTAAGAACCAGCTCTTGCCCGCGACTTCTTTCGCTTGGAAGTCGTTAGACACCGCAATATACAAAACTAGCTTCATGTTTCTGACTCAGGCTAAGAACTCACGGAGCGGTTTTCAGCCGCGCCCGCCGCGACGGCGGGTGCAAAACAATGGCGCAAGCCGCTGTCATAAACCGCGTCGTGAAAATTCATATTTAAACCATGTACTACTCGTACGTGTTCGTACGAGTGTTTGCGGTGCCCGCCACCGCGGCTGGCGTGGGTGAAAATCGCTCCGTGAGTTCTTAGCCTAACTGACCGACTCTTTGACAATAGCAGTCACATTTTTATAAAAAAAACTTCCTCCTTGGTCTAGTGGTTGCAAGCGCTACAGTTGGGCATGAGATCCTGGGTTCGATTCCTGGATCAGGCAAACTATTATTGGGTATTCCATCTGGAATCTCTCAGTTTGAAGTCTGAAGTTGTGCTCGGTTAATGGCAATAGGTTCGAAATGAGCCTAAAGTAATGAAAAATAGGCATTTTCACCACAACCTAAGTATTTATAAATCACCTTGGTCGTAGTATACAGGTCGTCCCACGGATATACCACATGGAGGGAAGGTACCTTGAATATTGTAGATGACACATTTTACTGAAAGAAGAAATTATTAGAATTAAAAATAACAATTTTAACTGCATTTATAGATATTTAAATAATTACATGGTTTAATCGGAATCGAACCCGAACGAGAAAAATGTGATTATTTTTCTCGTGTAACGGGTTCGATTCCAGTAGCTTTATCATACCGATCGAAAGGCTTCATCATAAGGATAATTTTTTGCTAAATAACATAGTGTCAAAAATAAAAGGAAGACCATGAATTTTAACATTTTGAATACAAAATTAATTGCGATGGACAAAATAATTTACGCGTCTTTCGGCTCAGGATACAGCTCAATTTGTTGCATTCAACCAGATAACTAATTACGCAACACATTTTCGTAAATGATTCCGACTAATTTGTTTCATTTTGACAGTTCAATAATATTCATTGCGTTATTTACGTTGTTGACCAGATTTTTTTTCGAACTTATGAGCAATGGATTAGCAATCTGTTTCAAAACTATTCAAATTCTGATTGATTGTGTATTACGTAATTAGGGTACTGGTACCTACTAATTACGTATCTCTTTATCATTTTATCATGCACTTAAATTATAATAGGGAAGTGATGCGTACTTCTCTCAAGTGGGTACATTTAATAATAATAGGTACTTATGATAATGTCAGTTGTATATCCTTACGGCAAGGTCAGCTTTTCATTTTTCTGAACATCACATCAAAAATGTTAAAATTCATGGTTTTCTGGACACTATGTTATTTAGCAAAAAATAATCCTTATGATGAAGCCTTTCGATCGGTATGATAAAGCTACAGGGTGATTATTTTTCTCATGTAACGGGTTCGATTCAGTTCAACCATGTAATTATTTAAATATCTATGAATGCAGTTTAAATTCAAATAATTTCTTCTTTCAGTAAAATGTTCCATCTACAATATTCAAGGTACTTTCCCTCCATGTGTCATATCCGTGGGACGACCTGTATAGGTACGTAAGGGAACATTCTTCATTCTTCTCCATTTTAAGCCGATTACGACACCAGCACGCGTAGCATCACAACCATCATAATACACCTATTAATGTTCCCACTGCTGAGACACAGGCCTCCTCTCGGTGAGAGAGAGCGGGCTCCACCACGCGGGCCCATGGCGGATTGGTAGATGTCACATGTATTCAAATTTTTGGTTCTGGGACATGCCGGTTTCCTCACGATGTTTTCCTTCACCGTTTTTGAGAGCAGTGATGATGAAATTATTTATACAAAGTAAAGCGCCTGCTTGGGCTACCCACGACCTACCACTCGTAAGTCGGGGCCGTTACCACTGGGTCACCGCTGCTCTCATGACAACCATACCACGAATAACCATGAACCATAGAGTTTTCTATAGGTTTTGTCGACGGAAGAATAGACAAAATGATAGATTGTGATTGTTTATCTGTAATTTTTTATTAACCGACTTCAAAAAGGTTCTCAATTCGACTGTATGTTTTTTTTTTTGTATGTATGTTACGCGATTTCTCCGTCAATTGTAGACCGATTTTGAAAATTGTTTTTTTGTTTGAAAGGGTATGCTCCCAACGTGGTCCCATATAATTATTAACTTTACTTAGATAGTTTTTGAGTTAGCTTCAATAATACGTGTTTATTCCCACTTAGTTTATATGATGATAACTTCCAATCATTGTTATTTACATAACAGGTTAGTGGTACTCGAATTTGTGTGGGGTAGGTACCAGAACTAAAAAGTGCAAAATAAAAACTTTTTACAAAAAAAAGAACAACCGACTTCAAAAAAAGACACTACAAAGTCAAAAATAACTTTAATTTCGGAAGTTGGTAACAAGAAACGAAAGTTCAAAACCACATACACCGACTTCCGAAATTAAAGTTATTTTTGACTTTGTAGTGTCTTTTTTGGAAGTCGGTTGTTCTTTTTTTTGTTCTAGGATAGAGGAGCTCGTGGCTAAGTGATAACAAGCCGCACGGGTCGATCCATCAGGTTAAGCTACGCTTGCCAGGGTTGGTCTGTGGTTGGGTGACCATCTTTACATACCGAGACTCCTCTGTGCCTCGGAAAGCACGTTAAGCCGTTGGTCCCGGGTGTCATTTGTGGATCTTTGACAGTCGTTACGAGTCGTCAGAAGCCCGAAAGTCTGACACCAGTCTTACCAAGGGGTATCGTATTACCCAGTTACTGGGTTGTGGAGGTCAGATAGGCAGTCGCTCCATGTAAAATACTGGTATTCAGCTGCAACCGGTAAGACTGGAAGCCGACCCCAAGATAGTTGGGAAAAGGCTAGGAAGATTGATTGGTTGTTCTTTTTTTTGTAAAAAGTTTTTATTCTATTCTTCCGTCGACAAACCCGTTTCTTTTGTGTTCTGTATGTTAGCGCACTGTAAGTAGCCGTCAGTGCAGTGCTGGCATTCTCTCCGATTGTGCCACATGCATTTTGCTTATTGTAGAACGAAGTTTGATTATTAATAACTGCTTCTTTTGAAGAAAAAAAAAATGTAGATAATCTTTCTTTAAGGTTGTATAAAAAAAAATAGGGTTCCTTCTATGGCTGAAACGAATGTATAAAAAAAAATTGTCTCAATGAATTGATTTTATCGCAAGCTACAATGTTTTTAGGGCTCATAAATTGACGGACAGGATTTTTTTTTCAACTATTTTCATGCTTTTTCCATTTCTGCTGCATCATGCTACAGTATTAGTCTCCATTTAATCATCTATACAATGGTATTTAAATAAGTAGGTTCTGTGTACTAGCAGGAGTGTCACAATAAAAACAGTTACAGAAATGGAGCAAAAAAAAATTTTCGTTCGTAGAGCACAATATGTTATGGCATTATGGTATGAATACTATGCTATACTTTGTATGCTATGTTAAGCTGACCTTAAACGCTGTTCTTGTATGTCATTATAATTATAATTGTACTATACTTACATCGGTAAGCTGACCATATCCGTATTGCGCAGAGGCAAGGGCGAGGGCCTCAGGATCGTTGCTGAGACTTAACGTTGATTCTACTGGTGTTCTGTCACCATGGCGATGAATCTGAAACAAGCATGAAATAAATAAACTGCAACTTAACAAAAAAATGTGAAGTACTAAGTACTTTCGTTTTTGATGTTTTTATTGGCAATATTCTTTATTGTCAATGTTAAATGACTGCAGTGCGCGAGTGCAGTTACGAGCAAGGTAGGCGAAAACCATGTATTAAAGAACCTAAAACTTTACATTTTTTTTCTTATCTGCTATTAGCAACAAAATACACTCGAGAGCAATGAATCCGGGTCACTTAAAGAATCCTAAAAATCTCGGAAACTAAAAATGCTAGGTTAATGCAATAAATTGTATTTAACAGACAATGTAATAGTTATTGTAAAGTTATATCATAAAAAAATCAAATTTGAAAAAGGGCCACTTTCGAAGATGGAACTACGAAATTACAGCATTTGGTTTTGCTTTTGTTTGTAATCTGTCATTTATGTGGGTACATAAACCATGTTGATAGTGCTCTATATTCATTATTCAAGCTGAAATTATGTCGCTTACGCCTGAAGAATGCACCAGAATACTTACAATGCTGGAAACCGGCCGGAGTCAGCGCGATACAGCCAGGACTGTCGGTGTGTCGCTGTCAACAGTACAAAGAGTTCTCCGACGTTACGAAGAAACTGGTTCTAACCTACGCAGACCAGGAACGGGCAGAACCAGGTGTACCACAGCACGAGAAGACCGATACTTGGTGAACACCATGCTTCGAAATCGCTTTCTCACAGGAACTGAACTCACAAATCAGTTTCGACGCCTCGGAGGAAGTAACCCAAGTGCATGGACAGTAAGACGTCGGCTTGCTGAATCTAACTTAAAACCCCTTAGACCTGCAAACGGCCCTAAACTGGAGCGTGGGCATCGTATTTCAAGACTAAGATATGCCCAGAGCCACGTAAATTGGAGTATTGAAGATTGGTCAAAAGTTATGTTCTCCGACGAATCAAAATTTATGCTCTACAAGCACGATGGAAGACACAGAGTGTATCGAAGACCAGGGGAAAGATTCAAGCAAGCATGCATCGAAGAAAAAGTAGCCTACGGTGGTGGGTCTGTACTTGTGTGGGCCGGAATTTCTTCTGAAAGTCGCACAGAGCTGGTGATCATAGAAAACGGCTCTTTAACTAGCGTAAGATATGTGGAAGAAATCCTCAATGATCACGTTGGTCCATTTATGGTCAATTTAGGTGAGGATGCTATATTTATGCATGACAATGCCCGACCTCATACAGGTAGGATTGTGAATGACTACCTTCAAGAGATGAACATTACTCGTATGGAGTGGCCAGCGCGCAGCCCGGATATCAACCCGATCGAGCATGCTTGGGACGAGCTAGGCAGATGCGTAAAACAACGAAACCCTCCCCCAATCACGCTTCGTGAGCTCAAAATTGCTCTCACAGAGGAATGGGAGAATATTCCCCAAAATCGTATAAGGAACTTGGTGTACAGCATGCCAAACCGCGTAAACGCAGTAATGGAAGCACGAGGAGGCAATACGAAGTATTAAAATTCAAGAAAATCGTAATAAAGTTCAAAAATTTCATGTTTCCTATTTTTGTTTTAAGGAGAGATCAGCAGTTTTTTTCTTTATGTAATTTTGTGTTAATAAAATGTATGGTGACTCATATTTTTTTTACTTTCATTTAAGGAGTATTACATCGTCTATCAAATACAATTTATTGCATCAACCTATCATTTTTAGTTTCCGAGATTCCTAACATTCTTCAAGCGACCCGGATTCATTGCTCTCGAGTGTATTATAGAAATGTTTGTCGTGCTTTAGTTTGTCGAGCGAAAATTGTGTCGCGCTATCGTTCGTCGATCAAAAGTTTCGTCGTCCCATCGATGGTCGTGAAAACAATCAGTCGCAATAACGTTCGTCGATCAAAAGTTTCGTCGTGCCATCGTTTGTCGTGAAAACAATCTGTCGCGCTAACGTTCGTCGAGCTGATGTTCTGTCGCACCGCTGATGGTCGACCTATCGTACTGTCGCCCTAGCATTTGTCGCGCCTTTGTTTGTCGCAACTTTGATACGGAGTCAAAAAAATTGGGATGTAGGGTTGGAGGATGAGAATGAATATCAGCATCAATTATCTCATCCCCGCTTTGAAGATCCCTTGTAAAGTCACTTCGTCATCTGACTAACTTGGACTGATTCAGCCTTTAAATTTTTTATTTATGATTTTATAATGAATTTCTGGATTTTAATATGTAAATGATTTTTCAAGATTTTAATGAATTTAAAGGTGATTGCGATAAACTTACTAATTTTTCATACAATTTGATTTTATATATATCATATTTCAGTTATTTATTTTAGATAAAATATTTTATTGTGGCATGTATTTTAATCTTTGACTACTAACATAATTTTTAAGTAGGTATACTAACATAATAAAATTATGTATCACTATTCTGACATAAATAAATAAATTAAAAAACAAATAGGTGTCATTGCGCACCTTAGGCAGCCCCGCCATAACCTAGCTGAATGAAATTTTTTCCTCGGTATGACTTCTTCCCGTTACGAGAAAGGAATAAGTAAGTATGAAAAAGAGTTTTCACTTACCAAAAACGTTAACTCCAGTTCAGTGCCATCCAAGATGGACTCATCACTATAACATAGAGCACTAAGAGATATTAGCAGCGAACAAATAAATAACTTATACATTTTAAATTAATTAATATTATAAACTATTATATATACAATATATAAGGAGTTAGCCGCTAATATAGCGACTGAATGTCTGGATTCCGAATATATATGATTTGTTTTTTTATTATGGTTCAATAAATGACTTGCGTTAGATAAATATTTGTCTGAAATATTTTCGCCTCACGTGAATCACACGACGAGGTTCGCTTATCTCTTATCTCGTACTATATCAAATTTTATCAATGTCAATGTTTTGTTGTTTGTATGTTTGTCAATGGATGACTCAGTAACGGCTGAGCGGAATCGGGTGTTTTTTAATAAATAAATTAATAAAATAAATTCAATAAATTCAGACTAATTGATTTGTTCATAAATTGTTACTTACAAAGGTCTTAAAAACTATATTATTCATAATAATTACATAATATTTTTTGTTTGTCATTATTATTTATTTATTTAATACTTAAAGCACAGAAATGTACAGAGTCCGACTTAATGCCATAATTATGCATTTTCTACCAGTCAACCTTGGGTGATGCAGAGACAAACAGTGCCTAGGTGCAATTACGAAAAAGGTGGAATAAAAATAATATAACATTATTATAATATATGTCGTTTCATTTGTGTTTTATAGAATAGTTTTTTTGTCACACCACGTTTTATAAAATTAAAGCTTTAATTCTTTTATTCCATTTAAATACATATTATTTACATTTTTAAATATTACTTAAAAAACAGATATAAAAAAACATTTAAAAATATAAAAAATAGTCGCCCATCGGCATCAGGAACAGGGTCCAAGATGCCGGTGGTCAGGGCTCTAGAGAGAGGAACCTCCTCACTATGCGTGCCGTGTCTAGGAGTACTGCTTTCTGAATCAAGCCCTTGACCCAGCCGCGCAATGAGAGCCTCCTGAGGTGTTGGTCGAGGCTCTCCGCTATTAGGCCATTAACCGTAACGATTATCGGTACAATGATTGCAGAGTCCACGTCCCACATGTCGACAACCTCGTGTGCTAAGTCAAGATACTTGATTTTTTTATCTTTCTCAGCTTTCACGAGATTCTCGTCATGAGGGACAACGATATCAACAATCATAAGCTTTAATTTATTATTACTTTATTAATTAATTACTTTAATAAATAAGTAGGAATAAAACATGAAACCATTTTTTTTTGCAGATAGTTCACAAACTTTTCAGTACATTTCGGCATTTATAAATTGTTCCACTTTAAGGTAAATTAAATACTCTCTCGACTTGTCATTAATAATATTTATTTAGTTTTTCTTTTATTTTTATTATTATCTTACTAATGTAAAACATAAGTAAGATAGACAACATATTTTATGCATTTACTAGTAAGTAGATAACTTAATAATAATATACATAGTTACTATGCTCCTACTGCGTCCTACAACTACTGATATTTATGTTCAAATTATAGGCGAGGATGCTGGCACCCTAAACACAAGTTAAATCTTACTTTAGGTGCCAGAGTTCATCGAAAACACTCTTTCCCTTTGTTGTAACGCTGGAAAGTGTTTAGATAAGTGTTTTTGTACAATGGAAGGTATTTTTTTTCTAACCTAACATAGCTTCACGCCTGTATTCCCCGAAGGGTTAGGTAGAGATGTACCTAATAGTACACCCACAATTCACCAGTGCAAGCCTATGGTCAACCGGGCAAAAATCCAGACTCCAAGCTGCTAATGAGAATTTCCAGATAGAAAACCCAGTATGTAGTGATCTGCAAAAGAAAGCAAAGGGCAAAGTCCTTTACTTTCTTTTGCAGATCACTACATATTATAAAACAAAGTCATTCCCGCTATCTATCCCTATGTATGCTTAGATCTTTAAAACTACGCAACGGATTTTGATGCGTTTTTTTAAATAGATAGAGTGATTGAAGCCGCTGGCGGAAGCTAGTAGATAATAAAAACAAAAGAAAAGCAGTGGACTTCGGACGAAACCGTGGATTTATATTAGTATTATTATAATCAAAATTACATTTAACTATTAATGTTTGTTTGTTTGTATTGCTTGTATGTATTTAGAGTGAGATATCAGTGCCAATCAACTCAGCTTATCCCAATGCTGGACATAGGCCTCTCCCTGGCTGCGCCACAACACCCTGTCCTCCGCCTTTCGCATCCAGTCTGTCCCAGCCACCTTTTTAAGGTCTTCGGTCCATCTAGCTGCGGGGGCGACCCACACTACGCTTGCCGATACGCGGTCTCCACTTCAGGACTCGTCTGCTCCACCGGCCATCGGTCTTTCAACAAACATGGCCAGCCCACTGCCACTTCAGCTTGCTTACTCTGCAAGCTATGTCGGTAACTCAGATTCTTTTCCGGATAACTTCATTTCTGATTTTATTCTTCAAAGAAACTCCGAGCATAGCCCGCTTCGTAGAGCGCTGAGCTAAATGTCAGATAGATGTTAAATATTTTCGGGCTACCTGAGTAAGGCTACGTGTCCATTGAAGCGGAGCGAAGCAGCGAAGCGGAGCGGAGTTGCGGACAGTGTCTGTCCATTGATGCGCAGCGAGGTAGCGGTGCGGAGTTGCGAACACGCGACGAGTAAGTTGAGTCGGCTGCAATACCTCGCGGCCGATTTTTTCCGCTTCCCCGCTCCACTTCTCTGCTTCGCTTCCCCGCTCCGCTTCCCGGTTTTGTATGACTTTTTAAACTAGTTCGCAAATCGTTGTCTACTGAAACGGAGCGGAGATTTTATGCAATTCTATTGGTTAAGATTGCTCCGCTCCGCTCCTCTCTTCTCTACTCCAATGGACAGGCAGCCTTACGAGTAGACTAGACTGGTAATGGCAAACCACTCTAACAATAATTGTGTTAACGAAAAAAATGTCAAAAAAATAGTTGGCCAATTTATTCTGTACGCAGCTAAAAAATGGAAGAACTTTCAGAGGAAATAAGGAGTATTTTGTGAACGAGTGCAAAATTAATATGAATGTAAGTATTTTGATTGATTAAAAATTATCTAAAGACTTGCCTCTCACGGAAGTGATAAAAAATATTCATGGCGTGGGTGTGACAAACTGGAGTGACAAATATCATAATTATTATTCTAATAAAGTCTTGTCAGCATGACGATACTAATATTATAAGTATTAAGTAACATGATATTGTAATTAATTCTGGCTGCGGTTCCGTAATAAGTATTGAGGAGCAAATTTTCGAGACTTTTTCCATAAGGGTATAAAGAGAAAATACAAAACTTAAAAAAGAAAAAAAAAAGAAACCAAATTCTAAAAAAAACACGCTAGTATGCCTATGGCTTTTATTTAGATATTGTTTACGTTTAGTTTTTTTAATTTTTATTTCTGCTTGAGTATAGTTCCCGATGTTTTTATTCGGTATATTGTGCTAGCTGATATAAGGCTATTAATTTAAATTATGTTTTGTGTTGCGTAATGTGAATTATTTTGCATACTATTATATAAAAAAAAAAATTTTTTTCTAACTCAACAGACAGCTGTGCTGCTGGGGATTTTGTTGCGCCACTTCTTCTTCCCAGCTAAAGCACTAGGAAGTGGTGAAGAGTGGGCGTTTTAGGGGACTGTCTTATGTAATTTTGACGTTCGAAAAGTGCTGATTCTCAGTATATTTTGAATAAATGACTTTTGCATTTTCATTTTTTTTTATTATATCTTCCGTAATGTGTTTGCCTATTCAGATCCAATTCACCAGTAAAATTTTAGTCCAATGTAATAGAGGATCAGCCTAATGTTAAAAAGAGTCAGCAAAAAAACTACTTCAAAATATTTTATTTCACTTATACCTATCTACATGGGCACTTAATGTAACGTCAGAAGCTAGGTGCACGGTCCCAATTGGTCGTTTCCTATGGAGAAAAGCCAGCAAGAAACTCTACAGTTACTCTTTTAGCATTTATATTCTCTAATTCAAGGCTGCCCAACCAATTTTATAGGTGATTAAAATTCTAATGCGTTAGCGGGCCACTTCCCAACCACAGACTCGCAGGCTTGTGGTTCAAAGTCAAAGTCAAAAGTCATTTATTCAAGCTAGGCTGAGAATCAGCACATTTCACTTTTCAAAAATTTATTTATTTAAAACACATACAACTATCATCACAGGCTTACATTATACAATAGTGTAGTTATACTTAGTTATACTTAATAGTTTACAAAGATTAGACCTGGGTACAATATAATTATTATTCTGAACAACTAAGAGTAATTTTATAAAATGCGGCCCGTGTGAATTCACTCAGAGTACAATTGAAGCAGTCAATCTGTTGTGACACCATATTACATAAGACAGTCCCCAAAAACGCCCACCCTTCACCACTTCCTAGTGCTTTAGCTGGGAAGAAGAAGTGGCGCAACAAACTGTCCAGCAGCACAGCGTTGGGCGTCCTTGCTCTAATTTATGGAGTTTCCGGGAAAGTACTACCATCATATCTATGAAGTAGTCAAAAACGGTTGCTGTGTTTCGGTTTGAAGGTTATAAATAGCCAGTGTAAAGATGGACAGGTAAAACATCAGCTTTGTCACTAGGATGCCGGTGAATATGGCAGAATCCGGAATTATTAAACCATTTAACAAGATTAACAAGGTCATCTTAAGACAAAAAAAGACATGCAGCTGTGTAGCCCATCCCCCTATAGGGGGGAGTGGTCGACCGACCGATATCATCGAAAATTCAATTAATTTCCTGCGGATCACTATCAGCGGTTGTAAAGATATTACCACTAATACCTTGCTTGTCATATTTTATTGTTTATTGAGCCTGTTTTATTGCAGTATTCACTAACACGATGGCTAATGTATTGAACATCGGTTCCCACGCATAACACATGAACTTACCACGCGGGGCGTGATATATTACATTTAAGGGTCTATACTACCTCGAATAGCTAAATGCTAATCCTGCGTTATATCGAAAATATTACAGCATTAATTTTGAAATAAATACCTATATGTTAAAATTGAGGATTAATGTTAAGTATTATGTTAATGTTAATGTTAAGTATTATGTTAAAATAATTATTATGTTAATGTTAAGTATTAGTTTTTTTTTTATAAATGATCTCCCCCACTGCCTTCAATTTTCAGAATGTTTTTTGTACGCGGATGATTTAAAGATTGCAAGAAACATACAATCAACAAAGGATATTGAGCTTCTGCAGGTTGATCTGAACAGAGTAAATGAATGGTGCAAGAATAACCAAATGGAATTGAACTTTAATAAATGCTACCACCTGTCATTTTCTAGAAAGGTTCACCCCATCCATTCGAGCTACTTCATAGACAAACATAAAATTAATGAAGTAGAAACTATAAGGGATCTAGGAGTCCTATTTGATAAAAAAGTTACGTTTATCCCCCACATCGAAAACATTATTAAAAGGGCTTCCAAAATGTTGGGATTTGTTTTACGCAATGCCAAGGGTTTTAAACAGGTCAGCACTAAAATATTGCTGTATAATAGCCTAGTACAAAGCATACTAGAATACTGTAGCGTGGTATGGAGACCTCATTACGCCACTCATAAGCTTCTCTTAGAAAGAGTCCAGAAACGATTTATGTGGCACCTTGCCTTTTCTAAAGGGAAAAGCAAGCAGCTGCCCTCCTATGCATCCCGTCTGCAAACTTTCAAGATGGTCTCGTTATCGACACGAAGAGAGGTTATGGATGCCGTGTTTCTGTACAAACTCCTCAGAAAGCAAATAGACTGTCCACAGCTACTAAGTCACATCAAGTTTCGTGCCCCAACCCGCTTTCCTCGAAAACCCATCACTCCGCTCCACCCGCCCTTGCGTAAAACTGTCCTAGGTGCTAACTCACCTATACCGCGAATGTGCAAAATCCTTAACAGCTGTAGTGACCTGATCGATGTACACCACGATAGCATAGGGAAATTTTGTAAATTATTATTAAATACTACTCGCACAACCTAGGCATACTCTGAATTGGAAATTTAATCATTTTTACTAATTCACCGGTATTTAATTTAATTTTTAATTTGTAAACCAAATATTTAATTTTAATATAATTTATTAATTATTACTAATTTATGTGATATTTTTTTTATTTTATTTTAAGCACATATTTTTTGTTTTGTTTAAATTAATATAATTGGAATTTTGATTGTTGTTATATTACCAGATTAGCTTAGCATAATAAAAGAATGTAAAATTTAATGTATAGTGCATGTGGTGTTAGCCTGTAAATAACTGTTGCACTTATAAATGTATATCATGTATTTTTTAAACGAAATGTAATGTGTAAACAGTTGTAGGCCAACCTATCAATAAATAAATAAAAATAAATAAATAAATTATGTGTGACGAAAATTTACTCTATAGAAAAAAAAAACGAATTTACCTCAAAACCAAACAATAATCTGCTGGTATTAAAAAAATATTTCTCAGAACATGAAACTTTGCATAATAATTGAAAACTAACAAACTATAAAGCAGATACTATGTTCTTTTTTTCTTTAATTACAAGTTTTTTTCGCCGTAAAAAAAAAACCTATACTACTGACGTCTTTTTGCCGCGAGCTTCCCACTCAGGCTCGCTCTTACTAAGTCCGCGAGCAATATGGTGCGAGAGAGATAAAAAGCGAATTTGAGCTGAGGTACCATGTGCTCTTAATAAGAAATGGTGACTATATAATTTTGATGTTTGTGCTATGGTGACTCATAAACCGTTTATAAAACCACTATCAGTCGTGTTTCGTTGACTGCCATTTGTTTTAGTGGTGGCAAGCGCGTCCACTGACCGTGGTTCACTAATTCAAACCTCGGTTTTTGGCAAATGTTATCGGCTTTCTGGATGCAATAGACTCGCCGTGTAATAGGATTACACGCTACCGGTGAAATATGGTTCAATCAATGCCTACCCTATTCCCAACTATGTAGGGGTCGGCTTCCAGTCTAACCGGATGCAGCTGACGGCCAGTATTTTACATGGAGCGACTGCCTGTCTGACCTCCACAACCCAGTTACAATACGTGATAAGACTGGTTGTCATACTTTCGGGCTTCTGACGAACCGTAACGACTATCAAAGATCTACGAATGACTGCCGGGACCAACGGCTTAACGTGCTTTCCGAGGCACGGAGGTGTCTCGATATGTAAGGGTCACCCATCCACGAACCGACCGCGGCAAGCGTAGCTTAACGTTAGATCAACCCGTGCGGCCGTTATTATTTAACCACAAGCCCCTACTAAATATAAAATATGAGTATAGGTACCTCCCTAATATACACTTATTTTTTTGCTGAATGGGCCTGCGCTTTACCTCGATCTCACCAGATGTTAAACGATGGATGAGGTCTATGAGGGAACGAGCATGCCCAGAAGATGCCTGTTCACTCTTGCTTTGAAGGCAGACGGGTTATATGTGGAAGGGAACACAGACGCTGGCAGAGAGTTTCACACTTTGGCTGTGCGCATTATAAATGTGGAGGAGAAGCCTTCTTGCCTAATCCTTCATAGAATCAAGGCTTGATATTATAATATACGAGTATATTGCCTCATTGGCCTAGTGGTCACAAGCGAAGATGAGGTCCTGTTTTCGATCCCCGGGTCGTGCAAAGTGTTATTGGGGTTTCACATCTGGAATTTCTCAGTAGCCGCTTAGAGTCTGGATTTGTACCCGGTTGACGGCAATGGGCTCGCCCGTTATTACATGGGACTAAAACATAACTGGCGAAATGTGGGTGTACTCTGCCTAACCCTTCGGGGAAATAAGGCGTGATGTTATGTAATATCATTCTTAACTTCCTTTACTATACTTGTCATACAAGACTACATTATACTAACACCACACATGAACAAATCAGTGTAGGACAGCATCTTAAAGCGATGCACTAGAGAATACTACTCCTCTTGTTTGTAATATTAAACTAGGGTATCATAGCGACCATTCAGTTTGTCTTACTCTCTGGCCGAGGTTATTCGAGAGGGAGCCGAGATACTTTGAAAAGACAAAAAAAAATTACAAAAAAAAAACAACTGACTTCCAAAAAAGACACTACAAAGTCAAAAATAACTTTAATTTCGGAAGTCGGTGTATTTTTTAAATTTCGTTTTTTGCCACGCACTTCCGAAATCTTACCCCACACAAATTCGAATACCTCTACCAGCTATGTAAATAACACTGACAGGAACTTAATAAAACATCATCCATAAAGACTAAGTGGGAAAAATACGTATTATTGAAGCTAACTCGAAAACTACTCAAGCAAACTTAATAAAATTTATATGGGACCACCAAACGAAAAGAGAATCATCAAAATCAATGTTCCCAAGTTCACTCGCATCTTAGGAGCAACACTCGCATCTTAGGAGCAACACTCGCATCTTAGGAGCAACACTCGCATCTTAGGAGCAACACTCGCATCTTAGGAGCAACACTCGCATCTTAGGAGCAACACTCGCATCTTAGGAGCAACTTACTTATCCATGCCTATTATTTCTAACTATAAGTTCTTGACTATACCCTGTTAGTCTCGTGGTCACAGACGCAACTACTAAGCGTTGGGTCCTGGGTTCAATGCCCAGGTCGGGTTTGGAAGTTGGTGGTGTGCTACTCCCAAAGCCGTTGATCCTGCCCCTGATCTCTCCCCGGTCGTGTCGTATTGCCTCCCTCCACTTCTTCCATCTTTTGCGAGCCCGTGCGTCCTCCCTCCAGTTTTGACGGAACCTATTCAGCTCGTCCCACCATCTCCTTCGTGGTCTGCCGCTATTATTATTACTTAAAATTATTTTATTTATTACTTTAAATTATTTTATTTATTACTTTATTTATTTTATGATAATTATTTAAATGTCTTTGACATTATCTCCGAACCCTAGGGTCCCGGACCCGGACTTTAAATTATTTTGTAATAATTATATAATAATAATTATACTTTTACATTATTTTATGTGTATAAAAATAAAAAAATCTATAATTTAGTTTTCGTGATACAAAAAGTAAATCCGCCTTCAGTCCTAGACCTCATCAGGTATTTACAAAACTATGCTGCTAGTATAATGTTTTATATCCGAATTTTTATTTCAACATTGATAATACAATAGGTCTGTTCAATATTAAAGGTTTAATTTTTAAACATCCGGCAAAAGTATGTTTTGTTAGTACCTAGGTACCTAGTCTATTGTATTAGGTTTTAGTTGGTAATGGAGGATGTTTCTCTTCTTTTGTTCTATTACAATGAATTATAGGAAACTAGCTGGGCCCCGCGGTTTCGCCCGCATAAGTCTCGATCCCGTGGGAATATCGGGATAAAAGGTAACCTATATCCTAATTCAGATCATAGTCTACCCTTGTGCCAAATTTCATCCAAATTCGTTCTGTCGTTTTAGCATGAAAGCGTAACAATCAGAAAAACTCACTTTCGCATTTATAATATTACTAGCTTCCGCCAGCGGCTTCGCGTGATAAAATAAATGATAGTAATAGTAAGTAGTAAGTAATAGTAATAAATTTATTTGTAAGAATATTGTTGTTACATAGGTGTTACACATAATATAATGTCCATAATATTCTGCTGTTTCCAGCGTACAAATATTTCAATAATTAAATAAACCACACAATGTCGAGAATAAGGAAAACATTTACTACTATCAAATACAATCAGGGGTTATTAATTATAATGTCAAAAATTATGAAATACAATGTCAGGGGTTATTAATTATAAAGTCAATAATGATTAAAACAATGAAAAAATAAAAATAAAAAATAAGAATCAATACAATGTCAAATGAAATTCAATTCAATTCTTAGGAGGTAAGTCTAATTTAAATTTTGAATCGAATTTTTCAGTTAAAAATTCATTCGTTGAGTAGTAACACTTTTGTAATAGAAAGTTGAACAGTTTATTTTTAAATATCATGAGGTTAAGACTTTTAAAAACATTAGGTAATTTATTATATACTTGAATTGCCATACAGTAAACATTATTCGAAAATTGTTTAATTCTTTGTTGAGGTGCACATAATTTGTGGATATTTATACTTTTCCTTATTACAACATCATTGTGCACTTGAAATAAAACTAAGTTTTTACGTACAAATACACAGAGTTCGAATATTATATAAAGATGGGAGTGGTAAAATTTTTAGTTTTTTAAACATTGGGACACAGCTTTGTAATGGTTCAGCTTTAGTCATTGATCGAATATATTATGTATAGCTTACTATATTATGCATGTATTATACATTTATAAACCATCCTCTTGAATCACTCTATCTATTAAAAAAAACCGCATCAAAATCCGTTGCGTAGTTTTAAAGATCTAAGCATACATAGGGACAGACAGCGGGAAGCGACTTTGTTTTATACTATGTAGTGATGATATAACTAGCTTCTGCCTCCGGCTTCACCCCCGTGGAGGTCGGAAAATATCCCACAGGAACGTACAATGCAATGCGTAAGTACAATAAAAATCTAGAAAAAAAGCTTAATACTTTAACATAGGTTTACATCATTTATTCTCATAAAAGACAAAAAAAGCCACTTACATGAGAATAGACAAGAAACATTAAGTAAACTTATTTTAGGGAAAGTATAAATGTATATTATGTATATATGTATAGTACTTATTATATAAAAATTATTCTATACTCATTCAGCAGATCAATTCTCAACCATTAAAGTACATTGGAGGACGCTAGTCAAGGCAGTTTTCAATGATGTGTTTGGATAGCCGAGACATAAAACTGCTGAGAGAGCTAACATTTTTTATATATGTGGGTAAATTATTAAACAGTTGTGCTCCTTCATATGTAATACTCTTTCTAGCGTAATTAGTGCGCGTTCTTGGCAAAACAAGTAGACTTGGTCGACGAAGACTGCGTTTAGTAATTTGAGATTTTTTTGTAAATGATAAGTTAGTGCCGGTTTTGTTCATAATTTTTCTAATCAGAACACAAGTATTATATGTGTAGAGTTGCTTGATATTCATTCCCATCCTGGTTCCCTCTGTCATATTCCGGTCCACCCCGGCTCATCGGCACAGCGTCGGATGTCTGATGTCCAGTAACGCTATCCTTACTGCAAGTACAGATGTACTAACGTTTTATGACAAGCGATCTGGATATAAGGGCTTCTATTGTCGTTCGGTTGTAGGGTAGTTTGATATAATGTGCCCAGTTTTAACAGATTTCTTGTAACAAGTTGCTGGTGGTTACCTTTTTTAACCGACTTCAAAAAGGAGAAGGTTCTCAATACGTCTGTAGGTTTTTTTTTTGTATGATTGTTACTTGATATCTCCGTCAATTGTGGACCGATTTTGAAAATTGTTTTTTTTTTGAAAGGGTATGCTCCCGAGGTGGTCCCATATAAATTTTATTAACTTTGCTTGGATAGTTTTTGAGTTAGCCTCAATAATACATATTTTTCCCACTTAATTAGTTTATATGGATGATACTATGATACTCGTAACTTCGTCACTGTTATTTGCATAGCAGGTAGTGATATTCGAATTTGTGTGTGTGGGGTAGGTACTTACCACAACTAAAAACCGATAAATTAAAACTTTTTCCAAAAAAAAAACCGACTTCCAAAAAAAACACTACAAAATGAAAAATAACTGTAATTTCGGAAGTCGGTGGCAAAAAACGAAAATTCAAATCCAAAGACACCGACTTCCGAAATTAAAGTAATTTTTCACTCTGTAGTGTTTTTTTTTGGAAGTCGGTACCTATTTATTTTTTTGTAAAAAGTTTTTTATAACAAGGTGTTGGTGGTTATCTTTTTTTCGGGCATCAATGCTCGTGCCATCTCTGTCTAGAAGAAGCCTTTACCCTGCTGTGGGTCAATAATGGCTTAAGGGGGCTGAAGGTCTTGGTCCAATCGTAGAAATGGCCATATCGTGATCAGCCTGTCCATTTCACGATACGCCGCCATTTCATGATTTTTCCGGCGGCGGTTATATCACTATGCGCCTATAATAAAATGTACCTAGCCAGTCGGAGAGCAGTCACTATTCTTAAAACTTATGCTAAATATTGTTTAAGAAATCAATTGTCCAAATAGTAATTATTGTAGATCTTGAACTTTTCTGTGATACAGGTTTATCCTAGTACAGGCATCATACTTTGTAATAAGTACCTACATTATTTCTAAGATTAAAGCTTTGTGCAGACCAGCGCGATGCGACATCGGTTATTGTTATACCATGAAGTTTTCTTAGAAATTGTATTGTTCGTGTCGCGTCGTCGCACGACTAGTCGCGCTAGTCTGCAAAAGCCTTAATACTGTATTTTACCAAATTTTTTTTTTTTTTTTTTCGTTAGATTAAAATAAGTTAAATAAGTGATGGCCCCGACTTACGAACTTGTCGTGTGTTCGAACCCATGCAGGCAGGCGCTTTACTTTGTGTAGATTATTTCTGCTCTCAAAACGGTGAAGGAAAACATTGTGAGAAAACCAGCATGTCCTAGAACGAAACATCTACGTGACGTACGTGACATCTACCAACCCGCACTGGGCCCGCGTGGTAGATTACAGCGCACTCCCTCTCACAGAGAGGAGGCCTGTGTCCCAGCAATGGGAACATTACAGGCTGATTATGCTAAAGCCTTCACAGGCCAAGTCCTTCATACCAAACAACACATTACCAATATCAAAAAGATACCAATAAAACTGTTATCCTACAATAAAACGATATTTATGTCAGAGCACCGCATATTACATGATATCAAAATTTTATGGCTCCTATACTACTTGAACTAACCGCAAATAACTACTAGTATTTATTGTGTTGATAGCATTTGGCGAAAGCTAATATATCTTGCTGATAGATTAATTAATTTGTGAAACTGACACATAATTAGATCTAAGAAATGGCTGTCCAATGGGAAAAGGAATCAATATCAATTCATTGAATTAACTGAATGATCTTTTGATGAAAAAATTGTCCTGCGATATCTATGGACATTTTTATAATGGTACTAGCTGGTGTCTGCTAGCTGGTCGTAGAGGAGCTCGTGGCTAAGGAATAACAGCCGCACGGGTTGACCCATCAGGTTACGCTACGCTTGCTGGGGTTGCTCCATGGATGGGATCTTTACATACCGAGACTCCTCCGTGCCTGGGAAAGCACGTTAAGCCGTTGATCCCGACTGTCTATCGTGAAACTTTGACGGTCGTCACGGGTCGTCAGAAGCCCAAAAGTCTATCGTATTACCCAGTTACTGGGTTGTGGAGGTCGGATATTCAGTCGCTCCATGTAAAATACTGGCATTCAGCTGCATCCGGTTAGACTGGAAGCCAACCCCAACATTGTTGGGAAAAGGCTAGGAAAATATAGCTAGTGCCCGCGACATTGTCTGTTATCCCGGATCAAAAGTCACCTATATCCTTACCTAGGTCATGGTCTGCCCATGTGCCAAATTTCATCCAAATCCATTCAGCCGTTTTAGCGTAACAAACAAACAAACTAACTCACTTTCGCATTTTAATTTTAGTTAGGATGAGGGTTGAAGGGTCATAACATAACATTACGCAACCAACTCACACTGGGCCCGCGTGGTGGATTAAGTACCATTCCCTCTCACAGAGAGGAGGCCTGTGTCCCAGTAGTGGGAACATTATAAGCTGATGTGCTAAGCACAGAACCGGTCGATGTGGCGACGCTTAGGGGAAAGTTCTATGTCCAGAGGTCATTGACGATGGCCATGGTTACAATTACAGCAGTAGTATATAAAGGTTAGGCATCAATATTTAATGAAATGAAGCTCAAATCTAATATTTCTCTAATCAGCCTTTAATGTTCCCACTGCTGGTACACAGACCTCCCTCTCTGTGAGAGGGACTGGGCCGTAATGCACCACGTAGACCCAGTTGGTAGATTTCACAGTTCTTCGAGTTTTTGGTTCTAGGACATGCCGGTTTCCTCACGATGTTTTCCTTAACTGTTTGAGAGCAGTGGTGATGTAATAATTTATACACAAAGTAAAGCGCCTGTCAGCGCCCAATATTCCACAACAATAGTGACACTGATAGCTCTTAGTGCGAATTTCACCAATGATACTGAACGCGATCACCACTTCTTAATCGCGTTTAGTATCATAGGTGAAATCAGACCTTAGAAGCAACTTATCTAGAGGTTCAGGGCCATTACGACAGTTAACTTTAAATAGCCAATTAATTATGATAAAAATATATAAAAAACTATTTCGCGAACAGGTGAATCGTCGCTCAAAATGCTACGGTTCGTCTAAACTATCGATGAAATTGATTATCTTCGAAAATTCGTATCATTTCATAATCTATCAAGCTAATTACAACATTAACTTTACCACCTAAAGTTGAGATTTCACTGTCTGAACAGAATATAGTCGCCAATCTGTTTACGACTCTATTACGATAAGGACTGAGTTTAAAATTGTTTATCAGCAAGAATATTTCGTTGCCAATTTCCCTTTAATACTCAGTAATTCGATTTATTTCATGCTGTTTAAGATTTCGGTTTGATACTATATTACCTATTATAGTTAAAAGCAAGTAACTAAGTATATTGATTTACAAAAGTAGGACACTTCACAAACATTTTGCAAGTCAACTGCTTTATGAATGCAATGAAAGAAACTAAAATTGGAAATTGTACATTGAATTGAAAGCCTATTATTTTCTTTGAAATACATGACATTTAAAGAAATTACAAGTTGGAATATTGATCTAATTGTGTTGAAATGAAATGATGTTTATTTCTGAACATAGATCTTTATGTAAGGTCATCTAGAACCTAGTTTCCAGTTGATGTTATTTCCACTTAAAACAAATATCAACTTTACAGCACAGTAAATAAAGTTAATTTTAGACTTAGTCAGTCTAAAATGAACTTTATTTACTCTGCTGTAAAGTTATAAAAAAGTACTGTTGAAAAAGTTATAAAAAATATGAAGTTGTAGCGCAAACTGAACCTTATGTGTAGGCGTTAGGGTTATTTGTCTTAAAACTCGTGTTTGCTTACATTTTTCGCAATTTTTTTTGTTAAGTAGTCACTTTTTTTTACACGTAATTTTTTTGGTAAATATTTTGAAACAAGATGACGCCGGCATTTCCGAAGGTAGCTGATCCCTGAGAAGATTATAATATTATCAAGATTTTATGTGAGTCATGGCAGGGCCAACTTACATGCGAAAAAACATTGTGAGTTTGTATGTAGTGGGTAATCTTCGAAACTACTGATCCGATTTCGAAAATTCTTTCACTAATGGGAAGATACAGTATTGCCGAGTGTCAAAGGATATATTTCATGCTAAAACAAGCAATTTCACGCTGACGACGTCGCGTCGCGGGCAGAACCTATTATAATGTATACTCTATATTAATATAGTAATACTAAAACTAATATACTAGTAGTTCGGCGAACAACAGACTACGCGAGCACAAACTTTTTGGCAACAATTAACCGCTTATAGCTTTAAGTGAAAGAACGACGTTCACGCCCCAAGCTTTTAAGAAAATATTAAAGTTCTATGTTTGCGTAAGTTTTATTTAGTACTTTTTAGTTCAATAAAAGCTTGTTTAAAAAAAGTATTTTACATTATATTTTAATCTAAAATTAGAATTTTATAAAATATGATTGTGTTCTATCACCTTATCACTTATCACCTTATGTGAGCTACCAAAACTATTATATTAATACTAATATACTAATACTAACATACTAATACTAAGAATATTATAAAGATGTGTTGTGTTGTGTTTGTTTGTAAGTTTGTATGTAGGGGGTAATCTCCGGAAGTACCTGTCGGATTTGAAAAATTATTTTTGCACTGGATAGCCCAATTCTTGAGGAAGGTTCTGGCTTGCGGACGAAGTCGTGGGCAGAAGCTAGTTAGAAATGTAGGTAAGCAAACTAATTTGAATTTCATACTAAAAACAATGAGGTAATTTTAGACACCCGTAATAACTTACCCAGCTCAATCAACAATGCCAGGCATTGTTACATTAAACAATACCAGTAAAGGACTGCCTCATTGTCTAGCGCTACTGCTGAACACGAGGTCCTGGGTTCGATTCCCAGGTTGGAGACGAACACAGTTTGGGTTTTTCTATCTGAAATTTCTCAGTAGCAGCCCGGAGTCTGAATTTGTGCCCGATTTATGTCAATAGGCTCGCCCCCTATTACATGAGACTTAAACATATCTGGCGAAATGTGTGTGTACTTATAGGTACACCTCTGCCTGATCGTTCAGGGAAACAAGGCGTGAGGTTATGTTACAATGCCAGTTTATAACGTAAATTCCATTTTTACACAACATTTGAAGACTACGACTACTGCTTACTACGTCACGCTGTTTTATTTACGGTCGCAATGCAATGATGGCAAGTAATCAATAATGAAATGTAGCCAAGATCAAAGATCAATGGTGGAACTTGCTACATCTGTTCTAGCTAACACAACAACAAGAATAAATAGGTCAATAAATAGGTCTCGAGTTCGAACCCAAGGCACGCACCTCTGACTTTTTGGATTCATGTGTGTATTGCATAATTATCACTTGGAAAACATCGTGAGGAAACCGGCCATGCCTGAGAGATATTTCTCGACGGTATGTGAAGCCAAGTCAGAGACTCATGGACGGCTTCAAAAATCTGACACCAGGTTAGTCACTAACCACATGACGAAAAGAAGAACAACAAAATCTGAGGCTATAAATCAGGGTTGGATATATATAGCAGTATTTGAATTACTTGTAATTAAAATACTTAATTGAAATACAAATAAGTACGTAATTTGTATTTGTAATTCAATTAGACGCTGAGGTATTTTGTAGTTAGTATTTCAAATACATAAGGCTCCAAAATACATTTGAACAGAAATAAATACATTTAGCGATCTTATGAATGGGTGCGACTGCGATCTGCAGAAAATATCACTCGATAGATAGCTTTCGGTATATGGTAAGAATATTCCCTTTGCCTAAGGCTGGGCTGGATTAGTTCTATTCTATTTATATACCTAACCTAACACCAGAGAGCAGTGGTGGCCGAGAGCAGTGGTGGCCCAGTGGTAACGGCCCCGACTTACGAGTTGTAGTTCGTAGGTTCGAACCCAAGCAGGCGCTTTACTTTGTGTAAATAATTTCATCACCACTGCTCTCAAAACGGTGTAGGAAAACATCGTGAGGAAACCGGCATGTCTTTAGAATAAAAAATTCGAAGACATGTGACATCTACCAACCCGCACTGGGCCCGCGTGGTGGATTACGGCCCACTCCCTCTCACAGAGAGGAGGCCTGTGTCCCAGCAGTGGGAACATTAATAGGCTGATGATGATGAACCTAACACCAGACTATATTTTGTAATTTGTATTTTAAATAAAAATAGTTAAATTACTGTATTTTGTATTTTATATTTCAAATACACGACTTAAAAATATTTTTTAATTCGTATTTTAAATAAGTGCGAGATAGTACCTATTTTGTAATTTGTATTTTAATTAAACCAAAGCATGTATTTTGCCCAGCTCGGGTTATAATTACAAGTTTTTTGTAAAAAAAAGTATTGATAGTTGACTGCTTCGTCGGTCCAGTGGTCGCAAGCGCTACTTCTGAGCATGAGGTCCAGGCTTCAATTCCCTTGTTGTTGTTATTAGGTTTTTCCATCTGGAATATCTCAGTAGCAGGCCGGAGTATTTGTGCCCGGTTGATGGCAATAGGCTCGCCCCCTATTACATGGGATTTAAACATAACTGGCGAAATGTGTGTGTACTATAGGTACACCTCTGCCTAACTCTTAGGGGATTTCAGGCGTGATGTTATGTAAAGTTTAAAAGAGTAAGCATATAAAATTATAAAACACAAAAATAAATTGCCATAAAGTAAAATCTCCCTAGCCTTTTCCCAACTATCTTGGGGTCGGCTTCCAGTCTAACCGGATGCAGCTGAATACCAGTATTTTACATGGAGCGACTGCCTATCTGACCTCCACAACCCAGTAACTGGGTAATACGATACCCCTTGGTAAGACTGGTGTCAGACTTTCGGGCTTCTGAGGACTCGTAACGACTGTCAAAGATCCACAAATGACAGCCGGGACCGACGGCTTAACGTGCTTTCCGAGGCACGGAAGAGTCTCGGTATGTAAAGATGGTCACCCATCCACTGAACAACCCCGGCAAGCGTAGCTTTACCTGATGGATCGACCCGTGCGGCTGTTATTACTTAGCCACGAGCTCCTCTTAAATTGCCATAAAGTAGTGCTTCCTTTAAAAAAAATCCAAACATAGCCTCTAAATAAGATCTTATAAACAATTACAAAAAGAAAACTATGCATTTCCTAAACTTCTCCCAGGCAGGGGGGGGATCTAACTAGACTATATGCGATCTAGGATTAAGAGTAGCCTATGTCCTTTTCCGGGTCACGGGCTACCCATATGCCAAATTTCATCTAAATCCGTTCAGCGTGAAAGTGAAACAAAGAAACCATCCAATCTAGTCCAGCCGTTTAGGAGGAGTTAGGTGACAAAGACATGTACGGAAGAATTATGTATATAAAGAAAGATATATTATAGTTAGGATACCGGCCTACAATTATTGTCCCACTGCAGGCCAAAGACCTTCTCATACAGAGAAGGCACGAGCATTGATCACGACGCTTGCTCAAAACGAGTTGACGATGTTGGACCAAGGAAAAATATCTCCTAATATAATCTAAAAGAAAAACGTTCAAGCTTACTATTAATCCACCTTAATCTACGAAACTTTAATAACCGGAAATAATGAAATAATTATTAATTATTTACGCAAGAACCCGCCAAGGTAGCAAATAATTAACATCTCAGATTTTGGCGATATTCCTTGGCTAGTTAATTAAAAACTCCAAGTTGAAAACCGACTTCGCAAAATAAAACGTATTTGCATAAAACCTTTTTAGTTGTAGATTGAAAATTAATTTAATCTTACCGTAGGTTCAACGGTTTTAGATTTGAAAGTGGATCTCAATATTAGTTTTTTTTTTTTTAGAGTCACGGTTTTTTAGTGTTTGAAGGAAGTGTTGGCATATTTTATTGGCAGTTTCATCAAGGTTTGGTTGCGTTATTTTCTAGTTCCTATTGATTTAACTTTGGTTCCTATGTCGCTATGATTAGGTATGTTATTCGTATTTATGGTATACCTGCGAATACGAGTACATAAGAGGAAGTCTGAAAGTGGAACTGGCAAAAACTATGTTACCGTTCTTACTAATACTATAAGCTGTGTAGCAGAGTGAGTAAGATGGGCTATGAAGATGCGACACCGCGAGGTAGCTGTGCGAGGAAGATACTTAGCTCGAGCTATGCGTTGCATTGACAGTAGGGAATGCATAGGGAGCGGCTGCGACTGCTCTGCATGCATATAGCTACATCATCCATAGCTCCCATCAATAGCACGCATCCTTCCATATAAAAATAGGCAGTGTATAGAGTGCCACCATTGGCACTCTATCCCTATCGGATAAGGTGCCACTACAGGCACCCTAGTAACACCGCCTCGGCCCGGCTCAAGTGCCGCAAGCATTGGATTGTCATTGTCACTGTCACTAAGTCACGTCACTTGGTATTTTGTTTGATTGTCGAGGTTAGATCGCTGTAAAACACCACATTCCCAAAACATTACATTCTCTTGTGCCTAAACGGACCCTGGCACTTCGCCGGCCGCTACCGCGGCACCGCTCGCTACGCTCGCTCGGCTCGTGCGTTGTGTGGTCACAGTTCTAACCTAACCTAACCTAAATAACAAGTGACAGTGACAATGCAACGCTCACGGCACCCTAGCCGGGCCGAGGCAGTGACACTAGAGTGCCACAAGAAACTCGCGGCACTCTATACACTTCGATAAAAATATAGCTTCGTTGAACCCGTTTCCACCAGTGCTATGCTATGTGAACCAATGAATATGACTGGTGGATATCAAATGCATCCATAGCAACGTAGGATAGCACATCTCTGGTGGAAAAGCGGCCTACAACTACATACAACGTACGTACTTCGAACTACGCTAGGCCAGCTTAAGGTCAGACTGTTACCACCGACGTACGGTCGACTGTACATCCTAACTAATCCTAACTATATACTAACTAATATTATAAATGCGAAAGTGAGTTTATTTGTTATGCTTTCACGCTATTTTTAAAACGGCTGATCTGAATTGGATTGACGAATCTGTTTTCTTTGGTTTTATCCTGTACGTAGCGATACTAATGACGCCTGTGAACTTTACAAAAAAAAAACTGATTTATAAACTGATATTTCAAGTGACTACACTAAATGCGGACGACGATCCCTCAAAAAAAAACGGGGCAGTCTGGGACTGCCGATTGAAGTGAAAACTAAGTAACGCCATGTAACGAAAATGACAGGAATTTATGTGGCTTGCTGTCAGTACAAGAACGAAAGCTGTAGCTCCATTAAAAAAAATCCAAAAAAATAAAACAGAGTCAACAAAAACTTGAACATTAACGTTGTGCATTTCTACTCTCCCTCCGTCTTACGAATTTTCGATCAGGTCACGTGTCCTGACGCGAGTTTAAAAATTTTACCCATCCCAAAAAAAGTGCACAACGTCGCTAAAGAAGTTTTTATTCAATTTTGTTTTATCGTGTTAAGATAGTTAATTTAATTTATTTTTTAATTATATTACAGACAACATGATCCATTTTGTTAGAAAAAAAAAGTATTTTGTCCTACAACAATACAATCTTTGCACCTGCTGTCAGCCGGGTAAAGACATCTTTATATTAAAATTTTAACCGCTTTTTTGTCCCCGTTGCAAAAACCTAGGTTTTTTGTAAACACTTTTTTTGCGATTGCAAGAAGTCCGCAACGGTAAATAACAGTAGAGATTGCAGACAGTGGAAATCAAACCCGGACGAATATTCGAGAAATAGATATTCAGCAAATATTCTAAATATCATGACAGAAAAACAACTTATAATATTTTCGGAGATAATGGGGCGAATGGTCAATTTTCATCTGTTTTGCTTAAATTACTTTTAAAGTACTTATTATAAATTATTTAAAAAAATTGAGATCCTCACAACAAGTACTTTCTTAATATCACACAGTACAGTTTGCAAAACGCTTTAAAAAAAAAATCTTCTCGCTTCCGAAAAGTGACCCCCTATTCAAAATTCATTTATTTTCGTTACAGGTCTGTGTTTGGGTCACAGAAATTGATATGTAAATCAAATCGGTTCATTAGATTCGGATCAAATTGGCTGTGACATAAGGACAGACACACGAGTGATCCTATAAAGGAACCGCTTTTTTCCTTTTGAGGTACGAAACCCTAAAAAATAATCAAGATGGAGTCTACATTTCCTTTCTGCCTACCCCTGAGGAGAAATGGCGAAACAAACTGAGGGAAACAAATCACTGAAACAATTGATACCTACCATGCTGTTGCCTAAACCTTTTGTGCATTGGGTGGAATATCCTCCATACAGCGGAGGCGGCATTACCAACAGAAACCTCAAATGCGCAAACACAATATAGTTCCGGAACAACTATCTTTAGGCCAAACAAATATTTGTTTACTGTAACTTATATCAGCTGATCAATCAATCTGCCAAGCCTTTTCCCAATTATATTGGGTTCGGTTTCCAGTCTAACTGTATTCAGCTGAATACCAGTATTTTACATGAAGCGAGTGCATATCTGATCTCCACAACCAACTTACTGGCTAACATGATTCCCCTTGGTAAGACTGGTTGTCAGACTTTTGGGATTCTAACTACCCGTAACGACTGTCAAAGATCTACAAATGACAGCAGGGATCAACGGCTTGACGTGCTTTCCGAGGTACCCAGGGATCCCGATATACAATGTGGAGACAACAAAAATTTAAAATACTGACACTACAGAGTATTTTGGAACTGTCGAATAAATCCTAGCTTCGAAAAAAAGAAAGAGTTTTTCACACAAATTAAATGTAATGTAGGTATGTCGGATCCACTTATCCAACTGGGCCTTGGGTGAATTCTTGGGCATATATTTCAGAATATGCACCTTAGGGTGGATTTTTGGGGTGGATAAACGGAATAGCCTGAGCCGACCATGGATTTTACCGAGTTATGACTAAAGTATTGAATATTATTCAATTGAATTTTTGTATACAGAATGGGAACGTCATTATGGACACGCACTTTATTTTTTTGTTGTATTGTCGTCTCCACCTTGTATATGGAATGGTCACCCATCCACAAACCGACCGCGTGCGGCTGTTATAATTTAGCCATGAGCCACTGATGAATCAATGGTTGACATTTATGATCATACGATGACGTTTTGAACATAATTATGTAAGTAGGGTTACCTAATTTGGACTTCAAAAAATCTCATATTATCACGCCTCTTCCCCTTCGAAGGAACAGCAGAGGTACACCCACATTTCCCTAGAATCGTCTCCCGTTTAATTATTTATTTAAACTTTATGATAGTTATAATTGATTTAGGCGTGACTTTGGGGAAATCCATTATAAATTGAAATAGACGTAAGTAGATATATTTATTAACCTAATCCGCTTAACGATTTCTAAAGGGATTAGTCGACTAATGTCAGATTCTAGAAATGCCAGTTTCTAGAAATGCCAGATTCTAGAAATGCCAGATTCTATAAATGCATCCAACAAGTAAAAAAATGCTGTACAAAGCGGGCTTTATAATATGCAGTTTCTGAATTGAGAATATGATGTTGCGCCCACTTGTCAAATAACTTAAGCATTTCTTAAGGTGGTTAGCCTGCGAAATTAAAAATTACTTAAATAAATAAAAAATGATGATTTTTTATTTTCTTTCTTAATTTTATTTTTTCTAAACGTAAGAAGTTTTGAATTTCGCGGGCGTCAATGAAGAGTAGAGTGTGACAAGTTCTCAACTTCAGATTCTCAATTCAGAATCCGCGTGACAGTTCCTTTACAATGCAAAAGAGAGAAGAGGTAAGAGCTGTTTTACCTCTTTAAATAAATATTTCACTGTAAACCCGGAACGGTACGCCACCGTAATTTGAACCGCAAAAACTTACACATAGTGAGATTCCCGCGGAAATCAATTAACAAACAAAACGAACCGAATTATAACGCTATGTACACAATTCGGTTCAGCAGACGACAAGGTCAGAGACCTCCGTTTTTTGCTGATGAAGCAAGAGCCAGTTACAGGAGCTGATGGTCGGCACACGAGTTTCGTCAAGTAGCCTTGAACTGGTAGACGGGCGAGCGAAACGCAGCGGGTGAAACGCTTGAATAAACTATGATCTGTTCAAAAAGTAACTGGTGAAAAGGTAAACAAATGAAAACGTACTTGTGGATGTCAATTTGTAGTGCTACTTACAATATGAGTGCTTTAATTTGATTTTTCTGATACTTAAACCCAAAATACTAATTGTCCTAGAACCAAAAAATTTAGAACCAAAAGACATGTGACATCTATCAACCCGCACTGGGCCCGCGCGGTGGATTACAGCCCACTCCATCTCACAGAGAGGAGGCCTGTGTCCCACCAGTGGGAACATTAATAAGCTGATGATGATGATGATTGTACTTATTTTTTAAGATCGCCGGCCGGACCCGACCTCAAAACGATGACATCTTTTTAAAACCGCAGCGTTTTAAAACGCCTGGCTGTTTTAACATTGCACTGATAATTTAAAATTTCACGGCGCTGTCTCCACTTTAGGCGTCGCTAACAATAGTATGGATACGACTTGTGTCATTCACACATTTTAGTATATATAAAATTTAAGTTTGCTTTTTACTAGAATAGAAATAAAAACGTTTTACAGTATTTAACATAATTAACTATTTACACTAGGTACTAAATACAATGACTAACTAACTATACAAATAAATACAAAAAACAAACGGACACTTAGGCGTCGAAGTAATCGTCCGCATCGCTGTCATCCGGAAACGTGCCCAGAAGACTGGCAGCATTGCCACGTTGAATGGAAATGCTAATTCTTTGGCCAAAGAACGAGCCAGCCCTCTGGTCACGTTAAAATGTAAGTAATTGAAAAATCCTACATTTTGATAGTGATGTTTATAATTATGTTGGATGTTTTTAGTTGTAGTTGTTTCAAGCTGTTTTTTAAGGGAAGACTAAACAGAACACAATTTTGTAACGGGTTTCATAAAGACCGGTATAAGGGGACATGTTGCATGCAGAATTAGAACTCCTTAAACAGAGGAGGAGTTTGTTTATTTAGGGAGTTCTAATTTTAAATGTTATAACGAAAAAACCTTCAATCAAAAGTCGATTGGCTAATCATAGTGATGGTTTAACTTGATTGTTTTGATATTTACTAGCGACACTAATTCTTGAACCAATCAAGCGAGTGGCGACAATGTGGCCGTTTCCGGACCGTTTCCGTCCGTTTTAGGACCAACACGAGAAGCTGCAACCTATCCGTTACCCGGTACCTACCCGTTTTGTCACAAAAAAAAAACATTATTCATAATTCACCATACACAAGAAGAATATTCTCAAGAATAGCTGGACTACTACTAACTACAAGGTATTCGATTGAAAAACAGCTCAGGAATCCGAGGAACGTACTGGTGCGTTGTATGTCAATGCCTTTGTCTGACCATAGAATGCTATTTTATACTTTATAATGGCCTGAAAATGTATAAATCTAGCAATAAGAATAGTGCTACGAACCGCATTGTACCAAGTGACGTCAGAATTACCACAACGGCCATTCAATAGCTTAAAATACAAGACCAGTAAAATACCAGAAGCAGATCCATACAATTCTCGAGTGCTCATAGTTATGGCTAGCGAAGAGAATCGTTTTTCAAACAATATAAATAATAGTAGTTTTAACTGACACAAACAGTTGATCGCGCGCAGCCGCCGCACAATCACCTCGGTGCTGTGATCCAATCGAGTTATGCTTCAATAGACACGTGAAAATGATAGCAAGAGAGCTAACATTAATTTTACTTATAATAAGTACCAACGCGCTTAGTATAGGAACTGTGAGTGAAAAAGATGTGATAAAACGTGAAACAAACTTAGGTGATCTGTTTCCGGATTGGGTGCCCTTTAAAAATAAACATGGTGAGGAATTAGGAGAGTTTGTACAGGTGAAAAATAAACCTAAGAAACGGTTAGCACTACCTGTCAATTTCATACTTAGAGCTGTGGCTGAACCGGAAGGCGATGATTATTATGAAAAAGATGGTGGTGGCGGAAGCGATAGTGAAGACTATTATGAGAAGAAAGACTGGTCAGACACTAATAGACCAGTAATGTCTGGTGAAACTCTTAAACCACTAAATCATACTGAAATATCAGATATAGATGGGGTTGTTAACATAATAACAAAACGACGAATGAATCCTGTTGTGGAAGCTCTTAAAAAAGCAAAACAAAAAGCAGAAGAAGTTGTGGAGGCACAGAACGAAGAAAGCGAAGAAACTCAAGATGTCAGAAAGAATAAGATACCACAAAATAGAGAAATTATTACAGAGATCAAACAGGTCGCTAGCAGGAAAAAAGCTCGTAAGTATGAAGATGAAGCTGATTATGAAGATGATGCTGAAACTCCGGAAAAACGGAAAACAGAACCATTGGATGAAGAGCAGGACAGAAGTGAAAGTGAAAGTGAAGCAAAGAAGGTAAGAATTTTGAATACCGTTGATGAACTGAAGCAGCGTCATGCTAAAGAACAAGTAGCGATATCAGAGAAAGCTAAAGAAGAGGAAATGTATAGAGAAGAACGCGAAAGAGAAAAAATCCAAGCACAGTTATCTATTGAGCCTGAAAACGACAAGTATGACGATAAACCAATAAACCCAAAAAAGAAATATTCTGAATACGATGAATATGACGATAAAGAAGAAGTTTCCCTCAGAGAAAAATACAGACCTAGAGTTAGTCCCGAGAGAACTAGACCAACTACAACTCAATTACCAAAACGAACAACCAAACAGAGAGAACTGAAAGATAAGAAAATAGAATCTGGAAAACTGTCTGTCTTCAAAAACCCACAGCTTTACATGATTTATGATGATGCGAATGATGAAGCTACTACTGTGAAATCTACGAAATTCTCAGCGAAATACAGCTCGACGCCTACAAATGGAGATAACCCTGACAGAATATCGCTAGTGCCAGAGGAGAGTGAGGGCAAAGAGGGAGAGCCTGCACTGTTCTTTCCAAAAAAGAGAAAAAACAAAAAGAACAAAAACAAATCAACTATTGCACCTGATGTTCTAATAACGCCAACTGAATCTGAGAAAAACATAACAACAACTGTTACGACGGGTACAGATACGACAGGATCTGATTCAATAATAGTTGACACGACAATAGAAACTGGACCTACAGGAAGTGATATAGTTCCTACACATACTGAGCCAATCACTGATGCTATCCCAGCATCCACGCAGCATCACAAAGAACCAGAGAAAAAGGAGGAGGATTACCATCGAGAGAAGGGTAAGTGATATTTTCATTCAAATAAGACTTAAATTGTAATAACTCCGAATTCGATCCTTATAGACTAGGATTACAAATGGATCTTCTGTTTTTAAACAACAAGTTTTTTTTAATTCTCTAGACAAACCGGACGACTAGGTTTGTCTACAATATCATTATTATAAACGTATTTGTCTAGCTGACCCGCCCGACAGATACTGTCTTGTCAAATTTGAATTAATCTTGATTACTGGACCATGACATTCATACAAAAAATCACAAAAAATTACGTTCTAAAAATTATTATTTTATTTTTATTTATATAATTATGTAGATAGATTTCGAAGTCTACCTACCATCTCTAAGCCTAATGTCATATATTGTTGACGTGGTTTCAAAGTATCGTTCCAAACAATACTTCAAATTGAACAATATCGGACATATGAGTTTCCTTGCAATGTTTTTCTTCGTCTATTAAAACAAGACTGTCTTATGAATGTTCGTTCATCATGTATTCTTTCATTTTAGTCTATTGTACTGGACAAATCACTGTTATTGTTTCTAAAGCTTTTGTTCGTGTAGAAATCTAGGTACAAAAAAAAACCTAATAAGCCAAGAGATGTATAGCCTTGGATGTAAGGTCATGGGTCCACCAGGTGGGAACCAGGTGGACCCATGACCTTGTGAAGGCCGCAAGAATCCGTCGGATGCGAGAAGGTCGAATCGGCGGTGCTTGGGGGACGCATAGGCGTCTCTCAAGCACGGCCACATCGACCTTCTGCAGTGGACGTCTTTCGGCTGAAATGACATGATGATGTAATGTGATACGTCATATTGAAATACCACACCATAGAGAAGGTTATTCTTACTGTTAGCCTACATCATCCCACTGCTGGGACAAGGCCCATGAATTCCAATGATAGAGAAGGCAGTTTAGTTTAAAAAAAAATGCAGAATATTGATAGTTGCAACGCATTTAACTTCGATAACAGTATTACAACAGAATTTACCCATGCGTCCAATAAACTGCATTTTTTTTGCATATTTACACCGACGAAAAATATTCATGCAATAAATATAGCGCAATATCCCCGAAAAACCTAATATTGCAATTTGCATAGTGGTCAAACATTCCGTGTTGCTGGAAAAAGTTTACGTTTACTTAGAGGTTTAGACCTTTCATCCAATTTACATCTGCGAAAATTGTTCTATCTACAGAAAAAAATACGGGAATATTTCACCTACCAGAAAGTTACGGTTCATAGGAATGAACCACTCACGTCTTTCACAAAATTCATTTTACGTCTGCAAAAGAGAGACTGCCGCCAAAACTGAACTTTGTACAGTCGGAATAAGGGCTACAATTATCGAAATTAGATATATTGACCTTTTCACGGAAAACGGTAATATAATAGTTACAAATACCCTAATTTCTTTGACAAGGTTTTCGTTTCAGAGATAGGAGGCAGTGAGATACCATATTTTGATAGTTATCCGACTTTTATTGATAAAAATAAGTTTTATTTTCGCAAATAATGAGGATTCTTTTTCCTTAAAGTAATGAATCTGTCCCCCCACGTAATCTGATAGATATTATTGATCAGATATCATATTATATGACTGACATTAGTTATCATTTCTTGCCGGTTGTCAGTTTTTTTGTGATTGGATATTAGAAAAGTATTAGTAGAAAATAAAAATTTCTCTAGTTTGTGATGTAAAATAAAAAGGACTCACCGAGCAATTGCATGTGAGTTATAAAGGTTTAAAATATCAAAATAATGATAGGCCAAGGAAAAAGATTTTATGCAGTTTTGAAGCCATAGAATGGCCATCATTTTGATGACATCATTGTTCCGATTTACGATCAATTAAAAAGTTATATACTTCTAAATAAAAAAGGTTAGTGTGGCTTGATTTCTAGGAGTCTAGTAGGAGTGTATGTTATGCTGGGGCCGCAACTGCGTGTATTGTGACGTAGCTTCGCACAGTGATACGATACACGCATATGCGACCAACCAATATCGGCTTTCGTCGCCATAATTCGGGCTGCGTAGCACTTATCGCCCGGGTGGCGGTATATTAAAGGGTTTTAGCGCGCTAATTAGTGCGACCCATTGCTTTGTCACGATAGACGCAGATCCGGTCCCAGCATTAGTACTATTTTACCCACGCTAGTATGACAAAGGAATGACATGACATGAGGAAAGAAAATGTTTGAGCATAAATCGGAGAAGACCACATAAACAGTGAATTTCAAACAGCCTCTGGTCTAGTGGTTAGATCACCTGTCTCAGTACCAAAGGTCCGATTCCCAGTTGGGGCAAAATTTTCTGCTCGGTTTGGATGTTGGTAGGCCTTGTTCTAATTCCGCCTGGCTAGCTACCACCATCTTATCTAAGTCTGTCGCCATAACAAAAATGTTAACAGCATTGTTGTGTTTCGGCATGCAGTTAGAGGTGAGATAGCCAGTTCTTCTGTGGTTGAGGATTCGGGTGAAGCCCGCTTCCAGCTTACCTGTTGTGGATAAAAAAAATAAAAAGAATATATGTGATAAAGATGATTTCATGACTCCAAAGGAATTCATATTGAAATGATGGCTGATAGAGCTGTCTTGAAATTCAAAATTCAAAAGTCATTTATGCAAACTAGGCTGAGAATCAGCACTTATCGAGCGTCAAAATTACATAAGACAGTCCCCCAAAAACGCCCACCCTTCACCACTTCCTAGTGCTTTAGCTGGGAAGAGGAAATGGTGCAACAAACTCCCCAGCAGCACTGCAGCTGTCTGTAAAAATCCTGGAAGAAGCAGGAAAAATCCTGCAGTAACCTCAAAGAAGTTGGGAAAGGTCAGAAGGATGATATTTTTTTTTAACTTTTGAAGACAGATGCGTGAAAGGTATGTTATACAGATTTCGAGTCATGTTTTTTTTTCATTCATTTTAAAATATAAAATGCCAAATTACTCGAAATTTGCTAACATTGGCGTAGGGGTCATGAGGGATCATTTGGTTGCAAATGACCTCTTCTATATACCCTTAACGGATTGCCGACAATAAACCCCCCAGCGCAGTGGTGGCCCAGTGGTAACGGCCCCGACTTACGAATTGTAAGTCGGTTCGAACCCAGGTAGGCGCTTTACTTTGAGTAAATAATTTCATCACCAATGTTCTTAAAACGGTGAAGGAAAACATCGTGACGAAACCGACAAGTCGTAGAACCAAAAATTCGAAGACATGTCACATCTACCAACCCGCACTTGCCCCGCATGGTGAATTACGGCCCGCTCCCTCTCACAAAGAGGAGGCCTGTGTCCCAGCAGTGGGAACTTTATTGGCTGATTATGCTATGCTTATGCTAACCAATAAACCTGTACATCGTGCTAAGCTATGCAGATTTATTTACTACGTAAACGCAGAATGCAGACTTCGGCCATTTTGAATATTCTTATGAAACACTGCTCTTGTTTCTAATAGATGAATTAGTGATAAAATTCTATTGGCGCTAAATTGAAATATAAAAGCCACCGTTGCGTAGGAGTTACATATAGTTCATAGATCAATTGTTTGTAGCAAACTGGTTCTTTTATAATTATTATGCGTAATAAAATGCCATAGTTTAACTTTCACACCGTACCTCGTTTATTTTACAGTACCTACTCGACCGAGCAAATATAGAATTCTCATTTAATACTATAGGATGGTTCATATTAATTCCATGTATACACACATATTAGTACATACTAATTCCAGGCTGTTATGATAGTAGGTACTTACTAATTCCATGCTGCCATGTCATTACTCTAAGGTAGCTATCTTGTTCTAAACTTTGGGCGACCGAGTTCTGCTCGGGGATATAATACGGAGAAAACGAATTTTCCCAGATATTCGACCTAGCTAGATCGAAATTCGCACCCAATATTGCAACTTTCATCAAAATCGTTAGAGCCGTTTTCGAGAACGTGATTACAAATATACATTTAAACAACGTTATTTTTTGATTATACTAAACCTCTTAAGGGGTCATTGTACTCATCATTATGAACAACTTTCACTATGGGACTAAAGCTGAAATCGCGGAAAATCTGCTGGGCCCTACATTTGTTTGAATATCTCGTCAAAATGTAGGGAACAGCAGATATTTTTTTCGCGATTTCAACTTGAGTACAATGCCCCCTTAAGAGGTTTAGTATAAACAAAAAATAACGTTGTGTACAAATATTGCTCTTTTAATAATATAGGAATATAAATACAAAAAAAAAAAGTTCTCTATTCGGGGATTACAGGGGTTGTTTTGTTATGTTATATACAAAAACCCATCCATAAACTAACCGCGGATGGCATAGCTTAACCTTTGAGAAAAATATAATACGCACGATTAGTCCTGTAGATTACTTATAAATAGCATTCAGGAAATTCACCCGGGAAGGTCATTGTCCTACTCACAAAGATTTTTCCTCTTATTTTCCTAATTAAGACATTCAGTATTGACATTGATATCGATGATTCGCTCTTTACTTTTCCTATTTCTGATGATAGTTTAAGTTACCTTATAATAAATAAATAAATAGTAGTTAACTAGTGAGTGAACCGTCACAATTTTTTTTTTTTGCCTTTGTTGCCCTAAAACAATGTATTTTTTTTAGGTTAGTAAATATTGGCTCAACTGTACTTTAAGGACGTGCGTGCGAAGATGTCTTCATGTAGACCGCTTATGCGAAATGTCACAGTATATTGTTAAGAACCCTATTACATTTCGACTGATTTCGACGGTGATTTTTGCGTTAAATGGGCAACTTTGGCGTTCTTATTCTGAGTAATTGAAAGACTTCGACAACTATGACTTATTGAGTGGTGGAGAATAGTTATTAGATAATAGTTCATAGCGGCCTCGCTTTTTGCAATTTTTGCTTAACTATTTGTATAAAGCCAAAATTCTGTAAATTTCTCCTTACTACATTCATATTTTTACGTAAAATTTATACCAGATTAAACGTTGGTTCATACGAAATTAAAATTGCATACTTAAAAAAAAAAACATAATTATGTAACTCAAAATAAGTATAATTACAACTGCCAAATTGCTACATATTGCGATGCATCGGGTGCTCCAACTGTCAAAACGCAATTTTGTGATAAGCCTCTTAACGACAAGGATATTACTGATCGGGAATAATCAAAAAAAGTACCGTTCGTCAATAATCTGAACGAATAAAACTGTTTTTACCGATCGTCAACAGTGTTGACGACAAGGTGTTCGCCGTCGGGAAAATATGCTTTGAACGATGTCAAAGAGTAAATCTGCAATACTTTTTATTATCTTACAAATTATGTCAGGACACTTGCATAAATACTTACATACATAAATTCACGCTTTCTTCCCATGGGGGTAGGTAGAAACTACAGGACGCCACCTGCTACGATAATTACATACTCCTTTTGCCTCGTTTACGTTCATACATCTGGTCATACACGCACGCCAGTTGTGAATACTACGCACCTGACCTTTCTGAAGAACATCACTAATAAGTTTACTATACTATGTCATTCTAAGGTGTTTTCACTCACATCTGCCTTGTAAATAACTTTTGTTAGTCACCTTTCATTCATGCTCTGAATATGACAAAAACCATCCAAGCATACTGTTCAATTTTTGCCACTACATCTTCGTTCAGTACACTTATCTTTTGCATACTTACTAGAATTGCCTGTATCAATTTATTAATGTAGCAACACTGAAATTAATAAAATAATAATATCCATTAATCATTATTCTATTAAAAATCGGTTATATTACAAAAGTCTTAACAAATAAAACACAAAACAAGCATTGATTGATTAAACCTTTTTTCTTTAAAAATAACCTCTTTTTCCGATCAGCGAAGCATTGGAAGCACTGTGCAAGTAATATTCGCTACCCACTGGACCGCTTTATTGCATCTTCTGACAAAATAAACTGGTTACCTGAATTTATTCTCGATACTGGTTTGTTTGGCAAATATTAGTACCCGTAAAGCACGCAATATGGATATTAATTAACTGGGGAATTAAAAAAACTATTTAGTCCGTCAGTCAGATAATAAAAAAAAAAATTTGACCCGTATTTTTTACTTTATCATATTAATAAAAAAAAGGTACAGATAAAACGCATTAAAATTGGGGAGGGGGGCTCGCTACGTCACAAGTCAGTAAAAAATCTACCGGGGAGTGACGTCATGCCACATTTTAACTTAATGTATTGCCGTAATCTTTTGATTACGTAAAAAAATAAAAAATACTTCTCAAATATTTTTTAATAATCTACAAAATGGACAAAAATAAATAAATGTTTTGAGACCAGTGGTGGCCTAGTGGCAAGTTGTAAGTTCAAACCCAGACAGGCGCTTTACTTTGTGTAAATTATTTCATTACCAATGCTCTCAAAACGGTGAAGGAAAACATCGTGAGGAAATCGGCATGTCCAAAGCAGTGTTGATGAAATTATTAACACAGAGGAAAGCGCCTACCTGGTATCAAATTCATTGGGCCACCTCTGCTCTCTAAAATGTCCTTTTTTATTTTTTTTATTTAGTACAATAACAACAGTACATACAACAACTTTAAATAGAACAATGCCATAATACAACTTCTGGTATGTATGCCTAATAAACATATATTGGGTGACTGGTAATTAGTGACCGAAACTTAAACACATGACTTTACTCATCATTATGAACATCTTTTATTATGGGGCCAAACCTGAAATCGAAAAAAAAAATCAGCTGTTCCTTACACTTTGACGAATTTTGCGAACATGAATGTAGGGAACAGTTGATTTTTTTTTCTCGATTAAAGTCAAGTGTTTAAGTATCGGTCACTAATTACCAGTCACCCTATATAGAGCATCAGCTCCTTGTGAAAGGGCTCGATCGAGAAAGTATTATAAGTAGGTATAACACTTCATTTATTTTCTGGAGCCATAGCGCTTGATTTGTCAAGGTATGGGCATATGAGGCGGAGGAATGAGAAAAATGTCGTGAGGAAAGTTTTGAGTATGAATGTGCTATAAGAGTAGGGGAAAACCAAAGAAACGATGGATGGACTGTGTGAAAGATGATATGGCTAGAAAGGGGGTGAATACCGAGATGACGACTAATAAAGAAGTATGGAAGAAAGGGACATGTTAGGATAAGGGCAGGAGAATGATGATTTATTTCCACAGCATTGCTATGCAACATTCACATTTCCTCAACCGCACGTTTTTCAGGTCAGCCTGCAAAAACCTAGCTCAAATTGTTACGCGTAGACTACAAATCTAATAACTGTTACATGAAATTGTATCACAATAATAATATAATTCAGTGTGACCAGTTGTTCAATATTTATTTCTTTTGTTAGATTTGGTGTTATTGTAACTTTATTCAGCATATTTTTATTATGATATTATTAGGTTTGTTACGTCTATTATATTTGATTGAGTTCGCTTTGTTTGAGTAATATAGCCTTGTTTGGAACTACCTAAATATTTTTAGCCGATAACAATTTATTGGTAACTAAATTAAATTTACCGAAGAGGACATTTTGCATGAACTGTGTAAACTAATATTTAAGGTATAATGGTTTGTTTGTTTATTACCCAGTTACTGGGTTGTAGAAGTCAGATAGGCAGTCGCTCCATGAAAAATACTGGTATTCAGCTGCATTTGGTTAGACTGGAAGCCGACCCCAACGTAGTCGGGAAGAGGCCTGGTTTGAAAGAAAGAAAATAGTTTTATTTACGGTAAACATTATGCAAAGAAAAAACACAAACACAAAATGAACAAGTTGGAGGAAAATATGCGTCAGATCCACGCAAAAAGGCTAGGGATCAGCATAATGCTGCGACCCTATTTGCAAGAGGCAATCTCAGGAATTACTTACTTATACGATTGCATTTTTTTTAATGGAAAGTTAAGCTTGAGGAGTTCGTGGCTAAGTAATAACAAGCCGCACGGGTCGATCCATCAGGTTAAGCTACGCTTGCCGGGGTTGGTCAGTGGATGGGTGACCATCTTTACATACCGAGACTCCTCCGTGCCTCGGAAAGCACGTTAAGCCGTTGGACCCGGCTGTCATTTGTAGATCTTTGACAGTCGTTACGAGTCGTCAGAAGCCCGAAAGTCTGACACCAGTCTTACCAAGGGGTATCGTATTACCCAGTTACTGGGTTGTGGAGGTCAGATAGGCAGTCGCTCCATGTAAAATACTGGTAATTAGCTGCATCCGGTTAACCTGTAAGCCGACCCCAAGATAGTTGGGAAAAAGGCTAGGAAGATTGATTGATTTGAAAGTTAAGCTTTTGCCGAGTGCCATTGGATCTCTTCTTCTTCTTCCTAACCTTTTTCCAACTATCTTGGGGTCAGCTTCCAGTCTTACCGGATGCAACTGAATACCAGTATTTTACAGGGAGCGACTGCCTATCTGACCTCCACAACCCAGTAACTGGGTAATACGATACCCCTTGGTAAGACTGGCGTCAGACTTTCGGGCTTCTGACGACTCGTAACGACTGTCAAAGATCCACGAATGGCAGCCGGGACCAAGGGCATAACGTGCTTTCCGAGGCACGGAGGAGTCTCGGTATGTAAAGATGGTCACCCATCCACTGACCAACCCCGGCAAACGTAGCTTAACCTGATGGATCGACCCCTGCGGCTTGTTATTACTTAACCACGAGCTCTGAGTGCATTGGATATAGTTTATACTATAGTTTACTTCCGCGTGAAGATCGAAACCCGGAACACCCGGAACTTCACGGAAGTTGCGAGCAGACGCTAGTTCGAAATATAATAATGATAATCATATAAATCCTACTAGGTATGAATGCGAAAGTGTGTATGTTGGTTTATCCTTATTTTACTCTGCAACGGATATGCGTTGATTTATATGGATAGGTTATGGTCAGTGACAAATAAACTACTTTTTATACCGAGAAAATTCCGAACAAAAAACGTTTTGTTGACTCTTTCTCTTTGTGAACTCTTAGACGTTCACCGTTAATTACTAAGTGGTCAAAACAGTCAATCTTTTGAAAAAGAATCGTCCCGAAAAGAATCTAGAATCTACAAAAATACCAATTTAATTCGCCAATCAGTTTCTTTGTTTTGGTTTGAAGTTAGGCCGAGGAGCACATCTAGATTTTGGACGTAATATTTTAGTTAATAAGCAGAAGTTAGGGCTAAACAGGATGAGAGTGGCACACAGAGCCATAGAGTTTTCCATGCGGCTTATAAACCAAGTTCCACACGTCGAAATCCGAAGACGTACGAAGCTTTTCGACATCGGAAAACAATTTGTGGAACTCATATGGAGTTGGGCAGGACACCTAGCAAGGGGCAGTGATGACAGGTGAAGTACGGCTGTGACTGAGTGGCGTCCAAGGACTGGAAGACGAAGTGTCGGTCGTCCGGCGGCGAGATGGGTGGTTGACATTGTTAACATCGCGGGTAGAGCCTGGATGAGGCTGACAGGAGCGTGGGGATTAGAACAAGAAAAGAGAGGCCTGTGCGCAGCAGTGGGCGAACTCGGGCTATGGATGATAATGAGGCTAAACATTACGGGCCTTTATCTTTAAGTACATTAGCTTTTTATTTATAAATGCGAAAGTCACTCTGTCTGTCTGTTACTTTTTCACACTTTCCTAGCTGAACGGATTTTCGGATTTTCATCATTTGGCAAACGGATAGACCGTGACTTGGGTTAGGACATAGAAGGAAAAGAAAAAAAAGACGTGTGGCACTCGGGGACTGCCCCGGTGAAGCTATTGCATAGCATTTTTTATCAACTTACGCAATTGTAAAATATTAACCCGAATACAAGAAATAGCAATGATGACATTGACAGGAACTGTTATTCACATTTATAGTTTTTAAAACTTGACACAACGTAATGGGAACATCAAACTAATAAAAAGGTTTTAATTTAACTATTAATAGTCAAGGATCATTCGTCTAAGTAAATTTGAACTTTATTGTCAAACAGTTAAACATAATTTTCAATACAACACTCTCGTATCATTCGTCTAAGTAAATTTGAACTTTATTGTCAAACAGTTAAACATAATTTTCAATACAACACTCTCGTATCATTCGTTTAAGTAAATTTGAACTTTGTTGTCAAGCAGTTAAACATAATTTTCAATACAAAACTCTACTCTTTCTTAGGTAGTATTTTCGTTACGAAATTTCTGGATTAGGTCTCCACGCTCAAGGCCCGCGATAGAAGCTATGCAATAGCTTAAAAATAAATAAAGAATAAAATAAAGAAAAATTATAACAAATACACACATACAGTCAAAAGCCTCGTATTCAAGCTATAGAAGATTGACATAGGATACATTTGAACCTGGTAGAATATTGCCATGGGATAATTTCTGACATCCACGTAGGCAAAGCCGTGGGCAAAAACTAATATGAAATAAATGTCGTATTCTTAAAACTATTTTTTGTTCAAATTCAAATTCAAAATATTTTATTTCACATAAACCAACAAGGGCACTTATGAAACGTCAGAAGCTAGGTGCACGGTTCCAAATGGTCGTTTCCTATGGAGAAGAGCCGGCAAGAAACTCCACGGTTACTCTTTTAAAAATCTATTGGTTTTTACAAAGGATTTTTTAAAATTACAGTGATAATAGGTATGAGAGGACAGTGTAGGCCTAACAAAAAGTACCAGATACTTAGCAAAATAGAAAATGGACCACAGATATACAGTCTGTTAAGCCTACAAGGTTCAATTATAAACCATTTATGTACACACTTATACAGACAATAAAAAAGAAACAACAAAAATACGTACAAAGGCGATGTTTATTTCTAAAGAAATCTCTTCCAACATACCTGAGATACGACAGAGAATAAACACACACGTGTGTAAGAGTACAGTAGAAAATAAACAACATGAAATCGAAAAAACAATACAAAACATAATAATAATATATACTTAATTCCAGTAAGATTGTCCTGATAGCCGTGGAATACCGCTCCACTCCTCATAAGCACCTCAGGACATGTTGCCCCTGTATCGCTACGATACTGTGCTAGCGACCGTTTTCGGGGACCCATTATTGAGTGTGCAAGTCACCCCCTGCCATTTTATCTGTGTCCATATAAAACATTGATCAAGCAGGGGCCATAGTCCTCTCATAGTTCCTGGTCACCAGTCAACTTAAGCCACCCAAACCCATAGTCCAATATCTTTGTTTCCATATCCTGCTATAGTCCTACACCAACCAGCACCCTAATTACGTAAACAAAAAAAATCTACTCAATTTTTGTTGTCGAACTTATGAAGCAATGGACTGGCAATCTTTTTCAATTGGTTTCAATTTAAAATTGATCGTGCATTGCGTAATTGGGGGGCGGGGGTTGTCCTTGGATGCACTTGCATAGTGCATACAGGGATAATCGTCGGTTGGTGCCTCATGTCATTAAAAACGTCTAACGGGCCTCTGCGAGTTGGCTTCGGCCCCTCGTACGCCTTCCAAAGGTCCGGGACCCCAGGGTCCCGAGAATAGTTAAAACATATTAAAAAAAAAACTTAAATACATACATATACTTATTGATTTGGTACAGTCAAGTTGAAAGGATATTGCATTCTATTACCTACCACAAACCACTTTTTATTTTATTTTATTTACTGCAATATTTCACAATCTTTTCAGTACAAATAACATTTTCGGCTTCCTTTGATCTGTGACAACCAAACAAATTAATAATTTCACACCTTATTCAACTATAATTTATATCGTGACGATTGCTTTTTTACTTTTAACCTAAAACCCACTAGTCCGTTGACCGTACAAATCGAATTAAGTGTTTTGAAATCTAACATTTTACACGGATCTTGAAATATAGAGGGCATATTTTTTTTACGAAAGATTGAAAATATAAACAGTTGCTACGCTGATAGAGAAACGGGACCACAAAAAAAAAAAATGTGGTCCAAAAAGGTGTCTATAATTTGGTTCCATTGTTTTTGGTTTTTTCCGTAGGCTACCAGAACAGTCATTCCCATGGGTCCGTTACAGTGTTACAGTAGTTATGGCAGGTAAGGTTAGCATCAAAAGATGACAAACACTATTGCTACTTTTCAAAAAAATAATCCGATACATTTCAGCATTTCATAAAATACCCAAGATTTAATTTTCGTTTAATTCTACTTCTATTCCGATTTCAATTAAAAATGTAGCTCAATAATTAAGATTTCAAAAACGGAAGTGTTAATTGACTTTTGTTACTGACTGTGCCACCTTGAAATTATAAGTTTGAAAACCAGCAATAACTCCTTTTTCACGTACATTATCGAGCTTACCAAAGACTGGCTATCGAAACAAGTTTCTATAACGTGAGCTAAAACCATTTGTTCATGCTAGGGGCACTGCAACTCCAATTACTTCGAATTAGTTAGGGGTGTCGCCAATACATTGCAAACGACGTTTTTAAACGAAAACATTTTCGTTTCGAAACTTTATCGTTGCAATATTGACTGATTGATTTTTATGCTATCGGTAATGAATGGCGTAGAACGAATTAACTATTTATCTTGTCAATGTTTTGTGTTAAGAAAGAGTACAATTTCCACATCAATTTGTTAATAATTTTAAAGTGCATACAGGTGCAATTGTTTCTTAAAATAAAATAAAATTACAGTTTCGTTGCAGAATGATTGCAGATGTCACCATTGTTAAAAAAACTTGATGATATTGATTAAAACCTTAATAAAAACCGTCGACCGACGATTGAGAGGTGTTGTAAGAACTCATTGACAAAACCCGAAGTGACTCTTAGTACAAACATGAATTAGCTTTAGTTGGAGGGGTAAACAGAAATACCAGTAATGTAAATCTTACGTTGCTAGTTATCTTTAAAAACGTGACACTCACCGGAATTAGCGTATACGCACTCGTGGGTTGCAATTGAAAATCAACATCAGGTCATTGTTTTCTGTTTATTGTTTTTAGTTATAAGGTGTTTTGTTTTGATTGTAATGCTATTAAACGCTTTTTTTTTCTTTTTTTCTTTAATTACCGGCAGGAATATTTTGGAGCGTGTGTACTTAAGCAAGGATTACCAATTAGTTTCATTAGGGGTCCGTTTGGTTGGTAGTAATTGTCTACCGTGTTCGGAAGACAATTACTTCAATTCGTACGAAGTTAATTTATTTGCAGGCGCATCGATTAAAAAAAAATACAAACAGTCGATTACAAAGAGTCGATTCACCCGTTTCGGGGGTTTAAATTCGGGCGAATTACCAATAAGCCGAAAAAACACTTCTCATGTTTATTTTTCAACGATCTCTTTTGAAGTTAAAAATAAAGTTTCTCTCCCTAATCCTCTACAAACATTCTTTTGCTTAAAGAAGGGTTGTTTATTTTTTATTCTTCAAGGGCAGCATTTTTTTTTGTATGTATACCTAAAGTATTTTTATTTTCTGATTTCTTTGAACTGTCTAACAGTTCAAAGGTTCAGTAAAAAGTAAGTTCAAAGAAACTGCTCTTGATTTAGATTTAACATGTTTTAGTAATTTCGGGAATAAGAAGGACTTTTTCATAACATAAAGTACTTTAGATATCTTTTAGTAATTTAAATTATCTTTTATCTGCCTTAGTTTCGAATAGTTTATACATTTACCCCCTTACTAATAAACGTTGTATATCGTCTGTTGTTACACAACGCTTTGTCTTCTTCTTTTGAATGTCAAATTACTGACGAGTGAAAGAGAGAAATCGGTGTGTAACTATACAGGCGATATAGGACGTTTATTAGTAAGGGTTAGTGTTTATTTTGTTTTGTTTAGTTTGTTAAAATCCGACATTACAAAATTGTTCATCATCTGCATAGCCTTTTCCCAACTATGTTGGGGTCGGCTAACCGGCAGTCTAACTGGATGTAGCTGAATACCAGTATTTTACATGGAGAGACTGCCTATCTGACCTCCACAACCCATTTACTAGGTAACACTGGTACCTCTTGTTAAGACTGGTTGTCAGACTTTCGGGCTTCTGACGACCCGTATATATCAACAGTCAAAGATTTGCAAATGACAGCCGGGACCAACGGCTTTACATGCTTTCCGATGTACGGAGGGGTCTTGGTATGTAAAGATGGTCACCCTTCCACGGACCAACCGCGACAAGCGTAGCTTAACCTAATCGATCGGCCGGTACGGCTGTTATTCCTTAGCCACAAGCCCCTTTTTTTTTGTTGGGATATCATATAGTAACTTCTCCCGCTCTGGGCGGAGCGGGAGGGCGGGCGTGTCAGACTCTTACTGACTAAAACCCACCCGTGTTCCTTCAGTTGCCTGTACGTTGCCAGAGACCACGCCCTTTAGGACTTTCCCGCAACCCCGGCAGGCATCGGCCCTCGCGGACCCCGTCAATTGTGCTGGCACCTCTTTGAGGCGCGCGTGGAACACAACGCGCCCCCTCGCATTACAAAATTGTTAAGTAACAATAATGTCAGACTGTTCATTCCCACATCAGCGCAAAGAAACAAATTAAAAACAAGAAATCACTGTTCACGTTTACGAACGGCTATTTCAGATCGTTAAATTCAGACTTCTGCAAAATGGAGCTAACCGTGGTCCGAACCTACAATTAATAATCTAATTGCACTGTTTTCTACAAACATTTACAATGGACTGCCTCGTTGGTCTGTGGTCGCAAGCGCTACTGCTGAGTATAAGATCCTGGATTCGATGCCCAGGTCGGGCAAAGTGTTATTGGGTTTTTCCATCTGGAATTTCTCAATAGCAGCCCGGAGTCTGGATTTGTGCCCGGTTGATGGCAATAGGCTCGCCCCCTATTACATGGGACTTAAACATAACTGGCGAAATGTGTGTGTACTATAGGTACACCTCTGCCTATCCCTTCGGGGAATACAAGCGTGATGTTATGTCATGTATGTTATGTTATGTACAGTGAAAGAGGAGTTCCTCTGTAGGATATTTTTCAAAGCCAAAATTTTACATTACTGTCGCGGCCAGCTATTAAGGCATTGATAGACGATCGTGAAAATGTGGGCCGAGGGAAGCCGAGGCACTCATACGTGGGACCATCAATACCTAGTTGCGGCCAAGGCTTGTATAGTACTTTTCTCAAACAATGCGCGGAAATTGAAACCAAGTAAATTATTTATAAATTCCAGAATCAATGACGAACAAAGGAAATGTTTCATCACGCGCCAATAAGTTCATTTGTTTCTTCTTTAACAGGTCTATTTGCTAAGCCATTTCGAAATTTAAATAAAATCGTTGTACCTCCTTAGTTGCCATGTGTTGAAGTAAAAAGTTTGTTCCATTTTTAAATAACACGACAGATATGAGTTTTCATAGTAATTTATTTGGCCGCTAAACACGACAGATAAGGATTTTCATACTAAGATTTCCGACCGGGCGCTCGCTTGTTTTTGACCAGTACAGCAATTTCAATTTATCTCGAAGAAGGTGGTCAAAATAATGTTCGAATTTCCAAGCATGTTTGATAAAAACACTTCAGTCTGCAGGATTAACATGCTTTTTAAAATGCCAGTCCTAACATATCGTCAGCGTATACACACCGTTTATTATACTTACTGGATGTTGGTTTACTTACTCTGCCATCTGATATATTTGTGTTGGGAAGTAGGTGAAAATTGTTTTGAAAGCACTCCCTTTTATGTACTCTTAAGTGGGGATAAACAAATGGCGTCAAAACGAATAAGTATGTTGCAAAATATAATACCTTTTTTGTTGAGACTTTGAAAGGTTGAGCGGCTTTGGGTTTGACATTCTTTATAATAATAATAATTATCATCATCATTAACCAGTCGAAAGACGTCCACTGTTGGACATAGGCCGCCCCCAAGCATCGTCGCTTCGACCGGTTCTGTGCTTCTCGCATCCATCGGATTCCTGCGGCCTTCACCAGGTCATGGACGCCTTCCAACGCTACGTCTTCCAGTACGCGGTCGCCACTCCAGAACCTTTCAGCCCCATCGGCCATCTGTTCTGCAAGCAATGTGCCCTGCCCACTGTCACTTAAGTTTGGCAATTCGGGCTATGTCGGTTAACTTGAGAAATATTATAAGATTTAAATCATTAGTTTCGCCCAAAAGCGTCAAAAGATGGTCATGTTTCTGTTACGGTAACAGGCATTTTTTTTATTTCGCTCACTCATACTGAAAATCGTATCCAGCGTTCTCTGCAGTATATATAATATGGTGGTCACTCTCCTCAGTGTGGACACTTTTTCTCCTGATCTGAGTACGATGAGGGCTTTAACGATTTTAATCTTTTAATGTTATGTTTTTTGAACATATTAAAGTTCCATTCAATACTTACAATATTTTTATATTGAACAGTGTGATAAATAAGCACCCACGCTTGTTTAAATTGCGCAACTCGTCACGGTACATGCTCACACGCAACCACAATGGTTCCGTTTGGTTGATGACAAAACCAATTGATTTCAGTACCCACCGCAAATGAAAAGAAATGTAGGAAGAAATTATAATACAATTGAAAATGGTGTTAAACCGCAATTAAGTAAGTTATAAGTTTGGAGTTCGATCCCGGATGCGGAAGTTGTAAGATTCAGTCGTCTTGTGTCGTGTCGACACGAGAGATACAGTATACAGTTTTTTTTTTATAATTTTCTATTTTGTTAAGTAGGTACCAGTACTTGTTGAAAGGCCTACACTGTCCGCCCATACTTATTAATTAGAAACCCCTGCCTGACCTCTCTCCGGTCGTGTCGTATAGCCGTCCCATCGGACTATGAGAGTGAGGGAAGAAAGAGACCCTATGTCTACGCACACACTTGTGCACTATAACATCTCCCGCGCTGAAGGTTAGTCTCCGTTGAGATTGGTCGCCGTGACCGAAATACGGTCTGGAGGACTAATATAGTAATTAGAAAATATTGTAAAAGCCAATTATTTAAAAAAAGTAAGAGTTTTGAGTAACCGTGGAGTTTCAGAGCTGGTTCTTCTCTATAGGAAACAACCAATTGGAACCCTGCACCTAGCTTCTGACGTTTCATAAGTGCCCATGTAGGTTGCATTAGCGCTGTGCGACCTGAATTTTACTTTATTCTGTAGTAGCAAGAGTCGCTTGTTGCCTTTCGCGCGTTCCGAAAGGGGGCTAGACGGAAAAAATTAAGACCAAAAGTTGTAACGATACTCTTTAATTTTTTATTATAACGCCATCTGTGAGCGACCACAGGTACTAATTAGTGGCATGCCTTTGTGAGGTTCATTCCATAACTTCGTTCCAACCGGGTGTCCCTTGACACCTTTCAGTATGTTTTTATTTACATGATTTTGTGTCGTGTTCTGATCTGTATAAATCTGTGATACCGCACAGTTAACGTTGTAAATCTGCGTGCACATCCTACGAAGCAGTGGGCAGTCATCTTTACGGGTAGTCAGAAGTCTAGGTACTCAGTAATTGGGTTGCGAAGACCAGTTGGCAGTTGCGTAAAATATTGACATTTAGATGACCTTTAAAGGAAAACTTTGTATGGAAACCTAGATTTAATGGTCAGAAAAACGAAGAAAAAAAATGAAGAAATCAGTACCTTCTCTAGACCATTACAGGCTTATAATAATATGATAATAATATGCTATCTCCCCACCTGAGACCCTTTGCAGAGCTACAATTCACTAAATAGGGATCTTTGTTGATTCCGTTGTCAGGGAAACGTAATAATGCGAAGATTTTCAGAAAGCTCACTCACTGATATCGGGATCATGACAATGGGCAATACTTAGTTGTATAGAATTCTCCGATGTAAGATGTATGTAACTTCTGAAGTGGAAGTATTTTGGCAACAGTTTGATTTAAAGCGATAGAGTTTTTGAGGAATCGACGATAGGTGCGAACCAGTGAATTTGTTCATCGACTTCAAAAATGGAGAAGGTTATAATATGTTCTTCTATAGGTAGTTTTTTTTGAAGTGATATGATTATAGTATATGATTCTTTAGCGGCGTTGCGCACATTTTTGGGATGGGTAAAAAATTTTAAACTCGCGTCAGGACGTGACCGTAAGATCCGTTGCCAAGCAACCGACAAAGTAAATATCAAAATAAATAGTCTTTGACATTACGTAAAGATTGCGAGGTAAGAAATTTTACCCATATTAATGGGTAAAAAAAGCAGTCAAGTTTTCACTTCTGCTAGCACTCCCGGAGTGCAACTCATTGTTTTTTTTTATGTATGTTCATTGGTATTTTCGTCAATTGTGGACCGATTTGAGTTTAATTTTGGAAGTCGGTGGCAAAAAATTTAAAATACAGATCCAAATACACCGACTTCCAAAATTAAAGTTATTTTTCACTAGATATGTAGTATTTATTTTTGGAAGTCGGTTGTTTTTTTTTTGTGATGTAGTCAGGGAAATTAATGATTTATCAAATTGACACAATACGTCAATTTGCCATGTAATAGGCAAGATTTTACATTTTTAATTGTGTAACTTTGGTTTAAGGTTAAGGGTAAAGTTTTTGCTTGGTTTTTCCATAATTTTCAACAACAGCCAGAAGTCAGGATTTCTGCCCGTTTTGCTATAGCTTGGTTACATAGACCTTAAACATAACTGGCGAAAAGCGAGAGAACTGTAGGAGAATACTTCTGAAATATTCAAAACATGGATTGTATCGTGGAAATATCTTTCTATGTCATCAAACCCTATTAAAATAATTTACTCTAGTTTTATTAGACGCAAACAAAAGGAAGGTATCAAAGCTCTCCTTCATAAAACAGAGAAGTATCTGATAAGATATTTTGAAGACTGGTAACATTGCCATGTTCAAAGTTACCGCAAGCCAAAACAGCGTCGAACAGTCGCCTATAAATCTCATTATTTGATTTAATTGAATACAGTCTTCAGAAAATTTAACATGGTTTTGTAAAATTAATATTGGTTCATCAATAGATATTATTTCAGACGTTTCTATTAATGTACCTACATTTTATTGAGGATAGATATTTATTTGATTTCTATGGAATTATATTTGGAAAACCCTTTAGTGAGCTACTATTAAATATTTTAATTTTAGACAGTCAATCCTGTATTTAAAGGGACAATAATTAATAATTATAAAAAATCGTCGAATCCGACTCGGCTGGGCAGCGTTCGGGAAGCTACGCAATATCTTCTCGTCCCACATACCACAGTGTCTCAAGACGAAAGTCTTTGACCAGTGCGTGTTGCCAGTGATGACTTATGGCACTGAAACGTGGTCGCTCACAATGGGCCTTATCAGAAGGCTAAAAGTCACCCAAAGAGCAATGGAGAGGGCTATGCTTGGAGTTTCCCTACGTGATCGAATCAGAAATGAAGAGATCCGCAGGAGAACCAAGGTAACCGACATAGCCCGAAGAATTGCCAAACTTAAGTGGCAATGGGCAGGACATATTGCTCGCAGAACAGATGGCCGATGGGGCCGATGGGGCCGAAAGGTTCTGGAGTGGCGACCACGTACTGGAAGACGTAGCGTCGGAAGGCCTCCCACAAGATGGACCGATGACTTAGTAAAGGCCGCAGGAGTTCGGTGGATGCGGGAAGCACAGAATCGGTCGAAGTGGCGGTGCTTGGGGGAGGCCTATGTCCAGCAGTGGACGTCTTTCGGCTGATATGATGATGATGATGAATTAATAATTACAAAAAAGGGAAGAATTATCTTGCTACAGCAGCAGTGATAGCCTAGTGGTGTGTCTGTCGGACTACCAAATCAAAGGTCTCGAGATCGAGCCCAAGGCACACCTCTGAATTTCCGGATTCATGTGCGTATTTTAGAATTATCACTTGCTTCAAAAACGGTGAAGGAAAACATCGTGAGGAAACCGGCATGCCTGAGAGATATTTTCTCGATGGTATTTGAAGCCAAGTCAGAGGCCCATGAGCGGCATACAAGCCAAGTTAGTCACTAACCACATTAAAAAGTTAGTACCATCTCATTCTCTTGCCCTTATCCCAATTTATTTGTGGTCAGCCCAACATATTTTTTTCTTCCATACTTCTCTATTAGTCGTCATCTCGGTAGTCATCCCCTTTCTAGCCATAATATATCATCTTTCACACAGTCCATCCATCGTTTCTTTGATCTTCCCCTACTCTTATAGCCATCGACATTCATACTCAGAAATTTCTCAGAATATGGCATAAAATACAATTTAATGACAACAATATCTCAAATTCGGGTTTAATTTTGCGTTACCAAGATATGATGTACACCCCAACAATCGTGTTGAATGTGTTAATTTATGTTAATTAATCATAGATCGTGTCACTATAAACTGTAAGAATATTTTCATCCATAAGACTAAGGCGTTGTCCTATTTGGCTATGATCGTGCGAGCAAACGATGCGATTTCGTCGCACGACGTGATTCATTTTCATTTTCAAATATCTTTATTTAACACGGTACATGAACAAAATGCACTTAACCTAAGTCACATTAACTCATTAAAATTAAAACACTTTATGAGGCTAGCGATTCACCTTTCAAAGCTTATAAGAGATATTTTTATAGCTGTTAACAACATAAAAATAACATTCAATAATCATGGGTGCATGATTAAACACACATTTCTTTAGAGTGTACTAATTGAAGATTAGAAGTCATCGCGCGAGCACAGAAAATGATTAATAACGATCGTACGATCAAGCCGATCGTGTGATCGTGCAATCAAAGGTACATCATCGCGCGAGCACAGCAACGCGGTGGCATCGCATGATGCCCATCGCGCGATTGGGATCGCGAGCGCGAGCTATTAGGACACCTGTTGGACCATCGCGCACGGTCATTTACATCGTGCGACGAAATCGCATCGTTTGCTCGTATATACGATCGTTAGCTAATTAGGACGCCACTTAATTCACATGGTACGATTTAATTACCAGTGGCATACCATAAATCAACTTATGGTATGTTTAATTATAATAAGCCTATTCTATTCTGAACATCTTTGCGTTGTGGTATTTTTTCCGTAGCTTCCAGAATGTCTCTTAGTGCAGTGTGCCTTTTAGCAAAGGCCTGCTCTAACAACTTCCATTGCATTGAGTCCTATCTCTCGCAACTCTTCTCTAATTTGGATTCGCTGTAAGTTTCAGTTCGTCTTCCCATCTCTTATATTGTCTTCCCCTGTTCCTTTTGACATCTCTGGGGTGCCATTCAGTCACAACTTTACTCCACTTGTCTTGAATGCCTCTTAGCATGTGGCCTGTCCTCCACTTTTGTTGGTCTATTTTGATAAGAACATCTGTACTTTTTGTCTTTTCTCTAATCAGGATATTTCGTATACTGTCTTGTTTTTGAATACCACTCATACTTCTTTCCATTGATCTTTGGCAATGTGCCAGCATTTCTCTGTGGTGTTTTGTGAGAGACCATGTTTCGCTGCCATATGTTGTAATGCAAGGCAGTACACATGACTGTGTTGAAGACCTTCCGTTTTAATCCAATACTTAGATACGTTTGTATAGTATTGGTATGGTATGCTACTAGTAATTAATCGCAAAGTTATTAAAATACAGCAGTGCTTCTTGCACGTTTTTAATTAATTATATTTTTTTTTTTATAATTTCGAGGCTTATCCTCAATCCGATTTTTTTTACTGACTGTTACAACTCTTTTGCTACCTAGACGTTTTTTTTCGTGACCACTACTTTAAGTTTTCTATAACAAACTTATCCAAAGGCAACACGAATTCCTGGTCCAGACCCTTAAGGATTATGGAGGATTACCTCCATAATTTTTAATTGGTATTTTCCTTTCCGATTAGATTCAATATTTTCTTTATTTTCGGTTCTAACCCGAGGTCAAGATAGGCCTAAATAAATATAATCCATACCGCCTCATTCGTGGAATACAGATTTCCAGATTACAACGGTTGTACACAATATTAATTAATTGAATATAATTATGGAATCTGTCACGTACTTTTTTCCCATGTTTTATTAATGGCAACCAATAAAGATGGTCGGCCTTGTAACAGATGGAAATAACTGATACATAGTTATGTTGAAAAAACTTACTTATCCTGTACTAGCCCCCCGTCTCTGGAGCCTACTCTTTAAGTCCGTCAACGAAGATATGGACCTGTCCGAAAGTGATTCCAAAGTACAGAGTGAACCCTACACACAATAAATTAACTTTTTCGGACGGATAAAAGCAAGGAGTAGGACCAAATGTCAAATCGTGTTGTTATTCATTCTTAGGTATGAAAAGGTCAAGTGATTTTAAATTAGAACTTCGGGTTTGTATTCACATAACCGCATTATATTTTTATCTGCTAAGTATCTCGGCATGACCCCAGATGCAAAACTGCGCTGGAAAGAGCATGTCAAAAAGAAAAGAGCAGAATTAGATATTCGGTACAAAAAATGTATTGGCTACTTGGTAGACAGTCGTCATTGTCAATACCTAACAAATTGTTGTTATATAAACAAGTTTTAAAGCCTGTATGGACCTATGGTATTCAGCTGTGGGGCTGCACCAGCCCAAGCAATCGTCAAATCATACAACGTTTTCAAAATAAATTACTAAGGGATATAGTCAACGCGCCCTGGTACATTAGAAACAGTGACCTCCACCGGGACCTCAAGATGGATGTCGTAAACACAGTTATACAAAAATATGCAGAAGCTCATGAACACAGACTTCATCATCACGTGATTGTTGAGGCGATCCAACTCCTTGACACCACTGAATTAGTGCGAAGACTAAAAAGGGTAAAACCTTTTGAGTTAGTTTAGTGCAGTGTAAGTGAACTTAACCTGTAGTGCAAGTGCTGACTTTTTATAGAACACATGAATCAAGTGTCTTCCCCTTAACTTATAGTGAATAGGAAAAACGTTATTGGACGATTTCTTAATTTTATAGTTACTTAGCAGTTTAAGTTACATTTAAATTACTTATTAGCTAATGGGCTAGATTGTAATGTGAATAAAGTATCACCAATTGTGAAACATTATAAAGGAAAAAAAAAACATTTTTATCAGATAATTTTTGCACAGACCATAGAAAGATTTCTATGACGCGATGTCAAAAATGAAGAAGTGTCACATTGTATGAAACAGATGCTCGTTTTCACCTTTTTTTTTCCTTTTTTAGGGTTCCGTACCCGAAGGGTGACAAACGGAACCCTATTCATAAGCCTCCGCTGTCCGTCTGTCTGTCAGCGAGCTCTATCTCATGAACCGTAACAGGTAGGCAGTTGAAAATTTCACAGATTGAGCATTTCTATTGCCGCAAGAGCAACAAATAATAAAATTAAAAAATAAATGGGGGTCGCCATACAAAAAAATTAAATTTTGAAAAAAAAATTATCTGACCCTGGCATGTGGGGTATCATTTTCTAGAGCTCATCGAGTAGAGAATAAATATAATTTTTATTTGTTTTTATCTTCAAAAATGATGAATTAGGGGGCCGTAGAAGTTGTCTGTTTTAGACCTTTTTTGTACGAGCTCTATCTCAACAACTAAACAAATTAGGAATTTGAAACTTGTGTGTATCATGTAACATACACTGTTTATAATCAACAAATACTAAAAACGCCGATTCATAACGTATTTTATATAATATGGGCGATTTTCTGCAACTTAAAGTAATAATTTTGTATTTCATGCATATTATGCGATATAAATTCCACAGATAACTATTTAATAGTCGGAGTAATGACATGGAATTAGTAAGTACCTACTATCATGGCAGCATATACTATTTCGATCATTTAAATTTCGATCATCCAAAAAGGTCTACAAAATAAACTTTCTTCACAAGATTTTAAAACCGGCCAGTATTTTTTGAGTTTAAGAACTTTATCGACTTTTTTCAAAGTATCCCTAGACGGTGTTGATGTGTGTACCTCGTGTTAAAACTACACTCCAATAGACAATATATTCAGTAACATTGAAATGAATGCTGGCACATACAGTGTACTATTCAGTTACCTAGCTTAAACCGTTGTGGATACAATTTCATATTGAGAAAAATTATTGGTGTAAAAATATTCGGTCATGGCGGCCAATCTCAACGGAGACTGGCCTTCGGCGCGGGAGATATTATAGTGCACAAGTGTGTGCGCAGACACGAGTGCACTCTCTCTTCCCTCACTCTCATAGTCCGATGGGATGTGTAAAAATAATAAGTAAGAAATAATAGATTTCTGTATGACTATCAAAAATAACGTAAATAAATACCTGTATTGACCCGTGCGTTTGCACTGGCGAAACATCACGACAAAACATGTTGAAATCTCTAGTTCCTGTCAAACATTGTATGAAAAATTGACAGAAAAAAAATAGAGATTCCAACATGTTTTGTTGTGAATGTTTCGCCAGTGCAAACGCACAGTTATAATTAAAATTTGGCATACTACTTACATTCTATTTTGTACAATATAGTCTGATGTAGCAAGAGAAACCCTTTTATTTATAAGTAACTAGCTTGCCTGGCCTGCCCGGCCTGGCTTCGCACGGTTAGCACTAAGTACTTATCTACGGCGCATTTACCTTTCCTAATTACCTATTTCTACCTAATTACCTACCCTACCTACCTACCTACCCTACCCTTCTTACCAGGGTAGGTAGGTACCTAACCTACCCTACCTACCCTACATATCTACCTGCTTACCTACCATATATACCTATTTATACCTACTAATACTATGTTAGTAGCAAATAAATAACTTTGACTTTAGTTAATGCATGTTACTGGATAAAGTTAACTTAATATTTTTCTCTTAAAATAAATGAAATATACTCCTACACCTATATTTTAACACAACAACATTTTCTCATTAAAATTAGACAATTTCTTTACAAATCTTTGTTTTTTTATAGCGCCTCTGTTGTTACCTTTACGAAAGTATTACAAAAATTCATAGTGTTAAATCTTGTACGACATTGTATGGAACCCTTCGTGTGCGAGTCCGACTCGCACTTGACAGATTTTATTTGTTTATAGGGGCTTTAACGAATAGCGCAGTTCCATCCTATCCTAAACAATTGTACCTACTTTCACAAGACGTAGGCCATGGATTTAAACAAACCTTTTGCATCGTCGCCATTTGGTTGGGATAGGATCCTATGGAACATGCCTACATCAATTCTGTTCAAATTCAGGAACCTTACAAAATGATTTCTACTGGAGTCATATTGGACACATTCCATCAATAAATGTTGTAGGTCCTCGACAACTCCACATTCCTCACATTTGGGTGAAGCGATTTTTTTCATCATGAAGGCAAAATTTTTTGCGTCTCTAAGTGACACTTAAATTAATCCCTAAATAACAGTGCACTATTGGATTTTCAACGCTAGGCTGACGCTGAGAGTTGAAAATCAAACTGTGCACTTTTATTTAGGGATTCATTTAAGTGTCACATTGATAGTTGTCGGTGAAAATGAGCATTAGTAGTCAATTCTTCGTAGAGTAGAGATACAGTCCTTTCATAGTTATTTTACCTCTGATTTAGCATCACTGTCAAAACCACAATGATCTTTATGCTGTTATAATAAGGTTGCTGCCATTGTTTTTTTTTTTTCTGTCGCTGTGATCTTTATTTTCGTAACCATAAGGTTGATATTGGGTTACAAATAACTGAAGAAGTGGTCATCCTACGCGTGCTGGTCATAGAACTCGAACCACGATCCACAACAGATATCCGTCACATCAAGAATCATAAGGAAAATCATGTTTCAATTTCAATACAAATCTCGTGGGAGCATCCCATTTTCCGGGCATTAGTGGCGAATATCAGAGACGATTCCACTGTAATAATGTATTGGATATCGTTCAGCGTACTGTTAACGATTGTGGAAATGCTTCAGTGGTTGATGGGTTGTCAGTAGTTTCATTGGATAGGTACTGGCTTTTAGTTGCAGTTGTTTACTATGTTTTTATATATGAAAGGACGTTCATTGCTCCTTTTAGACTCTGTGGCTAAGTAATAAGTGATCGATTGGTGACCATCTTTACATACTGAGACCTCTCCGTGCCTCGGAAAGCACAGCAAGGGTGTAGAGGTTACACCGCCACATACGAACTACGCATCAAAGATTTGACGTCACACAAATCCTGTATCGCGCAATTAGAGTTTACTGCACGAACAACATATGTAAATACAAACTCCCGACATCAACTTTCGGGCAGTTGCCCGCCAGACATAACACCCGTCTGGTCGGAGGATCCGCCCTTTTCAAATGAGGATGAGTGAACTTTACACCCTATTCCTCATACCCAGTTACCCAGTAACTGGGTTGTGGAGCTCAGATAGGCAGTCGTTCTATGTACTGGTATTCAGCTGTATTCGGTTAGACTGGAAGTCGACCCCAATATAATTGGGAAAAGGTTAGATGGTCAGATATTATGATGATGATCGTTACTCCTTATACTGTCTGAAGTTCCCTTATGTAAGATTGCAAGAGTTAGTTTCTTTGTCCTGTGGTTAGTAACCAGCCTGGTGCTAGTGTTTATGCCGCTCATGGGCTCTGACTTGGATTCACATGCCGAGAAATATCTCAGGCAGTTTCCTCACGATGTTTTTCGAATTCGAGACCTATGACTGCAGTCAAGTCACACCTACCATATCACTATGCGAGTTAGTAAAGTGACACAACTGCCGAAAACTCATGATAATCTTCCTGACCTTGTCTTGTTACTTGGGTTCGGCGCAGCACGTTTTCTACTTCCATGCTCCCCTATCAAAACTGAAGAAAATTACTCCACGTAATTTATTTAGCACGTATAAGTACAAACGCTTCAATGTATTCGGTTGCACGCACCATGTCGAAAATTACGTTTCGTTATTCCTATAAAAATACTACTAAAGAAAACGTCGAAATTGACGGTCGAAGTTCTGTCCGAAATGATATCCAAGATAATTTAAAAAATTCATTGCATTCGGGTAAAAAGAATTGCAGGCGAAACTTCCGTTATTTTCCGTAGATGTTTTTGGTGACTTACAATGTAAGTATACGCAAAAAATAAACCTTATTAATAACTTTTCAATACTTTAACCTTTTAAACTCAACTTCTAATACTCGACTGCTCAACTCATCAACCGATCTTATGCTCAACCTACCGTAACAATCAACCGTAGACAATCCCATTGAAATACGAAAGTGTACCGAGAAAGTGAAATGATGGGGAAATCAATTAGATTCTACAGTGGTTTAACGAATTTGGCTATAGCATTATACAGGTTGTTTACATTAAACTACGTGATCGTGATCTACATAACAAACGCATAATCTTCTTAATGAATTCTATTGCAATACATACATACATACATAAACTCACGCCTTCTTCCCATGGGTGTAGGCAGAAACTACAGAACGCCACTTGCTACGATCCTTACATACTCCTTTTGCCTCGTTTACGTTCATACATCTGGTCATACACGCTCGCCGGTTGCGAGTACTAACGCACCCGTCCTTTCTGAAGAACATCACCAATAAGGTCAGTATATGTAGGGCGTCCCCTCGCGGCGTTTCCAGTCACATCTGCCTTGTAAATACATTTTGTTAGCCGCCTGTCATTCATCCTCTCAACATAACCAAACCATCTCAGCATGCCCTTTTCTACTGCAATGTGGCAATTAATTTAATTTTATAGGGAATAGAAAATATTTATAGTCCAGGTAAGTTGCTGTTCACAGGTTAACAGAAAGTTGAGATGATTTGAGTAGCTTAAAATACAGCTAGATTAAAATATTATTTGCCAGTGAGCCCCAAACTAGACAGTTAGTTTGGGGGCTCGAGGTGTGCCTCTTTGTTCTGTTAATGTTAATAACTTTGCACACTATTGTATAGAATCAAGTTCTTCTATCTTAACAGACAGCTGTGCTGCTGGACAGTTTATTGCGCCACTTCTTCTTCTTCCCAGCTAAAGCACTAGGAAGTGGTGAAGGGCGGGCGTTTGGGGGCAGTCTTATATAATTTTAACGTTCAAAAAGTTCCTTATTTTAATAAATGAATACAAATTATTAAGCTTGCATGAGATGACAATTTCAGTCAAGATTTAGGGGGAGTCCGTCAAAGAAGATACGGGCCCGTCCAAGAGTAGTTAGAAACTACGGAGTACATCCTCAACCGATTTTTACCTTTTTCGGACGGGCAAAAACACATCCGTATGAGGTATTATTACAAATGTCAAATCGTGTTGTCATTGATTCTTTGGTCGGTCCCCAAATCATTATTATATAAATAAATCAATCATTATCATTATTATATAAATATAAATATATAATATAAATCGTTTATTTATAAAGGGGCACGTTTACAATAAATACTTTAACAATTTAAAATAGAGTACAGTTACTTATTTGCCTGAACTAGGTTGAACCTGTGTTTCAGGCTAGAAAGTGCATAAATACTTATTCCAATAAATTAACAATGAGTGTATAATAAAAACTAAAATTAAAATTTAGGTAAATAAAAGCAAAAATAGCATGTTAGCGGTTCTATTTGCAGACAGCAAGTAGATCTTCTGTCTGTGCATAATCTACGGTTAGTAAATATTTAAGTACATTTTTTTTAAAAGACCCCAAACTAACCTTATGTCCGTAAATGATACGGGGTAGGAGTAACTGAGAATTAAAAAAGAATACCCTGGACTGGACTTCCATCACGAAATCCTCAGTAGTCAGCACTCACTCACTTGTCACACGTCGTAGTCGTCACTTGCTTCAAAAAACGGTGAACGTAAACATCTTGAGGAAACCCGGCCATGCCTGAGAGTGATTTCTCGACGGCATGTGAAATCCAAGTCAGAGGCCCATGGGCGGTATAAAAACTCTTACTCCAGAGGGGCAATTCCCGTAATTTTTAAGAACGTTCGCATTCTAATGTCATTCGGAATCTGTCAAAAATACAATCAATTTACCAAAATTTTTGACAAGTTTGACGGATTGCGACTTTTACGAGAATTGGCCTTTTTTTTCTTCTTTTTCGTGTGGTTAGTTAGTCACTAAACACACCGAAAAAAACAAAAAGTGTAGTCAGCGGTTTTCCATGCAGTCAGTCATAATATCCGCTTGACTGTCACTAATGAGACACAATAAAATTTTAATTGTTATCGAGCTGCATCAGTTTTTCGGACAGTTGAACATCTACGTTATTTATAAAATGTATGTAATAAAGAGTATTCTATCTAAGTATCTGTCAAATAAATTACGCTGATTTAGAAACACCCTGTGGAAACATCAGGCGTGTGGCTATGGTGTTCGTGATATAACCATGGCGTTGCGATGTCATGGCGGCTATGACGTCACTTTCATGGTATTATTTAAATCGACGTATCGACTTACCGTGAGGTTACATAAACAACAAAAACCAAGTGTATAAATTGATTTTTGTGCTGAGAAAGAAATTGACAATCTGTTTAAATGGGAGATTATGTATTGTGTTTTCATGGCATTGTGTAACATGTCTTATGTATAGCATAGCATACCATATTCAGTCTATAATGTTCCCACTGCTGGGACACAGACCTCCTCTCTGTGAAAAGAAGAGGGCCGCAAAATCAGCGTTCAGCTGTTTTACATAACGGAGCTTTTTTGTAAAACGGCTAGCGGTTATGTAAAACAGTGGATTCGACAATCCATCTGAGTCATCCTAACTAATATTAGAATGCGAAAGTGAGTTTGTTTTTTACGGCTTTCACGCTAAAACGGCTAAACGGATTTGGATGAAATTTGGTACTGGGTAGACTATGACCTGGACTTGAACATAGAATACTTTTTATCCCGATATTCCCACGTTTTTGAAACGTATGCGGGTGAAACCGCGAAGCACTTAAGCGCAACTACCTACATAGTTTACTATAAGTTTAAGCTTGTCTGTATTGGGGTTTTCTAGTCTATGGCTATATATCCCGATTTCTCATTACTGTTAGTCTTCGCTGTCTTTCCGGCCGTCCGTCTGTCAGAAGGCTGTGACGTCACTGCGACGTATCTTTTGAACCCTCGCTTGAAACTTTCACAGAATGTTTACTACTATGGCTCCTATAATAATAAAAAAAAAAAAAAAATGTTAAATATATAAGGGGGATACAATAAAAGTAAAGCATTATTATATTTTTAAGTAAAGTATTTTAAAAAAAATTGTGATAAATAATTGTACAGCAACTTAGGTGTAGCATCGGCCAAATTCGTTAAAACGATCACCTTTCTCAAAATCACCAATCTTGATTACTTTTGGTAAAAAATTATCTTTACGAAAAGCAATAACTTGTAAAGTAATATTATAGCCAAACACGTTCGTAAAATTGAAATGAATGAATGAAAATTCTCCAATTCATGCTACATCTAAGTTGTGTCGTACTGTACAGTGGATCGGGCCCTTCGTGTCACCGCTTTATTTTGTACATTTTACATTTATAATTAAAACTCAAATGTTTGACTGAATTTCAGACCAACTGACTGAGTTTCAACAGTTCAGTAGGACCAACAGAAATAACATACCCTCGTAGACCTACTGGTAGGACAAAAAAGTAGGTCCACGAGAAAACACCCATGATGATGATGAAAACATTGTAAAAGCCAATTATCTTTAAAATAGTAACTGTGGAGTTTCTTGCCGACTCTTCTCCATAGGAAACATTCAATTGGAACCGTGCACCTAGCTTCTGGCGTTATTCACAATGTAGGTTTATGTGAAATAAAATATTTTGATTAACGATTAATTGATATAACGCATACTGTAGGTACTGCTAGAAGTAAATCATGTGGTAATCCTAATAAACCTCAAGTTTACTGAGCCTTAATTAAATTGGACTTCTGTTTCATTTATTTATAGTGTGCGACAGACGAGTAGCATTCAAGGAATTGCCAAGTTTTATCTTAAATTGAAATAGTGAAAACTGGCATTTAATTTTATAATCAACTTGCTTTTTCCAAGAATTTTCCACAGAAGGAAAATAATAGAAACCGTTTATTTATTTTCAATGTTTTTCTATACTTTCGTGTTAGAAGGTTCGACAAGAAACACGAAAGAATAGTCTAGATTTGTTGTTGATTTCTATCTACAAAATACTATTGAAAAATTTGCGATGGGGAAATGACCGACGGGTCTGAAATTCAGTCAAACATTTGAGTTTTAATTATAAATGTAAAATGTACAAAATAAAGCGGTGACACGAAGGGCCCGATCCACTGTACAGTACGACACAACTTAGATGTAGCATGAATTGGAGAATTTTCATTCATTCATTTCAATTTTACGAACGTGTTTGGCTATAATATTACTTTACAAGTTATTGCTTTTCGTAAAGATAATTTTTTACCAAAAGTAATCAAGATTGGTGATTTTGAGAAAGGTGATCGTTTTAACGAATTTGGCCGATGCTACACCTAAGTTGCTGTACAATTATTTATCACAATTTTTTTTTAAATACTTTACTTAAAAATATAATAATACTTTACTTTTATTGTATCCCCCTTATATATTTAACATATTTTTTTTTTTATTATTATTATAGGAGCCATAGTAGTAAACATTCTGTGAAAGTTTCAAGCGAGGGTTCAAAAGATACGTCGCAGTGACGTCACAGCCTTCTGACAGACGGACGGCCTGGTTCATGTTGGGTTCAACAGTTCAGTAGGACCAACAGAAATAACATACCCTCGTGGACCTACGGTAGGACAAAAAAGTAGGTCCACGAGAAAACACCCATCATCATCCTATTAATGTTCCCACTGCTGGGACACAGGCCTCCTCTCTGTGAGAGGGAGTGGGCTGTAATCTACCACGCGGGCCCAGTGCGGGTTGGTAGATGTCACATGTCTTCGAATTGTTGGTTCTAATACATGCCGGTTTCCTCACGATGTTTTCCTTCACCGTTTTGAGAGTAGTGGTGATGAAATTATTTACACAAAGTAAAGCGCCTGCTTGGGTTCGAACCCACGACCCACAACTCGTAAGTGGGCCACCACTGCTTCTGCAATGTTTTCATACTACAGTGTTAATAGGTATGAAGTCAGGACAGTCCTGCCAACAAGTACCAGGTACTTAACCAAGTAGAAGATGGTCAATAAATCTACAAGGCCTGCAACGTTCTCACATACACAAAAAATTAACTAAAAATTATAAACAAAATAAACACCAATTTACCCGGTACTCAAAGGTCATAAATGCTATGCCGATCTGCAGGCAAATTCACAGGCTCCGTGGTGCATCATTCAAAATAGTTATTTATTCAAACTAGGCTGAGAATCAGCACTTTTCACACGTCAAAATTACATAAGACAGTCCCCCAAAAACGCCCGCCCTTCACCACTTCCTAGTGCTTTAGCTGGGAAGAAGAAGTGGCGCAACAAACTCCCCAGCAGCACAGCTGTCGGTTCAGTTAGAAAAAACTTGTTTCTATCCAAAATATAGTATGCAAAATAATTTACATTAATTAACACAAAACATTAAATAAAATGTATTTGCCATAATGACAGCTAGCATGCGCCAATATACCAAAATCTAACAAAAACATCGAAATCTACAGGGTGGCAGGGACATCGACGCGAAGCCTGTTACCATGTATTCAGTTACATGATTCCGTTGAAATTTCTCGTCGGTTAAAAAAAAAAAAAACTGCTGTTCCATACATTTTGACCGCGTAGGTATTGCACTTTTCTATGAAACAACAGACATTTTTTAAATAACCGACAAAACATTACACGGAACAGTGGACTCCAAACCAGTGGATCCAGTGGATGATAAACTAGGACCATCGAAACGTTTGAAATGGTTCGAACAAATCTACTGGTTTTCGATTTCGACCTTCTCCTTTTTCCTATCGTATGGCGGGCGCCATAGTGCAATTGAATTGCGTCGCCAGCCCTGTCATACCGGCGACTGTCAGTTGTACATTTAATTTATTTCTCACGTCATAAAGTTACCGAGATTGAAAAATACCCGGTTATCTGGCTTAATCTATTTAAGGCGAGCAGTTTTGAGGCCTTTAGCTGGTTTTAAACAATTTTTTTTTTTTTTTAAGTTTGCACTATTCAAGTCAAAACAATTTTTTTATCTAGATGAAATGGAGGGAATGAGGAACATGACGTCAGGAAAGTTTTGAGTATAAATGTGGATCGCTGAACGAGTAAGGGAAGACCAAAGAAACGATGGATGGACTATGTGAAAAATGAATGGATAGAAAGGGGGTGACTACCGAGATGACGACTAGTAGAGTACCTATAGTATGGAATCAAATTCTATCGACAAACAGAAAATCTGTCTTTGAGTTGACATAAATGCTTGAGCATTAGTATTAATCTGCTCGCGACATTCCTATTTTATTTTATTCACATTTTGTTACTGAAAAATCTACTATTTTTAGTTTTTGTTGTTTTCTAATGCTGCAGCCGCATCTGGGTCTATCGTGATAAAGCTATGCGTGTCGAAGGTTCGTATGCTTTGCTCGCTAAATGTTCAAATAGATACGAAACCTTAATAACAAATGATATTAGAAATATGTAAAGAAAAACTGGTATAAAATTTATTTTAACATGTTTTACATTTTAAAATATTTGTATGCCAGCCCATGGCGAAACATGAAAGATCATTGCTATATTATAACCCCCTTACTAATAAACGTTGTATATTGCCTGTATAGTTACACACCGATTTCTCTCTTTCAGTCGTCAGTAATTTGACATTTGAAAGAAGAAGACAAAGCGTTGTGTAACTATACAGACACTATACAACGTTTATTAGTAAGGGGGTAAGACCTTAATGATGGTACATTAAGGTCTTATAATATAGCAATGACTTTAAAGCAAATAAATATATTCTATTCTAGTCTATTCTATAAAAAGTTGTCGCGCTAATACGGTGGTCACATTAGCGGCTTCGCCACGATTATTATGTGCCGCCACCCGGGCGATTAGTGCTACGCAGCCCGAACTATCTCGGCGATAACCGATAATGATTGGTCACATCTGCGTATCATTGTCCGAAGCTTCGTCTCGAGCCGGTCAACCGTCGCTTGGCCTTCAGAATGCCAAAACAATAGAAAATTCTAGTGTGTCTCGTTGCACGTCATAAAGGTCACACCAAGATGCCACTATGGGCGACGCCCTACTCATTTTATTTACCGCCCCACTTTATATCTTAGATGCCATCTGTAAATAAACTCTTCAAAACACTTTTACCGTTGCATTATCAAAATAGAAGACGACATTTATATTAATGCCACTACATGAAGAGGATTCCAGGAAATATGATATTTTTAGCTCACAAGCGGTGAGCGAATAGTTTATGAGTAAAGTTTTATTTGCACATTTGTATGCCACGAGCTGTGAAATTCGATGTACCGACAAATACCGGGTTTGGTACAAAAATATTTCAAATTATGTGCCCGATAAATGTTGGTGAATGAATGTTCTGGTATGGACAATGCCTTACAATTTGCCACTAGGTTTTTTGCTCTATTCCATATGTAACAATTTTTGTTACACTACCCACATTATTATCCAGTAAAAATAATAATAAACGCATTAGTTTTTAAGATCGTTAATTCTAAAAGTTGGCAACGTTGCAAATAGCCGTCAAATATTTACCTGTTTTGATTTAATTTGGCATTATAACTGTATGAAAATATGAAATATCGCTAACTAGTGACCTAAAATATTATAATAATTAATTAAACGTTTCACTTTTATTTTTTATTATTTATTTAAATTATGTAATTCATTTATTTTAAGACAGAGCATGGGCTCTGTCTTAAAATAAATGACATTACATTACAACATTACATTTCATTCAATTAAAACATTAAGCACATTCATAATAAAATAATATTCAAACATTCAATTCATTCAAATCAGATACCTACAATTAAAATACATAGGTACACATGTCAATCAAATCAAATATAAAATAAATACAGATGTCAATTCAAACCAATAACATTAAAATATATACAAATGTCACATATAACAAATAGAAATAAAATAGAAATGCATACACATGTACACACAAAAATATTACATAATACGAGGGGAGGCGCTACCTTGTAGCTGCAACCACCTCTGCAAGAGGGGTAGATCTCACCGCTCGGACAATACCTTCAGGACGCTGTTCGAGCTGTTTCGTATGCATAATGAATTGCAATTATAACACTGAATTTGATGTTGTAGGTGTAAAAAGGGCATTTGGAAGGTTTCCAAATACTTTTTTTAACATCTGAAGCTAAATATTCGATGTTAAAATATTAATGATTGCATTTCTTAATCAATATTTTAGTTCACTATTGTGTATTTTTTTTTATACAGGACACGTGGGTTCGGCGTTTTTTACTCGATCTTAATACAATACACCCTTTGTGTGCGAGTTCGACTCGCACTTGGACGGTTTTTTCCTACTTTACTAAAACTATTATTTTGGCAGGTGGCGGCAGAGAGCATCATTCAGAGCATGAAGAGGAACACAGCGAGAAAGGAAAGAAAGCTTACGAGGTGAGGAAATATTTACATATCACTTTAAGAAATATATTTTTTTTTTCTTTTTCTTTTTCTTTTTCTTTTTCTTTTTCTTTTTCTTTTTCTTTTTCTTTTTCTTTTTCTTTTTCTTTTCCTTTTTCTTTTTTCTTTTTTTTTCTGTTTATTAAGTTGCAATTTTCGGTCACTATGTTGTTTACTGTTAATCAATAAATATATTATTGTAAAGCAATACGCAATTGAGTTTGAAAAAGTGGCTCTAGAAGCTTGCCTACGCAGGATAGTGTAAAAGAGTCCCAACAAAAATATATTCTACTTGCTGAAAAACGAACCTAATAGTTGAGTCATACTTCAGAGGGGCAATTCCCGTAATTTTTAAGAACGTTCGTATTCGCAATCTGTCAAAAATACAATCAATTTACCAACATTTTTGACAAGTTTGTCAGATTGCGACTAGAATATGAACGTTTCTTATGTACGAGAATTGGCCTTCTCATTAGTTTTATTTTAGTGATTGGTCAAAACAAAAGACGCTTAACAATAGCACACAATAGTTAAGCGAGTTGACTTTATTTTATTCATAAGTAGATTAAAGATTGGGTTCACAGTGCTAATACAGAGCCGTTGCGACGAACGGACTCACTAAGTTCGCACTGTGGACCCAGCCTTATCCATAAATATTTAACAGTTAGACCAGTAAAGGTATGCGTTTCAGTAATCTTCGTGTTCGAATTACGAAATCGCGCACACTCAGAAACATCGCGCCACAGAGTAACTCCCCTCAGAGGCAAAGCTTCTAATTTTTTTACTACCGCTCTTTGTGGTAGTGGCCTATCTTTGCATGTTTATATGAAGTTTTCTCTCTATTGGGTCCCGTTAGGAGAAACTATAAACATTGTAAACCAAAAACTTCTACTAAGTTACGTAGCGACAATTCAATCAACAATAAATAATCCCAAATTCAATCAACTATCTATATCGTTACAAAGCGCTGTCGTCTAATGTTTTGTGGTAAAAGAACGCGTGTCTAAGCTCCAGTACCACAAAACATTAGACGACAGCGATTTATATTGACCGAGTGAAATTGCTCGTTAGTTTCGTATTACACATATCGAGGGTATAGTGTTAAAACCCAATAAGTGCAAAAAAATCAAAAATCGCGTTATTAGTCCATCTTAATGCATTTTTTATGCTCTTTCCAATGGTCTAATCCAATAAGCTGAATTCTCAGTAGAAAGAAATTTACTTGAGGTAATAACCCAATAAAGTGACCACGTTTAGCCTAAACTGAAAAAGTAGGACACTATAAAGTGTGTTATCTTGATAAATAATATTTTTATTTTACGCTTAAACCACATAAAGCTATTTATTTGTATTGAGTGTCCAATGATTTCAACTAAAATTACCTGACTGCATTAAGGCAATAACCGCTATTTGTACTTATCGGGTTTTAGCTTTGCATTATGTTGCATAAGAAGGCAAACAAAACCAAGAGCTAAAACAATCCAAATGTGTTTGTCGGGTTTTATTGTTCGATTATATTTCAAAAGTAACAAGTTATGTATAGTTATATGGTATTTGCTCACCTCGTCAACTAACTTTCTTCAAACGTTGTTTGGAGACGAACCCAATAAATAAAATTTGACCTAACAACTTCTTGCGCTATTGTTGTCATTTTGCGACAATTCGCACGTCGCGTCCCCGCGAGTATTGTTTTTAAAATTATTCTGTTTAGTGCCAATTGTTTGTGTGTGGTACGATGGGTGATGCATTAAGATTGACAACTAGGTAAATGTTGGTTTTAGATTTTGCTATCATGGAAGTGGAACTGCCTTTGGAGAATCGAAATCCTACAAGTACTTTATATTCATTACAACAACTTAAAAAAAAAACAAACCGACTTCCAAAAAAAACACTCATTGGTTTTATTTATTTTCCTTTTTGGCACTGACTTCCGACTTTTTTGTTTATCTATTTAATTTTCTCTTTTTAGTTGTGGTAGGTACTTACCACACTACACACAAATTGGAATACCACCTGCCATGTAAATAACAGTGACAAGAAGTTATTATAACATCATCCACTACTAACCACAACTAAGTGGGAAAAATGCGTATTATACGAGAGTGATTTATCCTGTTTCTTTTGTGATTCATCGTCATCATTTCAGCCAAAAGTCGTCCACTGCTGGATATAGGCCTCCCCCAAGCACCGCCATTGAGGCCAACCCCTTTCCAGTCCAAAACCTTGAAGACTTACTCCAGTGCAGTGGTAAATAGTTTCGGAGAGATAACGTCTCCCTGTCTCACCCCTTGGTCCAGAAGGATAGGTTTCGAGGTCCAGTCCTAGAGTCGGACTGACATAGTACAGTAGCGTTTTCATACAAACACTTCAGCACCTCGATGTACCTACCGATAGTCAATCTGGCACCGTTGGAGAGACTGCAGTACAGTCCAGGTCTCGATGGAATCAAAGACTTTCACGTAGTCCACAAACGCTAACCAGAAAGGCTGGTTATATATTATATCTACTCTTAGGTCTTCTGTGTAAACTAGACCGCAGCGTATGAATGTTGTCTACGGTGCTAAAGTCTTTACGGAATCTGGCTTGTTCCGGAGGCTGAAATTCGTCAAACCTGCGCGAGAGACGGTTCATGATGACTCGTGAAAACAGCTTGTAGATATGGCTCAGAAGATGGGCCTACAATTCTTAAGCACCCTGCATAAGAATTACAGGCCCACCTAGAATGTTGTGCCCTTTTTAAAGAAGAGTACCACCACACCTCTGTTCCAGGCCTGTGGCGTTTTACCATCGAGTCTTACAGAATCGAACAGCTTCTGGAGGGCTTTTCCACCGGCCGGTAGTAAACGGGTTTTCCACCGGCCTTCAGGAGTTCGACCGTAATTCCGTCATCACCGTAACGGGGTTACTGGTTGACGTGTATAACTGTCCATAGAAGCTCTCGATATCTCTAATAGTTCAAGTTTGGCGGATACGATCTTACCATCATAGGTCTTCAGTTTCGCAAGCTGGTTCGGCCTAATAGACAGATCTCTAGCAAAGACCTTGGAGCCCTTATTCCGCTCTGTCGCGTCCTTTACGGTCCGTATTATATTAGCGAAGGTCGCTTTTCAAGGACTTAGAGATCCGTCTATGAGCGCATAGTCAGAAGACACCAGACAGGATCGTCTCGCACCTCTCTTCCAAGAGCTGTAAAGTACCATCAGAGAGCTTCTTGTTTCGATTTATATGACGGGTTTTAAAGTTCTTAAACCCGACCATATGAACAGTTTTCATTGTGATTCATAGAATAAACTAGTTAGTAAAGTACATTAAATGTTAAATTACTCTAGACGTAAAACCCAATAAGTCGGTACCCTTTGTAACTTATATATTTCTTATGATAAAATGGACCACCCCAGAAACATAAAAATACTTTTTTACACTAATTGAATGTATACATTTTTAACTCAAATACTCATTATGACGATATTATTTTAATAACATAGGTATTTTTGTCCTTAAAACTTAAATATTGAATATCTCGAAAGTTACAATTTCGTACTTATTGGGTTTGAGCACTATACCCTCGATATGTTACTTTAAGTTGATTGAATTTGTGTTTATTTATTTCGCTACGTAACTTAGTAGAAGTTCTTTGTTTACAAAGTTTATAGCTTCTACTGACGGGCTCTTATACATCGGTCGCAGATGTATAAGATCGGTCGATCTATCACTCAAAAAAGGTCGTTTTCGAATTGCAAAGAGTTGTTTTTCTCTAATATGGTACTACAAAATTTCTGAGTGCTTCCATGGTTGTAACAGCTCCATAATATGTATAAGATTTCATCATAGCGCTTTCGTATCTCCGAAGTGAGACGAGGATCGCCGAAGTGCATACTTTTTCTGGGAGATCTTTACATAAGTCCAATCCAATCAGGTGCAAAAAGATGTATATACATGATGAAAAAACATGTTCCTAATTTCTAATAGAATACTATAATGTAGGTACAATTATGTTTTTTTTTTTTTTTTTTGTCGCTAAGTGTATACATCTTTTTGCAGCTCCCAAAAATACAAGGCTAAAAGAGATAGGTCCACCCAAATAGGGCTACCTACGTCGATATTCACATGTTTTTGAATTCACACGAAGGGCACCGCCTTGTCGATGATGAGGAAGAACAAGCTCAACCGTAAGAAGATATTGATGAAAGCAAAGCCCTGGTATTATCTTTATGTGGACGTAAGTCATGTGCTTAATGGTAATCATGTTCACAGCGATATTTAGCATTCTAACAAGTGTAGACTGTATTTGTATTTTTATTTTGTTTTAACACATGTTTATATTTTTGTTATAACAAATTAATTCGTAAAATATTTTTAATTTCTAGTTGAAAGATTAGATTACGTTTTTTTTCCTTATTTTGAAGTCATATAAGGTGTCTATTCAAACACGAAATTTCTTAAGTGGTCATTGTACTCATCATTATGAACAACTTTTACTATGGGACTAAATCTGAAATCGCAAAAAAAAATGCTGTTTCCTACATTTTGACGAGATCTGCGAATATAAATGTAGCGAACAGCTGATTTTCTTTTCGCGATTTCAGTTTTGGTCCCATAGTAAAACTTGTTCATAATGATGAGTACAATGACCCCTTAAGAGATTTCGTGTATGAATAGATACACCTTATATAATATATTATCTTCGTTAGTAAGAAATAGAGCATATCAAAAGGATTGTATTTTTTTTCAAAATATTTTTTACAGGACTGAGTGAAAATATTTATAATTATGAAATTCTACTTATGACGCATTCTTTCTTCTTCGATTCAGTGTTATTGTTATCCATTGAATACTAAATTGTTATTAGTAAATGTCTATTGTCCTATTAGTCATGTTTTCATTCGAGTCTGAAAATATTGTTTTCAAAACATTTCATCCTACTAGTTACTGATCAAACATCCTATTTATTGTTCATGCCTTTTGGGTACACCCTCTAGGCCACATTCAACTCATAAAACGGTTCGTAAAAAAAGAGTTTCATAGCGAAAGGTGTTAAATTAACGGATCGTGTTCGAAACTTTCGAAACTTCATCATTTCAGCCGAAAGACGTCCACTGCTGGACATAGGCCTCCCCCAAGCACTTCGACCAGTTCTGTGCTTCCCGCATCCAGCGGATTCCTGCGACCTTTTAAAGATCATCAGATCACCTTGTTCCCTTCCAACGCTACGTCTTCCGGTACGCGGTCGCCACTCCAGAATCTTTCAGCCCCATTACCTATCAGCGCCATTTGTTCTGCGAGCCATGTGCCCTGCCCATTGCCACTTAAGTTTGGCAATTCTTCTCCTGCGGATCTCTTCGTTTCTGATTCGATTACGTTAGGAAACTCCGTCTTTTGAGCCTTCTAATAAGGGCCGGTAGCCGGTACACAATAGTGCGCTCCAAAACAAAGACAGCTGACGTAGCTCAAAAGGTTTATATGGGGCTGACCAACTGTGGGACCAAATGGCACAGAAATGGTGCCCTGAGATAGTGAGGAGGGGTCGCGGCAGGTCATTCAGGAGATGGCGGGATGAACTGGACAGATTCCGCCAGAACTGAAAAGAGGACGCGCGGGCTCGCGAGCGATGGGAGTGGAGGCAGGCATTTGGCGAGGAGTGGGATCGCGCAGACTAGCAAAAAAATAATCGCTAATGTTGTTTAGTATGACGGGTAGAATCATCTCCTTGGATGCAGGTGATTATGCTCGGTTCCTATAAAACAAAGGAATCGTTTTACTCACCAATAGCAGCCTTTATCATTGCCAATCTGGACGTATAAATAGATTCATAATTATGCAAATTTTACCTGTGCTAGTTACTTCCATATGGGACGGTCTTCTGCAAAGCTATGAGGTATTTACTTCATTATTGGTAAAGATACAAAAATTTAATTTTAACCAATAACGGTCCGTACATATTAGGAATCGACCAGCATCGCCATCTTGTTGAAATAAAATTGTAATTTGAAATAATGTCAACAAACTATGTTTATAATATATTTTTGCTTTGTTTGCGTTATTTAATTAGGTTATACGTGTTGCGTGTTGTACCAAGTTTTCGCAAAAATATGGTTTTCTGGTTTCTATGACAATTTAACAATGCACTTGACCTGAAATGTTGAACATGTACGGTAGGCGCTTGGTAATCTGGCATTCACTAATCTGACATGTCCAATAGTCCGACGTGATCCCTAACATCCGTCTCCTACTCTGTAAAGGTTTGATACAAAGGTGCGGGATTTTTTTATTTATTTTGGGTGAGAAATCAAATAACTTCTCCCGCTCTGGGCAGAGCGGAAGGGCGTGTCAGACTCTTACTGACTAAAACCCACCCGTGTTCCTTCCCTTGCCTGTGCCAGGGGCCACGGTTTCCCCTTAGGACTTCCCGCAACCTCGGAAAGTGCGGGATTACAGAGCGCGCGCAATGATCGTTGTCGTTCTGCAGTCCGGTTCGATTCTACGAGTAGGTACCTAGGTATTATTACGTAAACTATTAAAGATTTTTTACTTTGCAATGCTGTGTTAAAATTATTTCTTACTAGTCAGGGGCAACCTTTTGAGACGGAAGAGCCAAAATTTACAATTTAAAAAACATCCCAGTTTTTAAAGAGCCAATAATATATCTAGTATTTAATTTTTTTTTTTTTTATAAACGGATTATACAAAATAATATTTATTATTATTTTATCTCGATACTCCCAGGGGATCGGGATTTATGCGGGTAAAACCGCGGGGCGCAGCTAGTAGGAAGATAATAATGTGAAAACATTATTGTAAATTAGTGAAAGTATAGCAAATACACAAAAAAACCCAGAAAACAGATAATATTACCAACGATGTAATTTATTTCTATTCAAAAGCACGTTCCGCGAAATCTCATTTATTTTAACTGTATTTTCACGCAAACGAAATTGTAATTTTAATGTTTTAAAATATAATATTTTTGTCTGACACTTTTTAAGTATATTTTCACGAATCAGTACGTCGTTATGTAATACAAAGGGCCTTCACCAATGAAACTGTACGCGACGAGCACATCTAAACTACCTAACTTAGTTACTGTGAAAAAGTTCAGAAAGTTAAAAAGAGGCTCAATTATTAACAATTGAGTGCATGTAGAAGCGCAAAAAGTCTTTACAGGTTCATTAATTTACAAAAGCGTCCATTAGAAATTCAATAAAGTTTAAGAGAAAAACTAACGATGTAATATTTTGTTTGATTTTCGTGCTAGCGGCAGCTGAAGGGTTAAATCAGTTTATGTCAAAAATGTAAACTATGCAGTTTCTCTCCTTGTCAGAGAAATGAGTGTTTGAGATTTAAAAACAAATGTTATTATTTGATTTGCGCTGTCAATTAAAATTTTGATGGCGTTTCTTTTTGAAGATAAAATAAGCGTAGGTCCTTATGTATTCAGAAAGTTGCGACTAAAATTAAATTGTCGAATGCTATTTTAGAACTTGTAAGTGATAGGTAAAATGGGTTATTATATTTATTATTAGAAATAGCTGTTCGTGCCCGCCAGGGTGAATTTCATGTATCTATTTCTGCATTTTCCAAAAAAAATCTTTCATATAAACCTTGTCCTGACAATTCTGAACACAACAAAAAAATATTTATCAAGTCAGTCGAGCCGTACTTAAGTGATGATCTTTCACAAATGCGGCAATTGATTTTATATATTACTGAAAAAAATACAAATCAAATTAAATACCAGCCCAATTGAACTTGCTAGCGAATATTATAATATGTAAACATAATCAAACAAAAATGAAATTGTTTTATTTTTTCTTTTTTTTATTCATCACATATGAGAAGCTTTGCTCGCTAATTTAATTTGACCTAGATATAATGAGTACTAGAAAAATATGTCCGCAACAGCACGTGTTTTTTTTTATTAACTAGCATAGGTAATTTTTCTTTAAGCGTCCTTGTCGAAGGGACTCGTCATAGCGACAGAAATAACCAATTTGTCGTTACGTTATACAAATTCACAGTTCACTGCGCCAAAAAGTTATTACAAGTTTATAAGTTAAACACAGTAGGGTTATTTTAAGTTATTCTTTTAAGCTTTTCTCCGTGTTTAAGTAAAGGGTTAAGTTTGTATGTTTGGGCCACCAGTATAGCAGTTCCGTCGCCTTTTATCAAATACATAGGTAAAATGTTACCCGAAACCCGCCCAGAGTTACCTATGCCTCTAAAACTATAATAATAGATATGATATAAAAAAAAAATATAAGCTGAAAATAAAAATGTTCAATTACTTAGATTTTATTATTTATAATTTACTTTCAAAAAATGTTTTCTAAATAAAATTATTGTAAATGTTCATAACATATGTACCTAATACTTTTAAGACACTTGTATTTTGACATTTTGTAAGACACTAGTATTTAATGACATTTTGTGAAACACTTGTATTTAATGTAATTTTGTTTGCCATTTTTGTATTTAATTAAATGTTTTAAGCCATTTGTATTGTTCTTCTTCTTCATAGCGTGTCAATGGCAATCTAAAATTCGGCCCAGAATTTGACTTACCATTTTATTCTGCCATTAACAGTACATGCTCTATGACCTGATTAATGTAGATGCTGTATAATATTTAACTACAAAAAAAAACTAAAATAATCTTCAAATTCCAGGGCGTTCACAAGGAAACCAAGTCTTCGAAGGGACAGCATGATAAGGAGAACCACCTGGGGAAATATGACGACCACGGAGGCGTGGATGAGCATCACGAGGAGGAATCGGGCCACTACGGTGACCACCACCATGAGGAGCATGGGAAAAAACATGCAAAAGTATGACTTTTTTTCTTTAATTTTATTTAATTGTGACGTTGACTGCCACGTTGAACTAGCTAATGGCCTCAAGCATGACTGCAGGTCCTGTGTTCTATCCCCAGCCATAAAAACGGGTTTTATCGACGGAAGAATAGACAAAAAGGCGGATTGTTATTGTTTATCTATTATTTTATCTATTCTTCCGTAGACAAAACTCGTTTCTATTGTGGTGACAAATATGACGTTTTTCTAATTATGTGAAACGTATGCTTCTTTTAAAATAAGAACTGCAGAGATACTGCCTCGTTGGTCTAGTGGTCGCAAGCGCTACTGCTGAGCATGAGGACCTGGGTTCGATTCTCGGGTCGGGCAAAGTGTTATTGGGTTTTCCATCTTGAATTTCTCAGTAGCAGCCCGGAGTCTGGATTTGTGCCCGGTTGATGGCAATAGGCTCGCCCCCTATTACATGGGACTTAAACATATCTGGCGAATTGTGTGTGTACTATAGGTTCACCTCTGCCTAACCCTTCGGGGAATATAGGCGTGATGTTATGTTATGTTATGTAACTGCAGAGATTAATTCGAACGCGTACACGCATTTATTTCACTGTATCTAGATAAAGTGAGAGTGTCAGTGCAGACAATTTTGCCAGTAATTCAAAACGATCTTATTACTAAAATTAAATAACGTTGCGAACTCTAATAGATGTATAGATAGATAAATAGAATACTCTTTATGGGACTAGTCATAACAAGCGCCCGAGGCGTGCGCCATGCGCTGCATTTTGTGTGCTCAATCAAATTGTATGAATTTCTATGTCATAACAAGCGTTGCTGTCAAAAGGCTGTCACCGGGTGCGCGCCCGAAACGCAGCGTTCTGTGCGCGCGACTCGTGTGCTTGTAACTAGTCCCTAATAAGTACACCATAAATATAGCAGATATACATGTAGAAATATTACATAGGGTGACACAATGGGCGGTATTATCGCAAAAAGTGATCGTAATACGAAGTAGCAGCCCGGAGTCTAGATGACAGTTGACAGCAACTGATACGCTTTTTTCGTCCGTTTCCTATAGGAACGAACCAGGCCAGGTCCAGGCATACCTGGGATTTAAAAATAACTGACACAATGTGGGTGCCGTTATGTATTTAGTACAACTAGTGGTCGCCAAGATTAAATAAAAAAAAAAAATGTATAGGACATACTAGTTCCATGCTGCCATGATAGTACGTCATTATTTTAAGGTAGCCATCTTGTGTCAAACGCATGGTATTGTGTGTTATGTTTTTTTTGTATTTCTAATGCATATTATTTTAAAATATTAGCTTTCTGCACTCCTTCTCGATATAAACTTTAACTGTGCCAAATTTCATACTCCGCCCGCGTAACTTTCGTAAAAATGGGTACATAGTTTTTGCTACTCGAACCTCATTGGTTACACGTATTAATATATAGCTTTATTAACTTTTAGTATGAGGAATCGGGAAAACATTCGAAAGGCCATAGCACGAAAGGCAGCCATGATATTCACAAGAAAGAGGAATATGAGAAGAAAGTCGAGTTCTTCGAAGAAGAGGGTGACTCCGCCGAGGACGAGAAACATGGAGGCTTTAACGAAGAGAATGGTCATTCGAAGGTAAGTGGCTCTAATGACCAAGTGGCTCTAAAGACCAAGTGGCTCTAAAGACACAAGTGGCTCTAAAGACACAAGTGGCTCTAAAGACCAAGTGGCTCTAAAGACCAAGTGGCTCTAAAGACCAGCGGATCTCTGTAAACATCTCATCGTGGAAACTTCGATGAAGTGAGCTAACAGTCCACCTTATGCTAGGGATTGACGTTGAGGAGCTAGTGGCTAAGTAATACCAGGCGCACGTGTTGATCCGACTCCGTATCATAGTTGCGACAAACAATAAGATTTTTTTTTTATGTTTTAGTTTCTTTAATACATGGTTTTTGCCTACCTTGCTCGTAACTGCACTCGCACACTGCAGTCATTTGACATTGACAATAAAGAATATTGCCAATAAAAACATTTATAAACGAAAGTAGTTCTATTTTACATTTTTTTCTTATCTGCTATTAGCAACAAAATATTATAGAAATGTTTGTCGTGCTTTAGTTTGTCGAGCGAAATTGTGTCGCGCTATCGTTCGTCGATCAAAAGTTTCGTCGTGCCATCGTTGGTCGTGAAAACAATCTGTCGCACTAACGTTCGTCGAGCTGATGTGCTGTCGCACCACTGATGGTCGACCTATCGTACTGTCGCCCTAGCATTTGTCGCGCATTTGTTTGTCGCAACTTTGATACGGAGTCGGTTGATCCATCAGGTTAAGCTACGCTTGAAGGGGTTGGTCAGTGGACGGGTAACCATCTTTACACACCGAGACTCCTCCATGCCGCGGAAAGCACGATTAAGCCGTTGGTCGCGGCTGTCATTCGTGGATCTTTGACAGTCGTTACGAGTCGTCACAGACCCGAAAGTCTGACACCAGTCTTATCGAGGGGTATCGTATTACCCAGTTACTGGGTTGTGGAGGTCATATAGGCAGTCGCTCCACGTAAAATACTGGTATTCATAACATATACAAACACACAGATACAAACAATTTTATGATTGTGATACCCATCAAATAGTGTCCTTCACCACACAATCCTCACTTTTGAAAACTTCATGAAATTCAATTTTGAGAACGCCAAAAAATAGTCAAGAAATAGTCATAAATAGTCACCAAAGTAAAAAAAATAGTCGCATTAAGATTCCGAAGTTATAGCTATAAGTTGGTGAGCATTGTGGGGTGAACGTCTCCACACAATCCTCACCTCTGTGCAAGCAAACGGCTGGGAGTATCGACTTGGTTTCAATTCCAAAAAATAGTCAATAAATAGTCGTAACGCTATGCCAAATCTCGAAAATAGTCATTAAGAGGTTCCAGAGATATAAAGGTGTCTTGGTGAGGATTACGTGGTGAGCCTTTCTCGCCACAATCCACACCTGATTACCGCGGAATGCTTACGTTTTTTCATTTGAATTTGGTGTCAAAAAATAGTCAAGAAATAGTCGTCTCCAACCACCATAATTTCGACCTGGTGTAAGAAACATAATATTTAAAATTGGAGGAATATTATGTACAGGTAGATTGGTATTTATTCAACTCTGACAGAAATAATAGATACGTAAGTAACTACAATATTTTATTATCGTATATTTATTTGCAATTTAAGTATTCGCGATCGCGACTGTACCAAAACATAATGTATGTAGAAGGTTACATGGAAATTTAACATACTTCTACATAATAAACCAGGTCGAAATTATGGTGGTTGGAGACGACTATTTCTTGACTATTTTTTGAGACCAATTTCAAATGAAAAAACGTAAGCATTCCGCGGTAATCAGGTGAGGATTGTGGCGAGAAAGGCTCACCACGTAATCCTCACCAAGACACCTTTATATCTCTGGAACCTCTTAATGACTATTTTCGAGATTTGGCATAGCGTTACGACTATTTATTGACTATTTTTTGGAAATGAAACCAAGTCGATACTCCCAGCCGTTTGCTTGCACTGAGGTGAGGATTGTGTGGAGACGTTCACCCCACAATCCTCACCAACTTATAGCTATAACTTCAGAATCTTAATGCGACTATTTTTTTAACTTTGGTGTCTATTTATGACTATTTCTTGACTATTTTTTGGTGTTTTCAAAATTGAATTTCATGAAGTTTTCAAAAGTGAGGATTGTGTGGTGAAGGACACATCAAATATGTGAAGTGAAATTCTCTATCTCACTAGAACAAACCTACCTAGGCAAAGGCGACACGTGCACGGAATTTTATTTTTCGCCTGCACACCAAACTATTTCGTCGACTGTACCTACAAGTCGAGACTAAAGCCGAGGAAATATCAATTTTATCCCTAAATTAATCCATTAAGTGAATAATTAAGTTTCCTTGTCAACTTGCAAATTAGAGTGTGCTAATAGTTTCGTCTTTCCAAGGTTTCATTTTGTAATTGCAAGTATATTTTGATAATTGACAAGAAACCCAATATACAGCATGTGTCAGAAAGTTGTGGTCATATTTAAGGGAGTGGTTAGACAGACCATCAAAGTAAACCATCTTTCTACATGGTATCAACATTGCGAAAAAAATCAAATTCATTTATTAAACTTACACATAGTTCACAAGCATACAAGTAACATGACATGAAAATCTAACCAACTGAAAACTTAGACAGATTGAACAGCGGGTCCCAAACTAGGCAAAGCCTGTATCAAACACTACACAAAGTTAACAATTTAAAGGGATTTCTGCTAGCGCAAGATTGCTGTTGATAATTTCGAAATAAAATTCAAAATAATAAAATTTACAAATATGTGAGTGAAAACAAGCAACATTGAATAAACGTACAAAAACAGTCGAGGTGCGTAAGTGTGACTGTAGTTATGTATTTTTATCAGAGAGTGTGATGGGTATCAATTGCAACAAAGTAAACGTTCTGTTTCTTCATAAGTCCGTCCCAGCAACCATTCTTTAAGTTTAGTTTTGGCCTCAGACATTGATGTATTATATCAATCAGAGTTGATTTTCGGTACGGTAAAAGTTTTATTTCTAGCATTAAACACATACATTTGAGTCGGGTAGGTATTGAAGTTTTGTATAAGACAGCTGTTTATTTTTCGTGATTACGATGTTGATCCCATGAAGAAAGTTGTTGCTTTTGATGGTCGGGAAGCAAACCAAGGAATCTAAATCACATAATCAGCTGTCCGATACAAAATTTCAATACCTGTTCCACCTAAATGTATGGTACAGCTGATAATTTTTTCGCGATTACGATGTTGGTCCCATGAAGAAAGTGGTACGTACCACACCCTTAAGGTGAAAGCGTCAGGGTAAAACGCGAAATTAAAATTTTCTTACGTTTTTTGCAATTTGCTCGTCAGTATCAGGTTGTATGTTGATATAAATATGATTTGCGACCATATCAAATGTTTATTTATAAAATTATAATCATAGAAATCATCAATACAACTCTATAAGTTCATGTAATCCATTTGAATGACTATTTCATGAAATCACGACATTTGGGGATTATGCTAACCTAAGGAGTTGTATTGCTGATTCTAATGATTATAATTCTGTAAACCCATATCGGTTACGCTCGCAAATCATATTTTAATCAAGATACAACCTGACACGGACCTGCAAATTGCAAAAAACCTAAGAAAATTTGAATTTCGCGGGCTACCTTGGCGCACCCCCCTTAAGTGTCGAAACAGACCGGACTGCATTTCGACAGGACTGCGCAGTTAGTTGGCAGTTTCGATGCAGTTATACATCGAAAATAATATGCTCAGTCTCACAAGCATTCAAACTGCAATTTTGCAGCTAGCATGCAGTTCAAATGCACATTTGCAGTTTGAATGCAGTTAGTATGACTCAGTTTTATTGCAGTCGTACTAACTGCATTCAAACTGTGCAGTTCAGTTTGATGGTTTGTACCACATTCTTAAATATGACCACAATTTTTTGAAACATGCTGTATGTTCATATGTTTGAGTCGCAAAATTACAGGGGTCTTATGTAAATACATTGGCTTATGTCATTTGGATTTGGAGTCCTTCATTTGCGTCTGAGGGTAGTTGATAAGTTAAGTAACTGTTTATGTAAAACGGTGAGACACAAATCTCAGCTTTTGTATATTATATTCAGTTTTAGTATCTACATAAAAATATATTAGTGTGTAATGAACGTTTAGATAGTTTCTAACCTTATTGTGTGCAATAAATAGAAGACTTACGTCTACACATATAATTATATAAATAATGTATACAAAATATTGTAAAACATTTTAAAAGAGTGGCGGTGGAGTTTCTTGCCCATTCTCCTCCATACGAAAACTACCTTTTGGGAGGGGCGACTAGAATCAATTCAATTTTGTTGTAAATTTTAACGTTTAAAAGTGCCTTTTATGTGCCTAAGTAATTGAAATAAATTATTTCACTTTGTTATATTGTAAACTCCTACACACGGCAAGCGTCCAACACACGTGGCAAGGCGGCAGTGCCGACGGCCATGCCGCCGGGGAAGCCGCGGAGCGCCCGGCCCTGCCGCACGAAGCCGCACGAAGAAAATGAAGGCGCAAAAGCCGCTGACACGTGCCGCGCGGCAAAAGCCGGCGGCTATGCCGCCGCCGGCACTGTGTGTAGCAGCCATTACAATTCACAATTTTTCCATTGTCTATAATCTCGCTAAATAGATTATAAACTAACGGTGCTGACAATCTTACGGTGACAAATCCATCAAACATAATATAATTTCGAGAACTATATTGATTTATTATAATTTAGTTTTTTTTTTTTTAACCCTTCCCCGCACTAGGATCAACATACATAGGAGGAATTTTGATCAACATACAACGGAACAACGATGCAATTTGCAAAAACCGTAAGAAATTTTGAATTTCGCCTTGCCGCTTTGACGGATCCGCGGAAGTGAGCCACCAAAAATCCGCGTCTGCGGATGTAAAAAATCTGCATCCACAACATCCCTGCTTCTTCTTCAAATCTATGGTTACACATGACAATAATCAAAAAATTAAATGTAACTAAGGGAGATGTTTTATGAGACTTTTTTTAAAAGTACTATTAGAAGTAGGAGAGATGTTTTATGAGCTTTTAAACTGTTCCCTTTTGATGTGGCAAGCAGCTACATGTAAGACAGATGAGACAATGCACCACCTCGACACGTCTAGGCATCTATTGGAAACTCAATTTTAATTGCTACATATTATATACAAGTCTACATGCATCAAAAATTTTTAGTCTTGTCGCATCGTTTAGCCATTGTGTCTCAACGATTATTCCGTTTTTTTGGCAGAACTATACATTAAATTGAAAGCTTGTCTTAATTTTTAATTTACTCTCATTAATGATTCGTCTCGCTTCTTCATAATTTCAGTAAAAATCATTGGCCCGTAACTGAAATAACGGGTTGGCTAATTTTCAAACTGGATCGGGTGAATCGTGCCAGAATTTCAAAAGTCTAGATTACAAAAGTGTCTAGACTTAATTCGGTCTAGGAAATATTTTGAAGCCTTTTTTATCGTACTCTTTTTAAGTTCTTCGTGACAGTTCAAGGCTGTATTCATTCTTATTGGGTTTTTCTGGTGGCTCAGTGTCCAAGGTTCGATGTTTCGGTAAAGGAAAGTGACGGTGCCGATTATAATAATTTATTCATCGGTTTTTATAAACTATTGCAGTGATTGACCTTTAAAGAGTAATTTGAATAGATGTCGTGGAATTAGTTGTCACGATTCATTATAATGGACGATTTTCACTTGCAAGAAATTCAAGGTGTAATTTGTCTGTTATTATTCTTTACGCCTATTAATCTGTAATTGAAAAGTCGATAAGCATGTTTCAACAGTTAACAGCAATAGGTTGTTTTAACTGATAATTCTTTGTTCCGAAACTTGTGAAGAGATCTGAAATAATTATTTTCTTCATACTTTTCAACATGGATAAATATTGATCCAAAGCAACCTTAGTATAGTCAATCGTACCAGTGATAACACAAGCTTGTCCTTCGAAAATGGTCCTTAATGCTACGACATAAAGGCGCTGTCAATGTCAAATTTTTACCAGCTGATGTGCGGATTGTTGCCGAGCAGTGATGGCCCAGTGTAAAAGGCCTCGACTTACGAGATGTAGGTCGTGGATTCGATCCCAGGCAGGAGCTTTATTTTGTGTAAATAATTTCATTACCACTGCTCTCAAAACGGTGAAGGAAAACATCGTGAGGAAACCGGCATGTTCTAGCACCAAAAAATTCGAAGACATGTGGCATCCGCCAACCCGCACTAGGCCAGCGTGGTAGATTACGGCCCACTCCCTCTCACAGAGAGGAGGCCTGTGTCCCAGTAGTGGGAACATTATAGGCTGATTATGATGACTGTTATTTGTATGTGGGGTTACGCATTAGGTCCAAATTCTGTCCGTCTGAATTTAGAACATGTCCAATTCGGATCGAAGTCGGATCAAAGTCGAATGTCGAATTAGATTAGATCATCATCATCATCATCATTTCAGCCAAAAGACGTCCACTGCTGAACATAGGCCTCCCCCAAGCACCGCCACTTTGACCGATTCTGTGCTTCCCGCATCCAGTGGATTCCTGCGGCCTTCACAAGGTCATCGGTCCATCTTATGGGAGGCCTTCCAACGCTACGTCTTCCGGTACGCGGTCGCCACTCCAGAACCTTTCGGCCCCATCGGCCATCCGTTCCAAGAGCAATGTGCCCTGCCCAAGTGCCCATTGCCACTTAAGTTTGGCAATTCTTCGAGCTATGTCGGTTACCTTGATTCTCCTGCGGATCTCTTCATTTCTGATTCGATCACGTAGGGAAACTCCAAGCATAGCCCTCTCCTTTCAGGTTCAGATACTGTGTTCAAAAGTTCTTACAAAACGGACTGTAGGTACAAGACAGCCGCCCACCATCCCATAAAGAACCTACTATAATTCCCTGAACAATAACTAGGAAAGTAAATGAAAGTTTATGAACGTAAGATTACACTCAGTAAGTAACTTTCCCTGCTTAACCTAACCCGGCAACATGCAGTTAACTTAACGGTTCTAAGTAATTAAAACCCGTGTTTTGTTAACATAATTACAGTTTATGTTTAAAGTTAATTAAGTTACTTTGTGTTAATGCACTAGTTTTATGGTAAAAGAAGGTTAAAGTTAACGAGATAGAGGGCTAAGCTACTGTTTTTTAGAAGAGCGGTAGCCGCCACAAAGTGTCTGCAATTTACTGGCGAATGACGTCACTGATATGTTGTTTATGAAAGTATGTTAGTGTGTTTTCCTAGAGAGCGTATTGACACCTTTTATTTACCCACAACGGGGAAGCTCTTGGCCTGCATCTCACCTGATGGTAAGTGATGATCAGGCCGAAGGTGGAAGCGAGCTTCACCCGTAATCCTCAACCACAGACGAACTGGCTATCTTATCTCTAACTGCCGAAACACAACAATCCTGTTACAGTACGACACAACTTAGATGTAGCATAGATTTGAAAATTTTCATTCATTCATTTCAATTTTAAGAATGTATTTGGCTATAAGACTTTACTAGTTATTGCGTTTTCGAAAGATCATTTACACCTAAAGCAGTAATAAAGATTGGTGATTTTGAAGGCGCACCCAGTTCGGATGGTGATCGGTTTTACGAATTTTGCCGATGCTACATCTAAGTTGTGTCGTACTGTAACATTGTTGTTATGGCGCCAGACTTAGACACTGCACACAAATGTACAGAGGTGGACTTAATGCCATAGGCATTTCCTACCAGTCAACCTTTGGGTGATGCAGAGACAAACAGTGGTAGGTGCAATAGCGAGAATTGCGAAATAAATATTTATTTAAATTTATAAACTATAAATATATACCTAATTATATATAAATATAAGTACAAATATTAACTTTATTCTAAAACCGTGTTATGTTAAAGCCTCTACAGTACCATGAAGTATCATGTTATATTCATATTGCATACCTACATGGTCGGCTTCCTAGTAGCGACTAGTTACCAAGTTACTTCAATATACATGCTCTAGAAATCCTAAGACACGGTTCAAGACAGATCTCAAACTACTGTGACTTAGAAAGCTTAATAACAAGTTTTTAACTAAGTTCTGTGAGTAATGTAGAAATGGCATAACCATTTCAATGTTTTTAATAACTTGAATGTTTCTCGTCAGTTAGTTTTGTATGAGAAATGAAAACGAACACTTTTATTTAGGTTTTGAGAAAATAATGAAAACTGAAGTAAAATTTGTAAAACTGTAAACAAGCTGTTTACAACTTTACAAATTTTACTTGAGTTTTCATTGTGCAAGCAATGTTTTGCGAATCAACTTTTTGGATGCAAGGTATCAGGTTCTAAACCGAAACATTTACCAATGAGTTTGAAGACAATTCAGAAATTCCTGGAGATAGTTAGTTTTTCTTTTAAATTATATTATAATCGATGACTGCTGAAGAATGGAAACCGAATGCCCAGTTGCAATGGTTGGTGTCAAAGTCAAAGTCAAATCATTTATTTCAAATAAGCACATATAAACAAAAAAATACAACAAGAAAAATTGAATTGATTCTAGTCGCCCCTTCCAAAACGTAGTTTCGTATAGAGAAGAATAGGCAGAAAACACCACTCCAACTCCAACTCTTTTAAAATACAGTATTTTCTGTATATTTTAATTATAATTATCGACGATAAACTTACAATAAAATACCACAATAGGTATAAAAAAGGTGATCAAAGCTAGTTTCCTTTCTGTATGAGAGGAGGTCTTTGAAAAATAACTCCCGACGGATTCAAGAGGAGGGATAAAACGTTTTTAACGTAAAATTTTCTTTTCCTTAGGGGGGACATTTTAAGAACGGCAACTTCAAGGCGGGCCACGAGGAGCGTGCCAAGGGAGAATCTGGACATTTCGCTAAAGGAGGACATTTGCATGTGTCAAAGGTAATATGAGTCTTAACTTTAGAGAGGTAAAGTTGATAATAGGTTGGTCTACAGTGGTTCTCTAAGGCTGACTACGAAGAGGTTGCAAAGGGCGAATCTGGCCATTTCGCTAAAGGAGGCCATTTGCATATGTCAAAGGTAATATGACTCTTAACTTTAGAGAGGTAAAATTGATAATAGGTTGGTATTCAGTGGTTCTCTAAGGCTGGCCACGACGAGCTTGCAAAGGGCGAATCTGGGCATTTCGCTAAAGGAGGACATTTGCATGTGTCAAAGGTATTATAAGTCTTAACTTTAGAGAGATAAAGTTGATAATAGGTTGGTATTCAGTGGTTCTCTAAGGCTGGCCACGACGAGCTTGCAAATGGCGAATCTGGGCATTTCGCTAAAGGAGGACATTTGCATGTGTCAAAGGTAATATAAGTCTTAACTTTAGAGAGATAAAGTTGATAATAGGTTGGTATTCAGTGGTTCTCTAAGGCTGGCCACGACGAGCTTGCAAAGGGCGAATCTGGGCATTTCGCTAAAGGAGGCCATTTGCATGTGTCAAAGGTAATATGACTCTTAACTTTAGAGAGGTAAAATTGATAATAGGTTGGTATTCAGTGGTTCTCTAAGGCTGGCCACGAGGAGCTTGCAAAGGGCGAATCAGGGCATTTCGCTTAAAGAGACCATTTGCATGCATGTGTTAAAAGTAATATGACTGTTAACTTTAAAGAGGTATGGTTTAAAATAGATTGGTCTTCAGTCGTATGGTTTGAAGAGGAGAGAATAGCTGATGCTGTGGCCAACGGCGCTTAAACAACAACTGTTGACAGATATATTGTCCTAAAACAATAATAAACCAAATTTTCCTTCTCCAGGGACACAAAACAGCAATCGGTGCTGATGGTCACGCGAAGCACGGCCATGCCCACCATCAAAAGGAGGGTAAAGATGCCGGGAAAAAATGGATCTATCATCATGGGCTACCGGCTAAGACCGCTAACCTTATCCTAATCGACCGAAGAGCTGATCAGTTGTACCACGGACCACAGTATTACGGATAAATTGAGGACCCTTAAAGGCAAAGTATCTTTAGGTCTGTGAAGTTAGCTGCACGTAGTTTCTTTGTGATAATTTCTTCGGAATTTGAAGGAATTTCGGAGAACGGTGTCCGGTATAAAAATAAAAAGACGAGTAGAATATTGAACTTCATTCTTTTTTAGAGTCCATTTTAAATAAGAAAATCCGGTCTGTAGCTAACTTCAAAAACATAAAGATTCGTGCCGTGTATTATAAATTAATAGCTGCAAATTTTAGACAAGTTTAGAATTGACTAGAATCACACCGTTTGCCTCTGCCAACGGGACATTAAAGAGAAACGAGATTATTCGAATTGGACGCGACGTCCAGTTGACGGACGTGACGTGCCGTTGAAGGACGTGACGTCCCGTTGACGGACGTAACGTGCCTTTGTTGAACGTGACGTCCCGTTGACGGACGTGACGTCCAGTTGACGGACGTGCAGTGGACATATGGCTATAGTACATGTATGTATCGCTAATTCGGCGCCGTCATCTCGTTCTCGTTGACGTGGCGATGGCAACAAACGGCCTTAGGGTCTTACCTAGATAAAAAAGTTTTGGATAAAGCGATCTCATACAAAAATGTCAACAAGTACGTTGCTTACCAGTTTCTGTATAACTCGATTTTCATCACTGTGCGCTTGGAGCTGTCAAAATCGTAGGTTGTTATTATTGAATTCACTCGCCCGGTTACCTCCTCAGTGTCCCGATGCCTTTTTTTTTTTTTTGGATGGGAAATCTTCAAATGTCTTCTCCCGCTCTGGGCGGAGCGGAAGGGCGTGTCAGACTCTTACTGACTAAAACCCACCCGTGTTCCATCCCTTGCCTTGCCAGGGGCCACGGTTTCCCCTTAGGACTACCCGCTGCTAGGGCGCGGCATTTGCCTCTCCCTCTCGCGCTCCGCCTCCTCCTTCGCGAGCATTACTGCTTCGCAGAAGGAGGTGACGGCTTGCCATGCCCTCTCGCTCCGCACCATGGGCTGGACCAGGGCCGGACGCGAGATGTCACCGCCGCCGATCGCCTCCACTAGGACACGTCGGTGCTCCGCCCAAGCCGGGCAGACCTCCACCGTATGCTCCACCGTGTCCTCCAGGCGATCCACAGTGTCCCAACGCCTCACAATACGGTCTACACAACTCGTGTCTTCTCTACAGTTTTGTCTTATTATTCGTTAATTTGTAGCTGATCCGTCAGACATTGTCCTGTCAAAATTTCAATTTTGATTTTTCGGCTGTGCCTTTGGTTATTCCAAAAAAAAAAAACCTAAACCACTCCTGTTTTGAGGCGAACAGAACAAAAAGTAATGATTCAAGTTATTGCGAGACTAATGCACGGCATTTAATTTTTATATTTACAGATACATAGATTTAAACCACATAGACTGTAAAATTTTAACGTTGACAGGCGCACGGTTATAAAAATCGGGTTATAGGTAAATATAAACTCAACCCTATACTTTGTAACAAACTTTTTCTTCTTTTCCTTATACAAAATCAAACATATTTTGATCAATCGTGTGGTGTCGCATCTATAATTACAAATTAAAGTAGTTTTTCGTGTCTGCCTGTGTGACCGCGCTGTTCTCCTAAACTACGCAACGGATTTTGATACGGTTTTCACCATCATTTTTAGAGAACTTATGTATAAAGCAATCTCGATAATTTGCCAAGTCTGAAAAACTGTGCAAAGCAGGGACGAGACGCTACTATTAAAACAGAGCAAATAGTTTTAGTATTTCCTAGTTAACAAAAAAGTTGCAGCTATTTGCCAGACATGTACCTACATATTATTCAGGGGTGAGGTTTTTTAACAGAAATATTTATGATAACTATTCTGTTATATGAGATTCAACGCTGATTTTGTTAGAAATCTATCGTAGAGTTTTCAATTCTTTAAAAGGGGATTTTTCTGATCAAAAAAAAAACTCTGAACGTTAAATAGAACCAGTTCTTTATGACGAACAAAAATCTCGAAAAGACATGAATTTTTGACTGCTCCAAATTTGTGAAAAACATCATTTTGATTTTCATACATAATTTGTGAATACCCCAGCGTTTTTCCCATTGTTATCTAAAGCTCTCAAAACGGTGAAAGAAAACATCGAGAAGAAATGTTCTAGAACCAAAAAATCGAAGACATGTGACATCTACCAACCCGCACTGGGCCCGGCCGGCTGGACGTCTGTGTCCCAGCAGTGGGAACATTATAAGCTTGTTATGCATTATCTAAAAACGAAAATAAAACTCACCTTGTGTAAGTAGGAAAGAAAATAGTGAGCGATATTTCTGGATAAGTACGGGTTTTAAATAAAAAAAATACCAAACTTTTGTATTTTTCTAATCTCTGAATGCACTTTTTTGCTATGTTGATTATATGCAAAATTATACCTATACCTTAAGGTATACCAAGGTATTAATGGTTAATGTAGTATTAGTATGTAAAGGAGTGCGATTCGCAAGGAGTTGAATTAGCAGCATGTGTTTTTTTTGTACTTTAATTTGCGACAGTCAATTATTTACTCTTGAGCACATACAAGCCTAATTTTTGAAAGTGGACTCGTGAAGTCCAGGTAACGGTCAAGTGGTATTGGTAAACCGATAAAACGTTGTGGGATTTCGGCAAGAAAGAGACCGATTTACGCGAAATTTCGACTGTCGCGAAAATCGTTTTCTATTTGGACAGAGCAGTAGACAGTGTGAAGACTATAGTCAAAACATTTTTGTCTTGCAAACAATTTATTGTGTCATTGTTTATACTGTGATAGTCTGGTTAACGTCAGTCTTGACTCAGCCTTACTTGACGACCTTATTTATCGCACTGGCTATTGTTGTATTGTTATAAAGATGCTAATGGTATACACAATGAAATTTTAACCGTCCGACAAACGACGGTTAATGAACCTTTATCATTAGAAGAAAGGTATGACATAAGATTTTTTTTTGGATATCGATAAAAAAAAAACAATACCTGTTCCTCTATTAGGCCTTTTGTATGGGAACTTCGATTTGTTTTTTTTTTTTTAAACAAATCTGTCCTACTCTAAATTAAAGAGTCCGTGGCGTATGAATGCGATTATTTTTATTTTTATAAGATTGTTCTTAAAAGCACAAAAAGTGAGCTTGATAGTATGCGCTGTAATTATCTGTATTAAATATTAAGTATAAAGTGCTCTTTTGTTTTTATATTTTTTTTATTATTATTATGTTCTTCGATAGCGAACGAAGAAGATTGGGTTAATTATTAGGTATTTATTTTATTCAAATGTAATATGTAAATGAAAAAATATTTCCCGCACGCAATACCTTATTTATTTACAATATCATTGTCAAAATACTTATTCTTAATAAGATATTTTATTTAATCTAGGTACAGTCTAAAGAAACCACTTAAATAGGCTAGTTTTACATAGTCGTACAACAATCTTTTGAAATACTAAACTTTTTTAATTTGTCAAATAAGTCTACAAGTCTTTGATCATTTATTAATATTTTTACTATTTTTCTTTCGACCTTTTTATTATTATAAACACTAAGAAATAAACCTTGTTGTCAAAATATAGTTTCTTGCTTTTACTTACTTAATTATCTACAATGAGGAGACGACAATAAATAAAAACCTTGGTAATACTAATGAGTATTTTAGAACTATCAAATAAATACTAACATCGAAATAAATCATGAAAAAGTGATTTAAAAAAAAACTCAATGTTAGGCCGACGCTGGGTTTTGCCAATCTCTGACTAGCTATAGTGACTAAACTATTGAATAAAATGGAATGTCATTATAATAAAAAAGTTTAATTTATTGTATTATTGTCGTCTCCACCGTGTATATTACTTGATTTACGATTTTTTTTAATCTTTCTTTTGATATTTTTTTTAATCTACTAAACTATAATTAACGTGTTTTCATAAGTTAGCATAAGTAATTCGTTATTAATATTATTGTAAATACTCTCACTGTGATTTATAGACATGTTTTGTAAATATTTTTTTCTGAATTACATGTATGTTTTATAACATTGTGTTTTACTAGTCTGTAATTTCTATATTTGATTTTTTACACAAATACCTTAAGTGGCAACTAGGAAATTAAAAACGTTGAAAATTTGTTGCAATTTTATCTTAGCGACAAAAAATTACAAAAAATTATGAACTTTATAGGTAGCCGTTTTTAACAGATTGAGACTGAAATAAGAATGCGAACGTTCATAAAAATACGGGAATATGGATCATGACTAACATTACAATGATTCGAATGAATAATGTAATTTCGAAGAAGTCATAGTCAAAAAAAAAAAAATTCTAAACTACGTTTCGAACGTTAAAATTACATAAGACAGTCCCCCAAAAACGCCCGCCCTTCACCACTTCCTAGTGCTTTAGCTGGGAAGAAGAAGTGGCGCAACAAACTCCCCAGAAGCTTAGCTGTCTGTTCAGTTAGACAAACTTGATTTTATACAATAGTATACAAAATTTACATTAAGTTCGCAACACAAAACATTAAATTAAATTATTTGACTATAACCCTTAGAGGAGCTCGTGGCTAAGTAATAACAGCCGCACGGGTCGATCCATCAGGTTGAGCTACGTTTGCCGGGGTTGGTCAATGGATGGGTGACCATCTTTACATACCGAGTCTCCTCCGTGCCTCGGAAAGTACGTTAAGCCGTTGGTGCCGGCTGTCAATCGTGGATCTTTGACAGTCGTTACGAGTTGTCAGAAGCCCGAGAGACTGACACCAGTCTTACCAAGGGGTATCGTATTACCCAGTTACTGGGTTGTGGAGGTGAGATAGGCAGTCGCTCCATGTAAAATACTTGTATTCAGCTGCATCCGGTTAGACTAGAAGCCGACCCCAAGATAGTTGGGAAAAAGCTAGGAAGAAGAGACTATAATGTAGCTGACATTAAAGTATAGTACATTATGATACGAGTGTGCTGTATTGGTCATTACCCATGAGGCGGTATTATTCGCGCGAGCCAACGGCGAGCGCGATAATTTAGCCGAGTGGGTAATAAACAATGCGCACGCGTTTCATACGACGTTTTTCAACACATTTGCGAGGAAAGAAACCGTCTTGTTGTAAGAACTTATGCTACAATAACGTAACTTTAGAGAAATGATACATTTAGATTTATAAAGTTCAACTGACCTTTGTTGCCAGGTACTGACTATCCACTTCCTGTAAAAACGTTTCTACGTCGGTTCGTATTTTTCTTAATATGTAACCTGCAGTAACCACACAACATATACCTACGATAACAAATATTTATGAAAAATGGCGCGCTGGATTTTTTTTCGGGTAGCGATGAGCGCGCAACGCACTGACAAAACCGCTGAACAGCCTACCATCACGTTCGGTCGGAGGTGGAGACAAAATTTGAAACTTGAAAAAATTAGATTTCGCTGCTAATTATTAGGATTATTCTCTATCGAGAGAGAGTGAGAGAGAAAGTGCGAATTTGGTCAAAAGGAAAATACAGTAGGGCTATTGTGAAAATTTTCTCATTTTTCGTCATGGGTGGCGTTTTCGTAATTTTCGATTATGCTAAAACCGATAGTGAGGTCAAAATGTTAATCCAAGATGGCGGCTGTGAAAATTTTCGTCATTGGTCTCGTTTTCGTAGTTTTTGTCATGTTTCATCATGGGTTTCGTTTTCGTAGTTTTTGATGGTTCTAAAGCCAACAGTGAGGTCAAAATGTAAATCCAAGATGGCGGCTGTAAAAATTTCTCATTTCGCATTTTTCTCACCCATGACGAAAAATGAGAAAAAATTTTGCAGCCGCCATCTTGGATTTACATTTGACCCCACTATCGGCTTAAGAACCATCGAAAACTACGAAAACGACACCCATGACGAGAAATGAAAAAAAAATTACAGCCGCCATCTTGGATTTACATTTTGACATCACTATCGGCTTTAGAACCATCGAAACCTACGAAAACGACACCCATGACGAAATATGTGAAAATTTTCACAGCCGCCATCTTTGATTTACATTTTGACATCACTATCGGCTTTAGAACCATCGAAAACTACGAAAACGACACCCATGACGAAAATGAGAAAAATTTTGCAGCCGCCATCTTGGATTTCCATTTTGACCTCACTATCAGCCTTAGAACCATTGAAAGCTACGAAAACGATACCCATGACGAAAAATGAGAAAATTTTCGGAGCCGCCATCTTGGATTTCCATTTTGACTTCACTTTCGGCTTTAGAACCATTGAAACCTACGAAAACGACACCCATGACGAAAAATGAGAAAAATTTCGGAGCCGCCATCTTGGATTTCCATTTTGACCTCACTATCGGCTTTAGAACCATCGACAACACGAAAACGATACCCATGACGAAAAATGAGAAAATTTTCGCAGCCGCCATCTTAGATTTCCATTTTGACGAAATTCACACTTTCTCTTTAGCTCTCTATCGAATTAGAAAAAGACAGACGCAAGAATGAAGCCACGTTAAAGAACTTCGTTTCAAAAACCTGTTTACTTTGTCACACTATATTAAGTCGCAATAAGAAAGACATGTCGTGCCTTGATAGTACTTACTAATTCCATACTGCCAGACTGCCATGTCATTACTCCGACTAGTAAATAGTAATCTATGGCGCACATTACCGCACTAGTGCGATTATGTAAAGAAAAAAGCACGTGTCTATAATACACTGCATTATGAACCTAAAAGCGGTTAAATAAGAGCCACTTTACGAGCAACTGTGTTGAAATAGTACATTATGATACGAGTGTGCTGTATTGGTCATTACCCATGAGGCGGTATTATTCGCGCGAGCCAAAGGCGAGCGCGATAATTTAGCCGAGTGGGTAATGAACAATGCGCACGCGTTTCATACGACGTTTTTCAACACATTTGCGAGGAAAGAAACCGTCTTGTTGTCAGAACTTATGCTACAATAACGTAACTTTAGAGAAATGATACATTTAGATTTATAAAGTTCAACTGACCTTTGTTGCCAGGTACTGACTATCCACTTCCTGTAAAAACGTTTCTACGTCGGTTCGTATTTTTCTTAATATGTAACCTGCAGTAACCACACAACATATACGACAAAATATTTATGAAAAATGGCGCGCTGGATTTTTTTTCGGGTAGCGATGCGCGCGCAAGGCACTGACAAAACCGCTGAACAGCCTACCATCACGTTCGGTCGGAGGTGGAGACAAAATTTTAAACTTGAAAAAATTAGATTTCGCTGCTAATTATTACTAATTATTCTCTATCGAGAGAGAGTGAGAGAGAAAGTGCGAATTTGGTCAAATGGAAAATACAGTATGGCGATTGTGAAAATTTTCTAATTTTTCGTCATGGGTGGCGTTTTCGTAATTTTCGATCATGCTATAACCGATAGTGAGGTGGTCAAAATGTTAATCCAAGATGGCGGCTGTGAAAATTTTCGTCATTGGTCTCGTTTTCGTAGTTTTCGATGGTTCTAAAGTTGATAGTGAGGTCAAAATCAAAATCTAAGATGGCGGCTGCGAAATTTTTGTCATGTTTCATCATGGGTTTCGTTTTCGTAGTTTTTGATGGTTCTAATGCCAACAGTGAGGTCAAAATGTAAATCCGAGATGGCGGCTGTAAAAATTTCTCATTTCGCATTTTTCTCACCCATGACAAAAATGAGATTTTTTTTTTAAAAACTATCGGCTTTAGAACCATCGAAAACTACGAAAACGACACCCATGACGAGAAATGAAAAAAAAAATTACAGCCGCCATCTTGGATTTACATTTTGACATCACTATCGGCTTTAGAACCATCGAAACCTATGAAAACGACACCCATGACGAAATATGAGAAAATTTTCACAGCCGCATCTTTGATTTACATTTTGGCATCACTATCGGCTTTAGAACCATCGAAAACTACGAAAACGACACCCATGACGAAAATGAGAGAAATTTTGCAGCCGCCATCTTGCATTTCCATTTTGACCTCACTATCAGCCTTAGAACCATTGAAAGCTACGAAAACGATACCCATGACGAAAAATGAGAAAATTTTCGGAGCCGCCATCTTCGATTTCCATTTTGACCTCACTTTCGGCTTTAGAACCATCGAAACCTACGAAAACGACACCCATGACGAAAAATGAGAAAAATTTCGGAGCCGCCATCTTGGATTTCCATTTTGACCTCACTATCGGCTTTAGAACCATCGACAACACGAAAACGATACCCATGACGAAAAATGAGAAAATTTTCGCAGCCGCCATCTTAGATTTCCATTTTGACGAAATTCACACTTTCTCTTTCTCTTTCTATCGAATTAGAAAAAGACAGACGCAAGAATGAAGCCGCGTTAAAGAACTTCGTTCCAAAAACCTGTTTACTTTGTCACACTATATTAAGTCGCAATAAGAAAGACATGTCGTGCCTTGATAGTACTTACTAATTCCATACTGCCAGACTGCCATGTCATTACTCCGACTAGTAAATAGTTATCTATGGCGCACATTACCGCACTAGTGCGATTATGTAAAGAAAAAAGCACGTGTCTATAATACACTGCATTATGAACCTAAAAGCGGTTAAATAAGAGCCACTTTACGAGCAACTGTGTTGAAAAATAATTTATTTTTATGTTTTGTGTAGCTACACTAATAAAATGTAAAGTCAAATGAGAAAATCGAATAAATCTATAACATCAATGGAAATAATGAGAAGTTACATGCTTTAAACGTTCTTGGAAGGGACTATTCCAGTCCATAAAGCACGGTTTTTTTTTTTTTTTTTTTTGTTTTTTTTTTTTTTTTTTTTTTCGGTACGGACAATATTATAGCGCTTAGTTTGAAGTTACAATGGCCGTGACGTCACTTCTATGATATGATAATGCCGTCTTTGTCTAACAGTTATTTTAAAACGTTTATAACTTAGTAATTTTTTAAACTTTTACATTTTTTATAATATTGTTTGTACTATTTGCAAACAAATATTTTTTAGAGCTTAAAAAAAATATATATTCCCTATATTTTTAGATTGTATCGCAATCTTACACAACATTTTATAACAATTACAAATTAAAACATTAACCAAATAAGAAATTAAAAAGTAAAGCATTTGCGATTCACTGTTACAAATAAACTAAAAATTTCACTATCACTAGATCGCGATCGGTCTCCCACCCATCGCTTTAATTATGTCAACTCATATTCAAGGCAATGGCACGTAAAATTTAATCGGAGAGGCAACCGGATGGCGATTGGTAATCTGGGTCTTGAAGTGATACCGAACCCCCCCCTATGAGAGATATGGTGTTAGAAGGGCATATTTTTTTTTTTTTTTAGTTGACCTTCGAAATTTAAACTCTAATTCAAAGCAAGGAATTGTGTGTATCAATGCAATCCGGTTTTGTCAAAATTGACCCTCATTTTCAGTTAAAAATCATCGGTAAGGAGTTGCAAGAATTAAATAACGCGTAAGACATTATTTTAATTATAACGATGTTGGGGGGTGGCAATTTTTTTTTACTATGTCAATAGGATATAAACTTCAAAGCAACCGCAAATCCATCCAGTTGCCTCGTCGAAAAAAAATGTTATGACCTGCCAACACCATATCTCCGCCCCCGCCCATTTGGGGTCCATTCCGACGGTACGGGGTGATTCGGTATCACTTCAAGACCCAGATTCCCAATCGCCATTCGGTTGCCTCTCCGATGAAATTTTACGTGCCATTGCTTTAACTATCATAATATCGGACTTCTCAAAATATGTCACGATATCGTCAATTGACCGCGGTCTAGATACACCCTTAGGGCGTTGGTCCACCGCGTCACCGCACCAGGACGTCACCGAGAACGACATGACGGCGCCGAAGCAGCGATACATACATTAGCCACATGTCTACCGCACATCTGTCACCCGAGCGCCGCCGCGGTGGACAAGCGACTTAGCTTAGGCTCTTGTGTCCCAAACGCCATTTTTAATTTAAAAATTCCGCCGTTTCTCAAAAATATATAAGCATAATAAAATATACCTAATTCCTGAATAAAAGTGATGAATCGTTAAGAAATTCGTATTGTTATAAACTTTTTATAACACCTGCCGGGCAGACAATGACAGATGGGTATTTTATTTCTTTTTGTACTTGAAAGGTTAAGGGACATAAATATTTTTTGACATTTACCGGTTTAGCTGCTTCTGTTACTACCTGTTTTTGGAAAGAAGAGGGAATATCTTTTTTTCTTTGATAAAAAATCTCAACGACTGTGTGTTTCTGACACAAACCCATGTATTCGATTTACGTGTTACTGCAGCCATAGTGCACGTGGAACTAGTTGACCGCGCCTTAGGTAATAGATTTTATAGAAATAGATTGAGCGCCTTATCTTACTTAATCTATTCCGGCGCCGTACTTCGCGACGGCAACACGCGTTGAAAGTTCCGGCTAGTTTAGACAAAACGCACATGAGATTGCAATAGCGAGATGAATCGCCACCTAAGGCGCGGCTAACTAGTTCCGTATGCACTATAGGTTTGAGTGAATAGATACCAATTCGAGCGACTTATATTCCATTTGAAATAAGATTAGATTTTTAACTAAACCATTTTTACAGTCCGTTCAATCGATTTTGACTTCTATTGCGTTGGCGGCATGACAAATGGCAGCTGCAGTAATCAGTTGGTATTGTAACCAGTTTTTTGCTTTTAATGCCATCGTTATGCCTACGGTATAGAAGTCAGAATCGGTTGAACGGACTGTAAAAAATGTTTGTTCAAATATCTAATCTTATTTCAAATGGAGTATAGGTAGACCGGTATTACTTGAGTTTAGAAAATTATGTTTTTAGTGTCCCGCCCGTATATTATTAGGATCACTTATAGGATCACTTCATTGTCCGTTTGTCTATCTGCCTGTGCTTCTAAGTCAACGCAATAAAAAAATACGGCCATTTATGCGACATGTTTTAATACTCGAAAATAAATCAAAACCTGTAAAATACTTCCCGTTGACCTAGAATCATGAAACGTGGCAAGAATTAAATAAAAAAAAATTCCGAGAATAGTTAAGTAATTTGTAGTTTTATCACAAAAACAATTTTTTTTTGCGATTACAAACTTACATTTGCAGTTGGAGAATTAACCGTGGCGTATATTGCTGTATGGGAGAGAACATGTTTTTCAACTACAATGTTAAGTTTGTTTTTGGGATAAATTCATCCCAGCTACGGGACCCTTCATTGTGCGTGGTCCGACACGCACTTGGCGGCTTTTTTATTTGTGCAATGCCTTTAGATCAAATTAATCTGCCTAGCCTTTTCCCAACTATGTTGGGGTCGGCTTCCAGTCTAACGGCATGCAGCTGAATACTGTTACATGGAGCGACTGCCTATCTGACCTCCACAGCTCAGTAATCGAACTTCCACCACCCAGTAACTGAGTAAAACGATACTTTTTGGTAAGACTGGTTGACAAACTTTCGGGCATCTGACGACTGTCAAAGATGTAATGACAGCCGGGACCAACGGCTAAACGTGCTTTCCGAGGCACGGAGGAGTCTCGCTATTTAAAGATTGGCACCCATCCACGGACCAACCCATCAGGGGTCAACGGGTCGATCCATCAGGTTAAGCTATGCTTGCCGGAAGCATAGCTTAACCTGATGGATCGACCCAAGCGGCAAGCGGTATTATTCAGCCATGATCTCATCCCTATGGCAATGCGTTTAGATATTTATGAATAAAAACAAGTCGTGCCAGATGGGATTTTCAACAGGCAAAAATAACGAGCTTACATACAAAGTTTCATTCCTATTTAATCCATTTAGGGGGCCAACTTTCAAAAATTCTTCCTTAATGCTCATCTTCGCAACTCTTGTGCAATTTCATGCATCTAGCCCCAGCCGTTTACGCTGTGCGTACCAGCGGTATACTTCTTACATCTGTATCTATAAAGTTCATTTATTTAGTATGCTATGTTTATTTAGTATACCTAGATACTAGCTGCACGTCGCGGTTTCACTCGCATAAGTCTCGACTCCGTGGGAATATCGGGATAAGAGGTATCCTATGTCCTTTTCCAAATCATGGTCTACCCATGTGCCAATTTTCATCCAAATCCGTTCAGCCGTTTTAGCGTGAAACCGTAACATACAAGCCAACTCACTTTCGCATAATATTAGTTACGATAACATAGTCAATAAAATGAACTTTTATACGTTTAAACACTGAATTTGACGTTGTAATTGAAACATGTACATTCAACCGTTTATCGATGAATTGCATACCCGATCAGCGAGTGCATAAAACTCTTTGAAACTCACAGGAATATTTATCATTGAAACGTACATATTTAATGAAATATTCATGAATACATTACTGCATCATTTGTGCTCTCGGCACTATGAATCGTCGAAACATAGGACGGATTTCATTTAGTTGTCATTATGCATGTAATTTAGCGTAAGTTGAGGCACGTGTTCAATCAGCTAAATTAATTATCATAACATAACGCATGAATTCCCCGTAGGGGGGTTAAGCAGAGTTGTACCTACTGGATGTATACCCATATTTCGTCAGTTATGTTTACATAACACACATACATAATCAGCCTATTAATGTTCCCACTGCTGGGACACAGGCCTCCTCTCTGTGAGAGGAGCCGTATTCTACCACACGGGCCCAGTGCGGGTTGGTAGATGTCACATGTCTTCGAATTTTTGGTTCTATCTAAGACATGCCGGTTTCCTCACGATGTTTTCCTTCACCGTTTTGAGAGCAGTGGTGATGAAATTATTTACACAAAGTAAAGCGCCTGCCTGGGTTCAACCCACGACCTATACTAAGTCGGGGCCGTTACCACTGGGCCACCACTGCTCTCAGTTATGTTTAAGTCCCATGTAATAGGGGGCGAGCCTTTTTCTATCAACTGAGCACATGCTACTGAGAAATTCCAGATGCGAAAATCCAATAACTTAGCTCGACCTGGAAATCAAACCCAGAACCTTGTGTTAAGCAGTGGCGCCTACGACCAACGAGGCAGTCAGCAAATTAATTATTGATCAGATTAACTAACTACGTCAATTTGCCGTGTTTTAGGGTCTGTCCAGATCCAGATGGTCTTCATTAGAATTATAGATTCCAGGCTTCTGGTTCGTTGGTGTAGTGGACGTAAGCGCTACTGCTGAGCATGAAGTCCTGGGTTCGATTCCCGGGTCGGGCAAAGTGTTATTGGATTTTCGCAACACGAATTTCTCAGTAGCAGCCCAGAGTCTGGATTTATGCCCGGTTAATGGCAAAAGGATTGTTCATATTACATGGGACTTAAACATAACTGACGAAATGTAGGTGAACATACTATTATAGATAGAAACACCTCTGCCTAACGCATCGGGGAATGAAGGCGTGATGTTATGTCACTTCTATCCGAAGGCCAATTTAAATAGCTATTCAATATCAGATGACACTCAGACGAAAGAATACTCGAGAAATAATGGCTGTATCAAGTAACGGTAATAACAGTTTGCAAAATAGACTACAGTTTATTTTTATTTATTTGTAGTTGCTTCATATTTCAGTATATTATTAAGGTATGAGGAACAGGGCGAAAGGCTCCTCATCCTCCTTAAAAAAGAGAAGATCCTTCGACCAGACGGGTGTTGTGTCTGATGGGTTACTGCCCGCCCGACGGTTGCTGTCGGGTTTCTGCATATAATTGTAAATGGCGCGGATAACTCTGCTTGCGCGAAGCAGGACTTGCGTGACGTCACCGACCGATCAAAGCCCCTTTCCTGACAGTTATAAAAAAAAAACTATAAGTTGCTAACTGGTGAAGTTATTTTGGTGGTATTAATCACGAGCATAAATATATTACTATGGACAGCTCGGCAGGAATATCTGATTTCATGACTCATCCATTAATATCTCTCGTGAAGATGACAGCAAATATATGTGACATCAAAGAAACCAAAAGTATTTGACGAGACAAGCGACAGCAAAATATAGGATGCTGCATTGGCTTCAAAAATATGTATCATCTCTTACAAAGAATGCAATAATATGGGTCATGTCTTGCGTTATAAATATCTGCCTACTCAGTTAAATTCAGAAAAATGTGATTACGTCGTTGTGATAAAAAATATCTGATACGACTAAATTATGCAGACTCACTTATGCCATCCAGAAATGATCACATACATTTGCCGTCATCTTGACGATAGATATTTATGGATGAATCATGAAATTAGATATTATTGTCGAGCTGTCTATACTAATACAATATGCTCGTGATTATACGTACCACCAAAATAACTTCACCAGTTAACAACGTATAGTGTTTTTTTTTTATAACTGTCAGGAAAGGGGCTTTGATCGGTCTACCATTGCTTCTGTGAAGTTACGTCACAATAATCATCCACAGCCCTACTTCACCCACTGCTGATCGTAGGCCTCTGTTAGCTTGTGGGAATCCCCCATGCTCCTGCGCCAGCTTCATCCAGGTTCTACTCGCGATGGCAACAATATCGTCGGGCCAACTCGCCGCGCAACTCAAACTTGCACAAGCACAGGCACTTTTGAATTATCAAAGAGTTGGTCAATTAGCCAGAAAGTTGAAACTAGTTGCCGATTTAAAAACGTAGATCTCCGTGGAGAACGGGCAAGAAACTCCAAGAACACTTTTTAACTATAAATATTACAAAATTCTGAGTACATTATTCTTGTTGTTTATATATTTGAGAACAATGTAAAAAAACAAAACAAAACAATTAAAAATAATAAGATTAGAAATAAGACCTGGCAGAAAAGAGCAACACTTCTATTTACGCAAAAATATCTCGCAAAAACATCTTGCAGGCGTATTGCAAAAGCTAAGCTAACTAATAAACACCACGGGATGTTTATGTATCCTCGGTTTGCCATAGTCTGAAAAATGGCATACTAAATAGGAAAAAGGTTTAAAAATAGCGTGTGTATTGGAAAAAGTTAAAAATACTGGGATAGTGCAGCACAGTCGTGCACCGATGTGCGTAGGATTCATAATAATATTTGTAGCAGTTGCAATACGATGGTAAGGTCAGCAAAAGTAGGTTGTTTATCATTTAATTATTTTTTTAAGTTTCCGAGTTTATCTTGGATATTATTGACATCGGTGGAGGCAAACATAGTGAGGAAACCGGGACTTATAGTTGACTAGTTTTCACCCGCGGCTGCGCCCGCGTGGAGGTCGGAAATTATCCCACGGGAACGTACTAACGGGTTAAAAACTATGCTATGTGTTAATCCAGGTTATAAACTATATGTGTACCAAATTTCGTCCAAATCCGTTTACCCGTTTTTGCGTGATTGAGTAAGAAACATTCAAACATACAAACTGTCATCACATTTATAATATTAGTAGGACTAGTTTTTGCCAACGGCTTCGCCCGCGTGCTTGTCGGGAATTATCCCACGGGAACGTACTACCGAATTAAAAACTATCCTTTGTCCTAATGCAGTTCATGGTCTACCCGTGTTCCAAATTTCATCAAAATCCATTCAGCCGTTTTAGCGTGAAAGTCAAATAATCAAACTTACTTTCGCATTTATAAATTTTATTATAAAGTTAGGATATACATAAATAAGTCTGAAATCACCAACCCTTCTTGAGCAAGCGTGGTGATCAATGCTAGTGCCTTCTCTGTATAAGAAGAGACCTTGGCGTTTGCCCTGCAGTGGCCAGTGGGACAATAATAAGAGTTTTTTACCTAATCTCTTATGGACTTAAGGGTACCCTAGTTGACGGCTCAAACTCGTTGGTGGGCGTAACTAATATGCATGCTAATTATTATTAGTCTAATTATTTATTTATTTAGTTTTTAAGCTATTGCATAGCTTCTATCGCGGGCCTTGAGCGTGGAGACCTAATCCAGAAATTTCGTAACGAAAATACTACATAAGAAACAAAACACTCTTTGTGTTTTGTATTGAAAATTATGTTTTACTGTTTGACAACAAAGTTCAAATTTACTTAGACGAATGATCAACGAGAGTGTTGTTTTGAAAATTATGTTTTACTGATTGACAACAAAGTTCAAATTTACTTAGACGAATGATACGAGAGTGTTGTATTGAAAATTATGTTTAACTGTTTGACAATAAAGTTCAAATTTACTTATACGAATGATCCTTGACTATTAATAGTTAAATTAAAACCTTTTTATTAGTTTGATGTTCCCGGCCATTACGTTGTGTCAAGTTTTAAAAACTATAAATGTGAATAACAGTTCCTGTCAATGTCATCATTGTATATGTATTTCTTGTATTCGGGTTAATATTTTACAATTGCGTAAGTTGATAAAAAATGCTATGCAATAGCTTTGCCGGGGCAGTCCCCGAGTGCCACACGTCTTTTTTTTTATTTAGTATTTATTTATCTATTTTTATTGATTTATTTATTTAGTGAAATAGACAATGATTTATAACGAAATCGAGCGCGTAAAATTTCATCAACAAACCTTCAACAGACCTTTGGGCGTAAAGATATTATGAAATAACTTCTGAATGTATTTACTCAAAATAAAATCATTTGAACTATTCAATAAATTAATTATCTATCCCTATACAGTTTCAATTTTGCTATTTTCTTACTACATAAGTTATTTATTTACGCCCAAACACGAGTTAAAAAAATAGTGGTAATATGGAGGTTTCGACGCTCATAACTTCTAAACCAATATTTTTTTTCAAAATCTGCTTGCATAGACGACACACCTTGACTCAGGCTTTGACTATAACACGTTATTCCACTCACCGCACTGACTTCATTCACTCTTCCTTCTTCATTCAATCTATCTCTCTGTGGAATACGCTTCCCCTGGAAATCAAGATGGCAACCAACCGTTTATCCTTTAAAGTTAAAATTCGCGAGCACATTTGCAAGAAGCTAACAGTATCGTCATAACGTTAGTGTTTTCCCATTTTTTGGTCTCATTTGTTTTAGTATATTCATTTGTGCTTATATTTTTTATATTATTTATTTGTATATAATTAGGTATATATATTATATTTATAGTTTAGTTATATTCTTATTTTTTTAGTTTATATTTTTAGTTATAGGAGCCACTGCTCCTATAACTAAAAATATAAACTAAAAAAATAATGGGCCACTGGGCCACCAGTGGTGGCCCAGTGGTCTCACCACTACTGCTCTCAAAACGGTGAAGGAAAACATCGTGAGGAAACCGGCATGTCCTAGAATCAAAAATTCGAAGACATGTGACATCTACCAACCCGCACTGGGCCCCCGTGGTGGATTACGGCCCACTCCCTCTCACAGAGAGGAGGCCTGTATCCCAGCAGTGGGAACATTAATAGGCTGATATTTAAATAACTATTTATTCCACAATTTTCGCTATTGCACCTACCACTGTTTGTCTCTGCATCACCCAAAGGTTGACTGGTAAGTCCGCCGCTCTACATTTGTGTGCTTAGAGTATTAAAGAAATAAATGAATAAACATATCGACCGTTCTTGAAATTCAGTTTGTCATTAAACAAGACCCATAACTAAACCTTTTTTACCCGACTACGGCAAAGCCAAAAGGAAGGGTTATGATTTTAGCAGTCTATGTATATATGTATGTATATATGTATGTATGTATGTATGTATATATGTATGTATGTATGTTTGCTTTTACGTGTGTTCCACCGTAGCGCCTAAACTACTGAACCGATTTTGAAGAATGAGGTATCAATAGATTTGTAATAATGGTCCGGGTGACATAGGCTTTATAAATTCTCCGTAAACTCAATATAGTGGACTTTACACATAAATTTCTAACCTCGAAAAAAATTAAATTGAGATAATTATGACATGTGTGGTATCAAAAGAAAGGCCTTGATGAGGACATTATAAATATGTATATATATCATATTTACAAAGCAAATAAATATGTTTAAATAGCTGAAAACTAGCAAAAGTGATACTGCGCTATATACGGCGCGAGATGATACCAACGCGGAGTCAATCAAGTTTTAACGGGGGCTTATCCGAATTTGCCTGTTTTAGAATAAATTTTGAGCTCAGAATAAATATTTCGTAATTATATTATAGTTTTAATTCATAATATTGTTTTCAAAAGTGTGATTATTTCTATGCGATATTATGACGTTTAATTGTCATCTTACAATAGTGTTTGACACATTAAAAATTATTATCGATAAAATTATAGTCGTATAGAATTTTTTATCGTCATTAATGAAGAAGTTTTAATAAAACACACGTTTCTAAGATTTTAATCAGATTCATCCATGTTACTAACCGTCTTTGCTACTATCATATCCTACATTAGCAAACACAATAAACAATGTGTCCGGTATCGGTTGTATACTAATATAAAGTTATACAACTTTCACTCTGGCAACAATAATGAACATTAGAAAAAAATTGCTGTTTCAAACAAAAGTGCTATAATAAAATGATGAATTGTATTAGCGGAGCTAGCAACACAAGATTTTTTTTCTCGTATCCGTGATTTTATCGTATTGGCTCAGTGTGAACCACTTTCAGTTTTGAATACAAAAAGTCACTGTCACGAGTACTACTGTATACGATAAAATGTTCTAAAATGTGGATGGCCTAAAATAATAGATTCGATAAATATTGCTGTAGCAGTAGGTACGTCACTTGACAATAAAGTACGGCAATTGTTTCTTCATATGTAGCTGTCAATATTTACGGATCTTCATGAGCGGTGAGAAATATCCAAAACAAAAGAATATGGTCATAGTGTAAGCGAATCAGTAAGACCATTTTTAGCCCATTCTACTTACAGAGATATCCAAAGTTGTAAAAAAAGGCAGCAGAATATACTTCAAAGAAAAATTTTAATCAATCGCACTAATAAATAAAAAATAGTGTGCCTCAGGGTAACATTGTCGACCCTTTTCTTTTCTTGTTTTATACAAGAAAAAAACCGACCGACCGACTGACCGTTATAAACGTACTTCCGGATGCCACTTTGCAGAAATGTATTCTTTTTGTAGTTGATACTACAATTATTATAAAATGTCAGCAAAACAAAATTTATCGAATTTAACTCCTACACTATTAATCAAATTTAACAAAACAATCAACTTTAGATATTATGATTTTTAAAGATAAAAAAGTAGAACAAGTAATGATTTAAAATTTCTAGGAGTGAATGTACAGACGCCAGCACACATCAACCTACTCCAATCTGTCAAATTTTTCCAATCAATATTGAAACTTATTCTTTAGCGATAAAGTTGAAAATCTATTAAAGAAATTTGACAGGTAACTTGATGTGCTGGCATCGGTACCTAGCACCTAACAATTCTATGTTTATTTTTATTAAAACCACAGATGACAGAAGTAGCCTAAAATTCATGATCTTCTGTGTACCTTCTACGAACTATCGAAATGTTATCATTTTGTTTCTTTCATTAAGAAAATGAATTGATTGTTACAACACAGCAGCTTATCATTTTGTTTCTTTCATTAAGAAAATGAATTGATTGTTACAACACAGCACGTTAGCTGATAACGACACCGACCCGACATCGACACGATGTCGGCGGTCAGATAATCGGATACGTTTAGTGCCTACCAAACGCTTTTACATTGTGTTGTTATTGTCACCTATATCGTCGCAGACAGCGACCGACACCGATATCGGCACGACACCTACCGGTCAAGACACAGTGCGGTAACAGAAGCGGCATTCTTACACTTAAACAAACTTTTTCGCACTGCGGACTTCGAGACGCTGACGATTCTTCGTTGTTTGGTGCGTCCGTGTCGCGATGGTCATCGATATTCACCAATATCCTTGGGGCGATAATAATATTATAGCGGTATCGAATCGATGTCGGTATAACTGCCGACATATCGGTATCGGGTTGGTGTCTGTTAATGAGAAAACGCCCAATAACTACACAGGACATTTTAAGAAACCATTTATGTTCACTACACCGTAGGTCCCATAAAATGTAAACCTAAAAAATAAAACGGAAGTGAAAACTAAGTAACGCCATCTCACGAAAATGTCAGGAATGTATGTGGCTTGCTGTCAGTATAAGAACGAAAACTAAAGCTCCAATAAAAAAAAAACCAAAAAAATAAAACAGAGTGCGCTGTCAACAAAAACTTGAACATTAACGTTGTGCATTTCTATTCTCCCTCTGTCTTATTTATGAATTTTCGATCAGGTCACGTGTTTGACATTTTTTACCCATCCCAAAAGAAGTGCACAACGCCGCTAAACAAGTTTTCACTTTAAAAAATCGAACCTAAGTTTTCTTAGGTTCGCTTGATTAGCTTTTGCTAGGTCAGTTGATCAACTGCAATGTTATGCTGTGGCATGGATTTTCCACGAAATCGTAGGCAGTGCATCGTAAATAAATACGTCACTCTGCATTTGGGGGAGGCAGAGGTAGCCTTTCAAAGACCTACAGGCCCGGAAAACATAGCCTTAATGATTTGTAATGCCACAGAAGAAAAACAAGTACCTACAACAAAATATTTATATTTTAAATTTCTTCGAAGATTGATAAATGGTGTTGGCGTCGAAACAAATCGGGCAATGTTTTCGTTCAAGGCACTATGCACTGCTATTTGAATTTAAAATATTTTAATTACTGACCTATTGGATCACTCTTATTTACATTGTCGTACCGTTTATCAAGTGTTAAAACGGAAAAGTATAAAATAAAAAATTTAGTTTCAAAAACTGTAACCCGACTACGAGAAAATAAAAGTGATCTAAAAAGTACGAAACAAGAAAATCTTTCACACAGAAATCAAGACATAGGTACAAAAATGGTCAAGGTAAAGCCGTGGTCGCATGCCTGTACGAGTATACCATGTGGGTGCCAAGAACACCAACAAAATTATAATGGCATGCGACAACGGCTTTTTCTTGACCATTTTTGTACCTATGTCTTGATTTCTGTGTGAAAGATTTTCTTGTTTCGTACTTTTTAGATCACTTTTATTTTCTCGTAGTCGGGTTACAGTTTTTGAAACTAAATTTTTTATTTTATCTCGTAGATATAAAAAGCGTGGAAAGTCACAGGCATATCCTATTTAGGGCTTAAAAAACTTGCACAGCTAACACAAACTAAGTCCCTTCGTCATCTACTATCCAGGATGAGTATAAAATTACCGACTTCAAACTTTTAACGACTTCAAAGAATCAATACAAATTCCTATCAAACTGCAATTACGTACATTAATATAAAAGTCGAAGGAAACTTCCACTTATTTTACATTCATAAGCGTGAACTGAATAATCTCGGATTCAAATTAGTATACTTTTTAGTTACTTACGCAAAGTGATATTTGTTCTATAAGAATCTTCCGCCATCTTGAATAATGTTACTAGTTTTGCGAGATCGAAATTCATAAAACCACCAATTTTTCTTGTAAAACATAAATCATCATTTTCCTATCCCCAACCCCTATTCCCAACTATATTGAGGTCAGCTTCCAGTCTAACCGGATACAGCTGAATACCAGTATTTTACATGCGACTGCCTATCTGACCTCCACAACCCAGTAACTGGGTAACACTGGTAAGATTTTCAGACTTTCGGACTTCTAACTACCGGTAACGACTGTCTACATACGAATCACAGCCGGGACCTTTTCTTAATGTGCTTTCTGAGGTACGGAGGGGTCCTCCCAACGGCATAACCTCCCAAAGGTAAGCCAACACTGCTTTTCCGTGAAGATCGACCCATGCGGCTGTTATTATTTAGCTTTTCCAACATAAACAACCACAAAAACGATATTTTTTTATGTCTAGGTAGGCACTTAACAAAAATAATTACATTTTAGAAAGGTCGACTGTTTTGCTAACGCTATTCAGTGCAATACGCGACGCCAGCGTTGTCCAGTGTGTATGCAAGCAAAAGTCTTGTATTGTTTCATGTGCGTGACATACAGACACCACGTGTGACCAACCAACGCCGTGGACACACGCTACACTTGTCTTGCGACAGTGCAGCGGCGACTAAGGCGAAAACCAATGACAGTTCAAGCGGTTTAAGGACATCGCTCATTATAGCAGCACGGCTCCGACATGGCAAATAACTTGTCAATCAAGTTAGGACTTTAAGTCAAATGTGTTAAAGTCTATTTTACGATGGCTAAACAAAATAGTGGACGGCTCGCCGGCAGCGAACGGCCCGCGTCGGGCCGACAACGCGCTTCAAGCGAGGAGCCCGCTCGCCGGCGCCTCACCGTCCGCGGGGTGACGCCTCGCCGTAAGCGCGGTGACACCTCGCCGGCCGCACTGTGACGCCTTGCTTGTGAATAAACAATAAACTGTTACCTCGCCGGTGGCGCGTTGGCGACTAGCGATCATCTTGCTTACGGCACGTTGACGACTAGATTTTTGGAGGCGATGCCGGGGCGTTGCTGCGCTTGCAGTTACGCCTTTTCAATCACACGCTATTTACCTCGAACCCTTGCTACTCTCAGTCAGCTGCTACCAGCCACCCTGCGAAATTTATCGCTCGACCTAGCCAGAGAACAACACTGCTTTTGCCGATTCGTTGTCTCGGTTTTAGGACACGTCTATCCCATTGGCCATTGGTTCAATGGCTAATATAGTAGCTTGCTTTTTCAGAGGGCTTTGTCGAGCAGTCTGGAATAATGTTATTATTGTAGCATTTGTAGTGCACCGTTGATAGCAAGATTCTAGTTAAAAGAATATGAGACAACATTTTTAAATAGACAAACTTCTCAGTAAGAACTTGTCTTATAACGATGTCATGATTGCACTCTTGGGATTAGTTTTTTCCAAGATTTTAAGAAAACTGCTAAATGGATTAAAAATAGCAACGGCCACCTTGGGACTTTTCTCAAAGGAGGCGAGTAAAAATAAAACGGCTTAGACAGTTAAGACATTACAAATGACTACGTGGAATTGTTTTAGTAAGAATATTAACCAACCCCATCAATGGATAATTTTATCTTTTTATATCATTTTCCCACGTGATGATATGTGACAATTAAAAAGTGTAAATGGTTTATCACTATCACTATCATCACTATCACTACATATTATAAAACAAAGTCGCTTCCCGCTGTCTGTCCCTATGTATGCTTATTGCTTAGATACTTAAAAACTACGCAACGAATTTTTTAATAGATAAAGTGATTCAAGAGGAAGGTTTATATGTATAATAATACATGCATAATATAGTATGATATAATTTATTAATGTATCACGCGGGCGAAGCCGCTGGCGGAAGCTAGTTTGAAATAAATGAGTTCAAATCCCCGACGCAAGAAGAGGGGTGTTATAAGTTTGACCGCTATGTGTGTCTGTCTCCGGCACCGTAACTCTTAAACGGGTGATGATTTGAATGTATTTTTTTCTATTTGAAAGCAGTTTCTCTAGTGGTGGTTCTTGTGCATGTTTTATCAAAGGTTCCGCTGCTTGAAGATGATCAGCTTCCACCGGTCTGATCCATTTTAAATTTGGTATTCTGTTACTTCAATGATATTAGAACAACATAATAACCTTGAACTGATGCAGCAGTATCAAAAAAAAGGAGGGGTAATAAGTCGTCCTTCTTCGCAGGTTGGCTGGGAGCAGCTGGATAAGACTTGCCGAAAATCTAATTGAATGGCGTGCAATAAAAGAGGCCTATGTTCAATAGTAGACTGCTATATGATGATGAGGATGCTGATATGCCTGTAGGTTTTTTTTTCTTTTTTCTTTGGGTTGGGAATTATCAAATAAATTCTCCCGCTCTGGGCGGAGCTGGAGGGCGTGTCAAACGCTTACTGACTAAAACCCACCCGTGCTCCTTCAGTTGCCTGTGTGTTGCCAGGGGCCACGGTGTCCCTTTCGGACTTTCCCGCGACCCTGGTAGGCATCGGCCCTAGCGGACCCCGTCAGTTGTGCTGACATGTCTTTGAGGCGTGCGTGGAACACAACGCGCCGTCGATGCGGTCCGGCGAGCTAAATCAGAACAAAACAATGCTGTTTAGCGACAGAATTTGGAATGGTGGTACCTAGTAAGTACTTCCCCAGATGAGCTCCCTCACAAAAATGTCTTCTCAAGAACCGTTTTAAGTTAATAACTACGTCCATGTGTATACAATTTAGTAAAAAACTCTTCGAACAAAATGAAGTCGAAGAGTTTGCTTAACAAAATAATTTCGAACTTCAAACTGCGAATTTCCCGAAGGACCTAACTCTTTGCTAGTTATTCTTGAACGCGGTGTGTATGTTACAAAGCTGAGCAGAGTGGCTCATTATTGTGCTCTCGTGCCCACAAAATCTGATGTAATGATTCAGTGAAACGTTATACTGGTAGTATAGGTTACCTAAGAAAAAGTAGACTACAGTGTAATAAATAGTTTTGAGTGAATTTTTTTACGTTCATTTTTGTTCGAGGGTGCTAAAGTCGATCTTCGTCTTCTTCGCTAAAGTCAACAATGAGGTCAAAATTAAAATACAAGATGGTGCTGAGAAACTTTTGTTTTTATTTTTAATCATACGTGATAAGGAACTTAATTCCTGACGGGGATCTCCCGAATGCACACGTTTTTTCATTATAATTTATTTAATATGTCCTTGCCCGAAGGCAAGAAGCCCAAAGCAGACAAATAAGCCACTGTTTGGAAGTTGGTAGCGCTGGTAATCTATTTTTTTTTTAGTTTTGCAATTGACCTTCTAATTAGTAAACACTTAATGTGCGAGAGAAGTGTTGGCCTAGTGTTAACGGCCCCGACTTAAGTACGAGTTATAGGTTGTGAGCTCGAACCCAGCAAGGCGCTTTACTTTGTGTAAATATTTTCATCACCACTGCTAACAAAACGGTGAAGGAAAACATCGTGAGGAAACTGCCGGCATGTCCTAGAACCAAAAATTCAAGACATGTGACATCTACCAACCCGCACTGGCCCGCGTGGTAGATTACAGCCCACTCCCTCTCGAAGAGTGGAGGCCTATGTCTCAGCTGCCAGTCTAGAAAGTGGGAGACTATCGAGATGCAGACTAATAGAGAAGTATGGAAGAAAAAGACATGTTGTTGTGTGGCTAATCGCTAATAACGGGTTTTGCTTGGACGGTTTTTATTGTTTTCGTATTTTTTGTTTTTTTGTAATTAGTTTACTTGATCGCTACTTTATTTATTTATTTACAAGTATAAAAATGATGTATGTTGAAACTGTTTATACTCCCCGTCACTTGTCCTTAGGGGTTCATTAGAAAACCAGCGTCAGACAACATTTGTCTGGCATTAATGCTGAAATTAACCTTTTTGGCGCAGCCGTGAGGCACACACTTATTGTCCTAAGATTATTGCACGACTCTTAATGCGAAGCATTAGAGTGTGCTCTACGATCGAAAATTTTTTTTTGCCCCATTTCTGTAACTGTTTTTATTTACACTCCTGCTAGTACACAGAACCTACTTAATTTATATACCATTGTATAGATGATTAAATGGAGATTAATACTGTACTTTTTAACAATTGATTTTATGCAGCAGAAATGGAAAAAGCATCAAAATAGTTGAAAAATTTTTCCTGTCCGTCAATTTATGAACCCTGAAAACATTGTAGCTTGTGATAAAATCAATTAATCGAGTCATTTTTTTTTTGTACATTCGTTTCAGCCGTAGAAGGAACCCTATTGAAAATGGCTCTTTTATTCAAAGTAGTTTAATTATAATTAATAAAATACTAACTAAAATATAATATCTTTATCTAAATATTTCCAACCGTTGTCCGTAAGTTGCCTAGCAACCGCCAAGTAAATATCTTTGTCAGTCTTTGACATTACGACTTCAAGAAAAGTGATAAATTGTTCATTTTTGTTAAAAACTATGTTTTGAATTTCTTTTTCGTTTATGAATGAGTGTTATGTATGAGGCGTGCACTTTTGGATTTTCCAAACTATTTTTACTTTTTTATTTTGTTGTATTTTGTGTTTCACGAACTGTGTCCAAATAAATGTTTTTCTTTCTTTCTTTCTTTTTTATGTTGCGACGACAACAAATAGGTTGTAATAGGGGTCCTGCCCTTATCACATTGCACAAATAATCCATTAGATGCTAAACTGCCCCCCAATTACGCAATGCACGATCAATTTTAAATTGAAACCAATTGAAAAAGATTGCCAGTCCATTGCTTCGTAAGTTCGACAGAAAAATATGCTCAACTTTTTTTGTCGAACTTATGAAGCAATGAACTGGCAATCTTTTTCAATTGGTTTCAATTTAAAATTGAGTTTGCGTTACGTAATTAGGGTGCTGGGTACATCTCTGCCTTGCCTTTCGGAAAATACAGGTGTGATGATATGTTAATGTGTTGCTACTAGAGATGCCGCTAATAGTTGTTAAGCGAATAGTCGAATACCGAGTAATCGGCATTCCCGATGGCGATAAAAAAAAAAAAATTGTTTGGTGATATTTGTTCCTAATTCCGAATGTTTTTGAATAATATGAGTATGTTTAATAATGATAGTAATTTTGCTTAGTGATTGGAATGCTTTTTCTTTTTATGTTGTTTAAATTATTTTTATTCTCCTTTATTTAGTTTTTAACATATAAATTACATTTTTAAATATTAAAATAAAAATTATAAAAACACTTAAAAATATTAAAAATTAGTAGCCCACCGGTATCGGGAACAGGGTTCAAGCTACCGGCGGTCAGGGCTCCAGAGAGAGGAACCTCCTGACAATGCGAGCCGTGTCCAGGAGTACCGCTTTCTGAGTCAAGTCCTTGATCCAGCTGCCCAACGAGAGCCTCCTTAGGTGTTGGTCGAGGCTCTTGGCAATTTATTTTTTTTTGTCTTGTATACGTATTATATTACATAATTTTGCATGCCGTAAGGCAAAATGTATCTGTATACTTACCTACATTTATTGGCAAATAAATGATTTCTGATTCTGATTCTGAATAGTCGAATACTCGCCATTACTACCTACTCGACATAAAAAAAGAAATATAAAAAAAGTTTATTTATTCTCAAATAATAATAAAGTTTATTTATTTTCTGATGCAGGTTTGATTTATGGAAAAAAGTGCAACCAACTTGATCCCAATCGTGCAGAAAAACCAATCTGCCCCTTTTAGACTTGATTCATCATATCAGCCGAAAGACGTCCACTGCTGGATATAGGCCTCCCCCAAGCACCGCCACTTCGACCGATTCTGTGCTTCCCGCATCCAGCTGATTTACAAGGTCATCGGTCCATCTTGTGGGAGGTCTTCCAACGCTACGTCTTACGGTACGCGGTCGTCACTCCAGAACCTTTCGGCCCCATCGGCCATCTGTTCTGCGAGCAATGTGTCCTGCCCATTGCCACTTAAGTTTGGTAATTTTTCGGGCTATGTAGGTTACCTTGGTTCTCCTGCGGATCTCTTCATTTCTGATTCGATCACGTAGGGAAACTGCAAGCATAGCCCTCTCCATTGCTCTTTGGGTGACTTTTAACTGGATTAATAAAAGTTAATTATTTTTAAGTCTATAGTTTTTCTGTTCATTAAAAGTTTATGTTTTTTTAGACAACTATTCGCCGAATGTTGAATAATAGACACTATTATTCAGTCAGTATTCGACGAATAACAAAAATAAAACGATTAATACCGAATAATAGCGAGTATTCGCGGCATCTCTAGTTGATACTAAACTGCTTGAAAACTATCAGTGTCATTTTAAAGTTATATCAATACCGCACATTCTCATAAACTGCAATAACCGTGTAGTTTCTAGTACTCCATATCACTATTTTATTTAATCCTATTGACACTAAGTGCAGTTGTCTTAACTTAAAATTGCTTTACTTGTGTTCTGGTAGACATTATTGTGACCATAGAGTATGGAGACGCCTCGGCAGCCGCTGCTAGAGGCGCATTATCAATACTTTCCTCACAAACCAATGTTAACTCATACTACGACATAAATGACGAATAGAACGCCCTGACAGAAGTTGTACGCTTAAGGCGACGATAGCCGACTTTTAATGATTTTATACTGAAGATCGCGTCTAAACGAGTAGTGTTAATGATTTGAAAAAAATATATATTAAATTAAATAATTTTTTTTATAACTTAATATATGAATATTTTAAATTTTGTTTATATTAAATTATGAAATTAATTTGTAAAGTTATGTCTAACGCGGATAAAAAACAGAGAATCACGCAAAATGTATTAGCGTATTTTTTTGAAATCTTCATCATTTTAAAGATAATTTAATTATTAATCTTTTAGTATACGTGTTTTATTACAATACCGTTTGTTTTATGTACCTATAATAAATTAATAATGCGTCTAATTTGGGACAGCGCTCCTGAATGGGCGTTTCCTATTACTGGCTAGACGTACGACTCATTGCGTGAGCTCAGTACAGAAGACGCAAGCTAACCTGGTCACTGGCATATATCTGCTTCTTAGTATAAAAGCGTCAAAGTAACCCGCGAAAATTAAATTTTCTAATGTTTTTTGTAATTTCCAGGTCAGTATCACGTTGTATGTTGAACTGAATATGATTCGCGGCCGTATCAAATATTTATTTAAAGAATTGTAATCATAAAAATCATCAATACAACTCTCTAAGTTCATGTAATACTATTGAGGATTTGAGGATTATGCTAACTTAAGGAGTTGTATTCCTGATTCCAATGATTATAATTTTGTAAAGCCATATTTGTTACGGTCGCGAATCATATTTTAATCAACATAACCTGATACTGACCAGCTATCTAATTACGCAACATATTTTCGTAAACGATTCCGACTAATCTGTTTCATTTTGACAGTTCATTAATATTCATTGCGTTATTTACGTTGTTGAGCAGATTTTATTTCGAAATTGTAAAGCAATGGATTAGCAATCTGTTTAAAAACGATTCAAATTCCGATTGATCGTGTATTACGTAATTAGGGTACTGCCAATTGCAAAAAAAAAGAAAAAAAAATTTTTTTTCGCGAGCTACCTTAGCGCGTCTCCCTTAACGCACTTTCTGCGCCACATATTTTACTAGTAATGCCGTATCTAGGTATTGCCGGCGATTCCATGTTCTATGATTGTGATATTATGAAGTTTTATTTTTGTAGAACAAGGATAGTGGTATGTTGGATTGTTTTCTTTTCTTTCAAGAGGCAATAAGACACTTGGGCTCTTCGATATAATAATATGAAGTTAAGGCTCGTGTAAACTAGCATGACCTGTTGCGCGACGCGACTCCGGTAATTGTTCTACCGTGAAGTTTTCTTAGAAATTGTTTTGTTACAGTCGCGTGGTGACTATTCGTACACTTTAAGCTGTGGTTGCTGCGGTCATTGTGTGGAAGGGTGACCATTCTTTACACATTAAGAGCCCTTTTTGACTGGTTAGCCCAAAACCCGGTCGGTCTTTATTGGCATATAAATATTATAGGTTCAACAGGTTGATGAAATGCCTCGCCCTAGCAGCCCCAGCCGCCGCCGCCGTAGGAGACGCCCCGGGCTTCGGGAATTGGTAGCAGATTTCCGGCCACCGTAGGCGCGGGCCTGCGGACGGAGAGCAACGGGCAGGTCGCCGTCCGATAAGGACCAGCACCTTAATTACGTAATGCACGATCAATTTTAAATTGAAACCAATTGAAAAAGATAGCCAGTCCATTGCTTCATAAGTTCGACAAAAAATATTAAGCAGATTTTTTTTGTCGAACTTATGAAGCAATGGACTGGCAATCATTTTCAATTGGTTTCAATTTAAAATTGATCGTGCATTGCGTAATTGGGGGGCAGGCCTGGGTCGACGGCGCGTCATGTTCCACGCGTGCCTCAAAGAGATGTCAGCAAAACTGACGGGGTCCGCTTGGGCCGATGCCTACCGAGGTCGCGGGTAGTCCTAAGGGGAAACCGTGGCCCCTGGCAAGGCAAGGGAAGGAACACGGGTGGGTTTTAGTCAGAAAGAGTCTGACACGCCCTTCCGCTCCGCCCAGAGCGGGAGAAGTCATTTGATGATTTCCCACTCAAAAAAATAATAATAAAAATATGCCCAACATTCTGACGACGTTTAAATTTCTAATGAAGAAAAAAGCTTTATTTATACTGTATGTATCATTTATCTGCATTTAAAAAAACGCATTAAGTATTCCAACTAGATAAGTGTCTCTACTCCGTTGACAATATTATGACCATGCGCTTTTCTCCTGTAAGCTTAAATCCAGCAAAAAAATAAAAAATAGTAAGTGTGTGTCCGTGTGCTTAAGTAAGTATGTTACTAAAGTCGAATGAAATCATTGTGTTATGGACATTATTTTTGAACGACTAAATATAAATCGCTGGTCGCTGGTCGCTGCGTCTAGCCTAACGTAAAAGCAAACGCTGTGTTGAAAAATATCTTTTAAAAATACTATTAGTGCGTGTAACTAATTAAAACTAAGTGCACCAGTTAATCCAACAAGTAATAACTACGTGAAAGTGTTATCTACGAGTTTAATTCACAAACTGTGCAGTTAAAACAAAATCAAAAACTCTGAATCCACAAACCACCAACAACATCAGTGACAATACGCAAAAAAACAACCAACAATAAAGAACTACTGTAGTGCAAAGATACCACCTGTATGTCCATTGTTCGTGCGGTAATAATCCAAGTGAGTTAATCAATTTAATAGTGAATCAAGACGATCAAGAAAATTTTGGACGGTTGTTGTACTATTTCTAAAACGCGAATACCCACCGTACCTTATATCCATGAACTCTATCAATACCTAAGAGCACCCAATATTCGCTTGAACAGTATAAGTCCAATTGGCCCTATGGTTGTGGAACGTGACTGACATATCAGTGACCCAAGTTCGAATCACGGTCACACATAAAGTCTTTTTGAGATTGTTTCTGCAAATCTTTACTATTCAAACTTCACTTCATCTAAACAAAAATCACCCGAGCTAAATTGAACAAAATAGATTCGATAAGATAAGATTAAACGACTACAATATTTAAATAAAATGAATTGCGAAGCATGTAAACAGCAAATAGCACGCGGCGAATTACTACGCTGCTTCACTTGCAAACATGTTTACCATTATCGATGCGTAAACATAACTACATCATTTTATATGGAAAACAAACACAAATTAACAATGTCCTGGAGCTGCCCATCATGTGCAAATGCAAGAAAACCGATTAGAAATGATGATACTCCCGTTCGAAGCCAACCGCTGCCTACTCTGAACGACACTACAATGTCCATTGACGATCATATTGAAGACGATCACAGTGTACTAGGCCATACCAGGAGGAGCATCTCTCCTGTGAGCCCAACAAACGCACATTCAAGCTCGCAAACAACAACAAATTCTATTACTTTACAACAAATAAGCCAACTATTAGATGAAAAACTTGAAAAGAATAAAACAGCAATATTAAACGAAATAAAAGGCACAGTACAGAGTGAAATAAATACAGCAATACAAAAACTACAATCAAAAATTACTCAAACAACAGAAGGCTTACTCTTAGAACAGACTTCAATAAATACTAAAATAGTAAACGTAAACGATAAGATACGCAAACTGGAAATTCAAAACGAAAAACTCAAAAACGAAATAGAAAAGTTACACAACCAAGGTACACGAAAAGACGACAACACAAAAAGATTTGTTATCTACGGCCTAAATGAGTACTATCGGGAAACTGAGAGAGATCTTGAGGACAGAATAATATATGCGTTCCAAGACACACTGAACATTGACCTAGCTGGTTACATTGAAGAATTACACCGCATTGGTAGAAATGGGCTAAAACGCCCAATACAAATAGAGCTCATCAGCAAAAGAATGACGAAGTATATCATATCACAAGCAAAATTTCTGAAAGGGCAAGGACTATATATTTCAGAATATCTCGATTCGGACGCACTAAAAGAAAGAAGAAAATATAGAGAAGAACGAAACCAGTCGCGAGGAAACAACGAAAATCCATCTGAAAACACATTCATGAGCCACACCGTGACTGCACCACAAGCCTCATCCGTTACTACCACATCCACTATTCCGCAGTGCACAATCAGCCACGGTGATGTAAGTCACAAACAGCCCAAAGACCATACTTTTCGACTTTAAGATATTTATACAAAATGTGCAAAGTCTCAAAAACAAAACTCATATTCTTGAGAGTCTACTAGATAATGAACCCTATAATGTAGTCTGCCTTACCGAGACGTGGATTAGATATCATCAAAAAGAATTAATTACAATCAGTGGATACGAGTTCAGTTCGGCCTTCTGTCGACAAAACCACCGAGGTGGTGGAGCCGCCATTCTGACACGAACGGGATTGAACTGCAAAGAACTACCCGACATTACCAGCCTATCAGTCGAATATGTCGTGGAATGTTGTGCCATAGAAATTAAGTCCCCAAAACTAATTATTATTCTTGTATACAGGCCCGATCGAAATATAGAACAGTTCTTTAACTTTTTGAATCAACTTCAGAAGCTCATTACACTGAAGTACAAAAACAAACGCCTCATAATTACCGGAGATTTCAACTTAAATTATTTAAAAAAAGCAAAAGAATACCAGAGACTTAACAATATCATGACAGAACTAAACCTACACCAGATCATCAAAACTCCTACAAGAACCACAAAACTAACATCGACTTGTATAGATCTTTTATTTACAAATAATAGTAGCACAGAATTTGAAATTACTGTTAACAATAATGGTATCTCGGATCACAATAGCTTAATATACGGCCTTAGTAACAGGGAAACGCAAAGTCTTAAAAGGACACCCTACGTTACTAAAAGAATCTATAACAATATTAATTTGACAAATTTCCAATCAGCACTAAATAAAATAAACTGGAATGACATTTTTTATCAAAACTTTGACATAAATATAACATACGATAAATTCCATGACATTTTACAATCAAATTTGAATAAATACATACCAAAAAAACGGATAAAAACAATGCAAAATAAAACAAACAATTATCTTACAAAGGGACTAAAAAAATCATGCAAAAATAAAAGATTGACTAGAATTATCTCAAATCAGCTCAATAGCGTCATATTTAAAAAACACTACAAAGAATACTCGAAAATGTTAAAGAGATGCATTAAATCTTCAAAAAAACTTAATTACATAAAAGAGATGAATGCCTCAAAAAATAAAACAAAGACCATGTGGTCAGTAATAAATAAAATTACTAAACCTTATAAAACTAAACCAAATCTGAAGAACATTACCTTAAAATTAAAGAACCAAATAATAAAATCACCGCAAGAAGTTTGCACCGCATTTAACGATTATTTCGTATCGGTAGGTGTAGATAACAAAAGTACGGGAGCAACGGCGCCAGCGCCGTGTGGGCCATCGTTACATTCGGTGCATACGCCCGCAATAAACTCCATGTACATCGAACCGGTAACCGAGCGAGAGGTTTTTAAGATTATATGCGGTTTGCAAAATAAACGTAGCTTTGGAGTGGACGATATCCCGCCGCTATTAGTTAAAAAATGCGTAAAGGAGCTAACATCGCCTCTCACTAAACTAATAAATATTTCTTTCGACGAGGGACGATTCCCGGAAAAACTTAAAATTGCTAAAGTACGCCCAATTGCGAAAAAGGGAGGAAATTCAGAAAATCCTAGTAATTATAGACCTATTGCACTGTTACCTACTTTCTCAAAAATCTTCGAAAAAGCAATGGCGAATCGTGTCAATAAATTTTTAGAGAAATATGATATTTTAGATAAAAACCAATTCGGTTTTAGGAAAAAATGCTCAACTACTTTAGCGGTATACAACTACGTACAGGAAATTTACAGTTGCATTAACGAACGAAAGTACGCTATTGGACTATTCCTAGACATGACGAAGGCGTATGACAAGGTGTCACACAAAATATTATTACAAAAACTTTACGGTTCGGGTATTAGAGGACAAGCTTTTAATTGGTTTAAATCATATTTACAAGACAGAGTACAATTTGTAGAAATAGAATATTTCGATAGCGTTCAGCAGGAAATGCACAGCATAGGATCAGACATGGCTACCATTAATACTTCAATACCCCAAGGAAGTGTTTTAGGATGTACCTTATTTATATTATACGTTAATGACTTGCCAAAAAAGATAAGTTCGTCATGTATTTTGTTTGCTGACGATGTTTCTTTATTATTTAAAACGCCCACGAATGTTGACCATCTAGCTATTAAAAAAACTTTCACAGAAACTGAGCAATGGTTAAACGAACATAATTTAGAAATAAACTTAACTAAAACTAAAATATGCCAATTCAGAACTTACCAAAGAACCCCACTAAACCTAAATACATTAACACAACAAATGAAATTAGAAGAAATAAACGAATTTACACTTTTAGGCCTAACATTAGACTCAAACCTAAATTGGAAGAAACATGTAGAAAATACAAGAGGAAAATTGTCCCAATTTATTTATGCACTTTACTTATTGAAATGCAACACAGACTATAAAACCGCCTTATCTGCATATTATGCGTACGCCTACTCCTGGCTAAACTATGGCATTATTCTGTGGGGAGACAGTACTAACTTTTTGGACCTTTTCATTCAGCAAAAGAAATGTATCAGAATATTGATGAACATAGACCAACGAGAAAGTTGTAGGCCTCACTTTATTAAACAAAAAATTCTCACACTACCTGCAATATATATACTGCAAAGCTGTATATTCGTTAGGAAAAATAGGCACCTCTTCAAGTCTAATATCGAGCTGAATGAAAACTATAACCGACGGAACAAGAATAGACTAATACTACCCATCACAAACTTAAAAGCTATCGGGAAAAGCCCATATTCAAGACTAGCTAATATATTTAATAAGCTACCGGAAAGTTTAAAATCCCTACCAAATGACTCAATTTTCTCAAAGCAGTTGAAATCTCTGTTAATAAAGAAAGGCTACTATACCGTTGAGGAATTTAAAGCTGACAAATTGTGAATTGATTGACCTTGTATTATTTTTATTATGCTTGACGTAATTAAATGTGAAATAATAAATGACGTTAGTATATTATGCTTACTGTAATGACTAAACAAATGAACGAATTAAATCATTATTTATTTGAAATAAAATAAATTAAAATTAATTATGTAATGTTTATTAAAATGTAATAAAATGTAATGAATTGTGATAATAAGAACCAATGTTATATTATGTTATGTAATTTAATCATTTGCAGTGCCCTTACAGGGTGCATGTTCTAATACTGTGCCATGAAATTTAATGCATGCCTACTAATCAGTGTTTACATGTTAGCAAATAAATAAATAAATAAATAAATAAATATATTATACTTCCTTTTATTTCTCTGACATTGAACTATTTTATTTGGATTTAATTTTCAAATAATTGTCTATTCTTAATTTTAGAGAGTTGACATTGAATAATTTTATTGTTTTTGATGTGAGCTATGTTGTTAATTTTTAAATGTCCAATGTTACGTGTATTATGAGTGTTTTTTTATAACGTAGAATTATTTCAAACACAATGTAAATTTTTACTGAAGGAATTGAATGGAAATACCCAGGATTTGGTTTGTTGATGTCAGATAGCAACTCCATGTAAATTGCTGCCCCATTTCCAAACTAGAATCGTATACCTTCAATAATTTGTCCCTCGTTTGCGTCATCCTGAATAAAATTATTAATACCTTTTTGCCGAAAAAGCCCCAACCCTAAACCCATCAAGTATTTAAAATAATACATTTTATTTGAATCAAAGCCAAAACCTTCACAGGAGGCATCTGGTACATTTGCCTAATAAGTTTACATAAAAAATAATGGATACCCCCCAGGTAAACCAATTTGCCTCTGTTTTTCAACACAGGAAATCATTTTCATGCGTATGTATGTATATTTTCTCATAATATTTTTGTTGGTTTTATCTCAATTGGATTATGTATAAACGCCCAATGTTTTATATATTAGCATTTTTGCTCGTAAATGTATTTTGGTGAGTTGCGAATCTGGTGAGTTGCGAATCTGGTTAGTTGAGAATCTGGTGAGTTGCGAATCTGGTGACTTGCTAATAAGCGGTATTAAGGCCCAAGGTTGAGCCTTTTTCATTATCATTTCTATCTTTTTCCTTTTTTTCCACGTAATACTAAGTCGGTAGGTAACCTAAAATAACATAAAAGTCGAAGGCATGTGACATCCACTAACCCACGCTAGGCCCGCGAGCTGGATTATGGCCCACCCCCTCTCGTCGAGAGGACGCCTGTGTACCAAAAGTGTGAACGATATAGGTTGATTATGCTAATAGGTACTGTCGTAGGTTCGAACCCAGACAGGCGCTTTGATATATGTAAATTATTTCATCACCACTGCTCTCATAACGGTGAAAGAAAACATCGTGAGGACACCGGCATGTCCTAGAACCAAAAATTCAAAGACATATGACATCTACCAACCCGCACTGGGCGCACGCGGTGGACTACGGCCCCCTCCCTCTCACCGAGAGAAGGCCTGTGTCCCAGCAGTGGGAACATTATAGGCGGATTATGTACGAGTATGTTATGCTATGTACTGCAGCATTTGATATTAATATCTGGCTGTAATTTTCCCACAGTGGGTTAATAGGGATGATGACAAAAAAAATTTTTTTTGTCCGTTTTGTAGATTATTATACTTTATTAAATACCATTCCCCCTCTAAAAAGCTTATTTTATTCACTGAAAACAGTGAATAAAAAGCTCTTTTAATCACTATTTTGGTGTTTGAATTTAGAACACACCAATGTATTCGACCTCTATCTCAATGCTATACAACCTCCTTAACACTTTCGACTCCACCTATTTTCATAGAACTCATAACTCATCATTCCGCCATAAAAGTCTATGACTTTTATTATTCGTCCACGAGCGCTCCCGGCATCCCATACCCAAGTAGGTGAACCCTCCAGGAGGGCTCCCGACACTGAACGTCTACATTTAAAATGAGCCCTCCGCGGGGGTTCCCGGCATTCCATATCCAAGTAGGTGAACCTTTCAGGAGGGCTCCCGACACTGAACGTCTACATTTAAAATGAGCCCTCCGCGAGGGCTCCCGACATCCCATATCCAAGTAGGTGAACCCTCCAGGAGGGCTCCCGACACTGAATGTCTACATTTAAAATGAGCCCTCCGCGAGGGCTCCTGACATCCCATATCCAAGTGGGTGAACCCTCTAGGAGGGCTCCCGACCCTGAATGTCTACATTTAAAATGAGCCCTCCGCGAGGGCTCCCGACATCCCATATCCAAGTAGGTGAACCCTCCGGGAGGGCTCCCGACACTGAACGTGTTAACCTTATATTAAATGTCCTTTTTGCGCTTAAATCTTTCTTTTTCTCGTAGTCATGGTATAAAGTATAGTATGCAACTCTTGAATAAAACGGATTTATATCGAGGGCCATGAATCACTCGCGTCGCTCAGGATTCTAACACTTGAATCACTCGCTGCGCTCGTGATTCAATCATCATGAATCACTCCCTACGGTCGTGATTCAGTCGTTAGAATCCTTCAGTTGATCGTGATTCATCTATGGCCCTCGCTTTAAATCCGTCCTTTATTCATTAGTTGCATAATATACTATTATCAAAAGATTACGGCGATACATTGAGTTAAAATGTGCCATGGAGTAATACGGAGATTTTATACTTACTTGTGACGTAGCGACCCCCACTCCCCGACTTTAATGCGTTTTATCTAAGTCATTTTTTATTAATATGATGAAGCAAAAAATACGTGTCTAATATTTTATCGTTGGACTAAATAGAATTTCTTGTTTTTGACCCAGGCATCATCCCTGTTTTGCTTATTAAAAGAGAAGGAACGATCGTTGAGTACCACGCTCGCTGACCTGAACTTAGCGAACTGAAATCGCAATCATACAGATTGCGATTTCAGTTCACTAAGTTTAGGTTTGATGCCTCTGTGGTTAAGGGGTCGCCTCTCATGCACAAGGCTTTGGGTTCAAATCCTGGTAAGTGCCAATGTGACTTTTTCAATTGATTATCGTTTAATTGCAATTTAAAGGCCAGTATCAGGTTGTATCTTGTTCAAAATATGATTCGCGACCATCCTACTATCCTACTAATACATATTACAAACGCGAAAGTTTGTGAGGATGGATGGATAGATGTATGTTTGTTACTCTTCCACGCAAAAAGGACTGAATGGATTTGGATGAAATTTGCCACACATATAGTTTATAACCTGGATTAACACATAGAATACTTTGTAACCAGATATTCTTTCTGGATCAAGACTTATGCGGGTAAAACCGCGGGGCGTTGCTAGTAACTAATAGATATTTATAGAATTAGAATCATTAATACATCTCTCAGAGTAAGATTTGTTCCATTTAATGACTTTTTCATGACATAAAACCTTAAACAGCCCTTAATAATCATTCGTACTTTAGCAACTCGCTTCTATATTTCGCTGACGGTTTTCAAATATCAATAATTTTGGCAGCAGTATCAATAGACGGACGTGGCAGTATGGCCGCCGGAGATTTACTGATAGACAGCATTTCCACAACTAGATAAACTTGCTGATTACCTAATTTATTAATTTAATGCAAACTGTTATAATTTAAAACACACTGGCAAAGTCTAAAACAAAATTTTGCACAAAGCTCAACCTTACACATTATACAATGTAAAATCTGTCTATCCGTCAGTTAGTGCGCATTTAACTCGAGAATCACACACTCTATGTACGTGATTTTTAAATTTTCACAGTTACTGTTATAATTGCTCAAAAAGGACCTTCACACAATACTGAGAATTTGACCGAGCAACGTTATTTTTTCGGAGAAAACTACTATTTAATTTATAAGTTTATGAAAAGCCGGCTTTTGAAGCCTGATCAATGCTCAAATTCGTTTGACAACGCAATCCGAGAAGTGAATGAAATTTTGAATGTGTATGAAACTGTACCTACTTTTAAGTTTGAATTTCACAATAATAAAAACTCTGCTGTGAACCTCTTGGCCTCCATTTCATTTTACAAATGATGACATCAAATGATGTTCAAACGAAAGGTGGAAGCGAGCTTCCCCCGGAATCCTCAATCACAGAGGAACTGGCTATCTTACCTCTAACTGCCGAAACACAACAATGCTGTTAACATTTTTGTTATGGCGACAGACTTAGATAAGATAGTGATAACTAGCCAGGCGGACTTAGAACAAGCACTACCACCAACCAAACCGAGCAGAATATTTTGGGTCTCAGACAGGTAAACACCACTAGACCACAGAGGGGGTTAAAATTCGGTCAATTTTCAAGGTTGTCGTTACTCAATTCAATTCAATTCAAAGTATTTTATTTCACATAAACCTACCTGGGCATTGGGCACTTATGAAATTTTAGAAGCTAGGTGCACAGTTCCAATATTGTTCGTCTCGTATGGAGAAGAGCCGGCAAGAAACTCGACGGTTACTCTTATAAAAATAATTGCCTTTTACAATATTTTCAAATAGCAGTGTTAATTAGGTATGGGAGGACAGTGTAGGTCTTTCAACAAATACCAAATACTTAACAAAGAAAATAGAAGAACTGACAAAAGCAAATACATTTAAATTGGGAAATATTTAACTCGTCTGATCCTCTAAAAGTTTATTGACCTTCAAGTCGTGTAGGCTTTAATGAATGAACCTCAATTTATTTTTTGTGGTTCTAATGATGTAAACTTTTTTTAATAAATGTGCCTCTTTTTCCGGCCTATTCTCACAGTCGTTCGCAGTAACTAAGTTAGGGTACTCCGACTAAACGGTTTAGGCCAGGTTAGAATTACTGTGACCGCGAGCCGAATTGGTCGCAGTAAGTTAGCTGGGACACCCCAAGCAAATGGGTTATGTTACAACTGTAGCGCTTCATCTAAGTTGATTGCAGTTACCTGGCTATTTAGTATTTTCAGTACCCCAAAATAGGAATTATCTGAGATTCACAAAAAGAGGCGCGTTCATTATATTAGAGTATTCAATAAATATTTTTAGGTAAATAAACTTTGTGTAAATAATTTCATCACCACTACTCTCAAATTGGTGAAGAAAAACATCGTGAGGAAACTGGCATGTCTTGGAACAAAAAATTCGAAGACATGTGACATCTACCAACCCGCACTGGGCCCGCGTGGTGGATTACAGCCTACTTCCTCTCACAGAGAGGAGGCCTGTGTCCCAGCAGTGGGAACATTAATAGGATGATTATGTATGTATGCTCAATAATATTTTTACGAACGCTAAATGAGAATTATTTGTGGTTCTATTAAATACATGCCATTTAGATTAAATCCCTTTGCTAACAGCCCATTTGTGAAATAGCTCTAATGGGTGATTTACATTTACTTTAGTTAAGTAGCCTATTAGCACCAATTTAGCATGTTTCGTAATTATCACATACTAGTTTCTGCCCGCGACTTCGACCGCGTTAAATTTCGGCCCCGACCCTCCGTATAGCATCGCATTGCCCGTCCGCGCTATTACCTCGGTTTCTTTATCTTTTTGCTCGGCTACTTAGAGTCATAGCGTGATGTAACATGTAACATAGCCTATAGCCATAGCCATTAGGCTATAGCCTTCCTCAAGAATTGGGCTATTAAATGCAAAAATATTTTTTAAATCCGACTGGTAGTTCCAGAGATTACTCCCTACAAACAATGTTTGAAGTGACAACTTCTTTAGCCGCGTTGAGCACTTTTTGGGTGAACAAAAATCATGGAACTCGCGTCATCATCACCTAAAGCTCGAACGAAAGACATCAACGCGAGAATCAGAACTTACTTAGTTTTCACTTCTATTGGCAGTCCCCAAACACTGCCCGATTATTTTTGTTTTCATTTGTGGTTAGTGACTAACCTGTTGTCAAAGTTTTTATGCCACCCATGGGCCTGGTTTGGCTTCACGTGCCGTCGAGAAATATCTCTCAAGCATGCCGGTTTCCTCACGATGTTTTCCTTCACCAATTTTTTAAAGCAAGTGATAATTATACAATACGCACATGAATCCGAAAAGTCAGAGGTGTGTGCCTTGGGTTCGAACTCAAGACCTACGACGTAGCAGTCTGACGGTCACACACGGCTTTCACTGTCGTACGGTAAAGAAGAAGAAGTATGAACGAATTACATCAATTACCCCCTTGGACGGCAGCGATATAATAATAATAATAAAAAAAAAGACGTGTGGCACTCGGGGACTGCCGCGGCAAAGCTATTGCATAGCATTTTTTATCAACTTATGCAATTGTAAAATATTAACCCGAATACAAGAAATAGCAATGATGACATTGACAGGAACTGTTATTCACATTTATAGTTTTTAAAACTTGACACAACGTAATGGGAACATCAAACTAATAAAAAGGTTTTAATTTAACTATTAATAGTCAAGGAACATTCGTCTAAGTAAATTTGAACTTTATTGTCAAACAGTTAAACATAATTTTCAATACAACACTTGTATCATTCGTCTAAGTAAATTTGAACTTTGTTGTCAAGCAGTTAAACATAATTTTCAATACAAAACACTCTCCTTAGGTTCAGGTATTTTCGTTACGGAATTTCTGGATTAGGTCTCCACGCTCAAGGCCCGCGATAGAAGCTATGCTATCGCATAGCTTCTATCTATAAGAGTATATTTTTTTTTTTTAAGCTATTGCTTAAAAAAAAAATACTCAAAAAACATAGAATTGTAGTACACGTTAAAAGAAAATACAGTTTTACATGTAAGGTACTATTTCTACAAACGTGTGGGTGAGCACTGCTCTCCTAGCTAGGTTAGGAAAACCTGTGTTAAGGAGAAGCAGTCCGGTCCCCTTATGATTCGCTTTATGATTCGCCGGATATGATTCGATTGATATGATTCGTTACATAGAAATTCATTAAATTTTATTGAGTTCCTAAAAAGTAGAGTACAAGACGCGATCCTCGGGCGCCTGTTATAACTAGGACCTTACCCCAATTAATTTGGGGTCGGTGCAGCGTGTCGTCTTCTGCCAATACATCTCTATTATCCTTTGTTGAAAATGTTATGTTATGAAAATACACATCCGTCATCTCAGTAGCCCCTTTCTAGCCATATCATCTTTCACACAATCAATCCATCGTTGTATAATTATCACATGCTTCAAAACTGGTGAAGGAAAACAACGTGAGGAAACAAAGACAGCGCGATGAAATGACAATAAAGAGCAGTGATAGCCCAGTGGTGTAACCGTCAGACTGCCAAGTCATAGGGATCGAGTTCGAACCCAAGGCACGCACCTCTGACTTTTCGGATTCATGCGCGTAGGCGTATAGTATAATTATCAATTACTTCAAAAGCGGTAAAGGTAAAGCGTTTTCCCCTACTAGTGCATCGACATAAATGTAAGAGTATAGAAAGACCAAAGAAACGATGGATTCTTTATTTTTTCGGGTGGTTAGTGACTAACCGGGTGTCAGAGTTTTAAACCCGCCCATGGACCTCTGACTTGGCTTCATATGCCGTCGAGAAATATCTCTCAGGCATGCCGGTTTCCTCACGATGTTTTCCTTCACCGTTTTGAGAGCAGTAGTGATGAAATAATTTACAAAGTATGTCTGGTTACGAACCTACGACCTACAACTCGTAATTCGCGGCCGTAACCACTGCGCCACCACTGCTCCCAGGAGTCATCATCATCATCATATCAGCCGAAAGATGTCCACTGCTGAAAGACATAGGCCTCCCACAAAGGGGGCGGGGGGTTTGCCATAATCGCCACGCATGGCAGGCGGGTTGGCGATCGCAGTATGGTGTTAATAGTGCATAGAGAAAGCTGCTGCCCATTCTCTAGTAATCTCTTAGTCGCCTTTTACGACACCATGGGAAGAAATAGAGTAGTGCGATTCTATAAGTCCGGCACCACACGGACAACAGTAAACACCCATTTTTAACACAAAAAACAAAAGCCGTTTCCAAAACAATTATGCACAAGTGCTTACTTATTAGTTACTAGCTTCTGCCCGCGACTTCGTCCGCGTAGAATAGTTTTACTTTGGGCTAACGCTCACTTTGACCCGCGACTTCGTTAAAAAAACCCCCCGATTTTGAAACATTTTTTATTGGTGCTCGGCTCCTGTTGGTTTTAGCGTGATGATATAGCCTTCCTCGATAAATCTAACATTGAAAGAATTTTTCAAATCGGACCAGTAGTTCTTGAGATTAGCGCGTTCAAGTAAACAAACAAACAAACAAACTCTTCAGCTTTATAATATTATATATAGTATAGATATATATTATATATATAATATAATTTATAAATATATAAGATAGAAGATTACATACACACAGAGACCTTGTAGCTGTAATTTTATGAACTAAAAAGCTTTTTATTGTCGTTGCTAGTCAAGTTGCGCGATTACGCTTTGGGTGGTAATCAGGTCGAAACCTATAATGTGAACCCAGTGATACTATGATTGTTACCTGTTGTAGTTGCCTTGTGAATAAATAAATATTTTACGTCGGGACCCACGCCTTAGGAGGACATAATACTGACCTTATTGGTGATGCTCTTCAGAAAGGACAGGTGCGTAGTACTCGCAACCGGCGAGCGTGTATGACCAGCACCCTAATTACGTAATGCACGATCAATTTTAAATTGAAACCAATTGAAAAAGATTTTGAGCAGATTTTTTTTTTGTCGAACTTATGAAGCAATGGACTGGCAATCTTTTTCAATTAGTTTCAATTTAAAATTGATCGTGCATTGCGTAATTGGGGGGCAGATGTATGAACGTGAACGAGGCAAAGAAATACTTCTTTGTCTCGTTTACATACGTAAGGATCGTAGCAAGTGGCGTTCTGTAGTTTCTGCCTACCCCCATGGGAAGAAGGCGTGAGTTTATGTATATATATAAATATTTTACTTACTGCGAACCTACTTAGTTTGATGTACAGAATGCATAGATGACGGCTTTGTAATGAGTCTTTTTACAACACTGCCAACCACTTACCAACCTTTATATTATACAGGTACGCATTCTTAACTGGCAGTATATTATTATAATACATACTGATGTTTTTATTAAAAAACCTATGCAAACCCTGCTGATATCAAGTGCCAAGATAAACTGGTTGCCTATAGGTCAACATTTATATTAACTTGCGTAGGTGGCTACCTACACCCTGCATTACTATTGGTTCTTATAACCGTATGACGTGCGAGAGGGGCGGACTCGCAAAAATTGGATTAAGGTTTGATTTTTTGCTGATGGAACAAAAAATATAAGTCATGGTTTTTAGTCTAAAGTTATTCTAAAGCGGCCTCTACACCTACAATTTGTTGCCCTTGCACTCAAACGATCCATTAGTTTCACGCAATAACATTGACAGCTTCAATGTTTTAAAGAAAGGAAGAAAATAGCAAGAAAACTAAGTTTATGGCTTTACAGGATTATGATCATTAGAATCTACAATACAACTCCAACTCCAAGGAGTTGTATTGTTGATTCTAATGATCATAATGTAAGCCATTTTTAATCAACATTTATGGTTATGGTTTTTACACCCTGACACTGACAAAAAAATCAACTTTTCTTAACCCAACTATATGGGGGTCAGCTTCCAGTCTAACCGGATGCAGCTGAATACCGTATTTTACATGGAGCGACTGCCTATCTGACCTCCACAACCCGTCACTGGGTAATATGATATCCCTTGATAAGACTGGTTGTCAGACTTTCGGGCTTCTGACGACCCGTAACGACTGTCAATGATCCACGAATGACAGCCGGGACCAACGGCTTAACGTGCTTTCCGAGTCACAGAGAAGTCTCGGTATGTTAAGATGGTCACCCATCCACAGACCAACCCCGGCAAGCGTAGCTTAACCTGATGGATCGAACCGTGCGGCTGTTATTACTTAGCTATGAGCTCCTCCTGACACTGACCTACAAACGTAAATAAAATTAATTTCGCAAGCTTTCTTATCGCATCCCCCTTAAGTTTATCAAATCAAAATCATTTAATTAACAATGAACACTTTCCTAAGAGCTTCTACAAAATATAGCTGTGTCAGTGCAAGCCCGTGACGTCATTGAGTGTGACGTCACAGCGACCGACCCATGCGTCGCCCGCTATTGGCTGATGTTATCTGCTTTATACCGAGACTTTGAAAGGGCGAATACTGTGGTGTATGATCGAGTTTTTGATGAGGTTCCGTAGATTTTTTAAGTGAAAATTTCTTTAGCGGCGTTGTGCACTTTTTTTGGGTTGATTAAAAATTGTTAAACTCACGTCAGGACACGTGACCTGATCGAAAATTCGTAAGACGGAAGGAGAGTAGAAATGTTGTTGACAGAGCACTTTGTTTAATTCTTTTGGAATTTTTGATGGAGCTACAGCTTTCGTTCTTGTACTCACAGCAAGCCACATAAATTCCTGACATTTTCTTTAGATGGCGTTACGTTGTATCAAAAATTTACTTAGTTTTCACTTCTATCGGCACTCTCCAAAACCTGCCCAATGTTTTTTTTTTAATAATGGTGCTGCCGGGGGGATTGTGTCGATTTGTGGATGGGTGACTATCCCATATACAGGGACATCGACGCGAAGCCGGTTACCATGGATTCAGTACATGGTTCGAATCTGATCCCCCCTGCGTTGAAATTTTTCGTCGGTTATTAAAAAAAAAACAGCTGTTTCATAAAAAAGTGCAATACCTACGCGGTCAAAATGTATGAAACAGCTGTTTTTTTTTTTTATAACCGATGAAAAATTTCAACGCAGTGGGGTTCAGAATTATGTACTGAATCCGTTGACCCGTTGATTTCGGCTTTCATTCGTCAGTCTTACGAAGGGCCAGGGGTATCATGTTACCCAGTTACTGGTTTGTGGTGGTTAGATAGGCAGTCGCTCCATGTAAATTACTGGTATTCGGCTGCATCCGGTTAGACTGGAAGCCGACCCCAACTTAGTTGGAAAAAGCAACAAAAATAAAATTATCGTTGATCGTCATCAATTCTGGAACCGCGCATTATTTGAGAAAAATACTATACAAGCCTTGGCTGCAACCAGGCATTGATGCACTCGAAAATTAAAAACAGAACTTTCTACAAAAAGTGTAGTTTTTCAGGTCTCAAAGAAACAAATGAATGCGTTCACTTTCATGTGAGCTATTTCATCCATTTTTTTCCTATAAAAAATAGAAATATTCGTCTTCCCAAGGCAGAGAAAATTTAAATGCAGAAATAGGTCAAAAGTGCAATAGGTTGGATATTACGATGAACTAGCCTTCTTTTCCCCTCATTCCCTTTTTCAGGCTTATGACCTTTTTACCCTCGCCATTATTAAACGGGTAGTAATAAAAGCTCTGAAGAAATATTAAAATATGAGCATACTCAAAATTACTGCCGACAACTTATATGCGAATACAAATAAAGAAAGGACATAAAATACTGAAATTCCGAAAAATGGATACAGAATTATTTCTGCGACCTACTAGGAAGTAGCGCTCGCCGGCAGCTGCCGCGGCACCGCTTGTTTCGCTCGCTCAGCTCGCGCACGGTTGGTCACAGTTCTAACCTAATCCAACCAGTTGCTCGCAGAAATTGTTTTACCATTTTCTAATTATTCGAAGGCAACCGATGTCACCCGAAGTACGCACGAAACGTCCGCGCGGGCCGGCCGGTAGGTAGTTATTTTCACTAAAATTGAGAGTCTAAAAAGTGATTCTATAATTAATAGTAGAAATTAAGCTGGTTTCTATAGTGTGTAAGAAAACAATTATTTTAGCAATACATTTATATGTTTTCGGAAACTTATAATTTTTTTCGGAAGTTAGGTATTTTTTTCTGGAACACAGATCGTCGGAAGTGAATTTGTTTTTCGGAAGCTTTATTATTTCCCTTATTAAACGGAAAGATCTAGTGCGTTTTGCCGCGAATCCATCTTTTCTAACTGAGAATTCATCTTTCCTCACTTAAAGGTCGTGACACTAAGGTTAAGTACGATATCGTTTTCCGTACATATACAAATGATGGAACATATTTTAAACTGGGTATGCATTTTAAGAAACTGAAGAAACTGGCATATCCTAGAACTAAAAATTTGAAGACATGTGACATCCCCACGCGCACTGGGCTTGCATGGTGGATAACGGGCCAGTCCCATTCACCCAGCAGTGGGAACATAATAGTCTGTTTATGCTTATTTAAGAAACCTGCATAGGTACCTTATTTTTGAAATTAGTAAGTACATTTATTTATATTTGAAAAAATAAAACAGAGGTCTACGAGCATTTGCTACGAGCTACTCCGGGTCTACGAAAACCTCTACGGGCTACGGTGACGCTACGCCGTAGCTGCTTATTCAATGATGACATGTATTTTTGTTCATTTTGACAACCATCTGAATAAACGCAGTTTATAATTAGCTTTTCAAAGGTTTTTAACTATACTCACGGTTCCCTAAAAAACTCGATTTAAGTATTTATACAAAGAAACGCTGATATCATTTGCTATAGTGTTGATTCGATGGGCTCTATGGAAATGTCATGTCGATCTCAAGTGTTCTGATAATATTTGGCTATAAAAGTACTATCTATTTCACAAATCTGACACAGTTGGGTTCATTTTCGGAAATTTATGAAAAAATTGAAAGATAAAATGTGATAATCGTAAAAATATGAATACGGGGATTATGTTTTTGAATATGATTGCGTATACCATTTTTTAAGGCAAAATTTTGCTGACATTAACATTCTACACGTAGGTTAGTTACAATTTGTACTGTTTTTAGGGTTCCGTAGTTTAAAAAGAAAAAACGAAACCCTTATAGGAAGGGTCTGTATGTCTGACAGTCTGTCAAGACCATTTTTCTACGGAACGCGGGGAGGTATCAAGTTAAAATTAATATCAAACACGTAAGGCTACGGTCTCTTGGAGCTCTAAAAATATCAAGCTTCTAAGTCAACGCAATAAAAAAAATACGGCCATTTATGCGACATATTTTGATACTCGGAAATAAATTAAAACCTATAGGGTACTTTTCGTTGACCTAGAATCATGAAATTTGGCAGGAAGCAAGGTCTCACAGCACAAGTAAAGGAAAAATTCCAAAAATTGTCAATTTGTAGTTTTATCACAACAAAAAAAAATATTTTGCGATTAGTAACTAACATTTGCAGTTGGAGAATTGCCCGTGACGTAGGTATATCGATGTATGGAAGAACATGTTCTTCAACTGCAATGTTAAGTTTGTTTTTGGGATAAATTCATCCCATCTACGGAACCCTTCATCGGTTTTTGTAATGGTCGCAACGGTTGTTTGTCAAATATCCGGATATATTTTTTAATTAATTTTTTAAACCTACCTGTCATAATAATATCATCAATCATATTTCAGGAAACATATTAACAAAGGAACCGTGGTTTCGTATGATAGCAGTCTGTGATTCTAGGTTAAATTTATGGTGATGAATTTATAGCAATACTAGCGACCCGTCTACCAATCAAAAAAAGGCTTTTTTTAATAATAAAATATTCATAAAAAATATTAAATTGATACGTAAAAGAAACACTCTGCAGACGCATTACGTTTTTATTTTTTGAATCGTAATTTTTAACCTGTACTATTTTTAGGGTTCCGTACCTCAAAAGGAAAAAACTGAACCCCTATAAGATCAGTCTCTTGTCCGTCTGTCTGTCCGTGTGTCACCACCTATTTTCTCAGGAACGGGTGGATCTAGCAAGTTGAAATTATACCAGATACTGAGGTCTATAGTCCCTATTAGGTGCATTAAAATCAAGGTCCTGAGTCAACACGATAAAAAGATATGGGCAAATTTGTAAGTAGCAAAATTTTCCTTAATTTTCATCCTTTTTATTTTTCGCCATTTACCCTTTACTTGTGCTGTTAGACTCTTAACCAAAACTGACAATTCTAGGTCAATCAAAAGTACCCTATTGGTTTTGGGTCGAAAACCTACATGGCAGTTCCCGTTGACCTAGAATCACGAAATTTGGCAAAAAGCAAGGTCTTACAGGACAAACATTATAAAAAATAAATTAAAAAAATTAAGATAGTCCTCTGAGTTGTATGGGCGCTCATACAAATTAATTAGAGGACTAGTTACTGGGCACAGAACTATTTAGGTAGGTACTTATACGAATGAAGCTCCTTGCGGAACCCTCGGTGCGCGAGTCCGACTCGCTCTTGACCGGTTTTTTTTAAACTCGTTAGTTAACTTACTGTATACTCCTGAAACTAGGCGTATTTATTGCATTTTTATTCCAAAAATACCAACTTCCATCTTATTTACTCCTTTAGCCAAATAAACCATCATTCGCAAACAAAATTGCTCACAGAAACCGAAATTACAAAAAGCTTTGATGGGGCATCCGATGGGGGCTTGATGCGTCTTAGTAACCGATTTCCCAAGGGCCCCATAACTTCTAAGGGAACTATTCCAGAGAAATGCGTTTAAAATTACGTTGAGATTTTTACAAATGGGTCTAATGCTCTTTGAGACTCCGGTGATTAGGCCAACCCATGAATTAAGTTATTTGTGCAGATATAGGACATGGAAATAGGTTAAAGTGTATCTTCTTTATACTATATATATATAACTATACTAATAATAAAGCTAAAGAGATTGTTAGTTTAAACAAGCAAGTCCAGTCGGAATTGAAAAAATATTTTTGCAATTGACAGCCCAATTCTTGTAGCCTTCCTCAAGAATTGGGCTATCAAATAGGCTGTTTAACATCACTCAAGGACGCGTAGAAGCTGAGCAAAAAGAAAATAAGTCAGAAAGAACATTAACCGAAAACGAAGTAATAGCGCAGGCTAGCGATGCGATGTGTCGGGTTACTGTTATTTCAGCGACTCTCTTCGAATTGCATCAAAAATGTCCTGAAAAGAAAAGATCCAGCAGTACTTAGCTTAAATCTTTAAAAGCTCAACAATTGTAATATTCGTCTCCATCGGGAAGAAAAATCTTTCACTGCAAATAACCCAGAGGTAAAATATTTCACGCCTAGAGGGCTTCCCATATCAATTTACTTACGATGCCATTGGCGAATATTTGCAATCATAATCTATTATTACGTTACTATTGCCGATGGAATCGCAGAGAGCAGAAATATCGATAACAGCGATGAATGATTTTTCCGTGATCATCAGTCAGAACTATCCTTGAACAAGACACCTCAAATACTTTTGGGACAAGAATCAATTCTATTTTCTTGTAAATTTTGACACTCATAAATATAATAATAACCATGGTCAGGCAGGGGCTATAGTCTTTCCATAGTTCTAAACAACCAGTTCACTTAGCCACCCAATCCCGTAATCTTTGTTTCCATATCCTGCAATAGCCCTGCACTAACCGGGGTTGTCCTAGGGTACAATAGCATAGTGCAAACAGAGATAATCGTCGGTTGGTGCCTCGTTTCATTAAACACGTCTAACGGGCCTCTGCGAGTTGGCTTCGGCCCCTCGTGCGCCTTCCAAAGGTCCGGGACCCTAGGGTCCTGAGAAATAATAATAATAACTGACAACAACAAAATAATAATAACACTTGTTCCTGATGCCGAGTACTGTTTTTTATATTTTTAAATGTTTTTTACAAAAATATTTAAAAAATTTAAACAATATAAATAAATGGGAATAATAATAATAATTCATTGAATCAATGTTACAGTTATTTACCTTATAATTAACTTAACTTAATGTCGGTCTCTTAAGGTTCTGGAGTGGCGACCGCGTACCGGAAGACAGTGTTGGAAGGCCTCCCACAAGATGGGCCGATGAAGGCTGCAGGAATCCGCTGGATGCGGGGAGCACAGAACCGTTCGAAGTGAGGGTGCTTGGGGGAGGCCTATATCCAGCAGTGGACATCTTTCAACTGAAATGATGATGATGATGATGAATGTCGGTCTGTAACAGTTAGCGATCTTCATTTTGATCTTTACGGCGGTCCCAAAACTAGGCAGCGCTTAGGTATATCTTGGGGACCAGAGTTGTCAATCCAACCCATTATTCATTGTTGTTCATCTGAAGGTATATAATGGTACCATTAAAATAGATAGACAAACTTTTAGTAGTCATTCAGACCACCAAAATAAGAACAATGGTAAAAAAAATTAAGAAAAACGCATTAGATACTTACAAGAACAATAAATCATCTAACGAATATAAACCAAAAATCTCTCTAACGAATATAAACCAAAAATCTCAATTTTTTTAAATTTTTTTTTGTTTTTTTTTTATTTTTTTTATTTGTTAACATGTAAAAAACTGGTTAGTGCCTAGGCATGCATTAAAATTTCATGACACTGTATTAAGACATGAACCCTCTAAGGGCACTGCAAATGTTTCATATCAAATGATTACCCAATGCCGTTTATTAGTTTTAGTCAAAATAAAATCACATTTTTCTCGCTTGGATATCTTTGGTTAGACGTACTGAACGCTGTGTTAAAATTTGTCCATCTATTCATATAATGGAACCTTGTATGTTGCCTTTTTTTTTTTTTTTTTGGGTGGGAAATCATCCAATGACTTCTCCCGCTCTGGGCGGAGCGGAAGGGCGTGTCAGACTTTTACTGACTAAAACCCACCCGTGTTCCTTCCCTTGCCATGCCAGGGGCCACGGTTTCCCCTTGGGACTACCCGCAACCCACCTTGTATGTTGCCTAGAGTGTTGTTCCCGATTCATGGCAATAACCTCAGCCTCTTCTACATAGGACTTTTATAACATAACTGGTAAAACGTGGATCTACGGCACATCTTTAAAATTTAATTTGGTATAATAAATAAAAAATCGTTCTCACAGTATTTTCTTACAACGCCTACGATACCGAAAGGGATTAGGTTGCTAAGACTTAAATTCTTGTATAGTGACTAAGACGGGAAGATTAAAAAAGCTCAGTTTACACTTCCTACGCTTAACGTTCATAACCCAGATTAAAGCTGTGTAACAGTTTGTAATCTTGCCGCACTGGTTATAAATATCACTTAGAAGAATTCTAAGTGATATATATTGCATACAGTAAGCATCGCAAGTTGGAAATTGCAATGTTATCTTAAGTTTCTAGTTCCACCTATCACACGTATATGCAACCTGGCTATTTCCACAGGTATATTCCCCAGCGCTTTAAAAAAAGCCATCGTACATCCAATATACAAGTCGGGTGACAAAAACAGGGTCACGAACTACCGCCCAATTTCAGTCCTTCCAGCAATCTCCAAAGTTCTGGAAAGAATAATGTATAAACGCCTTAACAACTACCTAAATAAACACAAATTTGTCTCCCAAAACCAGTTCGGTTTCAGACGCGGATTATCCACAGAGGACGCAGTGTCATCTTTACTGGATTTTGTAGTTGATAAAATCGACAATAAGTTCAAGTGTCTAGGAATCTTCCTAGACCTTTCGAAGGCGTTCGATACAGTGTCTGTTCCTCTACTTCTTTCTAAACTTGAATCCATCGGAGTGCGAGGCATCGCCCACGACTTATTTAAAAACTTTCTTACTGATAGGATGCAGTGCGTTAGGGTAGGGGAGTACGTTAGCGATGCGAATCCTGTGATTGTTGGAGTCCCACAAGGAAGTTTGCTCAGTCCTCTTCTTTTTCTGATCTACGTCAACGAACTCTGTCAGTTATCCCTTCCATCCACAAAAATAGTAGCTTACGCGGATGACACGGCAATTCTATCTTATGGCCGTGATTGGGCCTCGGCTAAAGAGACAGCCGAAAAGGGACTCCGTGAAGTGATGTTATGGCTAGAGCAAAACAGTCTCACACTAAACGTTGCGAAAACTAATTTTATCACCTTTGGCTCAAGACGTTCCAACCTACCACAAGACGGTACATTTCTTATTAAAGCCCACAAATGTTCCCACCCAATCCCCCTTTGCACATGCCCCCTTGTGACTAGAGCACCAGTGGTACGATATCTCGGCCTTCAATTAGATGCCTGCTTATCCTGGAAACCACACTTACTAACAGTATCTGCACGAATACGAAAACTTATTTTTCTATTTAAGAAGCTAAGGGCCAACAGCGAAATCCTTAAGATTGTTTACTCGGCTCTAGCTGAATCAGTACTGAGCTATTGTATCACTGCCTGGGGAGGAGCCGCCAAGACCGACATTATACAGGTGGAACGAGCCCAGAGAGCAGTAATAAAAGTCATTCTAAAAAAACCCTTTAGATTCCCAACGCGGCAACAGCTTTACAGGGACTTTAAAACACCAACGGTTCGACAACTATATATACTACGCGCAGTCATGCAAAAACACGCGACTCTTCCATACAGCGTAAATAACAGCCCAACAGTAAGAAGAAGACCCAAACCGGCTTGTCCCACAACACATACAAAAACTACATTCGCTAGACGTCACTACCCTTACCTAAGTGCCCTTATATACAACAAAATACATCAGAAACATAACATACATACACTAAACGCACACAAATGTAAAAAAATTGCTAAAGAATTCCTCCTCACCCTAGATTATGATGAAACAGAAGCACTGATGAAACCCCTATACAAATAAATAATAATAATTATTAGTATCGTGAACGCTTACACAACCACAGATACCCTAAATCACCTTTCCTCTCTACACACACGACACACATCACACTCACACACACATCACACACTACACACTCATACACTTTCCCCATTACACATCACACGCGCTTACTCACACAATATTGCTGCTGTTACACGTTAGCTTGCCTAATTTTGAAAATTAACCTTAGAGGACGAACGGATGGCCCCTATAACACAGGATTTTCCTAGCATCGGGGTCATTATTCACAAAAATCGTGCATATAATGTAATATTTAAGTAACGTAACATGCATTGTAAATTTCTTCTTTTTGCAAAATAAATTATTTCTATAAAAAAAAAAGTCATAATCAGCCTATTAATGTTCCCACTGCAGGGACACAGGCCTTCTCTCTGGGAGAGGGAGTGGGCTGTAATCTACTACGGGGGTCCAGTGCGGGTTGATAGATGTCACATGTCTTCGAATTTTTTGGTTCTAAGACATTTCCTCACGATGTTTTCCTTCACCGTTTTAAGAGCAGTGATGATGAAATTATTTACATAAAATAAAGCGCCTCCTTAGGTTCGAACCCACGACCTACAACTCGTAAGTCGGGGCTGTTACCACTGGGCCAGCACGCCCACCACTACTCTCTTATCTTAAGAAAGTGGGCAAAATTCCAATATTGTTCGTTTTGTATGTTATTTTCCTTTATATTTTTAATTTAAAGTTCAAGCAGTATTTTGCCATAATTATAAACCTATTTCTGAGAATGCTGGTTAACCTGTAATTGGCGACTGTGTAAGTCCGAGGCTATTGTTACTTATAATACTTAAGATATTTTATAATACAGAAACTGTTGGTGTAGTTTTATGAATAAATAAATACATTAAAACCAGGTAAACTAATTGAAAACTTAATATTGATAAGGCACTTCAACGACTTACTCACTAAAACATACATAAACAAAAATCACTTAAAGTTTTAGGTATTGTGAATTCGTCACTTATTAGAGCTCTTACACACGAGCGGCATGTTCCCAACGGCAGAGGTAACTGCAGCCGTCGACGCGCGTCGGCGGCAACCGTCGACGCGTCGACGGCTTCCGTTGACGCGTCGACGGCAGCCGTCGTCTGCTCTCTTAGTATAGGAGTCAGTTGTAAAATGGATTCCGAAGAAGAAACACTGTTATTGCTTTTACTTCGTCGACGCCGACGGAAACGAAAAATAAAAACACGTTCATTGTGGGTTCAAGAAATATTAATCAATAGAGATCAAGATGGGCATTTACAACTTCTTCACAAACCGCCATCCATGCTCTGTTTTTTATTGTTTTATTACTATAATCTTTCAATTTATAATTCCAAATACAAGCATTTTTCTTTACTGCCATAATTAGCAATTCATTATCAATTTCATCAGTAGAACTCATTTTACAAATTTGCGACGTGTGCGCACTCTTGAACTACTTGCAGTCGACTGACAAAATGGCGGACGCGGCAAAGTGTCGTTATAAGTCGACTGCTGCCGTCGACGCGTCGACGGTTGCCGCCGACGCGCGTCGACGGCTGCAGTTACCTCTGCCGTTGGGAACATGCCGCTCGTGTGTAAGAGCTAGCATAGAATGTAAATCATCCTATAATGTTCCCACTGCTAGGACACAGGCCCAGGAGGGCCCAGTAAAGCTCAGGCAGGTCTCTGTGAGACGGATTAGGCCGTAAAAGTGGCTCAGTGGGGGTTCCAGGACATACCGGTATCCTCACGATGTTTTCCTTCACCGATTTGGTCTTCAGTGGTGATAAACCACTGCTCTCCAAGAAAGAGATGGGAGTAAATAAGGGCTGTCAAAATAGGTAAAAAAACACAAGTGACAGTTGACAGTTTGACGGTTCTTGCTTGCCATGTTTGCTTCCATTTTGGTTAGAAAAGATAGCTAACCCCTCAGTCAATTTACACAAAACGAGCGAATGCACATTATATCCGTGTCCTATCTACTCTATCAAATTCATTATTGAAAAGAGGGATGGAGCATAAAATGTCAAAAATATCCAGAAAATATGCTTTTGTTCTGATTCTATGTTCGTTTGGTTTTCGATTCTGATATTATGCTCCGCATGCCCTGTCACCTGCACACGTGAGGACCTCAGCAGCAGCGTCAGCGAACGGTATCCGCGGTGCTGAGATTTGGGTCAAACAAATTTAAAAAAACTAAGAACAAATATTTTCGTGTTATTTTTGCCATCGACACGCTAAGAAGATGCACTATTGGTTTATGGTTATACAATATTGTATACTATATTTTTAATATTTTTTTAAATGACGTGTAAAAGTGATTCCGATACTATTTACAGAATAAACAATTTCATTTCTCATTGTAGTTTGCTTAAAACTTGAAGCAAAATGATTCCAACTGAAATCAGGCTAACTTTAACTCATTTTGAGCGGTACAAATTGGTCCAAACATGACCAGACTTTAATCGTTGAAGAACAGCTAACAGCGCCAGTAGCAAGTACCAAACTGATACCAAGAAAGGAACCATGTTGAGTCAAGTTGAAAATAATATTTTTTCCAGATAACTTACTTATTCCTTATCGTCACGCATCGCTGAGTCGGCGGAGTGAGCACGAACTCAAGTGATACCAACATCTCTCAATAAGGACAAGTTACCGAGGTGTGACTTAAATGTGACGGCTTTTCTCGCGACGGCACGAGCTTGAGAAAAATTGTTTATGTTGTGAGACCAGATATTCAGCCAAATAGCCCAGGGTCTCTCGGGCTTAGAGGATATTTGCAATACCCACCAAACCAACTATATCAGTATAATTATTGTTGTTCTTGTAGCTAAATAATAACAGCCGCACGGGTTGATCGATCAGGTTAAGCTACGCTTGCCAGGGTCTATCCGTGGATGGGTGTCTATCTTTACACACCGAAACCCCTCCGTGTCGCGGAAAGCACGGAAAGCACGTCCCAGCTGTCAATAGTTACTAGTTCCAGAGATTAGCGCGTTGAAACAAACTAACAAATAACTTACTTATACCTTAATACTTCAGCAACTTAATACTACAACTACTTAATACTTCAGCTTTATTATTAGTATTAGTATACATATACAGGGTGGCAGGGACATCGACACAAAGCCTGTTACTATGGATTCAGTACATGATTCTGAACTCCCTGCGTTGGTATTTTTCGTCGGTTATTTTTAAAAAAATCAGCTGTTCCATACATTTTGACCGCGTAGGTATTGCACTTTTCTATGAAACAGCAGTATTTTTTTTTAATAACCTACTAAAAATTTCAACACAATTTCAGAATCATGTACTGAATCCATGGTAACAGACTTCGCGTCGATGTGACACCCTGTACCTATATATAATATATAGATTCAATTCATAACTACCTACACTTGACATTTATAATTAGCAGACGGCTACCAGGAACACTGCGCGACCCGAGGATCGAACCGGATATCTATGATCGAACCAGTACACCATGCTCAGGAGTTAGGCTTGCGACTAGCCCAAAGAGATAGTAGCTACGGATTAGTTTCTGTACCTAAAGAAAATCCAAATTGAGGGATAACCTAGTGGTAATACCCCCCACTTTGGCTTTTCTTTTCGATTATAATTGAATAAATAGTTTGGAAAATCCAAAAGTGCACGCCTCATACTTATTATACTTCATACTTACATTCATAAACGAAAAAGAAATTCAAAACATAGTTTAAAAATGAACAATTTATCACTTTTCATGAAGTCGTAATGTCAACGACTGACAAAGATATTTACTTGGCGGTTGCTAGGCAACTTCAAGTCGAAGGTTGGAAATATTTAGTTAAAGATATTATATTTTATTTAGTATTTTATTAATTATAATTAAACTACTTTGAATAAAAGATCCATTTTCAATAGGGTTCTTCTACGGCTGAAACGAATGTATAAAAAAAAATTGACTCAATTAATTGATTTTATCGCAAGCTACAATGTTTTCAGGGTTCATAAATTGACGGACAGGAATTTTTTTTCAACTATTTTTATGCTTTTTCCATTTCTGCTGCATTAAATCAATTGTTAAAAAGTACAGTATTAATCTCCATTTAATCATCTATAGAATGGTATATAAATTAAGTAGGTTCTGTATACTAGCAGGAGTGTAACAATAAAAACAGTTACAGAAATGGGGCAAAAATAATTTTTCGATCGTAGAGCACACTCTAATGCTTCGCATTACGAGTCGTGCAATATATTATATGTCCTCCAATATTTATGTCTAGGTTTTCCGTGCCTGTAGGCCTTTAAACGTTACCTTCGCCTCCCCGAAATGCAGACCGACGTATTTATTCACGATGCACTGCCTACGATTTCGTGGAAAATCCATGCCACAGCATAAAATATTTGCAGTTTATCAACTGATCTAGCTTTTCTTAGGTTCGATTTTTTCAGTAGAGTTTCTTCTTAGATTTAGTTATTAAGGTTTACATTTTATGGGACCTACGGTGTAGTGAACTAAAATGGTTACTTAAAATGTCCTGTTTACTTATTGGGCGTTTTCACATTAACAGACACCAACCCGATACCGATACGTCGGCAGTTATACCGACATCGATTCGATACCGAAATAATTATTATCGGCCCAATGATATTATGATAGGAGCAGTGGTGGCTCAGTGGTAACAGCCCCGACTTACGAGTTGTAGGTCATGGGTTCGAACCCAAGCAGGCGCTTTACTTTGTGTAAGCAATTTCATCACCACTGCTCTCAAAACGGTGAAGGAAAACATCGTGAGCAAAAATTCGAAGACGTGACATCTACCAATCCTCACTGGGCCTGCGTGGTGGATTACGGCCCACTCCCTCTCACAGAGAGGAGGCCTGTGTCCCAGAAGTGGGAACATTAATAGGCTGATGATGATAATGAATGATATTGGTGAATATCGATGACCATCGCGACACGGACGCACCAAAAAACCACAGTACTAAGAATCGTCGATGCGTCGAAGTCGGCAGTGCGAAAAAGTGTATATTATATCCTCGATCGTAAGCGTCGATGATCAGCAGATAATAGGAGGCACTAGAAAGTTACCTGGTTGCTAAGCAACCTTCTTGATTTAGTTTAGGCCCTGAAATCTGAGAGCCTTTGTTATCTATACCGAGAACTATTTGTAAGTCACTGAAGCACATTGAAGTATTGATGACAATAGGTTCGCCCCCTTATATCATAGAACTTACCTAACTTGAGCTATTTGAAAATTATGCATGGCGTAAGGTAATGTGTCGTTATGCCTCCATTATTAGCACATAAATGATTTCTAGTTCTATTTAATAAGGGATGTGCTATAGGTCGGATCACGTTTGTCTAACCTGCCTGCTAAGTTATGTGAAATATTTTCTTCGAAGCGAGAAATGAACGCAAGCTCAGCTTTGAAGGCAATCGCGCCAACGGAGATCCCAGAATGTATAAAAATACTCCTGAAAATCATCATCATCATCATCATCACCATATGGGAGTCTATCTGGCTCGTTGATCGAGGTCTCAAGTTCCCGGGTCGGACAAAGCGTAAATTGGTTTTTCAATCAAATTCTTTGTAGCAACCCGGAGTCTCGATTTATGCCCGGTTCATTATAATAGGCTCGCCCCCATTAAATGGGACAAAAACATGAATGACCTATAGGTACTCTCCTCTCATGCATCTGCCTACCCCTCCGGAAAATACCATAGTCGTGATGGTGTTTTGTTATGTACTTGTCAGGAGCGTTGATACCGTCGTTTCAATGACACTAATGCCCGTTTTCACCATCATTCCTTAAATTTAGGGAGTCTCTTAAGACATTTTAAGTGTTAGTTTCTGCTAAGGGATCCTTTAAATATAGGGGCCCGATATTCGGCATCTTAGCGATAAGTGACAGTTCATTTGTTGTTGAAGGTGGTCATCTATCAAGATGTCACTATTTTACATAATTTTCTTCTTAAATTTTTTCTTTTTTTTTAATAAGGATTTTTGGATGATGTTTTATATATTTTTAAATGTAATCATGTTTATTTTATGTTTTCTTTCTAGTTTGTCATATTATTTTACATTAATCTACATGATTTATCGATGGAATACAAAATCGGTAATTTATTCATATAAGTACGATTTTCGCACACTCTGATTTACAAAAAAACTTTAAACAAAAAAAAAAACAACCGACTTCCAAAAAAAACACTACAAAGTGAAAAATAACTTTAATTTCGGAAGTCGGTGTCTTTGGTTTTGTATTTTCGTTTTTTTGCCACCGACTTCCGAAATTAAAGTTATTTTTCACTTTGTAGTGTTTTTTTGGAAGTCGGTTGTTTTTTTTTTTGTTAAAAGTTTTTATTTTTCACTTTTTAGTTTTGGTACCTACCTACCCCACACAAGTTCGAATAACACTACCAGCGACGCAATTAACAGTGACAGGAAGTTATCATCATATCAACCTTAAAATAAATGAAGTCCAAACACAAGGTAGCTACTGTAAAACGTTGAGGAGTTCCCTTGACTGTCCTTTGTCTTCATCATCATCATTCATAATGACAGTCACAACCCATCTAGGTGTAAAGTTCTCATCAATATAAATTAATCAAGCCCAAACACCAGGTAATTGCTGTAAATCGTTGAGGAGTTCCCTCCACTGTCTTTCGGCTCCATCACCAGATCGACTCCAGACCTTCATTAAATAGTAGTGCTTTAAAATGCTTAATGAAAAAAATTAACAAACGCACTACGATTTTGGAAGGTTCCAAGGTAACAAACGCACTACGATTTGGCTGGGATGCCATCAGCAGATCCTGGTTTCCTTATAATTTCTTTTGAGGAATTCCCTCAAGTCGTCATGGATTTCATCATCAGAACTGAATTTTGATCAAAATAGGACCAATCTGGTAGTATACCTTTCCGATAAGAAAAGAATTTTCTAAATCGGTTCATAAATGACGCCACCCGTGAAATACTTATCATTGAGAAGTTCCGGTGGCCATCTGTGGACTTCTTCATCAGTTCCACTTCACCAAATGATACTTTCTGAATGCAAATGCTTAACTGGTTGCTGAAAATAACGAAATCGCTATGTGTATGCCTATAATATTTGAGGAGTTCCTTCAATTTGTCATGGATTCCATCATCAGGACTAAATTTTGAAAAAAATGGGACCAATCGGGAAGTATATCCTTTCAAATAAAAAAAGAATTTTCTAAATCGGTTCATAAATGACGGAGTTCTGAGGTAACACACAAAAAAATACAACCGAATTGAGAACCTCCTCCTTTTGGGGAAGTCGGTTAAAAAAACTGTCACTTAGGTAAGTGGCCCCTAAGTAGGTATCCCTTAATCTGGTGAAAAAAAACTTAGGTAGGGGGGGTAATTTAAGGAGTCTCTTAGGTTAAGAGATCCTTAGTAAGGAAGTGTTTGAGGGAACGATGGTGAAAACGGGCATCAGTCCCCAAGCTGACATGTGTAAGCAAGTTATTTGTTATCCAATACCTCAAGTTGTTATTGATGAGAGGAGGTAATCAATTAATACCTTATGAAAATGTGAAACTAGCCTAATTTGTTTATGGCTTACAAAGGCTTCAGATGCAGGCGTGGGTCAATTCTCAAGCTATTGAAGATTACAAATGATTTTTACTTCTGTAAATTGCTTTAGCAGGCCTAAAAACGCTGGCGTGACGATTTGGACTCGTTCCTGACCTATTGGCCGGAGAAGGCACAACATAAAGAAGACTCAAAAAGTATGGGGGAGACCTTTGCCCAGCAGTGGGACCAAATAGGTCAGCCAAAAAAAAGGGTTGTATAAACACGTCGAAACGTCAAAATTTTGTGTGGAGGACTATATGAGGTCGGTGTTTCCTAACTGACTAATCTGCGAAATAATGTGAACTGGCGAAATGTAGGAGCACTATAGGTATACCTCTGCTCAACCCTACGGGGAAACAATGCGTGATGTTATGTTGTACTCTGAGAAAAAAAGACTGAAACCAACTCAGAGGTCAAAATCTCTTTTAAAGTCGAGACATAATCTTGGTCAGGCCATATGACCATATCTTGCATTACAGAGAATCTAACCTATGTGAGTCAGAATGCCCTGATATTGGAACTTGTTACGCTCCCTCCTGCATTCGCTTAGTAAAATGATAAAGACAGCTTAACCTTCTGAGTCAGGAAGCTCCAATTATCTAGATCGCAAGAACTTCTTGTATGAGAATTTCGCACTCATCATAGTTCCCTAGCCACCTTTTGTGACACCCACGATTTTCAGGGAACTGTCCTATCTGAGTAAATAATCTAGAATCTCTTTTCCTAGAACAGTACGTGGGACCATAACGCCTACGAGTTTTACAACTAGATGCAACTAAACACAAAACAAATGCCCGCTATGAACAGCAATCATTTGTTTTTATAATTAATTGTTTTGTATGTAATCTTTATAATTTAATTCTGTATTGAGTTTTTAGTATAGTTTACATTTGTAAGCAGCCTTTAATTTTTTTACCTTGTTTTGAACAGAGATTTTAGAGTGCAAATATTTTAGAGTGCAAATATTTTAGAGTGCAAATATTTTTATAAAAGTCAGTTATCATACGGAGAAGGCCTGCTGTTTGCCTGTTATATCCGGATATATGGGATTTATGTAATTTCGTGGTTCTGGTAGATAAACTATATTTTTTTCAAAATGGCCTTGTAATGTTTTTCATTATAACACTCTTATTGATAGCAATAGTAGAAGTACCTAAATTTCTATTGATTCGAAACATGACGAAAATATTAAGTTTCCCTCACAAGTTTATCTATAGCAACCTGTTGCATTTTGTTCAAGAAAAGGCCATCTTTTCTTACCTTCCAAAACACAATTTTAAATATTACTAGAATCGACAAACACACGTAAACTTCTTAACTACGTTTTGAATACTTACCACAAAATTACTCTTTACAAGTTAATATTATTGAAAGATTTCCTCAAACTCTTTACCCTCACAAATTGATTATTATCTGATGCCAAATATTATGAATAAATTAAAAAATATCTCATTAAACATACAATTTAAAAAAAAACTCACTTTATATTCACTTGACCTTCTTATAGGTATAATCCTTTTATCATGCCAAAAATTATCAAAATAAGTGTTTACAAGTAATTCTCAAATGTTGAAAGAGATTCCATGGATTTTAAAAGTCAAACAAGCTTACCTTTACCAATAAATATACTAATCTCAAACCTATTAAAACTAACTATTTAAACTCACCGTGAATAAAACTCAACATAAGTAAAAAAAAACATTACTCATTCACTTGATCATCACTTTCCTAGACGTACAATCCTTTTGTCATTAAATCTTTAATAAAAAAGAGAAACAAACTTTTTACCCTTACCAGTTGATATATAACTAATTCCAAACATATTGATATATCTCCATAAAGTTACCATAAAACTGAGTCACCATACTATAAAAAGAATACTTCTAATTCACTTGACCAGTAGCTTCGTATAGGCATAATCCCGCCCGCCCGACGACCACTCATTGGTCCGCGAACGCTTATAAAAGCCTTCGACATAAGTTTGGCGCACAGTTCCAAGCGAGCGCGCTCAAGGCACGCCGCATTTCTCCGCGTGTGCGTTGTTCCTTACGAGTCTTCGAGAATTTCAGGTAAGTTTTGAAACTTGTTTTTTTCAGGATATTTTTTATCTTTGTTCAGATTCGGGTTATTGGCGTTTTTATTATTAATGAAAAGTAGATTCAGTCAGGATATTGTTAGAAATTGGCGCATAATATTTTACTAAAATAGTGCTACACGGTATAAAATGAAAACTATAACTTGATTTAATTTTTTTGTTCAGAAAAAGAGATACTTACTAAGTAACTTTACCATGGATTTTTCTGTGTATATGGATAAAAATTCCGGTTCTTTTCAGAGAAGTGTTTTGCACAGAAAATGAGAATAAAAAAACATAATCGAATAAATTGCCGTTCTAGAAAAAAACAAAAGGTTTTTTTATATTTAAAATATTTAAGTAGGTACTCTATCCTAATTTAAAATCAATCCAACTATTGCTGACACTTCAAATACGAAGCTCAACATTATTATGTAGACTCAATTTTGCACTCAGAATATCCAAGTTCTTCGACACATAAGCAAATTAATCATTATATTACTACCGACAAAAGCTAACAAGCTTATGTACGAATTACATAATACTGAGATACATAGCAAAGCGTATGTTGTGTTATTGTTAACACAAGACCACCTTCTTGTACCAATTATATAAATTAAACTACCTACATTGTAACAGTAAAGTTTATAATATCTATTTTATATAAATTAAAAATTAAAAAATTCTGACGAACTGAGAAGCTTCTAATTTTTTTTGAAGTCGGTTATAAAATGAAATGCTATTAGTTGGTAAGCGCATCTCTAGGGAACGGCTAGACCGATATGCCTATTTTTTATTTTAAAATATTCGTAATAGTACAAATTAGGTTTTTAGAGAAAGGAAAATTTTAGAAGTTGCTCGGAAAATCGGAAAAATCGGTAAAATCTAAATAAAAAGGGATTTTGTATGAATGATTGAAATTTGAATAGGACAACGTTGTCTCAGTTAATAAACAATATTTTTTCAATCGGATATTTAAAAAGCGACGCTTAGTAGCGACAAAAATATGCTGAAGCCTATAGCAGAGACATACGTCTAGAAAAGTTTCGTCAATATGTTTGTTGAAAAATATTAGTGATCGTAGCCCAAGAAAAGTTAATATTAACATAAGTAGTAGAAACCACGTTTATTTCACGTTCGAATTTAATCTGACTCAAACTAAAATTAAAATAATTATTTAATATTCTTATCAATATTTCTCTCCTTTTTGCTCTATGTTATTAGAACTGAATTTAATCACGAAAAATACGAATAATCAGGTGATATCTCCAAATTATATCTTGTACTGAAACAAAATTTATACCTATACAAAAAATTCTAATAGAAACTAACTTTTTAACCTTTGTAATTCAAATCAAATCGGTAGGTAGTTCTTTGAAGCCAAAACTTTTCTACACCTACACCTTTTATTTTAAACAAACAAAAAAGGAATAATTTGTAATAATAACAAGCATTAAAGTTTTTGTGGTATTCAAAAGCTATGTTTAAGTTCTTGATAAATATTGGAACAGGCAAGTTTCAATCTATCGCGTTGTCCCGACAGGGATCTTAGGAAAACAATTGAATATCGTAATTCGTTAAGACAACCTTTTAGAAACTAGCTTTATCACGAATAATTCCTAAAGTCAGTGGATTTTGTACGAGAATATTCACTTAACATAACATCACGTCCATATGTCCCGGGTGGATAGGCAGACGTGTACCTATGTACACCCACATTTCGTCAATTATATAAAAATCCTTTGTAAGAGGGAGCGAGCCTATTGACATCAACCGGGTACAAATCCATACCCCGGGCTGCTACTGAAAAATTCCAGAAGGAAAACCCATTAACACTTTGCACGACCTGGGAACCGAACCCAAGACCTCTTGCTCAGCAGTAGCGCTTGCGACTACTAGAACAACAAGGCAGTCCTTCTTTTCGCAAATCATATAAATTCTAGTTTGATTTCGCAATGAGTGACTTCAAAGTTTTAATAGCTTTAAACAATAATTTATCAACAATTGTTTCATAGTTTCAGTATTCCAGTTGATGTTAGCGCTAATTATTTGAAAGCTTGTCAAATTCCGACTTCGGACTGCTGTTGAATAAATTCATTTGATGCATAACATTGATTGAAATTGAAGACTTTATTAATAAGATCGATGGTACGACGTCTTACGAGTTGTACGTTGTCGTTTCAAACGAACGAACAATGATGCACTTTTTTTTTTTTTACTTTGGGTAAATTTGCCCCACTGTTAGGTGGAGTAAGGCAAAAGTCCCCCCCATTCTTTTACAATATTCTGTATGTTATTGTATATGTAAGGAACGAGTTCAAATTTCACGGCAGGCAAGCGTTTCTTAGGCCTGCCTCGGTGACGAAGCCCGTCTTCAGGCACCCATTGTGTGACGATCCTGGTCCTTCTGTTTTTGTATGAAATACACTTTACTTTGTGTAATTTTTTAATCACCACTGCTCTAAAAATTGTGAAGGAAATCATCGTGAGGAAACCAGCAACACCTGGAACAAAAAATTCGAAAACCTGTGATAGCCACGAACACGCACTCAGTTTCATCTCTCTTCTCACAGAGAGGAGGTCTGTGAGAGATGACATTTTTGGCTGATTATGAAGGCTTTATTTAGCTGGCTTTTTGGCTGTGATCGAAATTGTGCAAATATACACATTATAAGTTAAAGTCGCTCTGTGTGATCTCGTTGTACTTCTAAACTATGCAACGGATGTTCTTGCGATTTTAATTTTCATTTAGAAAATTTATTCCGGAAGATTTATGTGTATAATACATTAATATTAAACATACATATTTATTTATAATAAATATGTATGTGTTTTAAGTTGTAAAAGCCGTGCCAGACAGGGACGGATCGCTAGTGTTGCATAAAACTAAACTAAAATGTATTAGGACTGTTGCATTTTCAATTCAAACATTAGTTTTCGTTAACAATATGTAACATCTTATTCAGGCTACTGGTAGAAAAATACTTAAATATAATATGATTTAAAAAGTATAATTGTTTTCGTACATTCTGTTTAGCCGCGGCCATGGTTTCCAACTTGTGCGTTTTTAATAAAAAGTAATAAAACTTTGTGATTAGTTACATTTCTGAAATAATTTCTGAGAACAAAGAAAATGAGAACCAATCTGGTCTTGGATTGCAGATTATAAAGGGCCTTGTTTTTTTATAATGCAATACAAAATTATACTACAAAATTATGCTATATTAAGTTGAATAAAAACATTTTTTTTCTAGGTATTAATTAGCTATTAGGGGCTAAAAGTAACTATACATAAATAGCAACTTATACCTAATTCATTAATAAAATAAAAACAAAATATCCTAACTTAACTAAAACTATTATCAAACTAAAACTTGGCGACGAAATAAAAAGCGTAAAAAACTTGATGAAGCAAAAACTGTTGCATTGAATTCTACACCTCTCCGTTTATCAAAACTTTACTTATGTTGTACACGTCTACTAAATTTGTAGGAAAAAGAAAAAAAAAACCTTAAAATAAGTGTTTTTTAAGAAAAGTACTTTTTCTAACGCACTGAAGCAAAAAATACAAAAAAAAATATTTTTATCGTTTGAACACGCTTGCTTGATTTTCTACTGATGAAAGTTTTTTTTTTTTTTTTACCCACAACCGGGAAGCTCTTGGCCTGCATCTCACCTGATGGTAAGTGATGATCAGGCCGAAGGTGGAAGCGAGCTTCACCCGGAATCCTCAACCACAGAGGAACTGGTTATCTTATCTCTAACTGCCGAAACACAAGAATGCTGTTAACATTATTGTTATGGCGACAGACTTAGATAAGATGGTGGTAGCTGGCCAGGAGGACTTAGAACAAGCCCTACTACCAACCAAACCGAGCAGAAAATTTTGCTCACTGGGAATCGAACCCGGGAGGCGGTTCAAAAATTTTTTCTATTTATTAGATAATATTAGTTTAGACGAAAATTACCAGATATATTTATATTTATAAAGATTATTCAGTCTTGGCAAATTTATAAGGTTTAAAAAGATCTGCCTAATCACCTCCTTTTTAATAATACTTAAAAATGCGATCGCTTCTCATTATGTATTTCATTAAATTTTCGCTTCCCACCGACAACTTACAAATATTCTGCTTTACGTATTCAAGATTGACCATTGGGTCGTTTTTTAATACGCTTATGAACATCAGGATAAAATACAAAACTAAACCAAACGAAACCAAACTTAGGATGACACCACAAATAAACGCTTTAAATTATTTATTTTTGAAGTGAAAATTTCTTTAGCGGCGTTGTGCACTTTTTTTAGGATGGGTAAAAAATATTAAACTCTCGTCAGGATGTGACCGCAAAAAAAAAAAAAAAAAACAAAAAAAAAAGGATGTGACCGTAGGATCCGTTACCTAGCAAGCGACAAAGTACATATCAAAATAAATAGTCTTTGACATAACGTAAAGATTGTGAGGTAAGAAATTTTACACTTTTTATGAAGTATGTTTAGACTGTTTTTTTATGGGTAAAAAAAAACAGTCAAAACATACTTCATAAAAAGTGTTTAAATACATTGTTTATTTTTGTTAGACTATATTTTGAAAATAAATAAATATACTACCACTACTAATGAATATTGTATTTAACCACATAAATTTTAGTACTTTTATACTGATAAATAAAGCAATTCGTGCGAAATTATTCCCTAACCATTCCAAAATATTCAAAAATGCACAACGTTAATGTTCAAGTTTTCACTTCTGCCGGCACTCACAGAGTGCAACCCGTTGTTTTTTGGTTATGGTTTTATAGATTGTGTATAAAGAATTTGCCGCATTTAACTTAATAATAGACGTCAAATCAGAATGGGGCTAAAATAAGTTGTATACATCCGAATTGGACACCCTTTACCTATTTATAGTACCTACAAACCATCTGACACCATCGCCTTTCATGTTTTAGTTATAAATAACTTGATCTTATTGAATTGAAATTCAATAATATTCACAAAATGATGTCGGTTTAACGTTATAATTACGAGGAATTTAATCTGATATGTATCTAACAAGTATTATGTCAATAATCGACGGTTAACTATAGCAACCACGAATGAATACACAAAGGGTAGAATGCCCTCAGGGTAGAGGGGGTGTCGATCTTCGCAGGGTTGGTGGTAGATGCTGGATAGGAGTAACCAAGGATTGAGTTAAATGGTATGCGAACATTGGATAGATATAGTGTTTATTGGCTAATTGATGACAAATATGACTTGGCCATAAATTCATGAATATAAGACTTCTTTTAATACATTTTTTTGTTTGTTTTACCAGTAAATATAAGATACCTGATACGCGTTGTTTGCGGCTGTCATTCGTGGATCTTTGACAGTCGTTACAGGTCGTCAGAAGGTCGAAAGTCTGACAAGCAGTCTTACCAAGGGGTATCGTATTACCCAGTTACTGGGCTGTGGAGGTCAGATAGGCAGTCGCTCCATGTAAAATACTGGTATTCAGCTGCATCCGGTTTGACTGGAAGCCAACCGTATAACATAGTTGGGAAAAAGCCAGGCAGATTGTCGTTGTTTGCATGTTAACAAAGCCCAAACACACAAAATAACATAGCCTTAAGTATGCCTAAAGCAAATGTATGATAATTTTAATAGACGGTTTAAATAAAAAAGAAACCAAAACGAATCCGTTCTGAATCTAACATTGATGATTTCAGGGAATAAGTTAATTTTAAAATTTTACGGTCTATATCTCCATTGAAATAAAAATTCGAGAACAAAATAATATTATACGTTTATTAAAGCTTTTAAACAATTATAGAGTAAAAGATAAAAAAAAGAAAACAATGAGAAGTGAACAATTGGAATCGTGCTCCTAGATTCTGACGTTTCATAAGTGCCCATGTAGGTTTATGTGAAACTAGCTTCGTCAGCGGCTTGGCCCGCGTGATATCTTTATAAAGTATAGCCTATGTTACTCAGTGATAATATAGCATTCTACTAGTGAAAGAATTTATTAAATTGGTTCAGTAGTTTTTGAGTTTTTTCATTACAAACAAAAATACAAACATACCAAAAATAAATATTTTCTCTTTATAATATTATTAGTGTAGATATAATAACATATTATTGATTTTGTTTTTTTTTATTTTTTTATAATATAAGAGGTGGAGAGGACAATACAACAAAAAAAATTAAACGGCGTGTCCATAATGACGTCTCCATTCTATAAACAAAAATTCAATTGAATTTATTCAATAGTTGAGTCATTATAGCTCGGTAAAATCCATCGTCGGCTCGGGCTATTCCGTTTATGCTATTCCGTTTATGCACCCCAAAAATCCACCCTAAGGTGGATATTCGGAAATGTATGCAAACATATAAAACAAACAAACAAAAATTATCATATTCAAACATTAACAACAATCAACAACAACAAGAATATTTAACAACAACAACAACAAAATGTTCTTCTATTTATCAAACTTACATATAAAACATACTTACATATAAAGAAACGAAGTCATATAAAAACTATGCGAAGTGGTCGGATCGTTAGTAAATAATAAGATTCAGCGAATCGTTTTTTATTTCAGACTATTTACATTCTGATTGTTTCTCAATAAACGCATAATTACTCAAGCAATTAGGAAAGTTATTTATCTAACGACTTTAATAAGTCATACTTAAGAAGGATTCAGTTTCAAAGAAACTGAACTGCTTGCTTTGAAACTCAATCCTTGAGATCTTTATAAAAAACGAATAAACATTTTAATAATTTTTTCTTGTTATTTAGTAAAAAATAAAACATTCTTTAATAAGAAAGGTTATGCTCTTATCATATTTTAATACTCCTTGGCATAAAATCTTTGAAATAAACTATTTGTTTAACAATATTAAAAGTTAAAATAAATATTACGGCATTCATTCTCATGGCAAGCAGTGGTAGCCCAGAGGTAATGACCGCGACTTTCAAGTTGTAGGTCATGTGTTTGAATCCAAACAGGGACCCTGAAACGGGGACCTTACTTTGCGTAAATAATTTCGTCATGACTGCTCTTAAAACGGTGATGGAAAACATCGTGAGGAAACCGACATGTCTTAGAACCAACAATTTGAAGACGTGACATCCAACAACCCGCACTGGGCTCGCGTGGTGGATTAGGCCCCATGTCTCACAGAAAGAGGAGGCCTGTGTCCCAGCAGTGGGAACATACAGGCTGATTATGCTTATTATACGATTTGTTGGTTCCAAAAATACATACTTTTACTGATACTTTTGGGATAAACCATAGGTAGCTTAATAAACAATCCTATTAATATTATAATCCTACTATCCTAGTATCCTACTATCCTACTATCCTACTATCCTACTATCCTACTATCCTACTATCCTACTATCCTACTATCCTACTATCCTACTATCCTACTATCCTACTATCCTACTATCCTACTATCCTACTATCCTACTATCCTACTATCCTACTATCCTACTATCCTACTATCCTACTATCCTACTATCCTACTATCCTACTATCCTACTAATCCTACTATCCTACTATATAATATTATAAATGTGCGTGAGTTGTATGTTTGGATATTTGTTACTCAATCACTCAAAAACGGCTTAACGAATATGTATGAAATTCGGCACACACATATTTTATATCCCGGATTAACATATAGGCTACTTTTTATCCCGGTAGTACGTTCCCGTGGGATAATTCCCGACATCCACGCGGACGAAGCCGTGGGCGAGAGCGTCTAATAAATATCTAAGCCACATTTGCCACAACAAACTGAAAATTCAATAGTCAAGAAATATCAGGAACAAATAGGTTTGTCTTCAAACATAAACAGCCAATATTTTATCAATGAACTAGCTGCCCGCCCCGGCTTCGCACGGATAGCACTAAGTACTTATCTACGGCGCACCTATCAACCTACATACATACCAACCTACCTACCTACTTACTTACCCTACCCACTTACCCTACCTACTTACCTACCTACCTACCTACCTACCTACCTACCCTACCTTCATACCTACTTTGTCTACATACATACCTACCTACTTGCTACCCTACCTTTACCTACCTATCCTAAGAACCTTCTCCTTACTAGAACAAACACAACAAAAAAAGAATTAGCGAAATTGGTCCAGCCGTTCACGCGTGATGCCGTGACCAAGGAAAGAAGGATTCATTTTTATATATATATAGATAGATGCATTATCTGCATTTCATTGGTATCTGCCACAGTCACCTCTACAAAGGGTATTTTGCGTGAGATAGGAATGTAAAACCGTGTGTGGAACACATACTCCGTAACAAAGGGGTGTTTAGCATAACATCACGTCTGCATTCCCCGAGGGGGCGAGCGTATTGCCAAAAAAACTTTTTACAAAAATAAAAAACAACCGACTTTCAAAAAAACACTACCAAAAAATAACTTTAATTTCGGAAGTCGGTCTTTGGTTATGAATTTTCGTTTTTTGCCACCGACTTCCGAAATTAAAGTTATTTTTCACTTTGTAGTGTTTTTTTGTAAGTCGGATGTCTTTTTTTTGTAATAACTTTTTATTTTAAACTTTTTAGTTGTGGTACCTACCCCTCACAAATTCGAATACCACTACCGGATATGCAAATAACAGTGACAGGAAGATAATTATCATCATATCGTCCATTTAAACTAAGTGGGAAAAATACGTATTCTTGAAGCTAACTCAAAAACTATCCAAGCAAAGTTAATGAAATTTATATGGAACCAACTGGGGAGCATACCCTTTCAAACAAAAAAATAATTTTCAAAATCGGTTCACAATTGACGGAGATATCGGTGGACATACATAAAAAAAAAACATACGCGTATAACCTCCCCCTTTTTGGAAGTCGGTTAAAAATCGAGCAGAGATCTATAATTCTCAGTAGTAGCTCAGAGTCCACGTATACTATTACGGTTTGGATTTTCCATTGAAAACATTAACACTTTGCCTACCCAGAGAATTGAATCCCGAACCCCAAACTTGGCAGTTGCACTATGCAAGGACCGAACAACAAGACAATTTTTCTTTGTTCTTCTCAAACAGAGCACCTGCCATCTTATCTCTTCACCACCCTTGTTTGACTGGTATAGAATGCTTAAGGCATTAAGTCCGCCTTTGTACCTTTAGTGCGAAAAGTTTAAATAAATAAATAAATGTCAATTTCTACTGAAATATCGTCGTAGTTATATGAAGCTGGAACTTTTCTTGGTCTTACAACTTCATAACGCCACGTCAACGCCGGCTGTCGCTGAAAACCAGCGCTGGGACTCTGTCTCGCACAGGGTCGCAGCATTATGCTGAGCGATGGCCGTTTCGCGTGAATGTGACGCATATTTTCCTGCAACTTGTTCTTTTCGTGTTTGAGTTCTATCTTTGCGTATGTCTACTGCAAATAAACATATATTTTTCTTTTCTTTTCTTTCTAACTTTTATGCTGCTGCTGCATCGTGAAGAAGCTTGACACAGTGATACGATACACGCGAATGTCATCAACAAGTCGCAAAAACCGCGCGATGCTGAGGCGGTTCCCTAGTTACTAGTAAAAGAAACACTTGCCATTCCCAAATATTAACAATAGTGTTGTAATTCTTATCGCTGACTCCACTACAACCTAATAAATAGTATCTTTATCTAATCATTTTTCCGATACAACACACAAGTGATTGATGAATCTGATCAACTCAATAAGTGCACATGATACATTTTTGATGGATCAAATGAATCTGGTTTTAATATTATTAGGGTCAGCGTTTGAAAACGGCGGAAGCGAGGTGATATCATCTGCTAATATTGTTCTGTTAAATTTTATGTACTTAGTGCCAAATGTTTATATAATTGTGTTGTGTTGTGTAAATTGAAGATTGATTTAAATAATTTCATATTTAGTCAATATTTTCAACCCTATGTATAGATAAATACAAATGTGCCTTACTTTAATATTTGCATGCCAAAATCTGGCGAAATGTGTCATCGCTCAAGAATATTCATTTAACATCCTTGTATTACCGCATTTAAAGCAAATGAAAGCAACAACTTTGACTTTGACTTTGACTAAGCCTTTTTACAACTATGTTGGGGTCGGCTTCCAGTCTAGCCGGATGCAGTATTTTACATGTAGTGACTGCCTATCTGACCTCCACAGCCCAGTTACCAACACGATACCCCTTGGTAAGACTGGTAGTCAGAATTTCGGTCTTCTGGCTACCTGTAACAACTGTCAAAGATGTACAAATGACAGGAGGAACTAGGTCCCTGCTGTCATTCAGACATCTTTGTCTCGAGGCACGGAGGGATATCGGTATGTATTGGATGGTCACCCATCGACGAACCGGCCGCGGCAAGGGTAGCTTAACCTTCCATCGATCCGTGCGGCTATTATCATGTCTGTTACTTAGTTTTTATCATGGTCTGGCAGTTTGAGTAATTTATGCGGCCTATCCAAATGTCCTTTCTTTGGTATTGTTCGTCGAATCGTTGAGCTCTAAACTCTGAGTCACGATACTGACAAATGCGTGCACTGACTGGAGAGGTCCACTCAATCTATGTGGTTCTTTCCTCAAAAGACCATTTCAGACACCAATCAACATGGTCTTCACATAATCTGACCAAGATTTTAAAAGAGAATGTGACCTCTGAGTTTGTTTCGGCCTTTCTTCTCAGAGTAGTCAGATAGGAAACCTCATCTAGTTTAAAAAATATAATTGACATGTAAAAGTGTTTGTACAGACCTACTTACAGAAATAAAATCATTTATCATTTAGCCACGAGCCCCTTCTTTACAAAGCATTATCTAAAAAAGCTTAGGTAGCTATTTTTAGTTTTCATGTAATCTGTAATCTATAAACGATCAATCAACTCCCATGATATAACTACTTGGTCGATTTTCTGGTATTAATTTACAAGAATACTTTTCTAACAATTTATGTTTGAGAATATGAGTTTTCTCAAACATGCTTTATTTGTCGAGTAGGCGGTCGGCAATATTACTATGAACATTCATATCTGTCGTGTTAAGCGGCCGAAAAAATTACTATGACAATTGATATCTTTCGTGTAATTAAAAAATTGATCGAAATTTTTACTTCGACACATGGCAACCACGGAGATAACTTATCAAAGATTTTATTCAAATTTCGAACTAGCTTAGCAAATAGAGCTGTTTAAAGTAAAGAAGAAACAAATGAACATATTGGCGCGAGAATAATTTTAGTTGTTCGTCATTGATTCTGGAATTTATAAACTTGGTTTGAATTTCCGCGCACTATTTGAGAAAAGTACTAAACAAGCCTTGGCCGCAACCAGGCATTGATGGACTCACATATACCTCACACCTACAACAGAGTAGCCATCGTCCTATCATCTATGTACATACTTCACACGTCAGACTGAAATCCTTCTCAATCATAAAGCTTTTACACACTAGTAGCTGTTGTCTCTGTTCATGTCGCATCGTCGTGTGTACGTAGCCTAATCCCATTTCTGGCTGTGTATGTGTACCATGTCATCCTAGGCCTACATTTGGTTAAGAAGAAGTTGCACGTAATTTGATAGTAGGTACTCGTTTCGCCCAACATTTTTATTTTGATTTAAGACTTTATTCATATATTTATGGGTGCTATTTATTGTGCTTTTCGTGAAAATGTGTACTAAAGTCAAAGACAAATCATTTATTACAAATAGGTTCTTATATGGCACTTACGAACGTCAAAATGTACAAAAAATAGTATTGATTCTAGTCGCCCCTTCCAAAAGGTAGTTTTCGAATGTGCAAGAAACGTTACTACCGTTACTCTTTTAAAATGTTTTACAATATTTTGTATAGGTACATTATTTATATAATTATATGTGAAGACGAAACACCTCAAATAAAATTACTATACCACAATAGGTAAAAAGAATTAAAAATAAAGCAACGACAGATAAATTAATTATTTGATAGATAATATGGTGCTCCACATTTACAAACATTGTAAAAGTAGACGATTTTCCAAAAATTTTACAATTAATAACTCACTAATCACAGAATGTAAAATCAATGTCATATAAGAAAAACATTGTAAATTATACAATTCAATTAGCAACTAGTTTGATTTTATCTGCATTCTACATCATCCGATGGAGCAGGACCAGAATGTTCACAAGCATTCTTATCATGGATATAATTCTCTTAATTTGTAACAAAATATTATCTAGGACAGTTGTATTTTCGATTCAAGTATCATTCGAATTTATTTTATGTTAACTTTAGTGCGTACTTTACAGAGGGCCTCAGAAGTACTCTTCTGTAAGTTCACTTCAAACCTCACTAGAACTCATTTGTTTTTAGGGTTCCGTACCCGAAGGGTGACAAACGGAACCCTATTCATAAGCCTCCGCTGTCCGTCTGTCTGTCAGCGAGCTCTATCTCATGAACCGTAATAGGTAGGCAGTTGAAAATTTCACAGATTGTGCATTTCTAGTGCCGCAAGAGCAACAAATAATAAAATTAAAAATTAAAGGGGGGTCGCCATACAATAAAATTAAATTTTGAAAAATATATAATCTGACCCTGGCATGTGGGGTATCATTGTCTAGAACTCATCGAGTAGAGAATAAATATAATTTTTATTTGTTTTTATCTTCAAAAATGATGAATTAGGGGGCCGTAGAAGTTGTCTATTTTAGACCATTTTTGTACGAGCTCTATCTCAACAACTAAACAAATTCGGAATTTGAAACTTGTGTGTATCATGTAACATATACTGTTTATAATCAACAAATACTAAAAACGCCGGTTCATAACGTATTTTATATAATATGGGCGATTTTCTGCAACTTAAAAAAATAATTTTGTATTTCATGCTAATATTATGCGATATAAATTCCACAGATAACTATTTAATAGTCGGAGTAATGACATGGAATTAGTAAGTACCTACTATCATGGCAGCATATACTATTTCGATCATTTAAATTTCGATCATCCAAAAAGGTCTACAGAATCAACTTTCTTCACAAGATTTTAAAACCGGCCAGTATTTTTTGAGTTTAAGAACTTTATCGACTTTTTTCAAAGTATCCCTAGACGGTGTTGATGTGTGTACCTGATGTTAAAACTACACTCCAATAGACAATATATTCAGTAACATTAAAATGAATGCTGGCACATACAGTGTACTATTCAGTTACCTTAAACCGTTGTGGATACAATTTCATATTGAGAAAAATTATTGGTGTAAAAATATTCGGCCACGGCGGCCAATCTTAACGGAGACTGGCCTTCGGCGCGGGAGATATTATAGTGCACAAGTGTGTGCGCAGACACGAGTGCACTCTCTCCTCCCTCACTCCCGTAGTCCGATGGGATGTGTAAATAATAAGTAAGAAATAATAGATTTCTGTATGACTATCAAAAATAACGTAAATAAATACCTGTATACAAAACATGTTGAAATCTCTAGTTCCTGTCAAACATTGTATAAAAAATTGACAGAAAATAGAGATTCCAACATGTTTTGTTGTGAATGTTTCGCCAGTGCAAACGCACAGTTATAATTAAAATTTGGCGTACTACTTACATTCTATTTTGTACAATATAGTCTGATGTAGCAAGAGAAATCCTTTTATTTATAAGTAACTAGCTTTACCCGGCCCGGCTTCGCACGGTTAGCACTAAGTACTTATCTACGGCGCACCTACCTTTCCTAATTACCTATTTCTACCTAATTACCTACCCTACCTACCTACCCTACCCTACTTACCAGGGTAGGTAGGTACCTAACCTACCCTACCTACCCTACATATCTACCTGCTTACCTACCATATATACCTATTTATACCTACTAATACTATGTTAGTAGCAAATAAATAACTTTGACTTTAGTTAATGCATGTTACTGGATAAAGTTAACTTAATATTTTTCTCTTAAAATAAATGAAATATACTCCTACACCTATATTTTAACACAACAACATTTTTTCATTAAAATTAGACAATTTCTTTACAAATATTTGTTTTTTTATAGCGCCTCTGTTGTTACCTTTACGAAAGTATTACAAAAATTCATAGTGTTAAATCTTGTACGACATGGTATGGAACCCTTCGTGTGCGAGTCCGACTCGCACTTGACAGATTTTATTTAAAGTAATTCGCACCTCAACACCACCCGTTCCAAGTGATGTTTTGTTTATAGAATTTTTATTCAACAGATTTCAATTCGGTTCACTAAGGGGCGTCCCTTTTTCCGTTTACCGTGTATAGTTCCAAATTCCGGGTTGCTATTGTTAATTACACAATAAGGGTCTTTTTTGTTCATTTTCCTGTCATGAGAATTACGGAATTACAAAAAGAAGGAAAGAAGAAATACGTAAAAAAGAAGATTTATTCATATTGATAAGTGATTAGGCAATTTTGACTATTTGATAACTAAAGGTTACTTCTGCTCTATACAAAGCAGCGGAGTAATTGTGTTATACACATAAACTGTCAATCGAAGGCCTTTCATTTTGAAAAAATCGTCTGCTCTACAACGTAATTATCGCAATAAACGTGACTGATGTCAAAATATAAGGCAATCTCTATCTACACCGTAAAAAACGTGGCTGAACTGTTAAAATAAAAGGCATTGTGATCAATTGCCATTTTATGTGTGTTACACAATTACCCAGCAAGTCTCGTTCATCTAGAACAGCGATGCACAGACCGCGGCCCGCTACCGATATGCCTGCGGCCCGCCAACAAATAAAAAAAAATGCGAAGTATAAAAGAAACTTATAAAAAATGTAGACAACTTCTACCGGTACGTTGACAAAAAAACGTACCTATAAAAAATTGCGAACAAACGTTTTCAGTATAAATAGTAACAAATCGAAAAATCGAAACCGCCTAACAAATGAATTCTCGAAGCAACATTACTTGTGGCGAGAAGTAATCTGGAGTCGAATATACAGGATGGAAGGGTAAACACCGTTGTCACTCAAACTATGGGTAGTTGGCTTAAATATAAACATAAAAAACCGAGTTAAAAAAAATACGTTATTTTCTTTAACAAATATTAAAAAGGTTATTGTCCGACACCGTCCGCAAATTCATGGATATGCGCCCGCCCGAATGACGTAATCGATCGCCGCCCGTCCTACCTACCTACACAACACATGAATAAATACAATACAACCTTTTCCTGGCTTAAGACAGGCAAAAATACCTACCTTAGGAATTGCGTGACGATTCTAAATGTACATCTTTAAAAAAAAAAGTTGTGATTTTCCATTGATTTTATGTTCTATAAACGAAACCAAACCACTGGTTTGAAGGATAACGGTGTTTACCCTAACACCCTGTATAAAAAAAAATTCAATGCAATGCCATGCATCAAACTAAATAAAAAAAAACGTAATTAAAATCTTTTAAAACTTCTACTTTTTTTTTTTTTACCTCCAGGCCCTCTTTTGGCTCATTATGTGCCCAACTGGCCCCTTTTCCCTGTAAATACGTGCATCCCTGATCTAGAACATTCTAAAGTATGACATACGAAGCCTTAACAAAACCCCTTACCTAGAAACAAACTTGAAAAGTTCAAGTCCTTTTAACTTGATTCCCTTTGATCCGGAACAAGCGGTACTTTGTTTCAAACCTAAACGGCTCTGTCACCTTTCAATGCGATTAATTATAGGACAAAGTTCCTAAGTATGTAAATCTAAAGTTATTTAGCCGTTAATCGCATTTTAACTTTCCTACTAACTTATATACAAAACACTGATTTTAAAACATTTATTTAAAAAAAGATAAGTTAATTAAACCTATTTATTACAAGGATTTAATTTAATTTTCGGACTGTTAGCTTTTATATTAAGGTACCGGTTTCTCACGTGTGCAATTTACATGTGAAGACGATATTCTGTTCACGACACGTTGTGCACAAGTTCTAAGCAGTAACCTAACAAATAGTACTAGGCTTGCATGAATTCAAGATAGTATTTCATTAGCATTATTAAGTAATTCTTTTTTTAAATATTTACATAATATAAATAGCCTTTAACCATTATTGTCTATCTGAATCCTATTATTATGCTTGGCTACGGGATTTCAAGTCGTAGCATGCATACGACGACGTAGCAATGGCTACGACGTAGCTCGTAGCCATCCTGCTTCGTATCATTCGCCTTTACCCAACTATGTTGGGGTCGGCTTCCAATCTTATCGGTCCGATTACCGGAATTGTACATGGAGCTACTGCGTATCTGACCTCCACAAACCAGTTACTGGGTAACACGATACGATACCCATTGGTAAGACTGGTTATCGGATTAAGAGCACAGATAATAAAGAGTGGTTTGCTATGTTCTAGTCGTTTGTTCCATTGATAACGTTAATAAATGTAATTATGTCAATTGTTGCTATTATATTACATACTTTGTTTATTATCTGGCACTGATATGATTATTCTATTTTTGGAAGAGAAAAGATCAATGACTTAGCTTTGGGGATTAAGATAAATAAAGAAAGCTCATGGCTTCGTAATAACAGCCGCACGGGTCGCTCAATCAGGTTAAGCTACGCTGGCTGCGGTCTGTCCTTGGATGGGTGACCATATTTACATTTCGAGACCATTCCGCGCCTCGGAAAGCATGTTGAAGTCTTCGCTCGCGGCTGTCATTCTTGTATCTTTGACAGTCGTTACGGGCGTCAGAAGCCCGAAATTCTGACAACCAGTCTTACCTAGAGGTATAGTGTTACACAGTTACTGGGTTGTGCAGGTCAGATAGGCAGTCGCTCCATGTAAAATACTAGTATTCAGCTGCATCCGGTTAGACTGGAAGTCGACCCTTACATAGTTGGGAAAAAGGTAGGCAGATTGAAAGAAAGCCGAACTTGTGTTGAGTGCACAAATTCTGTCACAGATCGTCTTTAAAGCCATAAGTTTCTATACGTTATTAGAGTGCGAATAAACAGTGACACGTTTGGCTTGGAAAACGTTGATAACGCCGCCTTAAGCAGCGGCCGCCGAGGCGTCTCCGTACTCTGTAGATACCTCATTATTGTTAGTAAAACAGTATTTTTATTTTCAAATTAAATAATAATTACATAACAAATATTTAAACAGAATTAAAATAATAATATGTATATGTATATAAAACAGGAGGGAAAAGAATTATAGGGCATCAAAAAATTCGTCCGCATCGCTGTCAACAGGAAAAGTGCACAAAAGGCAGCATTGGCGATGCTGATTCTTTGGCCAACAAATAGGCCAGCCCTCTGACCACGTGAAGAGTCGACCAACCGCGAGCGATGTCTTATAATATTTCAACCCCAAACGGCGCAAACATACACACATCAAAAAAAGTTTGTGATCACTAGCAAAAGCCGATTATATTTAAAAAAATTAAGTTTGTGAAGAAAAAGTGTTTACGTTATGTCTTTTTTACCTGACTGCCCCAGGAGGAGGGTAATGTTTTTTAAATAGAATACTGCCTGAAATAATATAAAAAGAAGAAGAAATTATAATATATTCTACTGTAACCAAAAAGATTTCGAATTTTCAAACTGATCGCAAACTTGTGTGTATAACTCCCAATAAAATTGGAATATTTTCGCCGTTTGAAGTTTTCCGCACTTGCAGTAGCCGCCTAGCACAGCTGCAATTAAAAATAGTTAAAATGTCATCATCATCAGCCTATTAATGTTCCCACTGCTGGGACACAGGCCTCCTATCTATGAGAGGGAGAGGGCAGTAATCTACCACGCGGGCGCAGTGCGGGTTGGTAGATGTCACATGTCTTCGAATTTTTTGGTTCCATGACATGCCGGTTTCCTCACGATGGTTTCCTTCACCGTTTTTTGAGAGCAGTGGTGATGAAATTATTTACACAAAGTAAAGCGCCTGCTTGGGTTCGAACCTACAACGACCATGACCTACAACTCGTAAGTCGGGGCCGTTACCACTGGGCCACCACTGCTCTCAGTTAAAATGTTCAGTTAAAATGTAACAAACAGAAAAACAGAGACATTTTCGTATCTTAAATGCTTTTCTTTATAAACTTAACCTAATTTATAATTCGGAATTGATATTCTTCATTATCATAATCCTGAATTTGAGCTTATCCGCTGGTAAGCTAGGCTAGTAGGGATCCTAGACTGAGTCCCACTCCTCCCTTCCATGCTAATGATATCCTGGTATGTCCTCTAGACATTTGACTTTAAAGCATTAGGCTTATGTATTTATCTATCTATCTATCTATATATATAAAAATCAATTGCCGTGCATTAGTCTCACAAAAACTCAAAAATGGTCGACTGATATAAATATTATTTTTTTGTTTTGTTCGCCTCATTACATGGGTTTTTTACAGGACACCGTCTGACGGGTCAGCTAGTGAGAAATATTATGTTTATGTCTTGCATATCAAATAATGACCATCTATTTAAATAATTGCGGTTCTTTTAAAGTACTTTTAAAGTTCGTCAGTGGAAAAATCCTTCTGTGATATTTTTATGGTGCTACGGTGCTATTAATCTAATTGATCTTTCTGATATTCTAGTATTCAGCTACATTCGGTTAGACTGGAAGCCGACCCCAAAAAAGTTGGAAAAAAGGCTACGCATATGATGATACTTGAGAACCGAGCTACGAGTACACGAGAATGTTGACAATTATAATATCCTAAAGACACAAGACTCAAGTGTACCCCATACTTAAATATATAATAACTCCACAAATTGACAAGTCTTCTTTCCTTTAATCCAAATAATTATGCGCAATGCGTAATGCTTTTTATACGAATTTGCATGTCTTAAGCTGAAACATGGATATTCAAAGATGGTAACACTCAATATTGTTTATGTAATCTGCGAGAAACGGGAGAGGAATACCAAATTAACAATCATCAATTGGGACTCGGGCGAAGAATTCTTTTGAACTTGTTACAACCATCGCTAGTGCCATACATATTTGTATGTTTCGTGGATCCGTTGTTTTACATAAGCATGTAGCATATAATTTTTCCACTGCTGGGCCACAGGCCTCCTCCCCCTACTAAGCGGTATCGTGTCACCCAGTTACTGGGTAACACGATACCGCTTAGTAAGACTGGTTGTCAGACTTTCGAGCTTCTGACGACCCGTAACAACTGTCAAAGATCTACAAATGACAGCCGCGACTAACGGCTTAACGTGCTTTCCGAGGCACGGAGGGGTCTTGGTATGTAAAAATGTCACCCATCCACGAACCAACCGTGGCAAACGTAACTTAACCTGACCGATCGAGCCTTGCGTCTGTTAATACTTAGCCCCAAGCCCCTCACACATTAGGGTTCTCAAGGTGCTGTACCTATAGTATACGCACATTTCGCCAGTTATGTAATAGGGGGTGAGCTTATTGCCATCAACCGAGCACAAATCCAGAGGCTGCAACTGAGAAATTCCAGATAGAAAAACCCAGTGACACTGCCTGACCTGGGAATCGAACCCAGGACATCATGTTCAGCAATAGCGCTTGCGACCACTAGGCCAACGAGGCAGCGGGGCAGTGCTGTAATCATTGTTCCACGTTTGAATTCAAGAACGATTTAAAAAAAAATGCCAAAGATATTTATAAAAAAAAATAATGCTGGGTGGCTCGATTTATTAAGAGTCCGGTTGTATTAGCAATTCTGCGTAAGGCGGATAAAAGAAATACTGTTTTCTTTCAATTAAAATTTACTCAATGTTTTTTATTTCAAATTGGCTCTGACACTTGACTCGAGAGATCCTTTTAAAAGATGAAAGAGACGGTCCGTTCTTGTTTACCAATCCTTATGGAAAAGAGTCGACACGTTAGTTCAACAAAGTAATATTAAAATAAACAATCTATAAGTACTGTAACATGAAAAAAAACCCTGATCCGTGTGTATCGTACTGAGAGCCTATTAATGGGGTAATTTTCAAGAAAAAACAAAATGCCCCAATTATTTTCTATGGGGAATTTTACCGTGTTATTATGTGGGGCGCGGGCGGCCGTCGCCTTCATTTATGGTTTAAAAACTTTATTTCTCAAAAAAAATTACAGTCACTTGTATGAGAAAAAAACTTATTTGTAATTAGTAAGTAGTCTAATACATGCGACGCGACGGTTACACAACAAAAATAAGTTAGAACACACAGTACGAACAGTACCTACTCTCAGATAGCTTAAATATTAAATCCTCTAAAATGTGTTTATTTAGAGATTTTTTGAAAGTGTACATGGTTTTTTGATCTTTTACATGCATTTAGCGGGTGTCTACAAGTAACAACTGATAAAAAAAACTTTTTACAAAAAAAGAACAACCGACTTCCAAAAAAGACACTACAAAGTCAAAAATAACTTTAATTTCGGAAGTCGGTGTATTTGGTTTTGAACTTTCGTTTTTTGCCACCGACTTCCGAAATTAAAGTTATTTTTGACTTTGTAGTGTCTTTTTTGGAAGTCGGTTGTTCTTTTTTTGTAAAAAGTTTTTATTTTGCACTTTTTAGTTGTGGTACCTACCCCATACAAATTCGAATACCACTAACCTGCTATGTAAATAACAGTGATTGGAAGTTATCATTATATCATCCATATAAACTAAGTGAGAAAAATACGTATTATATCCAAGTAAAGTTAATAAAATTTATATGGGACCACCTCGGGAGCATACCCTTTCAAACAAAAAAACAATTTTCAAAATCGGTCCACAATTGACGGAGAAATCGCGTAACAAACATACAAAAAAAAAAAAAGAAAAAAAAAAAACATACAGACGAATTGAGAACCTCCTCCTTTTGGAAGTCAGTTAAAAAAAGTTTTATTTGGGACAACATAGGAACCATTTTTTTGTTAGTACACACCTTAAATACTACAACTTATACACTAGGATTAGTAACAATTTTAGGAACATAAAATTTTTGTGAGTACTTACGAGATATCTCATGCGGACAATGATTCCGCATGAGATGTTATTGGCGACCGGCCTCGTGCTCACTTTCCTTCGGTATGCAAACAACCCACAGTAATTTTTCTTGTCGTAAAACTGTTGGTGTATCTGACCGCCGAGGCCTGTAGCGCTTTATGAGTGCAGATCCACGAATCAATCTAGTAAATGCTAATAGACTTGAGCATTCACTTGTAATGAACATTCTAGGACGGAGCAGTGGTGGCCCAGTGGTAACTGCCCCGACTTACGAGTTGTAGGTCGTGGGTTCTTTGTGTAAATAATTTTCATCACCACTGCTCTCGAAGCGGTGAAGGAAAACATCGTGAGGAAACCGGCATGTCTTAGAACCAAAAATTCGAAGACATGTGACATCTACCAACCCGCACTGGGCCCGCGTGGTAGATTACAGCCCACTCCGTCTCACAGAGAGGAGGCCTGTGTCCCAGTAGTGGGAACATTAATAGGCTGATGATGATGAGCATTCTAGTGAATGTTACATTACAGAAATATAAACGGGAGCGTTTTAGCGAGCATTCTAGCAAGCGTTCTAACGAGCATTCTAGCGAAAGGACAGTAAATTTGGTTCAAGCTTTTTGCCGAGCCGAGCCATTCTGTCATTGTTCCGTTTTCATCTTCGTGAAGTATATTTTTTTGACGAGCATTGACTAGAGCGATCGCTAGAATCATCGTGAAAATGTTCGTAGTGATATTTAGCTCTATACTTGGCTCTGTTCGTTTTTCAGTTCGACAAAAAAAACGGCGGTTTCTCAATATCCTGTTACATGTGAATGCTGAAGTCTATCAGCACCTTAAGAACAGGTTTTGCTGGAACAATTTTTTTTGTTTTCGAATGTTTTTTGTTTTTGTAATTATATTTTATTACTAGTTTATTTAGAAGTATTAATATTATGTATTAGGTATGTTGAAACTTTTTGTACTCCCCGTCACTTTTTCTTAAGGGTTCATTTCATTAGAAAATCAGCGTCTGATAGCATCTGTCTGGCATTAATGCTGACGAAATAAACCTTTTTGACGCAGCCGTGAGGCACACACTATTGTTGTTAAAACATTATTTTAACTTTTAAATTTATTTTTTTTTGTATTTTTTTTTCACAAACTTTGTCTAAATGTTATTCTTTCTTTCTTCCTTTCAAGTAAAATATAAAAGTATATTAAAAACATGTATGTTTTTTTTTAATAAATAGCACGGCACATAGTCTACATCAGCGAAACTGCTGGCTGACTTAATAAACCAAAATATTTATTACTTAATAAATTGAATAAATTAACACTTTAATTTTAAAATTTTATGCCACCCACACGTTTAATAAAATCGTGATAAGAATATTAGTATTAGTACCCGCGGTGAGAGTTATTAATATTAAAACATATAGGTAGGCCCGCTGTGAATATCACGAACATTTTGAAGGAAACATTAACCCTCGTAGTTTTAACCTCATAATGTGTTAAATTTAAAAGCCTTCTCATTAACTCATTAGTCTTACTGTTAGGTTAATTGACATTTACCTGAGAAATTTCAATTAAGGCCCAGCCCTAAATATACCAGGGAGGGTACATGTATCAATGTGCCTAGCCTTTTCCCAACTATGTTGGGGTCGGCTTTAAGTCTAACCGGGTGCAGCTGAATACCAGTATTTTACATGGAGCGACTGCCTATCTGACCTCCACAACCCAGTAACTGGGTAATACGATACCCGTTGATAAGACTGGTTGTCAGACTTTCGGGCTTCTGACGACCCGCGACGACTGTCAAAGATCCACGAATGACAGCCGGGATCAACGGCTTAAAACGTATTTTCCGAGGCTCGGAGGAGTCTCGGTATGTAAAGATGGTCACCCACCCACGGATCAACCCCGGCAAGCGTACCTTAAGCTGATGGATCGACCCGTGCGGCTGTTATTATTTAGCAACGAGCTCCTACAACACGGAAATATGGGAAACGAAAATATCATGTGCTTGAAGCGAGAATTCGCCGCATCTTGTGTATCGCCGTATTGTGTAACCAAGCCAAAGTCGGTTCCCGCTATCTGTTCCTATGTATGCTTAGATCTTTAAAACTGCGCAATGGATTTTGATGCGGTTTTTTTAATAGATAGAGTGATTCAAGAGGAAGGTTTATATAATGTATAAAACATGCATAATAATAGTAAGCTATAATTTATAAATTTAACACGCGGGCGAAGCCGCTGGCGGAAGCTAGTTACTAATAAATTACAAATAAACGCATTCATCCGGTTAGACTGGAATCCGACCTCAACATAGTTGGGAAAAGGCTAGGCAGATTGATTTCCGTTTCAAAGGAATTTACGAAACAGCCGACAGTCGAGTGGAGGATCCGGCGCTCGCATCGAGCGGCTCGGCTCGCTGCACTGACTACTGTAACATGTTACAAAAACTCGATACATTACAAACAAATGTTGCAAGTCAGTCTCAGCCTCTAATTCCAGACTGTCACAGGAAATAATTATGCCAAGTTTATGTCAAATATGTCAAAACTACTTAATTGAATATACATAATTGTGTGAGATTGAGATAATTAGCTTTAACTCCGCAAACTGTGTTTAATTACACTGCGGGTTTATTCACGTGTATCCTATAGCAAACAGTCGTTACATAATATGATAAATCTTAGGCTGTATATACAATGTATCCCCGTCTTTTTCTTCTTTTGGTGTGGTTAGTGACTAACCTGACGGCCAATAGGGTATTACACCTATTTAAAAAAAATCTCAATTAGATTCTATGGTGCTAATGAACCACTAAAAAACGACTACACGGTAACTTTACCTTCAACTTTTTCTCTCAGTGGCCGTAGTAGAAAGCGAATTATAGCTTCATCTTTTGAAGTATGGTTAAAAGCGCCACATTCACATTTATCTGACGTCATTGCATATCCCTCGATGCACGCATTGCGTGTGCGTTATTTGCATATACACATTAGCTGTACTAACACTACACAATAGAAACAAATTGGAACTGCGTCCATATGCAGATTTTATCTAAAAATATTGCTCTGTCCGAACATTTTGTATGGCATTGTGATTTCAACGACCGCTCTGCGTAGGCACTATGATTCAATGCTGAATTCTCCGAATGTTTCAACACTGGCGATGTTGTAATCTGTGTGCATTTAAAATAGCTTCAATAATGGACGGTATATTTACCTACTTATTTTGAAACTGTTTTTTTACCTTCCACGGGGAAGCTCTTGGTCTGCATCTCACGTGATGGTAAGTGATGATCAGGCCGAAGGTGGAAGCGAGCTTCAACCGGAATCCTCAACTACAGAGGAACTGGCTATCTTATCTCTAACTGCCGAAAACAACAATGCTGTTAATCAATGTACAACGTACAACGTTAACATTGTTGTTTAAAATTGCTGTCGTTCCTACAGAGGGACTAGTAAAGGTCTTAAATTATTAATCACTAGCTGCACGCCGCGGTTTTACCTGCATAAGTCTTGATCCCGTGGGAATATCGGGATAAAAGTAATATCCTATGTCCTAATCCAGGTAATACAATACCCATTTGCCAAACATTCAAATCTGTTCAGCCGTTTTAGGAAAGCGGAACAAAAAAACTCACGATCGCATTTATAATATTGGTTAAGAAGAATATTAACATTGTTTTTTTCCGTTTCAAGTAAGGTATGGATTTTGTTTTTATTGAGAAGTTTTTTAAACTTAGACAGAATGAGTGAAGACGTCGCCGCCATTGCACTGAAAATCCAATCATCATTCAGTTGTCTTTATGCCAATTTATTTGGGATCGGTGGAACATGTTGTCTTCCATACTTGTCTTTTAGCCGTCATCCCTATAGTCACTCTTTCCGAGCCTTATCATTTTAGTGGTACTCGTATGAGGAACAGGGTTTAAGTTCACATATCCTCTATTGAAAAAGGGAGGATTCTCCAACCAGACGGGCGTTGTGTCTGGCGGGCAACTGCCCGTAAGTTGATTTCGGATAATCGCGATGCAGGATTTGTGTGACGTCATGTCTTTGATGCGTAGTTCGTATGGCGCGGTGTAACCGCTACATCATATTTCGCAAAGTTCATCCATCGTTTCTTTTGTCTTCCCCTGTTATAGCCATACACATTCATACTCAAAACTTTCCTCACGACATTTTTCTCATTCCTCCGCATTAATTGACTTCAAACCCACTTTTCTGTCACCGGTGCCACTTTCAGTCTTCCTCTTATAAACCTACGCATAAATCTAACGTCTCTATTATTTTTCACTCACTGAAAACATTTCATAATATGAACACTTCAGTCACTTTAACAGACACGTGCCGTTCACGTCCCACGCCTTTCATATCACCTCAATCCACGAAACAAATTCCTTTAAAAACATGGCTGTACCACGGGATGAGAATCACGTCGCCAACTTGTAAAAACGTTATCAAAGCCTTTACGTTTGCGTTCACTAAAAGCCTTATTTGTAACGGTTATATCTTGAAGCACGTAACACGTAAAACTACATGTTAACATGATGTACGGAATAAGTGGCTTCTACTTCAAAGAAACATGTTTTTTTTGTAAAGTTTAGAAGCTTTTACTGAAGTTTGTTTTCCTTTTTCTATTGTGGGAAAGTAGTAACGAATCTACGTGTAGTTTTTATGAATTATTGTTTTATATAAACTTTCTGTGCTTAAAAACTTTTTTCTTTTTTATCATGTTGGCGTTACGTAGTCAACTACGTCTTACCACAGATTAATACAGATGGGACACTCCGACAAATCATTTAAATAAAAAGCGACTCTTGCTACGACACAATAAAGTGCTATACAGGTCGCACAGCGCTAATCACCTACAGTTATATTCACCTAGAAGTTGCCTCTCTGTCTATCGCGTAACTCTTAGATCTTCTGACTACGTTACACTCACTTAATTGGCCCAGCAAGACGGGCCCGCCGCGTACTTGTAGCTTCATAACTAAACTGCGGATTGTCCCATCTGTAGTAATCTGTGGTCTTACTACGTAACGCCAACAAGGTTTGGTTTTCTTTGGGCAGTCAGATGACTGCTGATTTGAATTGCATTGGACCTAATAAGTGTATCTAGTCAGACTTAATGCAATTCAAAGTTGTCTAGTCTTTGGCCAATTTAAATTGGTATTTTTTGGCAATGATTTCCAAATTAAACATTTTCCTGGACACAAGACTTTCAGAATTCGAAGGTATGTTCCTTTAAGACGCAGATATATGCCAGATGCCAGTGAACTTAAGTGATTAGCTTGCGTGTTTTAAACTGAGCTCATGCAATGCGTCCAGCCAACCAGTTATAGGACTGGGCGAGTCCTCACAAGCAATGTCCCAAATTAGACGCATTATTAATTTATTATACACAAAACAAAAGTTATTTTAATAAAACACGTATACTAAAAGATCTATAATGACATTATTTTTAAAATGCGGAAGGTTTCAGAAAAAATACGCTCGATAGATTTGGCGTGATTATCAGTTTTTATCCGCGTTAGACATAACTAAAATATCTAAAATATTTATCATCTAATTTATAATAAATTTATAATTTAACATCTAAAATATTTATATATCAAGTTATTTAGAAAATACTCAAATTTAAAATGTTTTTTTTCAAAATCATTAACACTACTCGCTCAGACGTGATCTTTAGTATAAAATCATTTGTACTTAAGGCGTGCGCCGCGGCTTGAGAGTCGGCAATCGTCGCCTTAAAAGATCAACTGTCAACGTCCCTTAAATAAAAGATCATAAAATAAAAATGTTTTTTAGACCACTTAATTTGATCCCCTAATTCGCCTCCCACCGCAAATATTTTCATCTACTTAATAAAACAAAAATATCTTTTGACATTTTCTTTTGTCTACATTAAAATAAAGTAAAAATAATAAGGTGTACCCTCTTGAGTAGTTCTTGAAACTTGAGATATTTCTGTTATATTTAGGGACCGTGGGTATCGGAAAACACAAACTATTTCGGAAAGTTCAAAATGTTGAGTGGCCGGTAAAAGTCTGTTTAACTTCAAGGGTTTAAAACTATGCTTAACTTTGGAAAGGTTATATTTGAAATGTAGGTGTTCATTAACAAACTTATTCTCTTACAAGATTTGTTGTTGACGCAGAAACACGTAACAAAAGTTGCGTGTTTCTTAGAGTTGGTGGAGCGATTTCTAATTTCTGTAGAGTTCTAATTTGAAAACACTAATATCATCATTTTCCCGCCTAGAGAAAATGTTGCGCCAACCCCACGTAATATGACGAACGATCTTCCGCTCCTTTTATTTAATTTTTCTATCAATCGGTAGACGAGTGAAAGAAGTGCCAAAATCAAACATCGTTGGATCGGCTCACTAATGAATTATTTTTAAGTTTTGATTCATTTTGTGTTGAGACGTTTCACTTCAAGTGAAAGATGCTGAATTAAAGCATACATAAACGAAACAGTTACGTGTCTGTCGGCTTTTTAATTTATGCAGATGTTGTAAACAATGAAAGCAAAATGTGCAGTGGTGGTCCAGTGGCAAAGACCGCGACTTATGAGTTATTGGGTTCGAACCCAGGCAAGCACTTTACTTTGTGTAAATTATTTCATCACGACTGCCCTCAAATGGTGGCGCAATAACCAAAAATTAGAAGACATGTGAAAATTATTGGCTGATTATGTTATATAAAGAAAAGGAATGTCGTCCATTATGTTGACTTCACCATGTGTCTTTATGTATTCCCTCCCCCTCGTGAAAGCGACTACCACAGTTACAAACAAGGCGCAAGGAGGAAGCTAGCGTCGCTTCCTGGCAGACGTTTCCTATTGAGAAATTCCGATATCCGCCGAGAATTCACTACCGATTGAATTACAGTTTTATTTTAGGATTAAAGTCTGTAGTTTTCTTGATAAAATTCTTGTGTCCAAACATTGAACGGCAATCGTGCGCGGCCTACCGCGTTCTGTTTGGACACACCTTTAGGATTTCTTGCCATGTATGATCTATGCCAAAAGTATCGGATGAAATTGTAAACAAACTGTTCAGGTTAATTCTTATGCCATTACTCACTAAAGGGAATTAATAACACATTAATTTGTATTTAGAAGGTTTCAACAGTATATCTCATCACTTTTTCTAACAATTATTGTTTGAATCATCATCATCAGCCTATTAATGTTCCCACTGCTGGGACACAGGCTTCCGCTCTGTGAGAGGGAGTGGGCCGTAATCCACCACGCGGGCCCAGTGCGGGTTGGTGGATGTCACATGTCTTCGAATTTTTGGTTCTAAGACATGCCGGTTTCCTCACGATGTTTGCCTTCACCGTTTTGAGAGCAGTGGTGATGAAATAATTTACACAAAGTAAAGTGCCTGTCAGGGTTTGAACCTACGACAACTCGTAAGTCACCACCGTTACCACTGGGCCATCACTGCTCCATATACATATTTAGTAAATGTCAGGACCCAGGAAGCATTAAGAATTGTTTCTTATTACTTGAAGCTCTGCAAACGTCACTCTCGCGAAGTAACCTCATAAGAGGCAGTTAAGAAGTAAGAGGACGTATGTTGATTGCCGCGGTCATGAAAAGAGGTCTATTACGTACTCAACCCCTTGTAGCCCTTGCTACATTGTCCCCTATTGTCCACCCACTCGCCCTAACGCAGACTTTTATTTACCTTTAACTGATTTTGCCTACCTTATTTGGCAGAGAAAAGTAAGGTTGAGGTCAAGTTGGTTCTTTGATTGAGTACTTCAGGAGACCCGTTTGATAAAGGATTTCAGTTATTTTGTAAAAAAAAATAGTTTTTTTGCCATTCTGTTTCTTTTGTAGCTGTGTTAAAATGTTCCCTTTTTTTCTATCTGTGCCTGGATTCTGCTCGCTTGATTATGCATACATAAATATAATCAACCTATAATGTTCCCACTGTTGGGACACAGGCCTTCTCTCGGTGAGAGGGAGTGTGCTGTAATACGAGTACACCACGCGGGGCCAGTGCTGGTTGGTATTATGTCACATCATCATCATCATCATCTTCCTGCCCTTGTCCCATGTTACTTGGGGTCGGCGCAACACGTTTTCCTCCTCCACTCTCCCCTGTCAACCGTCATACCAACATTCACTCCCTTCTCTATCATATCATTCCTCACACAGTCTTCCATCCATCCATCTTTTCTTTGGCCTTCCTCTCCCACTCCATCCATCAACATTTATATTCATCACTCTTTTAGTCACATGCGTTTCCTCTCTCCTCATCACATGCCCATACCAGGCCAAACGATTTCCTTTTAACTTTTCTGTCACTGGCGCCACTTTTAAACTTCCCCATAAATATTCATTTCTTACTTTATCCATTTTCGTCACGCCACACATCCATCTCAACATTCTCATCTCCGCTACATGCAATCTTTTTTCATCCGTTCAATGTCACATATGTCTTTGAATTTTCGGTTCTAAGACATGCCGGTTTCCTCACGATGTTTTCCTCCACCGTTTTGAGGGCAGTGGTGATAAAATAATTAGAGCACTGGTGCGGCCCAGCGGTAACAGCCACGACTTACCGAGTTGTAGATCGTAGGTTCGAACCCAGACGGCCGCTTTACTTTGTGTGAATTATACATAGGTACCTTCTAAGAACTGGCCAGAGAACCTATGAGTTAAAATAAAAAAAATCACGTTGATCGCATATGTGGCAGATAGAAAGAGAAAGCCCTTTAAAAATTACACCATTATTGGGTACAACATCATCTACTTTTTAAAAATGCCACAAAATGCATTTAATTTCAATAATATTTGCATTAAAATAACCATTTAAAATGCGAAAGTGCATCACTTTGTTTGTATCTTCAGACGTGGTTTTTTAGTGGTCTTCAACCGCCAAGACGAATACAGAAAAATAACAAGGACATATTACAAAGGTACTACTGTTTTATTTCATTTCATTAGTCGCGCAAAAACTCGAAAATGGGTCGACCATTTAGATTTTTTTTTTGTTTGTTTTATTCACCTCAATACAGGGGTGAATTAGGAAAAAACAATTGGACATACCCAAAGAAACAGCCGAAAAACCGAAATTGTAATTTTGACAGGACAACATTTGACGGGTCGGCTAGTCATTATTAAAGATGAAAATGGTAATTATAACTTGTGTTCAATTTAAACAAGCTAATCAAAGCGTATTAAAAAAGACCCTAGGTCATCATCAACAAGACCTTATTCCAATTTATTTGGGGTTGACGCAGCACGTAGGTTATTTAATTTTCTTCCATTCGGCTAGCCAATTAATATCTTTCACACAATCCTTCCACATTTTTATTATCGCATGCTTCTTCTGCAACATATTTTATACCATTCCCCCTCTAAAAAGCTTATTTTATTCACTGAAAACAGTGAATAAAAAGCTCTTTTAATCACTATTTTGGTGTTTGAATTTAGAACACACCAATGTATTCGACCTCTATCTCAATGCTATACAACCTCCTTAACACTTTCGACTCCACCCATTTTCATAGAACTCATAACTCATCATTCCGCCATAAAAGTCTATGACTTTTATTATTCGTAGTGGAAGTGAAACCTCCGGGAGGTTTCACTTCCAACGTCCACGAGGGCTCCCGGCATCCCATACCCAAGTAGGTGAACCCTCCAGGAGGGCTCCCGACACTGAACGTCTACATTTAAAATGAGCCCTCCGCGAGGGTTCCCGGCATTCCATATCCAAGTAGGTGAACCCTCCAGGAGGGCTCCCGACACTGAACGTCTACATTTAAAATGAGCCCTCCGCGAGGGCTCCCGACATCCCATATCCAAGTAGGTGAACCCTCCAGGAGGGCTCCCGACACTGAATGTCTACATTTAAAATGAGCCCTCCGCGAGGGCTCCCGACATCCCATATCCAAGTGGGTGAACCCTCTAGGAGGGCTCCCGACCCTGAATGTCTACATTTAAAATGAGCCCTCCGCGAGGGCTCCCGACATCCCTTATCCAAGTAGGTGAACCCTCCAGGAGGGCTCCCGACACTGAATGTCTACATTTAAAATGAGCCCTCCGCGAGGGCTCCCGACATCCCATATCCAAGTAGGTGAACCCTCTAGGAGGGCTCCCGACACTGAAAGTGTTAACCTTTTATTAAATGTCAATTTTCGCTTAAATCTTTCTTTTTCTCGTAGTCATGGTATAAAGTATAGTATGCAACTCTTGAATAAAACGGATTTATATCGAGGGCCATGAATCACTCGCGTCGCTCAGGATCATGAATCACTCCCTACGGTCGTGATTCAGTCGTTAGAATCCTTCACTTGATCGTGATTCATCTATGGCCCTCGCTTTAAATCCGTCCTTTATTCATTAGTTGCATAATATACTATTATGCCACGACAATTGGTTACTCCATAGATTTTCGGTCACAGACTACATAACATTACTGACCTCTTATACTTATTTCTAATCATATCCTTCTGGTCACACCAAACATACCCCATAGCATTCTCATCTCAGCTGCACGCAGTTGCTTTTCATTCATCTCTTTTGTGCTCCAACATTCCGATTAAGACAAAAGTGCGGGTATATTTCCCCGAAATTCTCTTAAGACAACTTTTAATCAGCCATCCTATGTTACTTTATAAGGTATTTTATTTCGACTATCTTTATTAGGTATGCTACTAGTTCTTTTTAGTATGAGAAAAGGCCTTTGTCCTGCATAACATAACATAATCAACCTATTAATGTTCCCACTGCTGGGACACAGGCCTCCTCTCTGTGAGAGGGAGTGGGCTGTAAACTACCACGCGGGCCCAGTGCGGGTTGTTAGATGTCACATGTCTTAAAATTTTTGGTTCTAAGGCATGCCGGTTTCCTCACGATCTTGTCCTTCACCTTCATTGAAATTATTTACACGAAGTAAAGCGCCTGCCTGGGTTCGAAACCACGACCCGACTCATAAGTCAGGGCCGTTACCACTGGGCCACCACTGCTCTCTGACTTCATCCTGCATTGACCCAATTGCCGATTGGTAACCTACAAATCCAACCATAACCTTTTAGGTAATATAAATCTCCAAATATTATTCATTGGTAATCAATCAAAATATCTAAAATTCAAATCAATTTTTCACATATTAAACGAAAACAATCCTTCATCATTAAAATCGAATCATGCGATACTGTTTTTGTTCAATCAAATGGTAAACGATTTTTTAATGCGAATGTTAATTCAATTACAGGGTGTTCTTATAAGTGCAGTTATCAAAGATATTTGTTTACAAGTTATTAATTAAATAAAAATAATAAATAAAATAAAAAATTAAAGGAGGGGTCTCACAAACGAAAGATATTTTGTTTAAAGTATAAAAAACGTACAGTGGTTGGTACGGAACTCTTCGCAAACACACACGCAATCTGCGCGCAGCAATTTTCGCAGCTCATAATATAAACCAAATAATGTAAGTACCTACACACATGATAATGCTTATTTTCAATACCTAGGAAACATAAACATTTATGTATTAAATAAGCCAGTGTAGATAATAAAAAGTGATCTTTTCATACATCAATCGGATTATGAAACTAGACGCGTAAAGAAAACGGCTAACAAATTCATTAACTTCTCATTCCCTTTGAATATCAACAAAGTATTAAATAATAAAATCTGTCAAGTGCGAGTCGGACTCGCACACGAAGGGTTCCATACCATGTCGTACAAGATTTAACACTATGAATTTTTGTAATACTTTCGTAAAGGTAACAACAGAGGCGCTATAAAAAAACAAAGATTTGTAAAGAAATTGTCTAATTTTAATGAGAAAATGTTGTTGTGTTAAAATATAGGTGTAGGAGTATATTTCATTTATTTTAAGAGAAAAATATTAAGTTAACTTTATCCAGTAACATGCATTAACTAAAGTCAAAGTTATTTATTTGCTACTAACATAGTATTGGTAGGTATAAATAGGTATATATGGTAGGTAAGCAGGTAGATATGTAGGGTAGGTACCTACCCTACCCTTCTTACCAGGGTAGGTAGGTACCTAACCTACCCTGGTAAGAAGGGTAGGGTAGGTAGGTAGGGTAGGTAATTAGGTAGAAATAGGTAATTAGGAAAGGTAGATGCGCCGTAGATAAGTACTTAGTGCTAACCGTGCGAAGCCAGGCCGGGTAAAGCTAGTTACTTATAAATAAAAGGATTTCTCTTGCTACATCAGACTATATTGTACAAAATAGAATGTAAGTAGTACGCCAAATTTTAATTATAACTGTGCGTTTGCACTGGCGAAACATTCACAACAAAACATGTTGGAATCTCTATTTTCTGTCAATTTTTCATACAATGTTTGACAGGAACTAGAGATTTCAACATGTTTTGTCGTGATGTTTCGCCAGTGCAAACGCACGGGTCAATACAGGTATTTATTTACGTTATTTTTGATAGTCATACAGAAATCTATTATTTCTTACTTATTATTTTTACACATCCCATCGGACTATGAGAGTGAGGGAAGAGAGAGTGCACTCGTGTCTGCGCACACACTTGTGCACTATAATATCTCCCGCGCCGAAGGCCAGTCTCCGTTGAGATTGGCCGCCATGACCGAATATTTTTACACCAATAATTTTTCTCAATATGAAATTGTATCCACAACGGTTTAAGCTAGGTAACTGAATAGTACACTGTATGTGCCAGCATTCATTTCAATGTTACTGAATATATTGTCTATTGGAGTGTAGTTTTAACACGAGGTACACACATCAACACCGTCTAGGGATACTTTGAAAAAAGTCGATAAAGTTCTTAAACTCAAAAAATACTGGCCGGTTTTAAAATCTTGTGAAGAAAGTTTATTTTGTAGACCTTTTTGGATGATCGAAATTTAAATGATCGAAATAGTATATGCTGCCATGATAGTAGGTACTTACTAATTCCATGTCATTACTCATGCATTACTCCGACTATTAAATAGTTATCTGTGGAATTTATATCGCATAATATTAGCATGAAATACAAAATTATTACTTTAAGTTGCAGAAAATCGCCCATATTATATAAAATACGTTATGAATCGGCGTTTTTAGTATTTGTTGATTATAAACAGTATATGTTACATGATACACACAAGTTTCAAATTCCTAATTTGTTTAGTTGTTGAGATAGAGCTCGTACAAAAATGGTCTAAAACAGACAACTTCTACGGCCCCCTAATTCATCATTTTTGAAGATAAAAACAAATAAAAATTATATTTATTCTCTACTCGATGAGCTCTAGAAAATGATACCCCACATGCCAGGGTCAGATAATTTTTTTTTCAAAATTTAATTTTATTGTATGGCGACCCCCCTTTATTTTTTAATTTTATCTCTGCTAAACTGTTATGCTCTGTTATGCTCTTACGGCAATAGAAATGCTCAATCTGTGAAATTTTCAACTGCCTACCTATTACGGTTCATGAGATAGAGCTCGCTGACAGACAGACGGACAGCGGAGGCTTATGAATAGGGTTCCGTTTGTCACCCTTCGGGTACGGAACCCTAAAAAGCCAATCTTGGAGGAAGCGTGTTAAAAATCTGAAATTATTGACATTAACCTATTCAGACAAAATAAGCTCTTTCAGACATTATCTTTAGGTTACTTTACACACTGAGAACAGCACAAAAAATATTTTTTTCAAAGACTTTGAATAACCAACTCTATCATTAGTGCGATAAAGTGTAAAGTCGTAATGACGCCGACATCAAAAGGTCCTCAGTCGTCTTTGGTTGCGCTCGAGCGTTCTCCTTTGCATTTTACGTCACAGAAAATAAGATTTATTATTAAATATCACGCAAAAAGTTCGTCTTTTGTCTGCACTGAGCCTTACCAAGTTTCTTTCTAATAAAGCACGCACGTTTGACTCAACAGTATCAATGAGTATTTATTTTTGAGTATTTACGTCAGCCTTTGATTTTATGAAAAGTGTCTTATGTGTGTGGATAATAAGGAAAATAAGTGTGTATCAATTTTGAAACGAAATGAGCGTCTTATACGTTGAACATTCAATAGAAGGTTTTGACGAATTAAGCACATTGATCCGGCTTTTCCGATATTCTTTGACGTGTATTTCATGTCGTTTGATGCGAATATAAATGATCAAAAATAAACTTTTTATAAGTACCTTAAAGAAATATTCCACTCTTGAAAAGCAAGATTTAATATAAATATTATTAAATTTTCTCTTTAAATATTTCTTCAGAAATGGTAACAATATTGAAAGAGTTGTCAAACTTTCTAATAATTAGCGCTAACATCAACTGGAATACTGAAACTATGAAACAATTGTTGATAAATTATTGTTTAAAGCTATTAAAACTTTGAAGTCGAAGTAAAACTAGAAATTATATGATTTGCGAAAAGAAGGACTGCCTTGTTGTTCTAGTAGTCGCAAGCGCTACTGCTGAGCAAGAGGTCCTGGATTCGATTCCCAGGTCAGGCAAAGTGTTATTGGGTTTTTCTATCAAGAATTTTTCAGTAGCAGCCCGGAGTCTGGATTTGTGCCCGGTTGATGGCAATAGGCTCGCCCCCTATTACATGGGACTTAAACATAACTGGCGAGGGTGTACTATTAGGTACACCTCTGCCTAACACTTTGGACATTACAGGCGTGATGTTATGTAGAACTTTGTGTTTGTCATACCTCCTCCTTTCGGAAGTCGGTTAAAAAAGACTAACTCCAGGCAATGACCTTTCTGTATTTACATAAACAAAAAAACCGGCTAAGTGCGTGTCAGACCACGCATAATGAAAGGTTCCGTAGTTGGGATGACATTTATCGCAAGAACTTAATTTGTATTTGTAGTTAAAAAACATGTTTTTGCAACCGCAAATGTAAGTTGGTCGATTATTACACTCGTTAACTTGTAAAGCCTACTTAGCTGTGATAGTTTTCCTTTTAATTTCGTTATATTATATAATATATATAACTACTACTGCCGTGAATTTTTTCACATATCCAAAATCAACCATTTAGCTGGCGGGGGGATACTTGACTCTAACAAAAAATTGCACTTTAATGCTTCATATTTCGCTAACGGATCCCTGAATCCAAAAATGGTTTTCACAAACTCATATAATATTTTTGAAACGATCTTTCAAACGACACCCCACACCATGGGATAGACGAGAAAAAAAAAACAACCCCACTTTACGTGAAGGGTACCCCTTCAAAAAAGTGATTTTATTTTACCAATTTGTCGGCGTGATTACAAAAAAAAAAACAAATTACAGCTAAATGCAGCTAATGTTAATTGCAGTTATTTTAAATTACAGCTTTCTAGTACAAAGAGTTTCTGAGCTAAGCCACAGACAGACAGGCAGATGGCCATGGTGAAACTATAAGGGTTCCTTGTTTACTATGGAACCCTAAAAATCCGAACTAAAAATACCTCTCGCCTTGCACCTGAAGGCTTTATTATTATTTACAAGGGGTTGTAACTAAACACAATAGCACCCTCATTTAAATTCCCTGTTATAAACGAAATAACACCGCTGGTATTGTTCACGACGAGAACAATCGGTAGTAAGCAGTCCTGTAGACTGAAAATAAAAGGTAAAATCACTAATTAGGGGAAAAAATGGTTTTTAAAAGAGAGAGATTTTAATGAAGATGAATTCGATATTTTAACGAGGACCGCTAAAAATAGAAAAGTATAATTGTAAGTTTGATTGATTGTTTTAAAAAATTGACTCACACTACGAGTTACCGGAAAATTATCATCATATTTCAAGCCTTTTTCCAAATTAGGGTCGACTTTCAATCCAACCGGAAGCAGACCGGAAAATTATAAAAAATATTATTTTTTAAGGTTTGATCACTGATTTCGATTGCGCACTGCGGGTAGATAATTTAAATGAAAATACGATTAATTTATATACAACGCAGAAAAAAAATATACGGTAGTACGAATAATATTCTGAATTTCTGACCATTGTACTCCCAAAATAAAAAACTGAAAAAAAGACGTTTGGATTACCTGTTTCAATATCCGTTTTCTCTATGAACACATCCCACTATTTTAAATATTACTCTTCCTATTCATATATTAATTATCTGAACCTAAAATTCACATGTAAAGGAAAGAATTTAAGTTTCCGAAAAAATTCCATTTTACAATCAGGCACAGACAGCTTTATTTATTTAACCATTTATTTACACAACGTTATTTTTTTGTTTATACTAAACCTCTTAAGGGGTCATTGTACTCATCATTATGAACTAATTTCACTATGGGCAAAAGCTGAATTCGCGAAAAAAAACAGCTTTTCCCTACATTTATGTTAGCATATCTCGTCAAAATGTAGGGAACAGCTGATTTTATACGATGTATAAACAGACAAAAACAGAAAAATACGTACAAAGGTGATGCTTATTGCTACAGAAGTCTCTTCCAGCGCTCTCTTCTTCTCTTCTTCTTCACTTCATTTCTTCTCTACTTTCTTTATGAATTTTAACACCAAGTTGCTGGTTCAAAACCTGACATGAACCACTAAATATACTCGTAACCAAAGAGGGGTAGACAGAGGTGTCATAGTGACATAGTACAGTATTTTTATCTGACGAACCAACGCTCGCTTTCCTTGTGATCATCAAATGTACCAACACGCTATGAATGTAGGTACCGTAAGCGCAGGAGCTCATGGTACCGGCCGAAACTCGGGCGATTTCGGAAATGTGTGTGTGTGCGTGGGTGTGTGTGTTATATGCTGACGCTACTCGTCTTCAAGCACATAATTCACATGCACAGATACACAAGACGAGGCACAAGATACAGTATTTTTATAAATACAGTATTTTTATAAATACAGTATTTTTATAAATACAGTATTTTTATAAAAACAGTATTTTTATAAATACAGTATTTTTATAAATACAGTATTTTTATAAATACTGTATCTACCTATATTTTGAGGTTACCTACTGTCATCAACTGCCAAATTAGAGACTCCTGACCAATTCAATAATTACATTTTACAGTTTTTATTTTCTTATAGCTCGCGAAAAAAAAAAATGCGAGTTGACAGTTTATGTTGCACTAGATTTAGCCCGCGACTTCACCCGCGTGGTTGTTGGAAATGATCCCACAGTAACGTAGTACCAGGATAAAAGTATCCTTTGTTCTAACCTAGGTCATGGTCTATCCGTGTGAAAAATCTGACGAAAATCCATTCAGCCGTTAAGACATTGTTCGTGTAAAATTCACTCATTCTCTTTAGAAAAGGGAGGATCCTCCGACCAGACGGGTGTTGTGTCTGGCGGGTAATTGCCCGAAAGTTGATGTCGGATAGTATTTTATAATTATGTCGTTCGCACGGTAAACGCTAATTGCGCGATGCAGGATTTCTGTGACGTCATGTCTTCGCTGCGTAGTCCGTATGTGGCTGTGTAACTGCTACACGTGCAAGGATAACAAACAAATAGACCTGTAGAGTTCTTTCGCATTTTTAATAGGGGTTCACAAAATCGTCTAGTGATATTTGTTTCCTAGTCATTGTGTGATTTAACAAACGAAGCAATACATATTTATTCATTTCATGCCATTCTGTAACGCTTGATTGAAGTTTACGAGTCACTTTATAGCTCCTACGACGTCGGGGAGGCGGCATACAGAATGTACTATTAATATTATAGCTATAACCTAGGTGTCTTCAAGATACACAGAATAGGTAACTACTAGGTAAGCTTACACCATCCACCTAAGAAATTACCAAAGCCTTGTGGCTGTGGCTGGATGGTTAAAAAATGTTGTGCAACATTTTTTTCCACGAATACGGAGTTGTGGAAAATAAGATTTGCACAATTTTTTTAACAACATGTATTTGTGGTGCGGGGAACATGTTTTTGATTGCACTGCTTGCGGTTTAGAGCAGTGGTGGAAATGTCGAGTAGAAGGTCGTTGGTTCGAACCCAGGCAGGCACTTCATTCAGCATCGCAGCGCAGTTTTCTCTGGAAGATCGAAGAGCACGCTGGAGGATACTGCGGCGGGTAGCGGCAGTATGCGCCGTTATGCGCTAGTATGCGCTGTTTTGCGCAGTATGCGCCATAATGCCCTAGTATGCGCTGTTTTGCGCCGGTATGCGCTGGAGTCTGCCAGTCTGCCACACTCTTTCAAAACCAATTTTTCGACTGCGTAGTCGCTATCGTAGTAGTAGTGGAATAATCAAATCCCAGCGAGCGGTGGCTACTCGGCGGATGCCGCGGCATACCAGCGGATGCTCCGGTAAGCTGACGAACGCTCGGGGTATCGCAGAGGATTTTTCTTGTCGGTGTGCGCTAGCGGATACAGGAATCCGTCTTGATGCTGCCGTCCACCACTGTGCGCAGGCCCTTAGGTGAAGCTTGAAGTGAGAAATGTTAATCATCATTCCACCTGGTGCTAGGGCGTCAGAAATAGAGAAATAGACATTCAATGACACTACCACACCTAAGTTTCCATGGAGATATTTTTATAGCATAGGTCGGCAGATCATAAACAACACACAATTAACCATGCTGTTCGAATTTCACGAATTACCTGAAATCAAATTTCCCCGTCAAACATGCAAATCCGTCGAAATAAGCAGACCGCGACGTAATCAACGAAATTATAGAAACTGGCAACCCAATTTTAAACGTACATCAATTTGCACACCGTGCAGTCAGTGCGTTTGACAGTTTTGTCCAACAATGTGTTATTTCGTACACTGTGCATTGTGTTGCAAATGTTTGGCCCACATAGTTGTTATTTAATAGTTTAGCGTGTCATCCAACGTGGGCTTTTTGGGCACGTTCCCAGATTTATGGGGAAGAGTATTTTATGTTTCCACGTTGTGAATTTTTTTTTACAAATAAATTCTCGTCACGTTTTATTTGCCCTATTGCAATAATGTACACAGATAATTTGCATACACTGCGTTATCAGCTTCATTTTGAACATGACTTTCTCCCTTCTATTCGTTATAATTTTTTATCACTCTATTATTAATTTTGTGAGGGTTTCTAGCACACCAGTAATCGTCACCCCTCTAGCATCATTGGTTTAATCAAAGTTGCAAAAGTTACCTTTATAACTGTTTACATAGGACATATAAAAAAATACTGCAACTACGTATTATAAAAATAAGTAATGGCCGTACTACGAACTTGCTACGCGGCGTAGCAACCGCTACGAGTTACGCTGTCGTAGACATGATCTGCTACGCCGAGCGTAGTATTCGTAGATACTGTAGACCACTATTTGAGGGGCTCGTGGCTAAATAATAACAACCGCACGGATTGATCTTCAAGGTTAAGCAACGCTTGCCAAGGTCATTCCGTGGATGGGTGACCTTAAATACGACTTGTGGGTGATATTACAGACCGAGATCTCCCCTTCCTCGGAAAGTCATTTGTAGATCTTTGACAGTCGTAACAATTATTTAGAAGCCCGAAATCTGACAACCTGTCTTACCAAGGGGTATCTTGTTACCTAGTCACTGGTTTGTGAACGTCATCAGATAGGCAGTCGCTCCATGTAAAATACTGATATTCATTTGCATCCGGTTGGACAAGAAGCCAAGTGCAACATAGTTAGAAAAAACCTAGGTAGACAATGATATATGTAGACCACTATTAACCACCACCACCACTTTTTATTTTTAGTTTATTCGAACTTTTTTTATTGTTAGTTTTAGATGCTCCTTTTAGTTTTTTTTATTACTGTGTGTATTTCCTGTGCGTGTCACAAATAAAATATTTTTCTTTCTTTCTTTTCTTTATTAAGGTAGACTAAACCAGCCAAATATAAAAACCGGACAGAAACTTTACAAAATTATCTACAGGATAATTAACCCAGAGCTTATCCGTAGGCAAAATAGGCACTAACTATAACTATTCCAGAGAGTAAATTAATTTTTAACCCATACTTTTTTTTACTACCGAGATACTGCAAGAACGACAAACTCCATCTCCGCTAAACTAAGAACATTCTTCTTAAGACGCAGTACATTATACTTTTAAAACTAGTCTTAGATTGAAGATTGAAAGTTTACATATAAAACTTTATGATAGGGGGACAAACAGCGCGGCGCCATGTTTACTAGTTTGCGAACTAGGGAAGGAGTGACTTAGATCTTGTAAAGAAAGTAATAAATAAAAAAAAACAACTGGTTGCACTCCGGGAGTGCCGGCAGAAGTGAAAACTTGAACATTAACGTTGTGCATTTTTGAATATTTTGGAATGGTTGTGGAATAATTTCGCACGAATTGCTTTATTAAATACAATATTCATTAGAAGTAGTAGTATTAAGTATATTTATTTATTTTCAAAATATAGTCTAACAAAAATAAACAATTTAAGTTAAGAATTCTGGATGGAAGAAATCTAGTAGGGTTATTGGGTTTTTTCCATCAAGAACGTTACCTAACCTGAGAATCTAACCCAGTATCGGACGGTGAGTAGTTGCTCTTGTGGACCACAAAACGAACGAGGCGGTTGAGGTCTTTAAAGATCTTATGTAAAAATTAAAGAATCAATTATTAAATTATATACATAACATAACATAACATACACAATCAGCCTATTAATGTTCCCACTGCTGGGACACAGGCCTCCTCTCTGGGAGAGGGAGTGGGCCGTAATCCACCACGCGGGCCCAGAACGGGTTGGTGGATGTCACATGTCTTCGATTTTTTGGTTCTAGGATATGCCGGTTTCCTCACGATGTCTTTTTTCCTTCACCGGTTTGTGAGCCATTAAATTATATAGCCTGAAATTTTAATACCTACTTTGATTATAATTTGAAAATTCGGGTTGGGTCAAAAATATTCATTTAATGTATGAAACAGCGCAACAGGTGCACTGAAACAATGATAAAACTACATGTTTAATACCGACCGACCTCTGCACGGGAGAAAATAGAGAATTCTCATTTAATATTATAATACAGTATATTAACTAACAGAGGGCGTTCCCGTTAACCCGCAATAGTATAGCGTCCATACATGCTAGAAACAATATAAAAATTGAAAATAAATAAAGTTTTTTTATTTTTATATCATAAAATATTCACGAAAAATATTAATTTCATACGTAAAACAAACACTCTGTACACGCGTACTTGTCGCACTTGTCTTTCCAAGCTGAAAGACAAGTGAGCGTGTACAGAGTGTTACATTTACGTATCAATTTAAAAAAAAAATGAAAATTTTATTAAAAAAAAAAAAAAAAACACTTTCAATATTTTTCCTAGCATGTATGGACGCTATACTATTGCTGATTAACGGGAACGCCCTCTGTTAGTTAACATTCTGTATATTATGTAGGATAGTTCATACTATTTCCATGCTGCCATGTCATTATTCTAAAGTAGCCATCTTGTTCTAAACTTTGGGCGACCGACCTCTTCTGCTCGGGTGAAAATACGGTGAAAACAAATTTTCCCAGATATGAGATCTACATTCACCCCCGTAGACCTCTATATTGCAACTTTCATCGAAATCGTTAGAGCCGTTTTCGAGAACGTGATTACAAATATATTTATACATACAAATATTATCATCATAGAACTCAAAATCAAAGCATTTATTTCAATTTAACCATATACAGGCACTTTTGAATTGTCAGCCAGAAATATAAAGCTAGTTGCCCATTCCAAAACGTAGTAGGTACCCATGGACACAGATAATATAATACTACGTACAGATACCCAATCCCATACAAAGAAATGAGACCTCTCTAGTCGGGCTATTGACTGGCTAAATGTACTACAGTTATGACAAATTAAGTAAAACGCCATCTATTGCAAAGAGCCCTAAACAAAAAGGTTTTATCTTTTTTTGTTGAAAATACGAGATTTATGAGTACAATAGATAAATCAGCATTAAACAAGGAAGTTTTGATTTTTACTAATCTTACTTCAGCCAAAATGTTCCGTTTATCGCTTTTTAGTAACTGTTAATTTCATAATTGTTACCTATGCTGCCATCTATGATCTTTTTTCAAGACTAATTATAATTTGTTCGAATTGATACCCCATGCCATGGAGAAGAACGGGCAAGAAACTCCACTGACACTCTTTTATATAAAAAATTGTTACAAAATATTGGTTACAACATTTATGTTGAAATTATACATGTGAGAACAATGTAAAAAGATATGCACGTTAAAAGCGTCCGTAATAAAAAGATAAAAGGAAGACAATTCAAAAATTTAAAATAAGCCATGGCAGCTAAGACATGACCAGTCCCAACTGACGGCGCGCGTTCACGAACATGACGCATGTATTAGCACCATTCAGCTCAACCATTTTGATGGGAGCTAAAGAATACTAACAGTCCATTTCAAAAGAAACATTCATTATTCTCATTGAATTTTTCAAAGCAATTTGACCGAAGGGTGATACGTAAACACAAATTCGTCGCGAGACAATGTCATAAAATTTAACAATTTAATCTCGTTACGTATATCAGTTACTGTTATCGTTGCTGCAAATAACGTTACGAGATGAAACGGTATGTTAGATATTGTAGTTATCGTTATTTTTGCTTTAATGACGCACGAGCTGATCCCCGGTTTTCTTTCATATAAGGGAAACAGCTACATTTATCCGGATAAAAATATCTTATATTCTTGTAAAGAAAAGAATTATATTTTCTTTATAAATTAGAATAAAGGCCGCGCTACTAGCGTCATTACAGTGACAAACTGCAATGTCGTCAACCTTTATTAATCTGTGGTCGAATCCACAGAGCATGTAACTTTAGTCGAATCAGAACCATCGTCGTAAAAACTATAAGATTAACTTGAGGAAATTGATATCGTAATGAATAGCATTAAATGTCGTTTCTTTTATTACAGGTAAGGATTTGATAGTTTATTGAATGTTAGATTTTGTAATTAGTGTTAAACAAACATGTAAATAACAAACTCTGAGTTGAGCTGCACGATTACTGACAAATGCGTGCACTGACTGGACAGGTCCACTCAATCTGTGTGGTTCTTTCCTCAAAAGACCATTTCAGACACCAATCTACATGGTCTTCACATGATCTGACCAAGATTATGTCTGGACTTTAAAAGAGACTGTGACCTCTGAGTTTGTTTCGGCCTTTCTTCTCAGAGTAGTCAGATAGGAAACGCCGACCTCATCTAGTTAAAAAAATATTTTTGACGTGTAAAAGTGTTTGTACAGACCTACTTACAGAAATAAAATCATTTATCATTTATCAACATAAATCTTTTATTACAGAGAGAAACTCAATTGTGTTTGATTGACGGTGTCACTTCACCTAACTACTAAACAAATACCTACCCTTATATTCTTATCAAGGCCAATAACAGCCCAGTGGTATGACCGTCAGACTCCGAAGTGACTTTTCGGATTCATGTGCGTATTGTATAATTATCACTTTCAAAAACGGTGAAGGAAAACTTCGTGAGGAAACCGGAATGCCTGAGAGATATTTCTCGACGGCATGTGAAACCAAATTAGAGGCCCAACGGCGACTTTTTAAGTTTGACACCAAGTTAGTCACTGACCACAGGAAAAAGAATTAAGATCTAGTGTGATCAAGATGTGTGTCAAATTTTATCCAAATCAGCTCAGCATCTGAAGCGTGATTTACTAACAAACATACAATTCATAAAGTCAGAATCATTTGAACATTTGAACTTTTGAACTTCTTTATGACTAGCTTCTGCCCGCGAATTCGTCTGCGTAGGCTTTAGAATTGTGTCCAAAACTATCCTATAAAAATTTATTTTTTATTTTATTTCAGAATAAACACATAACTATAAGGTTCACAAAAAAAAATCACGGAGAAAATTCAACATTACAGAAAAAAAACCGGTCAAGAGCGAGTCGGCCTCGCGCACCGAACCTTCGTTTCATTGGGCACAGAACTATTTAGGTACATAGGTACCTAATACTAACCCAGAAACTAATTCTCTAAATTGTATGAGCGCCCATACAACTCAGATGACTATCTTAATTGGCGTCAATTGTGTATGTATGGGTACCCTTTACTTTTCAACTTGCTGATTACTGATGAGTTATTGAATATTAAAATTGAATTAATCACAATTTTATTTTTGAGTTATTAGCTGTTTGAATTTAAATTAGTTTATAATTTAAATGTATGAGTGTTAATCTATGGACTAGAATTGTCTGTAATAAATAAATAATTATTATAAAGAACTCTTGTGCAAAATTCAATATTACTAGACTTTTTAAAATAATATTCTTAAACACTGACGTTGTTTGTCAGTGAATTTAAGATTTTTTATCAAGTAGAAGATGCGCTGTAATGAACTTCCTTGGGGGTGGGAGAGGGGGTCTCATCAACCTCCTAAAATGATACTACGTGGGTTCAAAAGGCTCATCGCTTAAATCAACCTTGATTGGTCTGACGGGCCGCTGATCTGATCAATTTATGCCTCAGCGGACACGAATTTGGAAATCTGACTTCCGTTCTAAATTTCATATAACGGTATCGCCAAACTATTGACTTGAACAGGATAAATGGCAGTATTTCCATTACAGCTATTAATTTGACTCTCGATGTAAAAATGACTAGGTTCTGAACCCGTCTCCACCCGAATGGTGTTCGAAATGATCCCACGGAGTACCGGGATATCTATGTAAATAAAGTGAGAAAACTCTATAAATGGGAGTAATTGCCAGGACCCGTCATTTTAATATTAAAAAACCTCAATGAGAAACAGAAACCTCTATAAGAGAAAGTCGCTTTTTCACTAGTGGACCTCTATAACTGAGCCTAATTTTTTTGTGTACCTCTATAAGCAGCAGTCGACTGTAATTTAACATCTGCTATTTATTATTCATTCTTTAATTTCGTGGAACTAACATTGTTTTTGTTCCTCTAAACCTTTTCCATCCTGCCTCAACCTCTATTAGTCAGAAAGGCCACATCTGTACCTCCATAAGCTAGAAACTCTGGCCAGTGAGAAACCACCATAAGCAAAAAAGAGATTGCGGTCCCTTAAACTGTCGCTTATCCAGGTTTGACTGTACCTTTTCTCCTAACTCATGTCATGGTCTATTCGTGCGCCAAATTTCATCCAAATCCGTTCCGAATCCTTATAAGATTACTAGCTTCTGCCCGCGACTTCGTCCGCGAGCATATAACCTACCTCAAGAATTGGGCTATCCAATGCAAAAATATTTTTTCAGATCCGACTGGTAGTTTCGGAGATTACCCCCTACATACAAACTTACAAACAAACAAATTTTACATCTTTATAATACTAGTAAAGACTAGCGATCCGCCCCTGTTTCGCACGGAGTTTACGAGTTGATAAAACATAGAGATTTCTTAAGTAAACATAACTTTAATACTAACAAATTATACACATAAATCTTCCGGAATAAATTCTCTAAACAATGGTGAAAATCTCATCAAAATCTGTTGCCTGGTTCAGGAGAACAACGCGAACACACAGACAAATGCGTAAAGCGACTTTGTTTTATAATATGTATAGAGGAGTATATTATGGATATTCATTCGTATCTGGTTGGATAGAAAGCTAAAACAAGTCTAGAAACTTATTTTCTCAAACTAACCGCTTTAATCATAGAAGTTGTAAAACTTTAGTAGTTGTTTATATGCGCGGTAACTTCATTTAAACCAGTTATTTGTTAAAATATTTCATTTTAAGTACTTCATATCGTCCACCATAATTTTAAAACTGTTTGAAATACGACGAAGTAATATTTTGTTATACGAGTACTAAACGCTAAATAAATGGTTAGAAAATGCATACCTCGCAGATACATCTCAGGATAAAATGTAGGAATGCACCTTGTAAATTACATCCTTTTCATTTCGACAATTTATTATTTAAATTGTATTTTTTTTTATTGTTCATAAAAAGCGTTGCCAAATTAAAGAAACAGATAGTTTGGAAAATCCAAAAGTGCTCGCCTCATAAGTTCATAACTCTCATTCATAAACGAAAAAGAAATTTAAAACATAGTTTCTAACAAAAATTAACAATTTAATACTTTTCATGAAGTATGTTTTGACTGCTTTTTTACCCATCAATATGGGTAAAATTTCTAAACTCGCATTGATATCAATCTCTCTCATATCTACCTCCGGTCTCCGGAGGGGAATAATGTAGCGGTTACACCACCACATACGAGCTACGCAGCAAAGACAATCATGATGTCACACAGATCCTGCATCGCGCAGTTAGAGTTTACCACGCGACCGACTTATATAAAACTATCCGAAATCAACTTACGGGCAGTTGCCCGCCAGACACAAACACCCGTCTGGCCGGAGGATCCTCCCTTTTCAAATGAAGATGAGTGAACTTTACACCCTGTTCCTCATACCTCTAAAGTTTTAAACTGAAATATGAACAAAATATTTTACGGTGCCATTCGCCATAGACTAAAACATTCAGAAGTGAAGTGTAGGTACAAATAGCTGCCGTTTGTTTTTATGGACGGATTTTTTTTATATTAAGTATCAAATATTTTGAACGCTGATATTAATGTTTGTTTTATTATATTATGGTTTATGGTTATTTGTCATCAAATAATTATTACAATTTGTGGCATTTTTCCCTTTAAGATTTCCACGTCCGAGCTCCAGGAAACAAGGGAAAAATGGATAACATTTGTGCAAAAAAATCGTAATGAGCAAACGTGGTTGCCAAGTGAACCATCTCACATAATGTTCATCATTAATACAATGAAAATTTGAATAATGTTCTGCAGTTAAAACTGTGTTAGGTATCAAGTAGGCAGAAGAAGCAGACTGTGTCGCATCTGCGGGTGCATTACTCTATGAGAATCTCCTCGCAACGCGCATGCACCGCAGTAGTCAAACGTCAAAGCATCCAAGGGACACATTTTTTGTTCGCGGTGTCTTCTTTGATAGTATATTTTATTTAGTATTTTATTAATTATAATTAAAATACTTTGAATAAAAGAGCCATTTTCAATAGGGTTCCTTCTATGGATGAAACGAATGTATAAAAAAAACATTGACTCAATTAATTGATTTTATCGCAAGCTACAATGTTTTCAGGGTTCATAAATTGACGGACAGGAATTTTTTTTCAACTATTTTGATGCTTTTTCAATTTATGCTGCATTAAATCAATTATTAAAAAGTACAGTATTAATCTCCATTTAATCATCTATACAATGGTATATAAATTAAGTAGGTTCTGTGTACTAGCAGGAGTGTAACAATAAAAACAGTTGCAGAAATGGGGCAAAAAATATTTTTCGATCGTAGAGCACACTCTAATGCTTCGCATTATGAGTCGTGCAATAAAGAGTACCCAAGGAGCACTTGGCTAAGGTAATAACAGTCGCACGGGTCGATCAGGTTAAGCAACGCTTGCCGGGGTTGGTCCGTGGATGGGTGACCATCTTCACATACCGAGACATCTCCGGGCCTCGGAAAGCACGTTAAGCCGTTGGTCCTGTCTGTTATTCGTGGATCTTTGACAGTCGTTACGGATCGTCAGAAGCCTGAAAGTCTGACAATCAGTCTTACCAAGGGGTATCGTATTACCCAGTTACTGGGTTGTAGAGGTCAGATAGGCAGTCGCTCCATGTAAAATAGAATTATTCAGCTGCATCTGGTTAGAATGGAAACTGACCTCAACATAGTTGTTACATCACAAGCCATCTACAACATCAAACTATCTATAAAACATTCAATTCTAAACAAAATCCCTGAATAAAAATAATCCTACTTTTACAGTGTCAGTCTTCAACCCTCCACAATGAATACATTAATCATTTTGTTTGCGGTCCGGCCTCTGCAAACGGACTAATAAAAAGTCGATATCTGAGACCACTTAACTAGAATCTGCTTACTGCCCCCACTTTACTTTCATCCGGGGTGAATATAGACTCAAATACTTAGTGATGGGACGAGTTTCACCCTTATTGAATAAAATTACAAAGGTCAAACAGTGGTTTTGAAATGTAACGGGTCGAGTTTGAGTGGTTTATAGGTTTAAATAACTGGTGATGGTCATCATTATTTCTAGCTCGTGGCTAAGTAATACCAGCTGCACGGGTCGAATACAGGTTAAGCTACGCTTGCCGGGGTTGATCCGTGGATGGGTGACCATCTTTATACACCGTGTTATTTTAGTCGTCTTACAAAAGCCGCCCACTTCATGTATCCAATCACTACTACACATCCATTAAAATAAAAACGTTTTCCATAAAAAAAAAAAAACAACCGACTACCAAAATTAAAGACTGTAGTGTCTTTTTGGTAGTCGGTTGTTTTTTTTTTTTATGGAAAACGTTTTTATTTTACTGACTGACGACTAAAATAACACGGTGTATAAGTAAGGTGTTAAAAAATTAACTTTAGAAACTTTAAGAGGTGCTTTAGACCATCAAACTGAATCTACTATGGGATCAACATTGAAATTGCGAAAAATAAATCAGCTGTTCCATAGTAAAGTTTAATACCTACTGCTCTAAATGTATGGGACAGCAGTTTTTTTTTTGTGATTTCAATATTGGTCCCATGGTAAAAGTTATTCAGTTTCATGGTCTAAAGCACCTCTTAAAGTTTCTAAAGTTAATTTTTTAACACCTTATATACCGAAACTCCTCCGTGCCTCGGAAACTACGTTAAGCCGTTTCTCCCGGCTATCATTCGTGAATCTTTGACAGTCGTTACGGGTCGTCCAACCTGTCCTACCAAGGGGTATCGTATTACCCAGTTACTGGGTAGTGGAGTCAGATAGGCAGTCGCTCCATGTAAAACATTGGTATTTAGCTGCATCCGGTTAGATTGGCAGACGACTCCAACATAGTTGGGAAATGGCTAGGCTGATTCATTGGTCATCATTATTGCCAGAATCACCATGGTTTGTAAACGGAATGGATAGCACGAGGCAACCATTAGAGTGCCGCAAGAATTCTTGCCGCACTCTATACACTTCCAAACATAAATCAAAGAACTAGACTTTTTTTAAATATATTTTCCAAAGAAAGCAAGTATTTAGGAACCTAATTAGGCCCGATTTTTATCACCTCACCTGATCATAAACGATTTTACATCCTACAAAACTATGTTGTTATACATACAATACAATAGCCCTTTCTATCCTGAAACTCCCTTCTTTTGTTAGTTTAATTTCTGTTATTTTCTTTCAGTTATAATATATCTCGGAGTTCTGTGTGCCTCTTGGCAAAGGCCTCCTCTAACGCTTTCCATTGCTTTCTGTCCCTTGCAACTCTTCTCCAGTTTGGACCTGCTGTGAGACTGAGTTCGTCTTCCCATCTTTTCCTTTGCCGACCCCTGTTCCGTTTACCATCTCTAGGGTACCACTCAGTCAGAATTTTACTCCATTTATCCTGGGGGCTCCGTACCATGTGACCCGCCCATCTCCATTTCATTTGGTCTATCTTAGTGAGGATGTGTGCCCTATGTCAGGGTCCGTAATTGTACCTTAGCTCTAAGCCAGTATAACACCTTTATACCTACATTATGGAATGCAAATAAAGATATGAATATGAATATGTCTGTCACTCTTGTCCTGGCTCTTATAGATGCGTTCCTTTCTCTGTCCAGTTTCCTAATACCCAGCATGCTCCTCTCCATAGCTCTCTGGCAGTGTGCCAACAATCAACAATCACCACAGGGATCACCAACTATGTTGTTACAGTACTTTAAATAAATAGCCGAATGTTGATATAGTCCCCAACAAACGGTTTGCCCATACTTATTTCTGTATTATTTAGAACTATTACTAAAATTGTTGTTTATCATTATTTTGAACATCGCTTTTCAAACATGATAAGTACCACCATACTCGTAAATCATTAATAATATATAATTATGTTATAAAAGGGAAATATGAACGTCACCATGAATCATAATTTGCGTCGCATGAGGAACTGATAATCTATATAATTGATGTTTTCATGCACGGTCGGTGGTAGTAATTGATAGTATGTAATATTTATTGTACATGCCACGTTGGTCTAGTGATCGCAAGGGCTATTGTTGAGCATAAGGTCCTAAGTTCGATGCCCGGGTCGGGCAAAGTGTTATTGGGTTTTTCTATCCGGATTTTCTCTGAAGCGGCCTGGACTCTGGATGGTTTGCCCGCTATTACATGGGACTTAAACATAACTGGCGAAATATAGGTGTACTATAGACACACCTCTGCCCAATCCTTCAGGGAAACAAGGCGTGATGTTATGTTATTTTATTTATAGTGGAGTTCAGACGAGCTCTCTGCCCAATACGATAGACATTTTCACCAATGAAATTGAACGCGTTCAGCACATCTAAACGCGTTCAAGAGCTGTCAGTGTACATTATTCCATAACAATTTTGACACTGACAGCTCTTGAACTCGTTTTAGAAACGCTGATCGCGTTCAGTTTCATTGGTGAAACCAGCCAAAAGTATCGCAATTCATATTTTCAGTATTTTTATTAAAACAATATTTCAAAAACAGAGCCGTTTACGATTGAATAAAAAAGTTATGATACATTGTATAATTGGTATTATATTCCAGGCCATTATGGCGTTGAACAATCTATAAAAATCGAACAAACACAATACTATGTGTATTATATATACTTTGTTATACTGTATTTTACATTGTTTTTAGAACGACACGGCTTCACGTTAATACGAGTAGTGTAGATGTCAACTTGTAGGGATGTAAAACACTCTGTCGTTTAGGGAAATCCAGTTTAGAAAAAAAATAACGTAACATTCGAAAAAAAAAAGTTTTTTTTTGCATGTATGGACGCTATACTATGGCTATTTTAAAATTAAAATAAGTACAAACATAATATATTCTCAAAAAAAAATTGTTTGAAGACCAATGTGATAGTTAGTGTCAACTTTAGTGTTTTTTGTCAAAAGTGGTACACTAATTATGAGGTTGATACCAACTGTACCTACAAATTATTACAACTTTTTAGTATGCAGAGTAGGTATCTTTGTGATAGCCTTCAGAAATTCAAGAGCAATTTTAGATACCAGGATAATAAATGTTTTGGCATAAATTATTTGTAATCAATTCTTAAAGGCCCCTTCCCTTTAGAGTATCTTATTTTTTTTTTGTTAAGGACGAAAAACTTTAAAATGTTCAGTCCTTTTCCGCGTTAACAATATAAAAATAAAATGCGGTAATAACAAAGAAGTTGTTAAATATCATGACAAGCTAAAAGTTAAGATCGGGTTACCGGTTACTTTAAAATAAATTGTAACCTGTTATACCGGGGATTTTGTCAGAAAAATATGATCAATAAAAGGGATGAGATTAAGTGAAAAGGAGACTCAAGACTTAATAATTAGGGTGTCGTATTTACTGCTGGTTTTGACAAAAATCGTTCGAAATTCGTAGCTACAGAGGGTTGAAATGTCTGTTCAACGTGAGCCAATCAAAATTAAAATAAATGTATGAAATACTAGCAACCCGACCCTGCTTAGTACGAGTGCAAGGATGACATGTAAAAATATCAAGATTTCTGTTCAAATATCTAAGTTATTTTGCACGACTCATAATGCGAAGCATTTGAGTGTGCTCTACGATCGAAAAATATTTTTTGCCCCATTTCTGCAACTGTTTTTATTGTTACACTCCTGCTAGTACACAGAACCTACTTAATTTATATACCATTGTATAGATGATTAAATGTAGATTAATACTGTACTTTTTACTAATTGATTTAATGCAGCAGAAATGAAAAAAACATCAAAATAGTTGAAAAAAAAATCCTGTCCGTCAATTTATGAAGCTTGAAAACATTGTAGCTTGCGATAAAATCAATTAATTGAGTCAAAATTTTTTTTATACATTTGTTTCAGCCGTAGAAGGAACCCTATTGAAAATGGCTCTTTTATTCAAAGTAGTTTAAATATAATTAATAAAATACTAACTAAAATATAATATCTTTAACTAAATATTTCCAACCTTTGACTTAAGTTGCCTAGCAACCACCAAGTAAATATCTTTGTCAGTCTTTGACATTACGACTTCATGAAAAGTTATAAATTGTTCATTTTTGTTAGAAACTATGTTTTGAAATTCTTTTTCGTTTATGAATGAGTGTTATGTATGAGGCGTGCACTTTTGGATTTTCCAAACTATTTTTATCAATTATAATAGTGCAGTGATATCCTAATGGTGTGACCGTAGGACTACCAAGTCATAGGTCTCGAGTTCGAACCCAAGGCCTCAGACTCTTCGAATTCATACTCTTGTCTTGTATATTTATTTTTCTGGTAACTTCTTCTACAAAAATGGTCAAGGTAAAGCCGTTGTCACATGCCTGTCGGCTACAAAATAATGGCATGTGACGACGGCTTTACCTTGACCATTTTTGTACCTATGTCTAGATTTCTGTCCGAAATATTTTCTTGTTTCATACTTTTAAGAGCGTGATTTTTGAGTAGTCGGGTTTAAGTTTTTAAACTTACTTTTTATAATAGTCTGTACCGCACCCTTCAATATGAAAAAACCTTTCTGATACATACTGTATATAATATGTAAAAAAAACCTGTCACATCCGAAAGAGGCTCATAGGTACTGCAAAAACATTACCAAAAAAGTAATAAAAAATCTTATTATTATTAAAAAGTTATTGCTATTTCAAATTCTCATTTTTTGTAACAAATTTTACCTAAAATTCATTAATAATTAGCAAATTTTCAACAGGGGTCATAAGTTATGACTTGTAAACACACGCTAAACGACGGACGTCCACGCCCTATGTACTAACCCTGTAATAAATACCCCATTGAAAAAAAATGTGGCGTTTTATTTGTTCTTTTTTCCGGAAATTTACCACTTAAATAGACTCTCAGTACGATACTTAACAACACCCTTACGAATCTGACAGGGTATTTTTTACATGTTGTATAAATTCTATTACTTAAGTAAATATCTGAACAGACTATTTCAATTAGGTATTACCTAAAATGTCTTAAGCCGGTTATTATGAGTTAATAGCTCAATTCTCAAACTAAATTATTATGTGAATGGCATACGTATTTACTCCATTAATACACTCAGTACTTTGCTAATTAAGTACTAACATTAATCAAAGCGTGAACGGGTCTTTACGACCCTCATGGGCAGCGGTAGGGTTGGTCTTGTAGCCGCGAAACTAGACATTTGACGGAACACCTGTTGCATAATGGTCGCCATACACCACAAGGTCTACAGCCAAAATTACATTACGAAATGAGTGACAAAATTATAGGGTGACTTTTTCGTACAAGTGTACGGATGGCGCGGCGGCGGGATCGCCTGGCGGGAACGTCAGTCACTCGTTTTCATTTTTTGATACCGTAAAGTCAAACCATCCACACAACCACGGCCATCGTTTTTATGACCCCCGTCACTGCAGCCATAATGTTGGCGGCCACCGCTCTTCTAATCTGCGTTCGTAATTTTTTTGCCAAACATGTAAACAAAGACGAGTTTTCCACTTAGGCAAACATCAACTTTATGCAAGTGTAAATAAAGTTCATTTTATTAGACCGACTAGTACTGTTGAAAAAGTTATACAAAATATGAAGTTGTAGCGCAAACTGAACCTTATGTTTAGGCATTATAGTTGTTTTTCCTATAGATTAGGAAAAAAAATACCTAGGAGAATTGGATGTCGTTTTTTTATACTTGCTGTGCGTTTAATTCGTGCAGAATATACCATTTTTCTTCCTTTCTTTTCTTTCTTACACGGGCAATTTTTCCACCAATTAATGTCCGGCAGTCAAAGTCAAATCATTTATTTCAAATAGGCCCTTGAAGGCACTTTTGAACGTCAAAAGGAGATTGCCTAGGTTTGGACCAAGTGCTGCCTAGGAATGTGAGTTGGTCTAGTGGTACTGTAGCATACACATGAACTATAAAAAAATAAAAAATAAAAAATTGGTCCCAGGAAAAATAAATAAATCCAGTTTTTGTGATAATGACTAATCTTGCATTAAACAACGTTTTTGATATATTTTTTCTCAAAAATGTATTTATAAATACCCCCCTATAATCCCTTATGGACCCAGCAACCGCGCCCCTCCCCCCTCCCGTGCCTTCAGCGAGCGTTCGCATAATTTTAATTTAGAATAGTTTATGCCCCTGGATGGAGACTTTTAGTGTAGTAGCTAAAGGCAGCCACAGGAAAATTCGGTTAACCAGCCAGGACCTTAGTGGTCAGCTGCGAGATGCCAGAATAAAAAAAAAACCGACTACTTTTTGCTGTCTTACGTCACTTGTGATCCATTTTGGTGATCCATAGCCTTCTTCATTGCTCTTTGGGTGACTTTTAGCCTTCTGATAAGGCCCATTGTGAGCGACCACGATTCAGTGCTATAAGTCATCACTGGCAACACGCACTGGTCAGACTTTCGTCTTGAGACACTGTAGTATGTGGGACGAGAAGATATTGCGTAGCTTCCTGAACGCTGCCCAGCCGAGTCGGATTCGACGATTGACCTCTTTCTCGAAGTTGGACCTACCTAGCTGGACAGTTTGTCCTAGGTAAACATACTCGTCTACAACTTCGAGCGTAGCGTTTCCGATCTTTATGAAAGTGGGTGTTACATGGGCTTTTGACATGACCTTTGTCTTTTCCATGTTCATTTTAAGACCTACTCTTTTGGAGGCTCTACTGAGGTCATCAAGCATTATACTGAGGTCCTCCATTGCCTCAGCCATGATAACTATGTCGTCGGCAAACCGAAGGTTAGTGATATACTCACCATTGATGTTGATGCCTAGCCCTTTCCAGTCCAGAACCTTGAAGACATCCTCCAGTGCAGCGGTGAATAATTTCGGAGTGATAACGTCTCCTTGTCTCACACCTCGCTGCAGAAGGATAGGTTTCGAGGTCTGGTCGTAGAGTCGTACTGACATACTCACACACCTTTTTAAAGAAGAGTACTACCACACCTCTGTTCCATGCGTGTGGCGTTTTACCCCGAGTATTACGGAATCAAACAGCTTCTCGAGGGCCTTAAGAACGGGTTTCCCACCGGCCTTTAGGAGTTCCGCCGTAATTCCGTCATCACCCGGCGCCTTGTTGTTTTTAAGCTGCTTTAGAGCCATCCTAATCTCGTACAAGCTGACGTCCGGGATATCTTCGGTATAGTGTCGGGTTAATCTAGCTCTTGGGTCGTTTGCCACATTCGTAACGGGGTTACTGGTTGACGTGTATAACTGTCCATAGAACCTCTCAACAGTTCAAGTTTGGCGGATACGATCCTGCCATCATCGGTCTTCAGTTTTGCAAGCTGGCTCTGCTCAATATCGCATCCTTAATGCGGTCTGCACTAAAGCGGTGAAGGTCGCTTTTCAAGGACTTAGAGATCCGTCTATTGAGCTGCCGGTACTTGACCGCATCGTCTAAAGATTGGAGGATCATCTCGCGCCTCTCTTTCATGAGCTGAACAGTAGGATCAGAGAGCTTCCTGTTTCTATTTGTACGACGGGTCTTAAAGATCCGACCGTATGGACAGTTTCCGGTGGAAACTGTCCATACGGTCGGGTCCAAGATCTTTAAGGCCCGAAGCTCTCGGGGTTTTGGACTTGGATTTGTGCTGGACGGAGCGTAGACTTCATCAGTCGAGATCTTTCCAGCTTGATAATTAAGTTCAATGTGCCTCTTACCATGCGGTGATCGCTTCCGGTTTTCACCACGTTGATCACAGAGACCATTGAATACTTGCTTCTTCGTCGACATAATGAAGTCAATCTCATTTTTTGTTGCCCCATCAGGGCTCTGCCAGGTCCATTTTCTGTGCTCACGTTTTTTGAAGAAGGAGTTCATCATAAAGAGGTTTTCCTTCTCCATAAAACTGGCCAGTAGGTTACCCCGGTGGTTCCGACGTCCAACTCCAACTACAACATCAAAATACAATTACTACAATTATAATTGAATGCACAATAAATGTTTAATAGTTGATTTTGTACATTTGTTGCTACTAAGTTAATTTTTTCCAATAAAAATATTCAAAACAAGAGACTGTTTTTCTTTGGACTCCTGGGATAGATTTTTATGCGCTTTGAAATACAGGTTAGTGATGGTCTGAGGAACAAAATGCACTATGTGAGTATTCTAGGCAGCACTTGGTCCAACTTCCATACAAAATTAGGCAATGTCCTTTACAAAATAAAGTATTGATTCTACCGCCCCTTCCAAAAGGTAGTTTTCGTATGGAGAAGAATGGGCAAGAAACTCCACCGTTACTCTTTTTAAAATGTTTTACAATATTTTGTATAGGTACATTATTTATATAATTATATGTGAAGACGATGCACCTAGAATAAAATTACTGTATAAAGTAAAAAGAATTTAAAGTCGAGCAAACGACAGATAAATTAATTATGTGGTAGATACATGGTGTTCACATATTCACAAACATTGTAAAAAATAGACGAATCTACTAAAAAATTACAATTAATAAGTCAGTGTGTGAGGAAGTAATCACAGGATGTACTCGTAAAATCAATGTCATATAATAAAAAACAAATACAATTAAGTAAGCAACCAGTTTGATTTCAATATTTTATCGAAACTCAATTCAAAGCATTAATTTCAGCTAAACCATTTACAGGCACTTTTCAATTCATCATGTTAACCTGTAACAGGGCTGTGGAGGTCAGATAGGCAGTCGCTCCATATAAAATACTGGTATTCAGCTGCATCCGGTTAGACTGGAAGCCGACCCCAACATAGTAAATAGGGAAAAGGCTAGGCAGAAGATGGGGTACCGAAAAATGGTCGTTGTACGCTAACTTGTATGTACATGTACAACCCTTCTGACAGGGCTATTATTTAATTCAAGCAAGAGTGGCAGACACACTCTTAGTTATAGTTTCTTTTTAAAGTATATCCTCTCTTGAGAAATCTTGCTAAGTAAACTTGCGAACTTACCCAATATTGTAGGTAGTCTAAAGTTGACTCAGACTTTTAAATATACAAGCTAACACTAAGATACACAGGGTTACTATATCTACCAGGGTTTTATGTGGCTACTATATCCGGCAGGAGATAGGCCTCCCTATTTCAAAAGCAATAAAATATATTTTTTTTGCTTGAACTGCAAAAAAAAATTGATAAGAATAATTTTTGTAATGGCTCATAATTTTAATTTTTGTATTAATTTTTAATGATTGTTTTAGGTTAGTTAAAGTATCAGGTACAAAATTAAGTTTGAATGGAGCCCATACTATCAGTACATTTTATAAATTTGGAATTAAAGGTCAAATTCTGGTAAAATATTAAAAAAAACCTTATAAATATCTTTGAAATATCTCGAAAACTACTGAACTTCGGCCATATATACGGGGGTTAAATTTGTTGCTTATGAGCCTCCCTATTAGCTCCTGCCGGATATTGGCGAACTACCTATAACCCCGTATATTATATATTATGTAAAAGTACATAAAAAAAGTCGGTGTCGTGGGACACCTGGTTGGTACGAAGTTCCTTTCGCTGTATATAAAAATACAAAAACAAAAATCTTTTGATACTTGAAACTGACTTTTTCGGGCATAACACTTTTTTGTTACGTGACGGTTTCTCCCAGTTTACTCCTACCACAAGCTGCGTGAAAGAACTTCATTCCAAAAAAAAACGGAAGAGCTCATTGGGCATCAATAAATTCTTTCGCATCGCTGTCAATGGGAAAAGTGCACAAACGGCTGGCAGCATTGCTACGTCTAATAAAAGACAGACTAAGGCTGCCTGTCCATCGGAGCGCAGAGGAGAGGAGAGGAGCGTAGATATGTCAATATTAACCAATAGAATCAAAACTCCGCTCCAGAGGTGCGATTCTATTGGTTAATTTTGGCACATCTCCGCTCCTCTCTTCTCCTCTCCGCTCCAGTGGACAGGCAGCCTTAGACTCTAGTACTTAAATGTTTTTTTTATCAGAATTGTTGGAAAATATGAGCGGTCACCATACCATAAGAGAAATGGATTTATTTATCGCCAAAATATGTCGACAGATACATTACATAATCGAAATTGTGTCTCTATATATTTTGATTCGTTTCCTTTGCCTTTGAGGGGAAATTGGAAAAAGTTCATGCATTGATGCGACAGATATGGAGAAATACGATCCACAACGAAGTTACAGGGGGTCGAAAGAAAGAGATGGGACGATGTTTGTTTGTTTTTGCTCTACTTGGCCGCCACTGCCGATGCCGTACCCTCAGATAACGCATGTGGTACTGTGTCAGCCACGAGAAGTTATATAATAAACACACCACAGCCAAAATCAAGCGTTATTGTGACTTCATACAGTAGATTTGAACATTAAAGTTTGAAAATATGTAGGTAAGTTTTTTAAGCTATTCTATAGCTTCTATCGCGGGCCTTGACCGTGGAGACCGAATCCAGAAATTCCGTAACGAAAATACCTAACGCCTAACGAGAGTGTTGTATTGAAAATTATGTTTAACTGTTTGACAACAAAGTTCAAATTTACTTAGACGAAATGATCCTTGACTCAATCAATCTTCCTAGCCTTTTTCCCAACTATCTTGGGGTCGGCTTCCAGTCTAACCGGATGCAGCTGAATACCAGTATTTTACATGGAGCGACTGCCTATCTAACCTCCACAACCCAGTAACTGGGTAATACGATACCCCTTGGTAAGACTGGTGTCAGACTTTCGGGCTTCTGACGACTCGTAACGACTGTCAAAGATCCACAAATGACAGCCGGGACCGACGGTTTAACGTGCTTTCCGAGGCACGGAGGAGTCTCGGTATGTAAAGATGGTCACCCATCCACTGACCAACTCCGGCAAGCGTAGCTTAACCTGATGGATCGACCCGTGCGGCTTGTTATTACTTAGCCACGAGCTCCTCACGAAATGATCCTTGACTATTAATAGTTAAATTAAAACATTTTTGTTAGTTTGATGTTCCCATTACGTTGTGTCAAGTTTTAAAAACTATAAATGTGAATAACAGTTCCTGTCAATGTCACCATTGCTATTTCTTGTATTCGGGTTAATATTTTACAATGCTGAGAAATTTAAATATTCAACAAAGAGCAGCTATTATTAATGAAGAAAGTCACGAAAAAATAGTGAAAGAAAATGAGTAAGTACTCTACATACATACATTTTATTATTATTATCACAAATGCAGTATTATTTTTTGTTTTGTTAATTTATACACTACCTACTATTTTTTAAGTAGTACAAAAAAAAAATGCGGCTCTATCTGTACCCGTTACTGATCATATTTGTGTAGTCAAAAGTAATTGGTAAATTCATAATTGAATCGATCATTCATAACCATTGCTACTACAAAATACTACGCGCAGTACTTTTCCATTTCTATCATTTCTTGATAAAAAATGCTATGCAATAGCTTTACCGTGGCAGTCCCCGAGTGCCACACGTCTTTTTTTTTCATTTCTACTGCATAAATCAATCGTTAAAATTATTATTTTTTCAGTTTCTTATTTTTGAGCAAAAAGAAAAGATATTAAAATTGCTAACTATTTGTGGTATCTTACAAATTCCATGCGAACAAAGTCACGGGGATAAGCTAGTGAAATATAAACTTCACGCAGATGAAGTCACAGGCTAGTTATAAAACGTTAGTTACATATTTTCATGAAAAGTACCGCAAAATGAAACGTGACTGAACTTCAGTCACACACAACACATTTACGAATAACTGAAACTTAATTTCAACTAGATACTTAATTCAGAATCCATTAGCATATTACTGAAAAGGTAATAAACGTAGTTTGAAAAGTGCATCAACGTCTGCCCTACCTATTTTTGACCATTTGAAAAAAAAAAGTATTAAGTACTCAGACAAATTAATTTATAATTGGTCTAGGTTTTGGCCGCGACTTCGTTCGCGTGGATTTCGGAATTTCCCTTAAAAACTTCTTCAGGTCTCACCCCATTTCACCCCCTTAAGGGTGGACAAAAAAGTGCCATTGTCCTTTTCAGGGTTCAAACAAAATTTTATCAAAATCGGTTCAGTAGTTTACCCGTACCTAACAGACAGACAAGCACACGTTTCGTAGTTTTTGATTAAATGATTAACTAATTAACTAAAACGGTTGTGTTTTTATATTTTTGTATAGGCTCGTTTAAAATCCCTGAGGGGGTGAAACGAATACAATGAAATGGATACAATTTCGTTTACTTACTACAATTAATTATAACGTACATTATTATCTTGTATGTACTAAACTTGCTCTATACTAGACTATAGGTGATTATGAGACAGTCCCTTTTGACCAATATTTTAGTTAAGCCCTTGTTTCACAATGGGTGTATGTATAGCAGTGTTTCTATTACTTAATAATATTTAATTCTAATGCCCATTTTGTACGACTCATTCCGCAGGTGAGTTTCGAAAAATCCTTTCCAAGAGCAAAACAAAATACGAAGAAAGAAAATAAGTGGTGAATATGACGCGAAGAAACAAAAACACGAAAATAACAATTTGGGGGAAAATATGCGTCACATTCAAAACGGCCATCGCTCAGTACAATGCTGCGACCCCTATGCGAAACAACGCCCTAGCCAGCGCTGGTTTTCAGAGGCAGCACATTTTATCACATCACACACACAAACACATAACATCACGCCTTGTTACCCAGAAGGGTTCACAGAGACCTAAGTACACCCACATTTCGCCAGTTATTTTTAAGTCCCATGTAATAGGGGGCGAACCTATTACCATCATCCGGGCACAAATCCAGACTCCAAACTGCAACTAAGAAATTCCAGATAGAAAAACCCAATAACACCCCCTGACCTGGGAATCGAACCCAGGAACTCATTCTCAGCAGTACCTAGTGCTTGCGACAACTAGACTAAACGAGGCAGTGATACTAATCAATTTAAAATTAACAGAGTTATAAGGAAGCACTTTTCCCAAGAGCAGTGGTGGCCCAGTGGTAACGGCCCCGACTTACGAGTTGTAGGTCGTGGGTTCGAACCCAGGCAGGCGCTTTACTTTGTGTAAATAATTTCATCACCACTGCTCTCAAAACGGTGAAGGAAAACATCGTGAGGAAACCGGCATGTCTTAGAACCAAAAAATTCGAAGACATGTGACATCTACCAACCCGCACTGGGCCCGCGTGGTGGATTACAGCCCACTCCCTCTCACAGAGAGGAGGCCTGTGGTACAGCAGTGGGAACATTAATAGGCTGATGATGATGATGATGACTTTTCCCATGTTACTTGGGGTTGGTGTCCCACGTTTTGACGTGAATACGTCTTTAAATTTGTTTCCATAGTGGGAGGTAATAGGGATCTTGACCAGGGAAATAAAAACTACTTATTTACTCCGTCAGTCCGTCAGTTTATATGCATGTAGGTAGGTATGTATATAGCTCTTAGCTTTAATCTACTAAACATATCGCCATAGACAAGTGATTGGTCTGAGACAACATCATTTGCATGTTAATCGCAAGCAATGACGTCACGTCATGGGGAAAGGGGTAAAAATTTATCACATGCAAAAATGAATAATACACATATTAGATTGAAGTGTTATTATAGCAAAAAATAAACACAAAATTCGATGACAAACTACGTTTTTTAACCCGTTCTGTTAGTACGGCGTGTCACTAGAGAATTAGGTGGTAACACGCAAAATCGACAAAGCTAGCATCACATCACTGAACAATATCTTTTAAATGGGTGATTCTTTGAAAATGTGCATATTGCGCGGCCCTCCCCAAATAACTACTTAGTTGAGATATAAAGTTACGTTTTTGATTATTACACGTAAAATATAGTTCCAGCACTATATACAGATGGACATAACATATTCCTATTGTTATAAACAAATAAGTTATATTCATAAACGTTCCTCAAATCTCATCACCATTCGTGTCCCAATTTCCAAATTTTAGCAGTCCATGCTCGAAAAGTTATAAATAAACCCTAAAGATCGTATTTTTTTGTAGTTATTTAGATAGTACACGACATGCTTTACCAATTAGCAAAACTATACACATTAAAGAATACTTTTAAGTAGTTTTTAACGACTTTGAAAATTGTCCCAACACTTTATGCTCACTACCATTTGTTCAAACAGTCGCAGGATTATTTTGTTTCCGCGTAATTTATTGGTATCTAAAAGAGTAACTTAGGGTCGCTCTCGGTTCCACGTCACGACTCGTGCGGGTCACACGTCAAAGAGTGTTTTGGCGCCAACGGTAGCGTACCTTAATCGTCCAGAAATCGTGTTTGTCAAACAAAAATCTCCTTACCGTTCGAGTTGCCCGTGGTAAGTCTATTTTTCTTATTTATCCTTTTTATGCACTGTAATAGTCGCCATAGGATACTCTTTGCTTTGATTAAGTTCCCAAGTTATTATGTTCTAGAAAGAACGTATAATGTGAGAGAGTGTACAAATACCTAATTACCGTTTATATAATTACCATTTTTCCCGTTCGTATTTTGGCGAACGGTAATGAGAAATTGAATATGGTAATTAGTACCAGTATAAGCTGGCCTCTTATTATATTGAAACTTCTTACTCCTCTAGGCCAGCCTAAGGTCGAAGTGATCGATTGTTGATCGTTCGGTGTGAACTGACACTTTCGCAACAAAATAACCCTACCTGACTACCCACCTACCACTAACTAATTTTTTTTTCAGAGTAAACATGCCTCGAAAAAAACCAATCGAAGGAGGAAATATGGGCTAAAGCTAAAATTGATTAGGTACCTACATGCGCGGTTTCTAGCCATAAAAGTGAGACTGATTCGAATTAAATTAATTTCGAAATTTAAAAAAAAAATAAAAAATATATAAATAGTAAATAAAAAAAATATATATAAATGATGATTATTATTATTGACGATTTAAAAAAATAAAATAATAAATATAAATGATGATTATTATTATTGACGATTTTTTTTCGTTTTTTTTTTTTTTGATGATGATTTATTATTGTTATTAATTTATTTTTAATGTTTATTTTCTCAGGTTCCTAGAACCTGGTATTTTATTAAAATCTCATGGGTGTACACCAAGGTGAGAATTTAAGTTTAAATGTTTATATTAAATGTTTTGTACTGCATTGAAATGATTGTCTAAATCTAATTAAAGGAATTTCCGTACTATGCGACATGCGTTTAATATAGCTGCTTTCTGAAGTGTGTTCTGAAATTACATATTTCAGAACACACTTCACTATTTGGAGAGATTGATATAATTATTTTTTTTTTAATATTTATTTATTTTATTAAATAATAAATTTTAATATAAATGTAATAATTTAATTTAATTAATAATTTTTAATTTAATTTCACTGTATGATCCAAAGTTGATTGAAATAAAAAAATAAATTATTTTTGAGTTTTTGGATAAGATCTCATCGAGTTTAAGAAATATCTTAGATGGAACTTGTCAGAGTTCTATTTACACTGATTTTTGAACCAGTGTTTTAGTTGATTTTTTTTAAATTACTAGTCAGATAATATTATTGTTTTTTACGAAAACTGGTTAAAGCTGGTTGATTTTTTTATTTTTTTTTATTCAGTCAAGTCGATATACTATAGCTAAGTTTGATGTCATTTATTTTGTCACCTAAATGATAAATAAATATGTGATAAGTAAATTATTCATTTTATTTATAATTACCAATCATGAAGTATAATTACCATTTTTAAACATTATAATTACCGTGTGTTTCATATCTCATCACCGTTCGACGAAAACTTTCAGCTTCAGATTCAGACCTATACAGAAGTTCAAATACGGTGCAATTGATTTATTTAGTTAATCTGCACAATAAACTTTACGTTAAATCCATAAAACTTGTAATTGGAAGCATTATTTGAATTTAATTTTCGAATCCTGAATATGTCTATCTTCAAATATTCACCCAAATAGGTACGCTATTTAAAATATATTGTACAGTGATGTGATGTGTCAAAATAACTGCGAAAAAATGCTATTGTTTTGCTATTAATCACGACATTAAAATTGGTCGAAGGTTAAAAGAGGTAGCCAACTTTTGTGTGCAGACTTGCCCCTCTAATGAAATATTATGTACAGGAAAACTTATCACGTAAATTTTTTGCATTAAATGCCAGACCTGAAATATAGAAACAAATTATCTCTAGAAGTCCTGGGTTTTCTTTTAAGAAGACATTTAAAAATATTGCTATGTAAGTACCTTAACTATCTTTGAGGAAGTAGAAAATATGTCTTGTACTTGAAAATAATCTTCAAAATATATATATATTTTTTTTTTATAATAATCTAAATAGCTATTATTTTGAATAACGTATTCGCTTCCTTACAAAAATTTCGCGATAGAATAAATTACTTACATTTATAAAGGCAACTCGTACCGCGGGATCACACAATTATTTGCACATTCTTAGTTAATTCGTTAACCACACAGTTGCTCTTAGATCCTGCAGCGGCTCGAGATAAGACACGAGAAGTAATTACTGAGACATGAGTGGGATGAGACTGAATCAAGTCTGTTTTCTGTTAAATCTCTTAATAGGAATTGTCTCGTTTGCTTTTCCGTGCGTATATTTTCCGAACCTCAATACAGATTTATTTCTGTGTGGTTTTCTGTTCTTCCATTTAAGAATTTTTGTTTTATTTATTTTTCTCCAGCCCGCGGCTTCGCCCGTGTGGAGGTCAGACATTATCCCACGGGAACGTACTACCGGGATTAAAAGTATAAGGTCCTATATGTTAATCTAGGTTATAAACTATCAATTTGGCAAATTTCATTCAAATCTGTTTAGTCATTTTTGCGTGATTGAGTAACAAACGGCCAAACATACAAACTTGCACATTTATAATATTATATGTATATAGTAGGATACTCCTTCGGCATAATAATATATATAATATAATAATTATATTATATAGTAGGATAGGACTTACGAGTTGTAGGTCGTGGATTCGAACCCAAGCAGCGCTTTACTTTGTGTAAATGATTTCATCACCACAGCTCGTGAGGAAACCGGCATGTCCTAGAACCAAAAATTCGAAGACGTGCCAATCTACCAACCCGCACTGGGCCCGCGTGGTAGATTACGGCCCACTCCCTCTCACAGAGAGGCCTGTGTCCCAGCAGTGGGAACATTAATAGGCTGATTATGTTATAGTAGGATAGGATAGTAGGATTAGTTAGCAAAATTTCTCAGTTATAGCCCCGGAGCCTGGATTTGTTACATGGGATTAAAAACATGACTGGTGAAATGTGGGTGTACTACGGGGTGTCCGGGACATCGACGCGAAGCCTGATACCATGGATTCAGTACATGATTCTGAACCCCCCTGCGTTGAAATTTTTCATCGGTTATTTAAAAAAAAATCTGCTGCTCCATACATTTTGACCGCGTAGGTATTGCACTTTTCTATGAAACAGCTGTTTTTTTTTTTAATAACCGACGAAAAATTTCAACGCGAGGGGTTTAGAACCATGTACTGAATCCATGGTATCCGGCTTCGCGTCGATGTCCCTGCCACCCTGTATAGGTACACTTCTGCCTAACCCTACGGGGAATGCAGGCGTGATGTTATGTTATGTTATGTAGTTTATCAGAATCCAAATCACCAAAAATAAACTAATACCAGTCATCCATCAAAAAATTTACCGCATCAAGAGTAGCTTAACCTCACCTTTGCTTAAATCGAAGCAAAATAGCCCGAAGCTTCCCTAAAACTCTACAAATACGTAATAACATTTTCGCATCAGTTTTTCACCTGTTTTGTAAACCCGAAGTTCTATTTGTTATTTTCATTCGGGACGCTCGTAAACTTTGTTCATGATAGCCCTTCATGTCCGCTAAAACTGTTTACTAATACATTTCAAATACCAGTTGAATTATTTTATTTTAAAATTTATCTGTATACTACTAATAATATAGCTAAAGAGTTATTTTTTTGTTTGTTTGTTTGAACGCGTTAATCTCTGGAACTACCAGTCAAATTAGAAAATATGTTAGCCCTGAAGAAGGCTATATAGGCTAGTTATTTAACGTCATGCTAGAACCCTTAGAAGCCGAGCAAAAAGAAAAATGGCAGAACGCTAAGCGAAAACGAAGTTATAGCGCGGGCGGACGATGCGATGCGACGCGATGGGTCGGGGGCCGAGTTTTACAAAACAGTGGCTGTTATTTTAGTGAATTATGCGACTTTCATGCGAACGAAGTTGCGGGCTGAAGTTAGTGTGTGTTTATAAAATTGTTTCGGTGATTCTGTCCATTTTTTTTTTGAGCTTTTAGGACAATATTAAATTATTAAAGGTAGGAAGGTTATGTCGCTTTAGGCTTAGTTTTATATTTTGTACTTTTTTACCTGTTTCGAGTGTTATAAAATACTGTATGAAATAAAAAACCGGCCAAGTGCGTGTCGCACAATAAAGTAAAAAAAAGTAAAAAAGTAAAAAATATTTATTTAGGAACAACAACAAAATTAACACAAATTACAATGGAAACGATGATAGCTACAAAAGTTAAGAACTGTGTCGCAGCTATCAACGCCCGTCTAAACATAAGATGCACATTGTTCCAAACTAATCTGTGACTATGGGTACAGTTTAGCTAGCTTTAGTGAGTTTTTAAATTATAAATAAAGGGTTTTTTAGTTAGGATGAATTTATCCCAAAAACAAACTTAACTTTGTAGTTGAAAAACATACTCTCCCATACATCGATATACGTCACGGTTAATTCTCCAATTGCAAAAGTAAGTTTGTAGCAAATAGCAAAACATATTTTTTTTATGTGACAAAACTAAAAAAATACGATTTTCGACGTTTTCCATTACTTCTGCTGTGAGACCTAGAATCATCAACGGCAAGTACCTACTCTGTAGGTTTTGATATATTTGCGAGTATCAAAATATGTCGCTTACATTGCCGTATCTTTTTATTGCGTTGACTTAAAAGTTTGAATTGTTCACAGCTCCAAAGGTCCGTAAAACCTACGAATTGTTATTAATTTCAACTTGATATCTCCACGCGTTCCTGAGAAAAAGGGTCTTGACAAACTGACAGACAGACAGATAGACAGACAACGAAATGATCCTATAAGGGCTCCGTATTTTCCTTTTGAGATACGGAACCCTAAAAATGCTTTTTGAACGACTCAAAAAGAACATGGCATAAAGCTTTTAAATTCTTACTCAATAAGCACCTCATACAGTGAACAGCATCTCTATGTTAACAGTTTGAATTAGAAAGTACCTTTATTTCGAAGCAGTAAGCAGTAGTTCTAGTGTGAATGACGTGCGGTTGACGAAACAAAAAACAAACTAGCTTTGATCACCATATTTGGTTACTGTTGGTGGTCAAGTTTTTCACGATATTTTAATTCAAACTTAAATTCGAAAAGCATTTTTTCAATTAATCCACTTACAGGCACTTTTGAATTGTCAAAGAGTCGGTCAGTTAGCCAGAAAGTTGAAGCTAGTTGCCCATTCCAAAACCTAGATCTCTATATAGAAGAACGGGCAAGTAAATCAAAGGACACTCTTTTTATCAAGATACATTTAAAATCCTGGGTACTATTCTTGTTGCTTCTATAAGTGACAACAATGTTCAATATTAGTTATTGGTCTATATTCTTATAGCTTTGACAAATGTCGTATGTTTTCGTGGGCATGATAAATAAATTCATGAGTGCCGAGATGGGACTAAACCCTATATCTAGTACTCTATATAACCCTAGTATCTAGTACTCTTTTCAATAAACATTATCGTTTAAAAAAACCGAACAATTTAACACAAAGTTTTATAACTTTAGATGGGTACAAAAATACCTGTCTTCCTCATGTTTAAAATGAATCGCGATTATAAATAAACTTTCCCTATGAAGTATAATTTTCCCAAGAATTATTATAAAACGCAAGTAATTTTTTTGAACATTTTTTCTTTTTTAGGGTTCCGTACCCGAAGGGTGACAAACGGAACCCTATTCATAAGCCTCCGCTGTCCGTCTGTCTGTCAGCGAGCTCTATCTCATGAACCGTAATAGGTAGGCAGTTGAAAATTTCACAGATTGAGCATTTCTATTGCCGCAAGAGCAACAAATAATAAAATTAAAAATAAAAAGGGGGGTCGCCATACAATAAAATTAAATTTTGAAAAAAAAATAATCTGACCCTGGCATGTGGGGTATCATTTTCTAGAGCTCATTGAGTAGAATAAATATAATTTTTATTTGTTTTTATCTTCAAAAATGATGAATTAGGGGGCCGTAGAAGTTGTCTGTTTTAGACCATTTTTTTACGAGCTCTATCTCAACAACTAAACAAATTAGGAATTTGAAACTTGTGTGTATCATGTAACATATACTGTTTATAATCAACAAATACTAAAAACGCCGATTCATAACGTATTTTATATAATATGGGCGATTTTCTACACTTAAAAAAATAATTTTGTATTTCATGCTAATATTATGCGATATAAATTCCACAGATAACTATTTAATAGTCGGAGTAATGATATGGAATTAGTAAGTACCTACTATCATGGCAGCATATTATACTATTTCGATCATTTAAATTTCGATGATGCAAAAAGGTCTACAAAATAAACTTTCTTCACAAGATTTTAAAACCGGCCAGTATTTTTTGAGTTTAAGAACTTTATTGACTTTTTTCAAAGTATCCCTAGACGGTGTTGATGTGTACCTCATGTTAAAACTACACTCCAATAGACAATAAATATTCAGTAACATTGAAATGAATGCTGGCACATACAGTGTACTATTCAGTTACCTTAAACCGTTGTGGATACAATTTCATATTGAGTAAAATTATTGGTGTAAAAATATTCGGCCACGGCGGCCAATCTCAACGGAGACTGGCCTTCGGCGCGGAAGATATTTTAGTGCACAAGTGTGTGCGCAGACACGAGTGCACTCTCTCTTCCCTCACTCTCATAGTCCGATGGGATGAGTAAAAATAATAAGTAAGAAATAATAGATTTCTGTATGCCTATCAAAAATAACGTAAATAAATACCTGTATTGACCCGTGCGTTTGCACTGGCGAAACATCACGACAAACATGTTGAAATCTCTAGTTCCTGTCAAACATTGTATGAAAAATTGACAGAAAATAAAGATTCCAACATGTTTTATTGTGAATATTTCGCCAGTGCAAACGCACAGTTAATAATTAAAATTTGGCGTACTACTTACATTCTATTTTGTACAATATAGTCTGATGTAGCAAGAGAAATCCTTTTATTTATAAGTAACTAGCTTTACCCGGCCCGGCTTCGCACGGTTAGCACTAAGTACTTATCTACGGCGCACCTTCCTTTCCTAATTACCAATTTCTACCTAATTACTTACCCTACCTACCTACCCTACCCTACTTACCAGGGTAGGTACTGTAAGCTCTAAGGCTTACTTGTACCGGGATGATACTAAATTAAACGCATATTGGCATCGCATAACATAATTATTTCTAGAATTGGAACTACAAATTATTACAATACATTTTACATCCAACGGCCTGACAGCCGTCAGCCGACTATCTATTATTTTCTCCTATTCTAATCATGAACCTAATGTTTGTTTCCTCTAACTGCCATCAATACGCGCACATAAAGGTTGCATCTCAAACCGAATGGAATAAAGCCTCTACATCAGCTACGCCCCTACTGGATAAAATAGGGCTAACGTAGTGTCCAATTTTATCCATATGAAACAAACATTAAATTAACCTACCTATATCTAAAATAATATTTACCTAACGCCAGAAATAAAATTAACAATATGAGGTATGTCTCTTGCAGGAGAAGACTTACGTCAGGATGAACTAATCGCGATAATATGACACCACGACAAGTGTCAACCACTTAATTTAAATATTAATAGGTGCCAATGTGCACTCACACAAACTATCGTTACATCCTGCATAAATCTCGTTACACCAAAACTGGCGAAAAACGTATAACACATCCTCCTAAAAACAAATAAAATGATATGACAACATTCATATCTGCCCAGAGAGGGTTAATCATACTGAAACCTTAAACAATAATGGCTTAAACTTCATTCAACCTTATAAAGTCAGAGGAAGAGAAAGTCAGAACTGCAAAAGATCGAACGCTCCTAACTCACGAACTCACTCCAAAGGTAAACCTCTAGAAAAATCATCACGTCGACGATACTAAACCCCAAATCTTCTTACAAGTCCATATTGTCTGAACTGTCGATCCTCAATCATCAGCAGAAACCAATTGTGTCAAATCGACACACTTTGCGAGGCTATGCCCCATTAGCAAAGTTGGTCTCAGCCTAGACCAAGTATCACCCCCCCTTCGAGAAGGATCACAGTTCTCAAAATACATTATTATCCCATCAAAACATTAATCGACATTAATCAATAACCTTGGAGTGTGTTCCTCCTAAGTTAAAAAAAAAATACTATGATGCCGTTGTAGTGGACATCTTTTTCTCTTCCTCCGTTCGCCATAACATCAGAATATGAAACAAAATAAAGTGATTAATCCTACATGCCCTGCTGATCTTACAAAAATAATGCAGCGACATGATAAAATGAAAATGATGAGCTTGAAAAATTACAAAATCCTTAAAAGAAGAAGTTTCCAACTATTTATGTTAATAAAAATATCTTTAAATCTCTTTAAAATATTTCTAAAAAAATTATATTTAAAAATAGTAAATTTTTTTAAAGAAATTTCATTAGGTTTCAACCTTCTTAATTTATTTGGTTTTGGTACGAAGTTTTTACTTTGAGTATCCCCAACATATGAGCCCTTTAACTTTATTGGTGTTTTTCTTACATTGTTTGTAGCACGTTGTTGTTGCAATAATGTGATAATATAATATAATAATAATATTATGAACTTTGTTTTCCAAATGAATGACAAGTTTATGGCAAAGCAACCTTGCGATGGCACATTATATTTATGTTTGTTATTATAAATTTTCACTGGAAAGTCATTACTAATAACTCCGACTGACCGTGATTCTACGTCAAACTCGACTATATAAGACTCGACGTCATCCTCGACAATATGACTGTTGTTTACAATTACCTCCAAATCAGCCTTAACTTCAATAATTTTGTCTGGTACCAATGATAACTGCTCATTCTCCTTTATTTTGGTAGACAAGGTGATTTGGTCAACCTCCTTTGTTTCAGAAGATTGTTCAACATTATCATCTTCATAATTCTGATCAGCGATGATGTTATATTTAAGATTTTCATCATCGTGATCATCATTCTCCATAGATAGGCATATGCTCTGTTGTTCTGAAACATTACTAACAGAATTAATAAATGGACTGGACTGACCCGATTCGACAATTTCCTCTTTGTGTTCATTCTCGAACACTTCGATCGACTCCTCCTCGTCCGTGGCGATGCTGCATCCTTGGCAGCTGAGCTCGTCATCAACATCATCGTCATCTTTACAGCTTTGCTCAGTAACTAGCGGTTCGTCTTGTTTTCCGCTAGAAAATAAATTTGCATCAATATCTACCGTCGCGATCTCTTCCTGTTCGCTTTCTCTAACTTGTACAATCTTCTCTTGCACCCTACATTCTCCTTTGTGACATTTGCACGAGAACTCGGCCCATAGTTTGTCACACAACGTTTCAAAATTCATACCCTCATGGTACGTGTAACCGTGGAAAATCATAGCTGGACCCACAAGAAATGCGCGTAGAATCAGTGCCCAGTTATTTTCCTCCCATTCGTTGAAGGTGGCTGTGAGCTTAAAATTATTTAGAAAGCTTTGCAGGCACACGCCGTTGTAGCCCGAGAAATATTCCATTTTTATAAAAATTAATAAAGACCACTTAGCTTTCGATTCTTTAGGCGTCGTTTATTCGCCTAAAACAACACTTCCATGCGATATGCTTCTCTTTAATACTTATATGGGGGAATCGCCCTTATTCATCAATAATTGCATTTCGTCTGAAAAAAAATGGGTGGCAGCTTCGTACGGCGTCCTCCACCATAATGTAAGCTCTAAGGCTTACTTGTACCGGGATGATACTAAATTAAACGCATATTGGCATCGCATAACATAATTATTTCTAGAATTGGAACTACAAATTATTACAATACATTTTACATCCAACGGCCTGACAGCCGTCAGCCGACTATCTATTATTTTCTCCTATTCTAATCATGAACCTAATGTTTGTTTCCTCTAACTGCCATCAATACGCGCACATAAAGGTTGCATCTCAAACCGAATGGAATAAAGCCTCTACAGTACCTACCTAACCTACGCTACCTACCCTACATATCTACCTGCTTACCTACCATATATACCCATTTATACCTACTAATACTATGTTAGTAGCAAATAAATAACTTTGACTTTAGTTAATGCATGTTACTGGATAAAGTTAACTTAATATTTTTCTCTTAAAATAAATGAAATATACCTACTCCTACACCTATATTTTAACACAACAACATTTTTTCATTAAAATTAGACAATTTCTTTACAAATCTTTGTTTTTTTATAGCGCCTCTGTTGTTACCTTTACGAAAGTATTACACAAATTCATAGTGTTAAATCTTGTACGACATGGTATGGAACCCTGCGAGTCCGACTCGCACTTGACAGATTTTATTTTTAACTGATTCCGCCTTAATAGGCGGAATACGATATTGTGTTATGTCAGAAACAAGAGGAAAACCCCGGAAAATATCCTCGCATAGCAATTAAATCATTAACATTTATTTTTATAAAATCAAAGCCATTAAAGACTTAAAAAACCTTTATTTTAATTTATCTAATACTATCTTCCGCAAGCGGCTTCGCCCGCGTGAGGTCTTTATAAATTAAAGCTTATATAAGTATATATTACTCAGTGTTAATAAAGCATTCTATTGATGAAAGAATGTTTAAAATCGGACCAGTAGTTTTTGAGTTATATTATATTTAAGTATAATATTTACAAAGAATCTATTGACTGGACTAAAAAATTAAAACACTATTATGCTAATATGTTGCTTGTAGTCGTAAAAACCGTGCGAGCAGTTCGCTAGTTTGAAATAAACAACAACACAAGATATTCTAAAGTTTTACGATTAGTCTATTTAAAATCTCGACAAAGCCAGCAAATTTTCTTATTACATGAAACTATTTTCCCATTTTTTTCTTATGCACGGTCGCCATTCTCCGATACACAAGCCGTTCACCTGGTCTCGACGGAACGAGATCACAGATAAAACATGTATCAAGTAGATTTTAGCGATATAATCGAAATTGTGGACTTAACTTGTTATAAACCCTGATGTTCGGGAACTTTGTTTAAAATTTTGAGTAAACCCGATTCTATGATTAATCGTTTTAAAGTAAACTGATGTAAGCTGTTTTGGTATTATATTTTAAAACTCAAATACAAACGAATAAAGCGATTTACCTTTTCATTAAATCTGTACTATAATCACATAATAAAGCGGTAAAATTTGTAAGTTTGTACATAGGTAGGGAGTATATCTTCAAAACTTTTTTTTAAAATGGGAAGCTACAGTTTTACCAAAGTGTCAATGATATATTTTATGTTAAAACAAGAAATTTTACGCAGTCGAAGCCGCGGGCAGAAACTAGTATGTAATAAAGCCAGGTAAAATCTAAATGAAAACAACACAGAAATATAAAAAGTTCACAATACGAAATCATACTCGCATTTTATCAAACAAACAGTAAATAAAATTACTTTATGACTTCTCGTTCAGCAAAAAAACTACTTACACAGACAAAAAAGTGGTAACATTTCATTATCAAGCATATTATGCAAACCGGGACATTCTCCATTGTGAGGTCTGCATTAATTTAAACTTTACATTGTTAACACAACAAAACCTTTGGAAAGCAACGCTATTTTAAGTTTTAAAAGTATTTTAAACAAAGTTTTAAAAGTATTTTAAACTTATGAGATATGCTCTACCTATTTATAAGTGTCACTGGTAAAGTTGACGGTTCCTCTTTTCCCGACTCCACTGTGACAGTTGGAAATTAAAATTGTTTTATTTCTTTGGCGTCTTACCAGGCTTCTCGTTCTTGTGAATATGCTTTTGAAAGTCTGATTTAACTTTCTCTAATAGATTGTAACATGTACAAGATGCTTGCTCGTTGGTTTTCGGCAACCAATTACTGAAGCAAGATTTGACAATAAATAAAGTTTCCTAATTGTTTTTTGTTTGTTGTTTTTTTTAAGCCGTTGGTCCTGATTGTCATTCGTTACGGGTAATCAGAAGTCCAAAAGTCTGACAACCAGTCTTACCAAGAGGTATCGTGTGACCTTCACAACCCAGAGAGTGAACCTGGGTTGTGGAGGTCAGATAGGCAGTCGCTCCGACCGGTAAGACTGGATGCCGACCCCAACATACTTGGAAAAACTGTTGTTGGTTTTATGAAAACAATAAAAAATTAAATAAGTCTTAAGTAATTTATTTCATAACAATATAGGTACATTGTGTTGAAAAATTAATAAATAACATTATACAATTGCAATTAAAATAAAATTCATTAAATACATTTAGAAAAGTCAATAAAAACAATAACTTTCAAATCAGAATTCAAGTACATTACATCATAAATAATAAATGTCAAAGTAATAATGTCAATCATAAATTCATAAGTTACAATGTCATAATATGTCATCTAGGAATTCATTGATACTGTAATAGCCTTTCCTCAATAAAAAGGTCCTTAATTTGTTTTTAAATAAGTCAACACTGTTTATGGTTTTGAATTCTATAGGCTACCTGTTGTATAAAAATACAGACTGATACCTCGGGCTGTTTGACAACTTTTAATTTCGGTTGAATAGTGTTGGGCATCAAACTTAATTCTTCCCTCAGTGTTCTAATCGCAAATAAAAGAATATTTCTTGCGTTAGGCATTACGTACGTTACATTAAAATATAGACGAAATAACAAAAAATATTTTAACCTTTTTATGACGCTAAATTATATTAACATTTTTTATGACACCGAAAAAAAACAATATTTTTTACACCTCGTATAAGTTTAGCCTACCAAAACCTTTTGCATTTTAATTAAAAACAAACTCGTGGACAAAGAGCAATATTTTTATAATAAAAACAACCGGCCAAGTGTGATTCGGACTTGCGTACCAAGAATTCCGTACCACCATACATGTTTGTAAAATAAAACTTTGATAAAAATGTTTTTCTTTGATAAAAATGATTTTCTTTGATAAAATTGATTTTCTTTGATAAAAATGATTTTCTTTGATAAAAATGATTTTATGTGATAAAAATGGCTTTGATAAAATTGATTTTCTTTGATAAAAATGACTGATAAAAATGATTGTGGTTGGTGGGTGATGGCATCAACCACTTTATTTTCCATACCTGCAACATTGGTCAAATGGTCGCAAGTATTACTGCTGAGCATGAAGTCCTGGGTTCGCATCCCGGGTCGCGCAAAGTGTGATTGGGTTTTTCAATCAGCAATTTCTCAATAGCAACCCGGAGGCTGGATTTGTGCCCGGTTGATGGCAATAGGGTCGCCCCCTATTACATGGGACAATGGCGAATTGTGGGTGTATTATATAGGTACACCACTGCCCAACCCTTCGGGGCTTACAAACGTGATATTCATCATCATATCAGCCGAAAGACGTCCACTGCTGGACATAGGCCTCCCCCAAGCACCGCCACTTCGACCGATTCTGTGCTTCCCGCATCCAGCGGATTCCTGCGGCCTTTACAAGGTCATCAGTCCATCTTGTGGGAGGCCTTCCAACGCTACGTCTTCCGGTACGCGGTCGCCACTACAGAACCTTTCGGTCCCATCGGCCATCTGTTCTGCGAGCAATGTGTCCTGCCCAAGTGCCCATTGCCACTTAAGTTTGGCAATTCTTCGTGATAGTATGTTATTGTTAATTTCCTAACAGGCCATGTATTCTGTGGATATCCCATCTGACTACCTAATATGGTTAAAAATATACAGCCCTATGACTGACGGACAGCATTGGCTAAGGCTGGTAGACACACGTGACGCGCTTAAACATTGTTTCACAGCGACGCCGATTGGTCCGTACGGGACTCGCTCCGAGTAGAGCCCGTACAACTCTCTCGTTTCTGAGCACTGCGGGCGCTACCCGAACGGGTCTCCCATGTACGGGCAGCCCGTACGGGTCTCCCGGACAGCTGTGAAACCAGCCTTAGTATCTAATAGGGTTCCGTTTTCATCCTTTGGGTACGGAACCCTATAAAAAGACAATTATGGCTTGACGGTCGCCATGACACTTAATATTCTATTAGCAGTTAACCTATAACAGGCTGTTAAAGTACACTTAATGGAGATTAAATTACGGTTTGAAAGCTGTGATGTCGCTTTAGCGATTTGAAGCGATTGACGCAGAGTTTTGTTACGATCGTGGCGAGAAGTAACGTCAAGAATTTTATTCTTGTATTTTTAAGGTTCAGGCTTTTTTTCTTAAACAAAATTTAGCTTCTGCCTGGACTTCATCCGCCAACCTCCCTCAAGAATTGGGCTATCCAACGCAATAAGGTTTTTGGCAAATCCGACTGGTAGTTTCAAAACCGATTACTATAGTGCGCGTGGAACTACATAGTTGGCCGCTCATCTGATCATAAATCATCAAATGTCTAAACTAGCCGGTACTTTCAACGCGTGTTGCCGTCGCGAACTGAAAGTTCCGGCTAGTTTAGACAAAACGCACATGAGATTAAAATAGCGAGATGATTTGTGATGAGATGAGCGGTCAACTAGTTCCGGCCACGCTTTAAATAAAATCATCCGAAACATAGCCTTTAGGCAAATAACATTACTGTGTGTTTCTTTCTTTATTTAATTTTTCACTTAGAATCTCACTCGGGTCTGTTACATATAACTTATTTACTTACCTCATCGGGAGAGCAAGAGGTCCAAATGTTCATAATGAATTCATCGTTGCGTCTTGTATGTAGCTCTTAAGAGTGGCTTCAGACCCTAAGTAGCACTACTTATGTAGATATTCGGGTATTTTTAGAAGACCTTCTTTTAGTGTTTTGATCTAAGTAAAAGTTCGTATGTCTATTTTCAATGTCGTTTCAGAGTTGAATTATTTTATTTCACAAAACTCAAAATTCAAAAGTCATTTATTCAAACTAGGCTGAGAATCACTTTACAAACGTCAAAATTACGTAATTACCAGTCCACCAAAAACGCCCACCCTTCACCACTTCCTAGTGCTTTAGCTAGGAAGAAGAAGTGGCGCAACAAACTCTCTAGCAGCACCGCAACAGTTTGAATAAAAGACTTTTGAATTTAAATTTGTTTATGCTACCAATAGATAAGTGAACTATTCTCAACCTTAATATCGATTATGTTTTATTACAAACACGCTTTCATACACATACATACGCACGATGTTTTTATTCACTGTTTTGTGAGCAGTGGTGATGAAATTATTTATACAAAGTAAAGCGCCTGCTTGGGTTCGAACCATGACCTACAACAGACTCGTAAGTTACCACTGGGCCACCACTGCTCTCACTCGTTCTGCGATCGTGGTATAGATCTATTTTGTTTTAAAATTTCTTTATTATTCGAGTTAATTATCTTATTGTATGCACGTGTTTCGTGACATATAAACTTTTTTTCCTTTCTTTCTATGTAGGGTTTCTAAATTATTACCAAAAACTATTCCATCTCATTCGTCAAGTTGTCAGTGAGGTATTGATGGAATAGGTACGTTAGTATTTTTTTGTTTCATGTTAGTTATATTTATTTCTTACGTATCATCGTATTTGTATTCCCCGAAGCATAAGTTTATTACTCAATGTTCTGCCAGTTATTTCAGGAATCTCATGTCTATTGACAATAGCCACAAATCCAGCCTCCAAGCTGCTACTGAGAATTTCCCGACGGAAAACCTAGTAAATCTTTGGCAAATCTGGGGTTCGAACCTAGCTAAGCAGTCGTCACTACAAGTAATAACAGCCGCACGGGTCGATCCATCAGGTTAAGCTACGCTAGCTGGGGTTAGTCTGTGGATGGGTGACTATCTTTACATACCAAGACTCCTCCGTGCCTCGGAAAGTACGTTAAGCCATTGTTCCTGGCTGTCATTCGTGGTTTTTTGACACTTTTTACAGTCGAAGCCCTAAAGTCTGACAACCAGTTTTACCAAGGGGTATCGTATTATACAGTTACTGGGTGGTGGAGGTCAGATACGCAGTCGCTCCATGTAAAATACTGGTATTCAGCTGCATCTGGGTACACTGGAAGCCGACCCCAATATAGTTGGGAAAAGGCTTGGTAGATTGATTGTTAGCGATGACTACACCAGGGGGTGGTCTGTTACAAAATATTAATCATAAATTACGCAGTTTTCAAATAAGAAACAGATGCTACTGCATTATTTCAACTAAGCCGTCTTTTAAAAGTGTTAACATACTTTTTTGCACTGCCAAACTATACATTAATCATCAATCAATCTTCAATCTTCCTAGCCTTTTCCCAACTATCTTGGGGTCGGCTTCCAGTCTAACCGGACGCAGCTGAATACCAGTATTTTACATGGAGCGACTGCCTATCTGACCTCCACAACCCAGTAACTGGGTAATACGATACCCCTTGGTAAGACTGGTGTCAGACTTTCGGGCTTCTGACGACTCGTAACGACTGTCAAAGATCCACAAATGATAGCCGGGACCAACAGCTTAACGTGCTTTCCGAGGCACGGAGGAGTCTCGTTATGTAAAGATGGTCACCCATCCACTGACCAACTCCGGCAAGCGTAGCTTAACCTGATGGATCGACCCGTGTGGCTTGTTATTACTTAGCCACGAGCTCCTCAAACTATACATTAATCATATTCTTTACAAAACAAAATAACAGGACTCAATAGAATATTGACTTGCAAATAAAACAGGTTGGTACATACCTAACAACACTGTCCTACTGCGGTAACTCTTCAATGTCTTGTACTAACAATACTGAAACAAATACACCAACTGCCTACAATACCTCACTGCACATTGTTTCTCGACCAACAAACTTTCACGTCAGTTAAAGGAATGTTTGTACTGAAGTGGAACGAACTAACATGTCGGTGTTTTAACACCTTTAGTATGTACTAGGCTTTTGCTGGAACTTTTCATTCCATTTCTGTATTCTGTACTGGTTTTTCATATTGGTAATAGTGTCTCTTCGTAATGTCAAAATAACAGCTTTTTACTAAATGCTTATTATGAAAGTACAACACATTTTTTTTTTGTCGGTCTGTCTGTCTGTTTGTTCCGGCTAATCTCCGAAACGGCTGGAGTGATTTTACTAGTAGATAGCTGAGGGCACTGGGCGTAAAATAGGCTACTTTTTATTCCGATATTCCCACGGGAACATAGAGATTAAAAGAAAATACTACTTTACGCTGGTGAAACTGCGGGACGCAGCTAGTTTATAATATTAAGTTAGGATGTTTCTTACTTCATCTGTGCTACTCAACCCCTTTAGTATCGCAAGCGAGATGTCCATATCATAAATCCAATTTGACGGTAGTTTGAGTAAAACTTTAACATCCCCATTCAATAAAACTCGACATCAATAACGCTCGATAAATCGCAGTTTTCATTACAATAAAACTAAACGGTCATAAGTTTTTAGAACTTATTTAAACGGTTTATGAACTTACAGTATTTTAGTATCATAATTTTAGATCTTTAGTAATAAAAACTCACCGATATGGTTGAGGGTAGCAGGTCCACAAACCCTAGAAATCAGGTTGAACTGGAGGAGATCACATTGTATTCAACACTTTTTAGGGTTCCGTTGTCAACAAGGAAACCTTATAGTTTCGCCATGTCCGTCTGTCCGTTTGTCCGCGGCTTAGGTTAGGCCTGCCAGATTAATGATTGGGTCTGGATATATGGAAAAATTTATAATCTTCCATATATTCCGTAAAACTTAACATTGTAGTTAACAACATGTCTTTCCAACATGTTTTTCAACTACAATGTTGAGTTTGTTTTTCAGACAACTTCTTTAACTTCTTCTTTCCTCTTCTTTTCTTTCTTTCTAATAACAAATATGTGATAGGGAATTACAACTACAACTGAAACTAATACTACTACTATACGTAGGTATAGAAGTAAAAAATCTCTAAAAAAAGGCTACCAGAATTGCGACATTGTCTGGCAATGCAGATTCCAACACAAATAGAGTGCTGAAGTAGAAAAATTGGCCAAAAACTTTCTAAAAGAGTAAACAAAAACATCCCTATAATTTAAAAAAATACAGTATTCTAACGTCACAAACTTCTCAGAGACAGTATTCCAATATAAGTTCCGGAAATATCCGGGTCTGTTTGCAAAACCATACGATTGAATTTTAAATGAGCTATGCATTCAGTAGAAACGAACCACCAAAATAGCTTTTACTTTGCCAAGGGATTACAGTCTTTACTACTTTGAAATAAAGATGAGTGAAAGGTCAAATGGTATTGGTTGGACAACATAGAGGAACGAAGCAACGGAGTTAAAGGCTCATTTACACGAGTTTGGTTTTGAGAAACGAGAATTGTCGAAAGCAAGCCTCACTAGACGGTTATCGCATTCGTGTGTTTAGAATCAAGCTAGAAACAAAATGTCGAATACTATTACAGTACAGCATGGATCTGAAGGCACTTGAATGACATTTATTGAGCGCTGTTAGTAAACATTTATAAAAAAATCCTCTTCTTTTCGTGTGGTTAGTGACTAACCTGGTGTCAGAGTTTTAAAGCCGCCCATGGGCCTCTGACTTGGCTACACATGCCGTCGAAAAATATGTCTCTGGCATATCTCAGGCAGGCCGGTTTCCTCACGATATTTTCCTTCACCGTTTTTGAAGCAAGTGAGAATTGTACAATTAAAATAATTTATTTCAAACAGGCACATAAAAGGCAGTTTTGAACGTCAAAATTTACAAATTGAATTGATTCTATATAGTTACGAAAAAATAAGATGCCGTGTTAATTCCGACCAGTTCAGCGGGGCTAGCACAGGCGTACCCAAGACGTTTGTGACAAGACATGATAAATTGTATCATGTCTTACAATTAGTCTTAAATGCTAGCACGGGTCAACCATGTGATAAAATCTGAGGCGCGACAAGCCTTTCTTGTTGCTAACTTCATAGTGTGACACAGTAAATTTAAAAAATTAAAATGTCTATGATCATTTGAATATGCGACCAAATAAAATAATACGTTTTCATAGTGCAGGTTCATACAGTTTTACAACTTTTTAATTTTGTTGTGAACTAATTCATTTTTGACGTACGGACGACAGTCATTATGTGGCATTTGTGACAAAATTGGTGCGCCCATAGTAGCAAATAAGACATATTGAATCCCAAATAAACGTCAAGAAGTTATGTCACAAGTCAAGAGATTATCTCACGCCACCGTGCTAGCATCAGTGACAAAACTCTTTTATCGCCCAAATTGTGATAAAATGTGTGACTCAAGCTATCTCACAGTAGGCCATGCTCGCTGCGCAGACACCACCAGACACCAATCCAGTTCTGACCACGCGGCAAAACATTTTTGTACAACTTTATGTCATACGAAACATATCGGGCGATTTTCGCAAACTGATGATAGATTCGAAAATGAGTTTTTGTTTTCACCGACACTTCCAATTTTTTGTGGGAAAGCCATTCTCGCCGTAACGTGTAGTTTACAGAAGTCAACTATGGAATCTCCTTCCAACAATCACCTATTCGAGGCTAGAAACTTTCCTCATGTAAATGAGCCATTTTAGAGGCATGAGGTGTTCCTCAGAGGATGAGTAAACTTTACACCCTGTTGGTGTAAAGTTCACTCATCCTCTATAGAAAAGGGAGGATCCTCCGACCACACGTGTGTTGTGTCTGGCGGGCAACTGCCCAACGATTGATGTCGGATAGACATTGTCATACCTAGGTGTATGTCATTCGCGCGATAAACTCTAATTGCGGGATGCAGGATTTGTGTAACGTCAAGATTTTTTTGTGACGTCAGGTCTTTGATGCGTAGTTGGCGTGTGGCGTGAAGATGGCGCCACACCATTATAGACGGTGGCGGGGTTTACCGCGTAACATTTTGACTACAAAGTTTGGTAATAAGCGCTAATCCCTTTTAATCCACCAAAGGTTGCCTGGCTTAATAGGATGCTGCAAATTTTCTCTTTTAGTCGTAAACGGAATGACTAATGCTTATAATGAAATCTGTTAAGGTTTTTGCTATCTTTGTGTATTTATAATGCTGATTTAAGTAGGTTAGCATTTTAATTTCTAAAAGATTTGCATCATTATTTTATTAAAGAATTAATAATGGTAGAGTAGTTTTGCAGTTACTCAACAATTATTAATTCTAAATTTCGTTGGTTTAGTGGTCGCAAGCGCTACTGTTGAGCATGAGGTCCTGGGATCGATTCCCGGGACGAGCAAAGTGTTATTGGGGTTTTCTATCTGGAATTTCTCAGTAACAGCTCGGAGTCTGGATTTGTGCCCGGTTGATGGCAATAGGCTCACCCCCTATTACATGGGACTTAAACATAACTGGCGAAATGTGGGTGTACTATTGGGACACCTCTGCCTAACCTTCGGGGAAACAAGGCGTGATGTTATGTTATTTATAACGTTATTGTAATGTTAAAAAACATTTTTTTTACATTCTTACCACGCTTGTTTACATTATTCAGACAACTAAATTATTCATGAAGTTTTCTTTCGGAAGTCTATGGGGATGCTATGTACTTTGAAAATGATGGATATATGAACAGAAACAAACAATATTAGAAATGCAATAAAAAATCATATTTATCACGTATGCTTTTAGAGGACGAGCCCTTATTCTAAGAAATATTAACGTAGCGGAGAAATAAGAATGAACATACAACTGAAAAGGTAAAAACAAATACGTAGTAGGTTTGCGATAATTACAGTGGCAGGTAAGAGTGGCATGAAACTAATTGTTTTTGTTTATTTCTAGATAATATACGCGTATGTATAATTATATTAGAAAATTGTATTTTTCTATAGTTTTTCATATAAACCTGATTGTTTTCGTTATAGTTACCAGTTCGGGTGCTGCTCATCCTCGTGAATAAGGAACTGCTAGTCATTTATTTGATTCTCTAAACTTTTAACATTTTCGGAGTATGTAAAGATCGTAGCAGATGGCGTCCTGCAATTTCTGCCTACCCCATAGGACGAGGGCGTCAGTTTATATATTGTCACTTTTAAATAATAATAATAATACCCCACCGCCGTATCTCTACGTTGACGTCGTGGTGGGGCTTGCGTGCTCCGAACTCTAGGTCTGTGCCGGTAGAGTTTACTTTGCCGGAACAGGTCTGGGATAAGGAGCCAGACCAAGAGAGATACAAAAACCCGCAGGGCAGCATGTGGCGAGCTGTTGGGCAGTAGCGACCCCACGGACCCTATCTCCCGGGAGAAGTCTTGTTCCTCACCTCTGGCTTGCTTTTATTGGCCGGCTGGAGTGAACACTGACGAGGAACAGAGCTCCCACCTCATTCTTGCCTTTATTGGCCGGCTTGAGTGGAGATTCGCAAGAGCAAACGTGCTCGGAGGAAGGAAGTATTCCAGTAAGATGCTGGTAGGGATCTTGACCGTACTTCCGGGATTGTCCTGATAGCCGTGGAATACCGCTCCACTCCTCATAAGCACCTCAGGACATGTTGCCCCCTTGTCGCTACGACACTTTGTGCTAGCGACCGTTTTCGGGGGCCCATTATTGAGTGTGCAAGTCACCCCCTGCCATTTTACCTGTGTTTGTTATATAAAATATTGGTCAGGCAGGGGCCATAGTCTTTCCATAGTTCTAAATAACCAGTTCACTTAGCCATCCAAACCCATAAACCAACATCTTTGTTTTCATATCCTGCAATAGTCCTGCACTAACCGGGGGTTGTCCTTGGGTGCACTAGCATAGTGCGAACAGGGATAATCGTCGGTTAGTGCCTCGTTTCATTAAACACGTCTAACGGGCCTCTGTGAGTTGGCTTCGGCCCCTCTTACGCCTTCCAAAGGTCCGGGACCCTAGGGTCCCGAGAAATGTCAAAGACGTAAAATAATAATAATAATAATACCATTTATTGCAGGCAACACAGGCCCATAGAAAAATACCTTAATCTAAACATATATATTTTAATATAAACAAAACTTGTGTTAATAAAATAAGGCTTATGACTATGTTAGTAGCACTTCACTTTGCACTAGCGCTTTGTGCTGTCCTGTGGTATAAGCACTGGGGTACATCGTTGGCCTGTTGGTTGCAAACACGCCTGCTGAAGGGGCCTGGGTTTTACCCAGCACGCTTAGCATGACGCTTTCTATTTCTACGAAGAATAGACACAGCTTTTTCTATAAAAAGTGACATTTCGTTTCTCCATTTTTGACATCGCACCGCATCGCACCGTAGAAATCCTTCTACAATCTGTCATTTTGTCTTTCGTTTCTAACACGCTAGTTTTAATAATACATCTATGGTGAGGACAATTTGATTTTGTAATCGCCATGCTAAAGACAGTAGAAAACTTTCTACTGTCTAACTTCATTTTTGATTACTCTTCCGTCGACAAAACGGTGCTCATGCAAAGTCCCTTTTTACCATTATGAATTTTCCAATATACCACTCTGGATTTGTAACCAGTTACTGGCAAAAGGCTGCTCGTTGATGTAGTGGTTGCAAGCACTACCTCTGAGCATGGGGTACTGGGTTCTATTCCCGGGTCGGGCAGTTTTATTGGGTTTTTCTATCTGAAATTTGTCAGTAGCAGCCCTGAGTCTATATTTGCGCCAGATTGATGGCAATAATTTCACTAACTATTAAATGGAACTTAACATAACTGGCGAAATGTGGGTGTACAATAAGTGCTCCTCTGCCTAAACCTTTGAGAAATATAGTATAGGCGTGATGTTATGTTATTTTAAGGGCAATACGCTCGCCCCCTGTTTTTACTTGTATTTCGTCTGACAAGATGTACTAATCGTTTCACTGACAAGAGAAGTGTCAGTCATTAGTGCGTAGGTGGTTAAAGTAAGGGTATACCATGCAGGTGCGTTTGACGTTTCAGGATTTCGTTCGTATATAGGTACTTCATTATACTTAAGGGTCGCGCCACACCTGCCGAACGTTCCGCGGCGGAACGTTCCGTCGCGTCATGCTTGCTTGCATTTCTATGGACGTAACGTTCGACTGATGTGTCATAACTCATAGGTAACTTGAAAAACATTAGGAGCGTATTCAACCGAACCTTCCGCCGCGGAACGTTCGGTAGATGTGGCGCGACCCGAAGTGACCTTTAGTGTACAGCCAAAACATAAACATAGGAAAAAAATAGACAATATTCATTGTTATTGCGTACGTAATAAGTTTTTAACTCTAAGCAAACACAAACTATCGTTGTCCAAAATAAATGTAGTACACGAGTGGGATACAAACTTTTATTTTATTATTTTACATAAATCTTCGCTCCGGTGACTACATTATATGTAAAAAAAACCCTGTCCGTTCCAAAGGGACATATAGGTACTGCAATAACATTACCAATATTTTTTATAAAATATTATTACTGAAAATAAAAAAAATATGGCTATTTAAAATTCACATATTTTGTACCAAAATTATCCCAAATCCATTAAAAATTTGAAAATTTTCAACAGGGGTCATAATGGCTTTTAGACACCCGCAAAACGACGGCCGCCCGCGCCCCATGTAAATAACCCGCTAAAATACCCCAATGAAAAAAATTGTAGGCGCATTTTTTTTAATTCGTTTTTCCCTAAAATTACCACATAAATATACTCTCAGTACAATACCTAACAACACCCTCAGGTTTTTTTTACTTGTTGTATATACGTATTAATTAACCTTATATAAGTACAGGAAAAGTGAAGGAAAACATCGTGAGGAAACCGGCATGTCTTAGAACCAAAAATTCGAAGACATGTGATATCTACCAACCCGCACTGGGCCCGCATGGTAGATTACAGCCCACTCTCTCTCACAGAGAGGAGGCCTGTGTCCCAGCAGTGGGAACATTAATAGGCTGATTATGTATATAAGTACAAATGATAAAAGGTCTCTGTGCATACAAACACGTAATTTCACCGTCGGCGAAATAAACAGAAGTTCGGTATAGTTTGATTCATAAACTTAATACATACTAATCGAGTTCCAAAGTCGTCAGCTAACTAATTGGAACTTAGTTGAACTGGACAAAAGCCGGTAAGACAGCCCTCGACTGAAAGCGGAGCGGGGTACATAAAGACCCCATTTTAATAACAACTTTGAAAATACGTGACTGAAGCGGGCTCGATGAGTTGTGCTGTCTGTCCTAATGCTAATTTATATATTGTACAAGCGAGCCACCTTTACTTTACACGGGTGCAATAGCGATATTTATGTTCTTCTAAAAAACGCAACAAGTTTTTATGCGGTTTTCACCATCATTTAAAGAGTTTATTCTGGAAGGAAATGATGATGATGATGCACATAAAGTGCATCATCATCATCATTTCAGTTGAAAGACGTCTACTGCTGGACATAGGCCCAGATTTGGTCGAAGTGGCGGTGCTTGGGGTAAGCACCGTCACTTCACAAACTGGTTGCTAACTTAATTGTATAATTTTTTATTAATTTTTGTTTTATGACATAGATTTTTACATTCTGTGATTACTTCCTGACACACTGACTGAAATTATACAATTTTAAGTAAAATCGTCTACTTTAACAATGTTTGTAAATATGTGAGCACCATGTACCTATCTATCACATAATAAGTTTATCTGTCATTGCTTCATTTTTCATTCTTTACCTTTTAAAAGAATAACGGTGGAGTTTCTTGCCCATTCCTCTCCATACGAAAACTAACTTTTGGAAGGGGCGACTAGAATCAATTCAGTCTATTTTTTTTTTTTTGTAATTTTTGACATTCAAAAGTGCCTTTGATGTGCCTAATTGAAATAAATTATTTGACTTTGACTTTGAAGATCGTCGCACAAAAAGTAACCAATTCACAGAAAGTTCAAACCTATTTTACTCCGTTTCGCTCGCGGTGGGAGGCCAGCCTCGTTGCTGAATATGGAGGAAACAAGCAGTGAATGTTCGGACCTTAAGGAGTTGAGCATTGATTTATAGCGTTAGTTGTATTGTAGTTCGACTATATTAGGATAAACATTTGTAGTTGTGATCCTTCATTTTAATAATACTGGCTGTTGCACATGGTTTCAGGCTTAGGGGAAATACTCCATGTAGCTTGCAGGATAAAAATTACCCATGTCTTAAAACCTGGATCTATCTGTGCCAAATTTCATACAAATCTGTTTAGCCGTTTATGCGTCAGTAATTAACAAACATATTATGCAAAGATTTCAAACATTTGTTTTGGTGAGTTAGCTATAACAACATAATAAACCTACATAGATTCTCTAGTAGCGATTCCTTTCAAAATTCTTTGACCGGAACTTACAATTGGTAGATAAAACGATCGGTTTCCGGTTAATAATCATTGAGCTATTATTACTTTAGGCAGTGTATAGAGGGCTGTTAACGGCACTCTGTCTCCGCAGTTTATTAAGTGCAGTCACTCTATCTCACTCTATATCAAAATAACAAATGACAGTGACAATGTCATTGACAATACAATGCTTACGGCACTCTAGCCGGGCCGAGGCAGCGCTACTAGTATGCCGCATTAAAGGCACTTTATCCGCGGCGGATAAAGGGCCGTTAACGGTACTCTATACACTTCGATTACTTTATAATATGTATAGAAGACAAATTCAGACATCTCCATAGTTACACATATAGAACAACTGAACGCTTAACTGTTTAAAACGAACTGAAACTGTCTTCAATATAAAAGCGTGTCATTAACACAGTAAAATGAACTTTCTAGATTCACTTCATGTTAATATTGTTTGAGAAGAAGTTGTTAATTGTCGCTCAAACAGGAGTTTGCAATTTTGGAAGCAAGATGAATTAGAGCGTTGCAAAGTGTAAAGGCGCCGCAAAGTCAAAGTTAAAGTCAAAGTCAAAAAAATAATTTCAATTAGGCTAATAAAATGCACTTTTGAAAGTCAAAAATTTACAAAAAATTTAATTGATTCTAGTTGCCCCTTCCAAAAGGTAGTTTTCGTATGGAGAAGAATGGGCAAGAAACTCCACCGTTACTCTTTTAAAATGTTTTCACAATATCTTGTATATACATTAAATAAATAATTATATGTGAAGACGATGCACCTGGAATAAGATTACTATACCACGATAGGTAAAAAGAACCACGCACAATGAAGGGTTCCGTAGTTGGGATGAATTCATCCCAAGAACAAACATGAAAAACATGTTTTCCCATACATTCTAACTGCAAATGTAAGTTTGTACGCACAATATTGAGTGATTTACCATGTTATTTTAAGACCATAGACTTTATATAGGTTTTCCTATAAAAAAAAATACAGAGAATAGTTCTATGCTTATAGATATAAGCATAGAACTATTCTCTGTATTTTTTTTTATTTCAGGCGCAGTAGTTTCTTAGATAAGGGGTGAGACTGGTAAATTTTCATCTGTTTTCTTAAATATCTAATCATTTATTAAAAATTATAAATTAAAATATATTTGAGATCGTAGTAACAAGCCCTTTTATTTGATATGTCACACGGTACAGTTAGCAAAAGTATTTTTGAAATTTTTCTTGTTTGCCCCCCAAAAGTGACCCCCATATTCAATATTCATTTATTTACGTTACACATCCGTGTTTGGGTCACAGAAATATGTTAATAATGAGTACTAATGTAATAATGAGTACGTGTAATAAAGAGTATTCTGTATATCTATCTACTCGCTCTCTCAGCGAGTTTTCTGCCCGCCAAACGAGCGCTCTCTTTGATAGCACTTGTCGCTGCTGACAAACGAGTACTCGTCATCGGTGCAAACAGTCAACATCTCTTTTACTTACACGGGACCTACAACTTTTTGTACGTGTCTTGAGCGAGAAAATCGTAGATAAATTGAAATTCAAAATTCATTTATTCAAACTAGGCTGAGGAATCAGTACTTTTCGAACGTCAAAATTACATAAGACAGTCCCCCAAAAACTCTAACCCTTCACCACTTCCTAGTGCTTTTGCTGGGAAGAAGAAGTGGCGCAACAAACTCCCCAGCATCACAGCTATCTGTTCAGATGGAAAAACTTGATTCTATAATGATAGTACTTATGCAAAAAAACAACATCGGGTTGCACTCCGGGAGTGCCGGCAGAAGTGAAAAATTGAACATTAACGTTGTGCATTTTTTAATATTTTGGAATGGTTAGGGAATAATTTCGCACGAATTGCTTTATTTATCAGTATAAAAGTACTATAATTTATGTGGTTAAATACAATATTCATTAGTAGTAGTAGTAGTATATTTATTTATTTTCAAAATATAGTCTAACAAAAATAAACAATTTATTTTGAACACTTTTCATGAAATATGTTTTGACTGCCTTTTTTTTACCCATCAATATGGTAAAATTTCTTACCTCGCAATCTTAACGTAATGTCAAAGACTATTTATTTTAATATTTACTTTGTCGGTTTGTGGGCAACGGATCTTACAGTCACTCCTGACGCGAGTTTAACATTTTTTAAAGAAATTTACACTTAAAAAAAATAACATTACCACATATTAGCAATATAACTCATAAAAATAAAAACATTGTAATGAGTAGTCAACAATAAATGAAAATTAAAATAAATAGACTTATACAGTCAAATAAAATAAACAATTATATTATGTGTGATGTATAAGATCATAAATGTCATGTAGTCGTTGATTCTAAAAATACTTTTTGTTGCTTCGGGGGGTACATTGGAGTAGCTTTTAGTCCCAAGCAATATAGGCAGTCGTTTCCTCGTCGGCGGTGGCCCAGGTGCCTGACAAAGAAATGAATCGCGCGGCAAACGACTTAATCATTTTAGCTTGTTGTACCCACTGCAGAAGCCTCTTCTCATAAGAAAAGGGGAACGAGCATAATCTCGATTGCTCATTGATCAGTTGCTAATTTCAATGAAATTACACACGGATAGACCATGTTAGAACAAAGGATTCTTTTTTTTTATCCCGGTAGCCGTCGTACGTAGACGTGGGATAATTTCCAAACTCCTCGCGTGCGAAACCGCTGACAAAAGCTATAGTTACACTCTAATTTATTCCACTGTACCTCTCTCATATTTTGAGCACAAAAGCGAGTGTCCTACGATGACATCTGCCTAAAGATGGCGCACAATATATTGAATATTGTTTTTTTAGGACAAAACCTGACCCTGTTAATGTTTTTTGTTTAACCTTTATACAAAATTGTCGACACTTAGTTATTAAATATTTTATGCTCGGATTTCATTAAAAGAAAAATTTACATATGTGTGGGTTTGAATAGGATTCAGTAAACCCTTTTTTGGTTGTACTGATTATGAAAAGCTGTTAAGTTTAATTAAACAAGACAATTTTTGGGACCTTTAGGAATTAACCTTTACATACAAAAATAATAAAAAAACTGGCACAAAACATTTTTTCTACTTACCTAACTAACACCACTGATCTCAGTACATGCTAGACAACATCGCGGCAGACCAAGACAAAGATGGAGTAATGAACTTGACTTCTACCGACACTCGTAAGACTGGCCCACAATAGCAGAGCATAGACGTGTGTGGAAAAGGGAAAGGGAAGTCTTTGCCCAACAGTGGGGTATTACAGGCTAAATAGATAGATAGATAGACATACGTTACAAATTCGAAAAAAAAACGGCTAACTGCGAGTCGGACCAAAAAAGATAACGCCAATTAAAACCACGTTTCTTGTATGTGTGTACCCCCTTTAATTTTAAGTTTATTTTATTTTTATAATTTTTTGTTATAGAGGAAATATAAATTCATAATACTTATATAAAAATTTCAACTGTCTACCTATTACGGTTCATGAGATAGAGCTCGCTGACAGACAGACGAACAGCGGAGGCTCAGTAATAGGCTTCCCTTCGGATACGGAACCCTAAAAATGGATAAACTCACTTTCCTCCATGTTGTTGTAACAAAGAAGGTTTAGGAGTTCTTATAAATAAAATTAAAAGGACAAAGAAAGAAAGAAAGTGATCACATGAGGAAGGAAGGCTCGATACGTTCCACTTAAGTGGGGACCGCATTTAGTTGAATTATCCACTTTACTGTACAGGGAAAAGTACAGAAGAATAACAATATTTGTTGTTATAAAAGACTTGTTGACCCCTGCCCACTTCGTTGGGCGGTAAACATAAATATGTTCGCATATCTCGTCAAAATGTAGGGAACAGCTGATTTTTTTTTCGCGATTTCAGCGTTGGTCCCATAGAGAAAGTTGTTCATAATTATGAGTAGAATGACCCCTTAAGAGGTTTAGTATAAACCAAAAATAACGTATAGCCTATGACACTTACAAATAACGTGGCTTTTTATAATATTAGTATAGAAGTATTAGGCTTGTAGTCCACAGGAGGGAAGGCAGAGGTGTGTAGCATTCACACATTTCACCAGTTAGGTATGTTAAGTTCCATGTAATAGGGAGCGAACCCATTGCCATTAACGAAGCCCCCAATCCAGACTCCTGGCTGCTGCTGAGAAATTTCTAATAGTGGATAAACAAGTTTTAGTTTACCAACATGTATTAACGAGAATTACTGTCAGTAGATTAATTATTTCTTATGAATATACTATGGCTGGTTTTCCTCTCACGCTGACCGTCGTCGGCGCTGACAAGACAATGTATATAAAGTTTAGTATTCTTATGAAATTACGCCAACCGCTCAGCGCTGACATCTGAAGTTCATACGTTTCGGCTGTCAGCGCCGACGGTCAGCGTGCGGTCAGCGTGACTCTAAAACCAGCCTATGACTTCAAGTTCCCTTTGAATGCCAGACATATGCAGCTAGTAATGGCTAAATTCAGTAAAACAACAGACTTAAGATGGTGACAGTTAGCCAGGTGAACTTAGAACAATAGTCTTACCACCAAGCATACCGCGCAGAGAAAACATCTGCCACTGGGAATCGAACCCGGGATCTCTGGGTCTGAGACAGGTGGTCTAACCACTAGACCACAGAGGTGGTTACTTTAGAGTGCTTACATATTTTTTTAAACAATAAAATATTTTACTACTCATATTCATAAATATAAATAACTTTTGCTGTGGAGCCAACTACAAAATTTACAAAAAAATCAACTCTGCAGAATAAAAAAATACCTATGCAATAAACACACCCTTATGAAAATAAGTGATAGTTGTACTTCTGTCATTAACTTGTATAATACCTCATAATATCGGTTCTCTCGAATGTTTTGCGGTATTGTCGGGACAAGTTACTAGTTAACCAATTGGTTTATACGCTTCTTTTTGTTTTTGTTGACTCAACACAAAGTTACCGTTGTCTGTTAGGACTCAGTCGAGTTTATTTTGATGATCGTGAAAGGAAAACGTTGTAAGAAAATGTGGGAATAAAACTTGGTAGAACTCAATTGAGGAAAAAGAATTTTCCCCCAGTTCAGATTTTTAAATTCTCTAGGAAAAGTAGCTGTTTGTGTGACTTTCTTGTCGATTAAATATTGTGAGCTTAATTATAAATAAAAATCTTTTATTATGTTTTATTTATTTACCACATATCAGAACGGTCGGGTGTGTAATTCTCGCAACCGGCGTGCGTGTATCCTATACTATCGAGCAATATTAAGTATATACAGAGTTATTTGTAAAACACCAGCAACCTCTTAAGGGGTCATTATACTCATCATTATGAACAAGTTTTACTATGGGACCAAACCTGGAATTGCGAAAAAAAATCAGCTGTTCCCTACATTTTGACAATATATGAGAACATAAATGTAGGGAACAGCTGTATTTTTTTCCCGATTTCTCTTTGGTCCCATAGTGAAATTTGTTCATAATGATGAGTACAATGACCCTTTATTTACAAATAACTTTGTATAATTATATTGTATTTGTAATCACTTTCTCGAAAATAGCTCTATCGATTTCGATGAAAGTTGTAATATAGGGGTTTACGGGAGCGAAATATCGATTTAACTAGGTCTCATATCTGGGAAAATTCGTTTTCTCCGTATTTTCATTCGAGCAGAGTTCGGTCGCCTAAAATTTAGAACAAGAATAATTATATAATAACATGTTAGAATACATGGCAGCATGGAATTAGTAAGTACCTACTATCATGGCAGCATAAAATTAGTAAATAACTACTATCATGGCAGCATGGAATTAGTAAATACCTACTATCATGGCAGCATAGAATTAGTAAATACCTACTATCATGGCAGCATAGAATTTGTAAATACCTACTATCATGGCAGCATAGAATTAGTAAATACCTACTATAATGGCAGCATAGAATTTGTAAATACCTACTATCATGGCAGCATAGAATTAGTAAATACCTACTATCATGGCAGCATAGAATTAGTAAATACCTACTATCATGGCAGCATTGAATTAGTAAATACCTACTATCATGGCAGCATAGAATTAGTAAATACCTACTATCATGGCAGCATAGAATTAGTAAATACCTACTATCATGGCAGCATTGAATTAGTAAATTCCTACTATAATGGCAGCATGGAATTAGTAAATACCTACTATAATGGCAGCATAGAATTAGTAAATACCTACTATCATGGCAGCATTGAATTAGTAAATACCTACTATCATGGCAGCATAGAATTAGTAAATACCTACTATCATGGCAGCATAGAATTAGTAAATACCTACTATCATGGCAGCATAGAATTAGTAAATACCTACTATAATGGCAGCATGGAATTAGTATGAACTTTCCTATACGATTAGATGAGCATTCTCTATTTTCACCAAAGCAGAACTCGGTCGCCCGGATACTGACCGTAAACAAAGCAAAATGAGTATGCAAGGATCGTATGAGCGCGCGGCGTTCTGTAGTTTTCGCCTATGGACCCTACCCTACCCCTATGGGAAGAAGGCTTGAGTTTATCTATGTACATCCCTACAACATTCGTATCTCTTATTAAGATCCTCGAAACTTATAATAATGGTAAGTATATGCTTCAACTCGCACTTAGATTAATTTACACTCCTCTCATTGTTCTAGGAAGACTTATGCAAATACTTCGAGTGTGTATGTCAGAAGTTTAGAGCAAGATGCAAATGCAAACATGCACATACGAGTATTAATCACCACGTCTTGCATGAGATATGACGAGAACAAGTAACATTAGTCTATGACATTAGTATCACAAATCTTCGGTTACTTGCTAAATGAATTCCAGTGGGTAATGTAACACTTGAATAACATTTGTTTTAGAAACTTGTGGTATAATGTCTAACTAACATAATCGTTTTATCAAACAAAGGTGGAGCATTATTTTGACAAGCTTCTTAGAGATAAATCGAAAATGTTGTACTGGTCAAATACATGCGAGCAGGCGGCTGTCAATCTCAGTATGAAAATCCATAATTATTAGTCTTAATCTAGAGTAATTTTAAAATGGAACGCACTTTTATTTTTACGACACATGACAACCAAGGAGGTTTAAATTAAAATTGGCTTACAAATAGAGCTATTTAAAGTAAAAAAGAAACAAATGAGCATATTGGCGCCTGAAAAATTATAGTTGTTCGTCATTGAGTCTGGAATTTAGTTATAATTAATTTACTTAGTTTGAATTTCCGTGCATTATTTTAAGAAGCGTACTATACAACCCTTAGCCGCAACCAGGCACTGATAGACGAACGTGAAAATGTGGGCCAAGGCGAAACCGAGGCACACATACGTGAGTCTATTTTGCAGGCCGCGACAGTAATATACTATTATTTTTCGTTGGATAAAAAAAAAAAGAAATGTGGGTGTGCACTTTATATCTTCTTGATGATAATATAACATCAAGTCGAAGTTTCTTCTTCATAAAGTCGTATCTTTTTTTTTGAGCTGATAATGACAAACACTGGAAGCCGACCCCAACATAGTTGGGAATAGGGTAACTAGATGGTGATAAAAAAATAACCCTAAAACTTTATCTTGTTCCAGAATGCTGTACACATCTCTCCCAGTTTGCTTCCTCGTGATTGGCGTAGCACTCTGCGCTCCCGAGAGGATGCAGAATGACCCGGACCCCCATGACGTCACGACGCATGAGGGGAATGGCCCCCATAGTGACCACGTCGCACCACTAGCGAAGAGGTCTCCTCATTACGACTTTGGCTTGGGCAAGAGGGCTTACAGTTACGTGTCTGAGTACAAACGACTGCCTGTTTACAACTTTGGATTGGGCAAGAGGTGAGGTTTCTAATATTAGTAAATTAATCCAAGGGATTATTATTGAACTCGGGGCCTAAAACGGCCACATTAAGCAATTCCTCTAAAAGAAATTCATTTTCTGAATTCCCAGCAATTCCTCTATGGTGACACATATTTTAGCTGAATCATATTCAATTCAATTCATATCAGAATCAAATTTGGTGTTAATATTGCCGCATGAAAAAAAATGAAGACCTCAATTTTACCGGATAATTTTTCTTTACAGTTTTTATTAATCAAATGAGATTTTTATTTTTTATTTCTACAGTTTAAATGTTATTTCATTATAATATAAAACTGTAAAAGAGATGAATTGCGTAAAATGAATTGAACGCATATAATATTATGAATTTTCAGTCTGTAGCAGTTTGTGTGATTGATAATATTATCATAATTATTATGATTCTGCAAAAGCGGTCATTTTAGCCCCCTGATGGCAATACTTTTAATAGAGGAGCTCGTAGCTAAGTAATAACATGCCACACGGGTCGATCCACCAGGTCAAGCTACGCTTGCCGGGGTTGGTCAGTGGATGTGTGACCATCTTCACATACGAGACTCCTCCGTGCCTCAGAAAGCATGTTAAGCCGTTGGTCCCGGCTGTTATTCGTGGATCTTTGACAGACGTTACGAGTCGTCAGAAGCCCGAAAGTGTGACACCAGTCTTACCAAGGGGTATCGTATTACCCAGTTACTAGGTTGTGGAGGTCAGATAGGCAGTCGCTCCATGTAAAATACTGGTATTCAGCTACATCCGGTTAGACTGGAAGCCGACCCTAGTTGATAGATAGTTGAGAAAAGGCTAGGAAGATTTGATGACAATACTTTTAATAATAAAATAATCTTTGAAGATAATCCAGTAATCCCAAGTGACATGCTTATCTGACGTCCACAACCCAGTAACTTGGTAACACGATACAAATATCCACGAAGACGAGTTAACTAATTACCCACTCATAGGTCATTATTGTGTATCGACAATACTGAATGACTAGCGGAATTTCGCACTCTTGTACATCTGGTTAATATAGTTAACTTTACACGAAGGGAAAATTTGACGCTTTTATGTTTAAAAAACCACAATAATTGACCTAAAATATCTGTCTCCCTAGGTCCAGGCCTTACTCCTTCGGCCTCGGCAAGCGCTCCGTAGACGAGGACCAGTCTGATGACGACCAGCAAATGACCAACGACGTGGACCAAGCTGCTTTAGCTGAGTTCTTTGACCAATACGATGATGCAGGTAAGCCAAACACCCCTTCGTGTCTTCATCTAATCCCTTATTCAAAACAACTAGATTCCGCTTAGTTGTCAAAGGTTTTAAATCACTAACAGCTTTATATTATAAACGTTGTTGAAAGATAAGTCAGCTAAAACATCGTGAGGAAACCGGCATGTCCTAGAACAAAAAATTCGAAGACATGTGACGTGCGTGTGTAACGGCCCACTCCCTCTCACAGAAGGAGGAGGCTTGTGTCCCAGCAGTGGGGACATTATAGGCTGAAAAGACTAAAGTTAAGTGACGTCAAAAATGTACGGTTAAGCTGACATTAATCATTGCCTAACTTTAGTTAACGTTTATAAATAAAAGTGATAAGCTTTAGTTAAGCAGAAGCAAGCGAGGGAGCGGAATGCGGGTTGCGACTGCGTGTGTCGATTGTTTTAATGAATAGGAATCACGTGTCTAATCCCGCCAGTTCTTCTTCATCTTTTCGTGTGGTTAGTGACTAACCTGGTGTCAGAGTTTTAAAGCCGCCCATGGGCCTCTGACTTAGCTTCACATGTCGTCGAGAAATATCTCTCAAGCATGCCGGTTTCCTCACGATGTTTTTCTTCACCGTTTTTGAAGCAAGTGATAATTATACAATACGCACATGAATCCGAAAAGTCAGAGTTGCGTGCCTTGGGTTCGAACTCGAGACCTCCGACCTGGCAGTCTGACGGTCACACCACTAGTCTTTGACTGCTCACATCCCGCCAGTTTAAACACCTCTATACAAGTTAGTTAACCCTATCGGCGCGAACGAATTTCATCCCGCATCCCGCTCGCTTGAGTTTGGCTAGAGCTTTAAATTTAATAGTCGTATCGAAATTGATATCCTACCTAGATTCGACTTTGTTGACTTCATCATCGAAAAGTTGTGAGTTAAGAGACAAAACCCACAATCTAACATACAAGCGGATGTTATGAAATTCTCAATATCACACAACTGCAAATGACGACCGCCTTTTCTAGGTGACTGATTTTTGATCGACGTTTTTGTGTGACCGTTTTTGCAGAACGTCTGCGTTTAAGATTTCTTATGTTATTTATTTCCCATTCCCCTTTCAAATTTACTGGTGTAGAGCGTTGTAGGTAAGCAAGCAAAAATTGATGCCAGTATAAAAACAGCACATTTAAATAGGCCATTATTAAAAAAAAAAATCCGTAGTCTCAACTTTTTATAAGATTAATTATGTTCAAAATATCGGACGAAAACTTTCCGAGAAATCCCATTGATAGCATTTTGTTTTAATAATTATCTCTATTACATAAAATAATAATTACTCAAAATGGAAATTCTATAGACTTTTAAAAAACGTTTACCTTCATCATTAAAGGATAATTAGAAAACGTACTGATTAACGGTACCCAAAAATAAATATATTATTATGTTATTTAGCCAATTAATTTAATAATTTACTACCATCATGTTCTTCCTGTCCTTGTCCCTTGTGACGAGGGGTTGGCGCACCACATTTTCTTCGTCCATTCTCCCTTATTAACCCTCACGCTATATTTCACTCCCTTTTCTTATATATTTTCCTTTGGCCTTCCTTATGACCTAAAATGTATCTTTTTGTCATAGGTTACGAAACGAAACGCGCTCGTCCGTACAGCTTCGGTCTCGGAAAACGCTTCGCTGACGACGAAACTTCGGAAGAAAAACGGGCCAGGGCCTACGACTTTGGCCTGGGCAAACGACTACCCATGTACAACTTTGGATTGGGCAAGCGGGCAAGGAACTATAACTTTGGCCTGGGCAAGCGACTAGCGAGCAAATTCAACTTTGGCTTAGGCAAAAGGGAGAGGGACATGCATCGTTTCAGTTTCGGTCTAGGAAAACGGTCGGCTGATGACGCTTCGCCCGAGGACAGCGACAATTATTTTGACGTTTAAATAATTTTGTTAATGTATGGTTAAGTGATATCGGCATTGAGAATTTGCGTGGGACTTGTTTTTAATGTACCAAAGAATTATTTACTAGTCATCGCTTGTGTAAGAATATTATTTTGACATAGAAATTATTTTTAAAGTTAAGGCTACCTCAACCTTGCGAAGATTTTCATGTGAAAAATCCAGCCAGTTTTCACAAGGAAATCTCAAAGATGTTTTTTACTTAGCACCCTTTGCCATTGTTTAATTAGTTTAAGGTAATATTTTCTTTACATTTCCACGTAAGTTTTCATAAAAAAACAGTTAATTAATAATAATAAGATTTTTGACTGCATAATTCAGATAAATTAGGCATTTCGAATATTTAACATGTATTATTAGAACGCGTGATTTAAAAAGAGAATGTATTTTTATGATGTTTTTAAATATTTCATTTAATTTTTAAGTATGTATTAAATTGATGGTTAATTTATTTATTTTATTGGTTCAAAACCGTTTTTATTTGATAATTTTGTAAATTATTGTTAAAAATAATATGTAGTTATTTGTGTAAAAGATTAAAATCATTGTAAATCATAGTCACTGTGGAGTTACGATTGCGAAGGAAGTTATAGTGTTAGCTTAAACTCGCATTTATGTTGTTAAATAAATAATGAAGCGAAAAAGTGTTTTTATTTCCTGTCCTTTGAAACAGAATTATTTTATGTGAAATCATAAAAAATGTGTTAGCTTACATTTATAATAGTAATTCTTAAAACTTTAATTATAAAGAATTAATTTATTCTTCTACATTTTCTTATTTCATGAAAACCTACTTTTCTTTCAAGTACCTACAAAAATTGCACTTTTTAACCATTCCCCTTTCTTTATTGTAAAAGGTTATATATTTAAGTAATTTATATATATGGTTATATATATTTTTGTATTACCTACATATGCGTCGTAGCTCTACAAATAGTAATAAAATTAAGTAATTAAACTTATGTAAATGTAAGACATCATAATGTTGTTTTGAATATAACCGTAAAGGATTATACAAATTAAAATCAAATTATACAAATAATAGAGAAATTGCATTTGCGATTGTTTATTTATTTATCCCTCCATACAAATAATTTTATGATAATTTGCATGCCACTAGCAAAAAAAGGTTTGTTAAGACTTGCTCTATGCGAACTGAAACCTAGATATGAATGCAAAGGGATACTACCAATTAATCCCGCTAGATGTCGCATCGTCACTGGAGTTGCTTTCCTATAAAACATCATACATTTTAACGTGTTATTTCAACCAATCTGCCTAGGCTCTCTCCAACAATGTGTAGAATCAGAATCAGAATCACGGTTAATAGTGATCACTTTGAAAGAAAAGAAGAAAGAAAGAAAAGAAAGAAAATGCGTTTATTGGCATTACAATAAAACAAAACACCTTATAACTAAAAAGAACAAAAACAGAAAACAATTATTATAATGCCAAAAGGGCCTCAGCTCAGCATAATGTCAGATGGCTGCACAGAGTGTGCCACCTGACGCTGATTTTCAGCTGCAACCCACGAGTGCCATACGCTTGAATCTGAAAGACAGGGAAGTGAGTGTCCGATCTAATGAATTACATAATAAATTAAATGTAGTCTTATGTAGTAAAAGATCATCAGACAAAATCAAATAAAATGATTGAGTGTGTATTTACTTGCCGCACTAACGACCTGACGAAATTAAAACCTGTTGACCTCAACTTAGTTGGAAAAAGGTAGGCAGATTGATTTAAATAACACGTAAAAATGTATTGTGTTTTACAGGAAAAGAACGGCTTCCAGTGTAACCGGATGCAGCTGATTACCAGTATTTAAGGTGCAACTAGTCGCGGGCTCGAACTCAATGGTGGGCCTGGCCAAAAACCACACTGTCTCACCTGGCATCGTGTCCGACAGAGATAGTATCAGTGATGAGCAGTTAGAAGCTGATCTACATGGACAACGTATAGTTCGCACGCACGGAAACACCGTACCGACCAATTTTAGTAAAACGAGCGCGTCAAAAATTACGAAAAGGCCTTTGGAAAAAAGGTTTTTCTGAAATAACCACTGCATAAATCAATTACAAATAAAATTTATTGAAATCTTCGTTAATTTTTCTGTGTCGGTACGGATTTTGTTTTCAAGATTTCACACTTCTTGTATTACTTATTTACCCCCAAAGTTGCGTTAAAATTAGCAAGAAAAACGAATCTTTGTTGGCTCATAACTTTTTAATGGCTTTTTATTTTACTATTCTGCTTCCGTACAGACAATTTTAATAATGAGACCTAACGATATCATGTTTAACTTTGAATGTACGATGTCAAATAGTGGAGTAAAACCCCTCCGAAGTTTGTATGGAAAAAATATCAAATTGTTTCACCTTAACAAGGACCCACGACTGCCTGTCTGCCCTCCACACTATACACCTTGGTAAGACTGGTTGGCGTGTTATTTAAATAATCATTTTGTAGTGGTTACAACGCCACATACAAACTACGCAGCAAAAGACATGACATGACGTCACACAATTCCTGCATCGCGCAGTTAGAGAGAGAAAAACATAGATAAGTTTATCCGAAATCAACTTACGGGCAGTTGCCCGCCAGACACAAATACATGAGTGCATATTTATCAACATGTCAAAAATAGTACATTACTGTCGAGGCCAGCAATTAGGGCATTGATGGACGATCGTGAAAATACGTGAGTCCATCAATGCCCGGTTGCGGCCAAGACTTTTATAGAATTTTTCTCAAACAATGCGCGGAAATTCAAACTAAGTAAACTACACAGTTATAAATTCCAGAATCAATGACGAACAAAGAAAATTTTTCACACGCCCGTATGTTCATTTGTTTCTTCTTTATTTTAAACAGCTCCATTTGCTACGCCAGTTCGATATTTAATTAAAATTTTTGATAAGTTAGCTCCTTGGTTGCCATGTGTTGAAGTAAAAAGTTACTTCTCGACAGAAATATGAGTTTTCATAGTCATTTATTTGGCCCCTAAACACGACAGATATGGATTTTCATACTAAGATTGCCGGACGGGCGCTCACTTGTTTTTGACCAGTGGTACATAATGATCCCCCTAAGGGGAAACAGAAATAAAAAGTACCTAGACAATGAATTTTGTGAAATAGATAGGTTTTCTGCAAGGCTAGTCTATCAACCTATGATTTAGTAAGAGTAGAAAACAATTCTATTAACAAGATCTATAAAAATATACATTTTTGTAAAAGTATAGTAAATGATCATTTTGGACACCCGGGTGTCTAAAATGATCCCTGGGGTTGGGGTAATATGATCACTGGGATCATTTAACCCCGCTGTTAAAGAAAGGTAAAAAAAAAAAAAAAAAATTAAGTAAATGTGGTATATTTTACCCAAATTTTGAACCTTACAAGTACAAACACTTCCCTAAAAACGAATTAAATCTTTTAGATAAGAAAATAATTTATTTTGGCTCCACAAGACTTCTGAAATAAAAATTATAATACAACCAATGCCACCTAGAGGCGAGTTGCTGAACTAAAGAGACAGGGGTGTTAGGTTATTTTCGTTACGGGATTTCTGGATTCGGTCTCCACGCTCAAGGCCCGCGATAGAAGCTATGCAATACTCGTAGCGTAAATACCTAGATAAGTTAATGATCTAATTTCATATAAAAAGCACAACATCCATGATTGATAATCGTTATTTGTGAATAAAAATTAACTAAATTATTGTTAACCCTATCTAATTATTATGCAACACATTTTCGTAAACGATTCCGATTAATTTGTTTCATTTTGACAGTTCAACATTTTCATTGCGTTATTTACGTTGCTGAGCAGAATTTATTTTCGACCTTTTGAAGTAAGTAATGGATTAGAAATCTATTTCAAAGCGATTTACAAATTATGCAGTTTAAACCACAACCAATAAACATGACGATGTGGGCAAAATGATCCCTGCGATCATTTTGCCCTCCTAGAAGAGGATCGTTTATCCCCAAATGCTTAACTCTACAAAAACAACCAATCATAACCTCATGGTACTCATTTACAACAATCGATCATTGCTGATTATATTGTTAAATAACATTGGAAACTAACGCAAACACTCCTATTACATTATAATCAGTTAAATTTTAACAACATCATTTTGAATTATGACTTACATCGGACAACACAATTTTTAATTTGTTTCAATAAAATCTTCCATCTACCATCAAACTTTGTCGGTATGCTAAAACCGTTGTGGCGAAGACTATTTTCATTCCAAAGACTAGATGGGACTACTAAATTCGGTAAAACAGTAGATGATCGTTTTACCTCGAGGGATCATTTTGTACCACTTTTCCCTACAGCAATTTCGATTTATCTCGAAGAAGGTTGTCAAAATAATGTTCTTTCCAATATAATAATAATAATTAGCCCATATTGTCATAAGCATGTTTGAAAAAAACACATTTTTAACAAACAAGTGTCAACATGAATAAATGATATGCAAAATGGCCGACAGCTTATACGGCCCATAACTCGGATATCAGGAGCGGACAGACCTCAGCATATAAAATTATGACCTTAATCTGTAGTTAAAATGTTAAACCATTGCATATATGTATATTTAGTTACTATACTAGTTCCAACCATTTATTTAACTTTTGACATATTATACACGTTCCGTAACTATTACATTAAAAACCAAAGTGAAAAAATGCAAGATGGGCACTTTGTTTTTTGCATCGAATTATGCATCATAAATTTCGAAATCGAGTCAGAAATACAATTTGACATCTTTACTTTTGCTGTCAAAAGTTAAATAAATGCTTGGAAAGATTATAAGTAAGTGTTCAATGGTGGTATTAAAATAATTAATCGGGCTGTAAAAGTCACAGGGTCAAGTTTTATATTCCGGATATGCTAAGTAAGTACGGAACCCAAGAGTTAATATAACATAACATCACGCCTTTGACAGGTTTATGAAATGCACACTACACACACATATACTGCAAATCCAGCTTATTTACTTACACTGCATATTGACGCAGGGTATCCTTATCCACTTAACAGTAAATTTTCTTGACTTTACGAACTCTATAATACGTACCTTATATTTTAATAAATACGTAAAGCCTAAACAAAAGCGCACTGATAGATTTTCAACGCTAAACTCAGCGCCGAGAGTTGAAAATCCAAAGTGGATTTTTTTTAATGACTACATAAGCAGTTATTTTTAATTTTAATTCCTATCGTTCCTTTGCAGCAAATAATTGTTATTGTAGCGGTTAGACCGCCACATACAAACTACGAAGCAAAAAGACATGACGTCACACAATTCCTACATCGCGCAGTTAGAGTTTACCGAGCGAAAAACATAGATAAGACTATCCGAAATCAACATATGGGCAGTTGCCCTCCAGATATAACACTCGTCTGGTTGGAGGATCCTCCCTTCTCTATGGTGGATGAGTGAACTTTACACCCTGTTTCTCATACCACCAAAAAGTGTACAGTTAAAAGTAAGGTCAAACATATCCTGGTCATTAAGACAAAGGGTCAAACACAATTATTTCAAATAACTTTTTAAAGCTCATTTTAGGGCAGATATTTAGATATTATGTAAAACAAAGTACTACAATTATTTATAATTAGGGTCATCACATTTTAGTACTAAGGCTTCATTAACTTAAGGTAGACCCTTAATACGTAGAGATAGGTAAAAAAAACATTCTTGAAAAAGAATTTTAACAGAGTGGGGAATAAGGAATTGCCCTTTTAATTACTCATAAAGTTGGTTCTGCAGTTGATGGGGCTCGTGGGTCGTGGTCGTGGGGGTGTGGGTGGTTGTGGGAATAACAGCCGCGCGTCGATCGAAGGTTAAGCTACGCTTGCCGCGGTCGGTGCAAGGATGGGTGACAATCCGTTACATACCGAGACTCCTCCGTGCCTCACAAAGCACGTTAAGCTGTTGGCCCCGGCTGTCATTCGTAGATCTTTTGACAGTCGTTAAGGTTGATCCGAAGCCCAAAAAGTCTAACAATCAGTCTTTCCACGGGGTGTCGTGTTAATCAGAAAAAAGAAAGAATTAATCAGAAGTAAGAAACAATTGTAGTACCCAGAACCGGAGTGATCAGCACCATGCAATGCTTGCCAAAGTGTCCATAGACCTACACTGCAGAGGACTTAAAAACGCCAATGATGGCCGTGATTGGCACGGCCGCCTAATGGGCCCAACTCATCTAACATAAGAAAATATATTTACTTTTGCCATCGACCCGAAAAGAAGTGTAGAGGTATGAGGAACAGGGTGTAAAGATCCTCTATAGAAAAGGGAGGATCCTCCGACCAGACGGGTGTTGTGTGTAGAAGATAAAGAAATATATTAACTATCAAGTAACTGAATAGGGGTGCTAGTGATGATTATTATGCTAACTCACGGATATAAATCTAACTATGTAGATAACCCAAGTCCCTCCAATGTATGAAAACCAAGCGTGCAACTTTTTAAAAACAAATTTACTTACCAATGAAAGAAAACATTTCCAATGCCTCGGCCAACTTCGTCTATAAAGTATTTATAGCTTAATATGGCATAAAAAGGCATTTTTCTAGATTTCGGTGGATTTCCGGTGCCGATAATGCTAAATGAAAAGCTCAGATTATGAACATTGATCGTAATTTTACTCCGTTTTTTGACATACAATCTCGTCATCTAGTTATATTTGTATCTGTGTGCTAACTATACCTATTATTTACTTCTATTTCTGTGGTTTTTGAAACACAAAAACACGCCTAAAAAAGTAGCATCCATTAGAATGTGTGAAATATATAAAATGACACGTCAGTATAGTAGTGTAAGTGAGGCGTTTGTCACTGCGAATGCAAAGCACATTTGTCATTTTTATGAGCCCAAAGCTTTTATACAGGGTGGCAGGGACATCGACCCACATCCTGCTACCATCGATCATGCTATCTACATGATCAAGATTCTGCCTTGAAACTTATAATCAGTTATTTAAATAAAAAACTTGCTGTTTCATACATTTTGACCGTGAAAAAAGCAGCTTTCACATACAAAAGTGCAATTTACAAATATACATCTATATACATATAATAAAACAGTAGAATCCGGTGTTTGTCTGTTTGTTTGTTCGCGCACATCTCCGGAACTACCGAACGGATTTTCATGTAGTTTTCACAGGTAGACAGAATATAATTTGGAAGAGAATATATAGGCTTTGTTTCATTAAAATCGAAAGTTGCAAAAAAAAGTTATCTTCATCAAAACGGTATTCACGTTGTCCACAATTTCTGAGAGTCAAACAAAAAGTACTAGGCTTGCATGATAGTACTTATTAAGTACAATCATCAGTTTATATGGAACAAAAAAGTACTAGGCTTGCATGAATTCACGTTTAGTTCATTATGTGGTTTATTTGAAATAAATGCTTTGAGTTTGAGTTTATGAGTACCTACGTACATAAAAAAATGCTAACTATAAATAAAGATTATTTGCGGCATGCGGCACCATAACGCGAACGAAGTCGCGGGCAACAGCTAGTTTTAAATATATCAACAATTAAGTATTGCAATTTTGTATGAGAAAGCTGTTTTTTTTGTTCCACAATCATGTACTGAATCTATGGTAAAGAGTGCGCGTCGATGTCCATGTCACGCTGTATGTTAGTCAAGAAATATCCCACATCTTATGTTACCTTAATAATGATAAAAAATTATAGATTACTGGTTACATTTCATTTCAATTCATAGGTCATACAAAAAATATGAGAAGTTATATTTTTGGCATTTCAACCAAACATGATTACTTACGATACTGATGGCTTCGTAAGGTATCAGACGTAATCCAGGATTATCAGATTAGGTATACGTATACATATTCTGAATAAAATATTTCTTGTACCGTAGAGCACATTACACATTGCCTAGGACTTAGCTCGGAATTACTTGGGGAAGGTATTTTTATGCTTAAGAGAAAAAGGGATGCTTTTATCGTTGATTCTGAGAAAATAAGTCTACTGTGGAACGGTAAGATGATGGTAAATAAGCTATGTGCAGTCGGGGCACAAATTTTTAAGCAAATTGACACACTACGTCAATTTTCCGTGTCGACTTGTCCACCGGTTTGTGACACCGGTTATTGTTATACCGTGAAGTTTTCTTTGAAATTGTATTGTCGCGCTGGTCTGCACAATCCTTTATAGCCGTTTCATTGAACTGTCAAAGTTGTGATTTGAATATAGACAATATTATTTAAGTTGGTATTCAATTTGCTTAACATTTTCATTCCTTGAGTTTACATAGGTAACTATAGTTGGATGCATTTAAAGAACTTTTGCAAGTGATGACATTTAAGTACGTCGTAGGTCCATCTAAACTTCTCTTCATCTCTCCGTCTTAAGACCGTTTATTCTGAAAGTGGGCAACGTCGCTAATAGCTGTCACATATTTCGCTGTTTTGATTAATTTAGCGATATTACTTTATGGAAATAAGAAATGTGACTAACTAGCGAATTAGAATACTAAATTGCAATTGTAACATTGAATTTGACGGTGTACCCATTTTCGGTGTAAAAAAGGCATTTTTTAAAGCCCTATGATCGTTTCCCCCCCCTTTTTTATATACTTGTACATATTACTATTATTATTTTAATTCTGTTAGTTTTTAAATCATATTATTTCATTTCATAATCACTATTTTAGTTCGCTAGTTAGCCACAGTATCAGGTTGTATGTTTGCGGCCGTATCAAATATTTATTTATAGAAATATAATCATAAAGTTTTAATTTTAATCCTATTGAATGACTATTTCAAGAAATCATAACATTTTAGGATTATTCTAACTTAGAAAGTAGTATTGCTGATTCTAATGGTTATAATTCTGTAAAGCTATATTTTTACGGTTGCGAATCATATTTTAATCAAGATACAACCTGCCACTGATCTGCAAATTGAAAACGTAAGAAAATTTTAATTTCGCGGGATATCCTGACGCTTCAATAACCACCTACCCCGATCACATTCAAATCTTTGGTTTTTTTTGTCAAACAAAGCCAATTCTTTTCTTAGATTCGTATAACATAGTAGATGAAAAGTGTACTAATAAATTGATAATGTACAATCAATGTTTAACATGGCTATAGGCTCGCCCCTTATTACATTATGTGAGCGAAGGTAACTTAAGGCTATAAATACACTTCTGCCTAACCATTTGAGGATTGGTGTATTGTAAACAAGCCAAAAAACATTATTTTACTGAATATAGTACTATAAACGCACTGTTTCTAAATAAAGTGAATGTATGTAAATCGAGTAAACAAGCACTAAAGCGCAGGCCACGCCGCCAGCTAGCGGGCGGGCGGGCGAAGCGAACGAAGGAAACGAACGAAGGAAACTATACAAACTACGCGAAATATCGGTAGCTCGCGGTGTGAACCGAAGTATGTAAAGAGGTGAAACGATGTTCGTTCGCTTCGCCCGCCCGCCCGCTAGCTGGCGGTGTGGCCTGCGCTTTAGGCTTCAACGCTACGAGTACCCTCGCAGAACTCTAAAATTTCGACCAATTGACATGCGTATCGCGTTCCATTTTCAAATTGCTGGCCATAGAGAAACGACAAACGTACCTACACGCTATAAATTTTTCGAACAGATTTAATTTCAGTTCCAACTCTATTGAATGGAACTAATGGAACACTGTTGAATTATTATTTATTTTTCTCGACTACGGCAAGGGGAGGGAAAGGGTCATAAATTCTACTGGTTATGATTGAAATATTTAGCTACGACGCAGGTACACGTTCACTACATACATACATGTTTTAATAGGTATAAATAGATTCCTTATATTTAAATAAATATTTATTCCACAATTTTCGATATTGCGCCTACCACTGTTTGTCTCTGCATCACCCAAAGGTTGACTGGTAGAAAATGCCTATGGCATTAAGTCCGCCTCTGTACATTTGTGTGCTTAAAGTGTTATTAAATAAATAAATACATGGTCCGCATTCTAATAAAAAGAATATTTTTTCGGCTATAATACGATCAAAGTCAAAGTTATTTATTTGCTATGAGTATTCTTGAGCGATGACACATTTCGCTATATTTTGGCATGTAAATATTAATAGTAAGGCACATTTAATTAAGCAATTATCTTAACATATGGTTGAAAATATTGACTAAACATGAAATTATTTAAATCAATCTTCAATTTACACAACACAACTAATTATATAAACATTTGGCACTACATAAAAATTTACAGAATAAAATTACGAGTATATCTACTATGATGAAAACGATGTTACAGGCCATAACAGACACACCCAAAATATTATAATTCATACGCACAAATGACTTACACATTGACTGCTACGAAACCGTAGCATGATTGCGCTACGAACGTAGCAGGCACACGTAGCAAAGCTACGCCGTAGCATATCTCCGGTAAATTGAGATTAATACAATTTCGATTGCAATCGACAAGCTATCAAGAAAATAAAAAGCTATGAAAAGTAATATCAAGCAGCAAGTACTGCACTACCCCATGAGTTGAGAAACAGATAAGATTGAAAGCATACAAAACCTCAATTTATATGAAACATTTAGTTCAGCCAACTAAACTTGTGAGATCTGTTTACAAAAGGACTTGATTTACATCAGTTATACGTAAGTTATTCCAAGTGAGGAATGCATTATTTGTATAGGTACTCATGAGTAAATAATAAAAGCCGCTCGGGTCGATCTTCAAGGTTACGCACCGCTTGCCAAGGTCATTCCGTGGATGGGTGACCATCCATTACATAACAGGACCCTTCCGTGCCTCGGAAAGCACGTTAAGCCGTTGGTCCTAGCTATTATTTGTAAATCTTTGACAATTACTGATAGTCCAGAAGCCCGAAAGTCTGACCAAGGGGTATCCCGTTGGGTGGAGCGCCCAGAGGACACGGTGGAGCATACGGTGGAGGTCTGCCCGGCTTGGGCGAAGCACCGCCGTGTCCTCGTGGAGGCGATCGGCGGTGGTGACATCTCGCGTCCGGCCCTACGCCATGACAGGCCATGGTACGGCGCGAGAGGGCGTCACCTCCTCCTGCGAAGCAGTAATGCTCACAAAGGAGGAGGCGGAGCGCGTAAGGGATCGCCGCAGGAGATGCCCTGGGTGTCGAGAATCCCAGGCCGTTTCCCGGCCATCGTATAAGACGCGGGCTTGCTGACGGTGAGCAATGGGTAGCCGTCCGATAAGGACTAGGCCCGGGTCGACGGCGCGTTGTGTTCCACGCGCGCCTTAAAGAGGAGTCTGCACAACTGACGAGGTCCGCTAGAGCCGATGCCTGCCGGGGTTGCGGGAAAGTCCTAAGGGGTGACCGTGGCCCCTAGCAACGTACAGACAACAGAAGCAATACGGGTGGGTTTTAGTCAGTAAGAGTCTGACACGCCCTCCCGCTCCGCCAGAGTAAGAGAAGTTATTTATTTCATGATTTTGAGCTCATGAAAACTGTAAAAATTGATTTCGATGTAGTAAATTATGAGCGTGCCTCCTGTGACTTTTATGTCATGGACATAAGGTTTAAATTGCAACCATAGAAGTAGGCTCTTGAAATGCAACTAATAGGTTCATTTCATACATAAACATACGCCTTCTTCCCATGGGGATAGGCAGAACTACAGAACGCCACCTCCTACGATACTTACATACTCCTTTACTTTAATAAATCAGTAAAACACGAACGCCGGTTACCAGTACTACGCACATTTAGACACACAACACACAATTCATTCGCACATTTCTTTTCTATCACTAATTGCTGTGATAATACTTAGAACTACTTAAGTTCTAGCCCTTCCTATCTTTTTCAAAATAGTGAAGATACAAAACAGTCAAGATCTTACAAAACTTATTTAATAAGTTTAGCAACTTTTTTTTAAACGTAGACCTGTAAGCTACAAAAATACCGAGTCCCAACAACACGAATACTTTCTAAACGGTGCGCAGAAAATATTTTTCTCTCTCTAATAATAATTAATTAGCATTTAATAATAAAAGTTGTGGCTGCGGAAGACGTACAATGAACGCTCAGCAATTAGGCGCCGTCTACGAATCAAATGGAAATAAAAAAATAAAAATAAAAGTCGAGTTCAATTAACTTTGTTCAGAAACTTCACTTATAATTAGTTTTTCACTTTTTTCTTTTGTCAGGCTTTTTAGCGTGTGGGTGTTTTTTTGTGCATTCATATCAAGAAATGAGTAGCTATTTGGGTGCTAAGTTAATCTTTAGGTACTTTCAGATGACTTAAGATCACATGAATTTCGGGGTGGCGACTATGTAAGTCCAAGGTTACTTGTTCCCTATCTTTGCATAATCAGCCTGTAATGTTCCCACTACTGGGACACAGGCCTCCTCTCTGTGACAGAGAGTGGGCTGTAATCCACCACGCGGGCCCATGTGCAGTGTGGGTTAGTGGATGTTACAAGTCTCAATTCCCAATTTTTTTGTTCTAGGACAAGCCGGTTTCGTCACGATGTTTTCCTTCACCGTTTTGAGAGCAGTGATGATCAAAAAAAATATCAAAAAAGTACGTGAAGTGTCTACCTGGGTTCGAACCTACGACCTACAACTCGTAAGTCGTGGCCGTTTTTACTGAGCCACCACTGCTCACTGTTATCAATAAATTGTGAAATATTGTATACGGAAGTTGGTAAACTTTTATCTATACATATAATAAAATTGTAGAAAAGTGGTGTCTGTACAATGGAAATATATGAAAAAAAAGTAGCAGGGGTTGTTATTATATCGATGCTGAACCCGAGATTGTAATTAATTTTTTTTTTGTCTGTTTGTCTGTTTGTCTGTTTGTCTGTTTGTCTGTTTGTCGGTTTGTCTGTTTGTCTGTGTGTTTGTGCACGCTAATATCAGAAACGGCTTATTCGATTTAGATGCGGTTTTCACTAATATATTGTAGTAAGCTTCACTTAACATTTAGTGTTTATTTCATGTCAATCGGTTCATAAATAAAAAAGTTATGTCAATTTAAAGAATCACATCGAACATTTGTTATAGGTTAGGCATTTCTTTCCTTGATTTTCGGTATACTTATCTTAATTTTTATTTAGGGTTTGTATATAAATATTATAAGTATTTGGTATAGGTTAGGCATTTCTTTTCTTGATTTTCTTTATTAACTATAAGTTTATTAGCTCAGGTTAGTAATTAATTTTTCTAGCAATTATTTTGTTTTATAAAGTTAGTACGTTTGGTTTACACGTCTTAACACTTATTACTTAATTATTACTTAAACTGTGATAATTTTAGACTGTATAATAATCTGTAAGTATTTATCATTTAATTGTTTACGATAGTACGTGTTTACTAAATAACTGTGTGGTTAAGTAGTAAGTACTATTTTATTGTAAGAAATGCTTCGAAGAAGATCCAACCTCTCCCAATGTAGCAGAAATGCTAAAAGGATGAGATTAGTTCGATCACAGGAATCTGAGGAAGGTCGTGAGGGAAGGCTCTCTGCAACTCGGGAACATCAGGCTAGGTTTCGTGCTGCAGAAACTTCGACTCAGCGGGAATCTCGACTGAGTTCAAATCGTTCTCGAAAGGTCGAGGTCGCGAAAATTTTTTTATACTAAGGGGGTCGAGTCATGAAAAAGGTTGAAAAACATTGCCCTACATTAATCCTACTAATATTATAAATGCGAAAGTTTGTGAGGATGGATGGATGGATGGATGTTTGTTACTCTTTCACACAAAAACTACTGAACGGATTTTGATGAAACTTTACAATAATGTAGCTTATACATTAGAATAACACATAGGCTACAATTTATAAAGATTTTATGTGATTTGACCATAACATAACGATAAGTATCAAGTAAGTCGGAAAAATTCCTGCCCTCTGAGATCTATCTTTGCGTGCGCTGCCATTGTTTTTTTTTTTTTTGGTTGGGAAATCATCCAATGATTTCTGGGCGTTTCAGTCTCTTACTGACTAAAACCCACCCGTGTTCCTTCCCTTGCCTTGCCAGAGGCCACGGTTTCCCCTTGGGACTACCCGCAACCCCGGCAGGCATCGGCCCTAGCGGACCCCGTCAGTTTTGCTGATATCTCTTTGAGGTGCGCGTGGAACACGATGCGCCGTCGACCTGGGCCTGGTCCTTATCGGACGGTGAGCTGCCCGTTGCTCTCCGTCCGCAGGCCCGCGCCTACGGTGGCCGGAAATCGGCTATCAATCCCCGATGCCCGGGACGTCTCCTACGGCGGCGGCGGCTAGGGCTGGTAGGGCGCGGCCTTTGCCACTCCCTCGCGCGCTCCACCTTCTCCTTCGCGAGCATTACTGCTTTGCAGAAGGAGGTGACGGCTTGCCATGCCCTCTCGCTCCGCACCATGGCCTGAACCAGGGCCGTACGCGAGAGGTCACCGCCGCCGATCGCCTCCACGAGGACACGGCGGTGGTCCACCTAAGCCGGGCAGACCTCCACCGTTTGCTGCGTGCGCTGCCTAAACCGTTAGAGTTACATGAAGAAAATGTATTGTGGGATTGTTTGTCTTAAAGAGTTCTAAATAAAAGTCCGCGACAGCATATCCGCGACACCTTTTATGTGGAAGCCTTTATAACCAAAACAGTGAGCAATAAATACAGTTAAATTGAATACTTTTTTTACATTGCATATTTTAGAGTAGGTATTTAGTTAATTCTTATCAAAATAAATACCTTCATCGCTTTTGGTATTTAATGTAGATAAAGTTTTTCTTTTACACTAAGTAATTTGGACAAATAGTTTAAAAGTTAGAAAGATAAGAATGACCTGCGATATTGAGTCGACGGCGCTCAGAACGAGGGTGGAGGGGCGGGCCAGCCAGGGGATGACGCGCCAGAGCGCCGAGTGGAATAATTATGTTCGAGAAATAACGTAAATAACGCAATTAATTGTTGAACTGTCAAAATGAAACCCATTGCTATTGTAAGTCCGACATCCACGCGGGCGAAGCCGCGGGCAGAAGCTAGTTAATTAATAAATTACAAGGTGTACGCACCTATTAGGTGTGATTATTTTATAGAAAGAAAATACATTTATTTCCGCTCAGAAATGACAGAAAAAGTGAGGAAAACATGCGTCACATCCGCGCAAAACAGCCATCGCTCAGCGTAAAGCTGTGACTCCTTTGAGATTAATTCTCCAACCATGGTCAAAATGCCAAGAATTAATTTTCGCCCAATGACATAAAGCACGAACCAGAGCCACAGCGTTGGTGTTCAGCAACAGCTGGCGTCGACATGATGATGTACCTGTAGGTACTATGAACAACAACATAGCTAAGCTGCATGAATTATCATGCGATCAAAATAGAATGGAGAAACTGGCAACCGGCTAAACGGCAAAATGCAGGCACATTTCGCCGAGAAAATTATCTCTTCACATAAAATAACGCCTGTAATCTCTCAGTATTAGGTATACCTACCTACCTACTCATATTTGGCCAGTTATTTTTGAAGTTCCATTAATAGAGGGACGAGCTTATTACCATCAACCGGGCACATATCCAGACTAGAGACTGTGAAATCCCTGTCGGTAAAACCCAATAACACTTTGCCCAACCCGGGAATCGAACCCAGGACCTCATGCTTAGCAGTAGCGCTTGCGACCACTAGACCAACGAGGCATTCGCCTTTCAGTCCTTTATAAATGACTTCAGTCCTTTATAAATGACAGAGTATGGTACCTGTTCTATCACCGGCGAGAAGGAAGTAGAGCTAGCAACTAAGAGCGAGCAACGAGCAGCGAGAGTGCGACAGCGGCACCCAGCACACCGCAAGTTTGCAATAAATGAGACGCGCAACACATTTATTCTTTCAATTTCTTTCTTTTTTACAACAGTTTTGGGCCCCTGTTGTATTGGCGCATTATGGATCGATAAAATTTAATTTAATATGTTGCTGCCAACATTTTCATTTCGAGAAATTTTGAATTTCGCGGGCTACTTTAGCGCTTCCCCCGAAAAGGATTGGTGGCAGACGGCAGTTTTTTCCCCGTCTCAAAAAAAAACTAGATCCGGGGCTGCTTTTACTTACACGGGACCTAGAATATTTTGTACGTCTCTTGAGCGAGAAAATCGTCGATAGCTACTCGCTTCTTCGTGGGATAGGTGCCAAATATCTCTTCAGTCCTTTGTAAAAGAGGGGCGTATCCGACCCAATTTTGGACGAAGGCATGCGGTTCCTCACCGGACCGTTTCTAACAAACTGTTGCCTTAACTACCAGCGTGTCAAAAGGACCAATGACTTAATTAGAGAATGTAGATTTAAATCGACTGTTTAGCGAAGAATTGTTCGAAGGTTTAGTGCCCGTTTGGCATTTAGAAAAACATGATTAAGGCGGAGTTGTATAGTTAGTAGGGTTTAAAACATGAAGCGAGTATTGTTAAAGAAGAATAGGTACTTTATTTTTAAACAGCACAGTTATCGGTGTACCTAAATCTGAGTTCATGAGTAGGTACTCACAGTCTGCTTAGTCAGTGTAACATTTTTAATAACAAAAACCTGATAAGTCTGTTTTTTGTATTATGTAAAGTCAGGGAAATTAATTATTGATAAGAAAATTGACTACCAACTACTAGATATCCGAACATTCAAATCAAAATTTGAACTAAATAACATTCCGTGGCAGTTGTTCATAACTGCACATAATAGCATTGTTGACAAAAAAAAATTTACGTTACGTTAAAAAATTTATTAAAAAATATTGGACACTTGTTTTTTCTTTTTTTACGTTATCAAAAGATTACGGAAATACATTGAGTTAAAATGTGGAATGACGTCACTCCCCGGTCGATTTTATTCTGACTTGTGACGTAGCGAGCCTCCACTCCCTCTAAACCATTTTTTAGTAATATGTTATAGCAAAAAAAATTTAAATCTAATGTAAGTCTAATATTTTTTTTTTTTTTTAATGACGGATTAAAATTATTTTTTTCCTCAGTCAACAGCCCTATTAGGTATTCCCCGGTTATTTAACAGTTTCGTAAGCTACACATTCGAAATCAAATCGGTTTTTATTACCTCGCAGTAGGTTCGAAAAGTAGAGTATTCTTCGCCGGTGTCTTCGTGTTGGGCGAGTTTGAATCGACTGCACTCAGGATTCCAGTCTTAACTCCCTCGTTTCACTCAGGAGTTATTTATTTATTTATATATACTTTATTGTACACCAGATAATACATTACAAGAAGAAAAAGTAGTACGAGTATACGAGTTAACTCAAAGTCCAGTTCACTCTTACCAAGGGCTTTCGTGTTATCCAGTAACTGGGTTGTGGAGGTTAGATATGCAGTCGTTCCACGTAAAACACTAGTACTAATTCAGCTGCATCCAGTAAGACTAGAAGTCGACCCCAAAAATGTTGGGAAAAGGCTAGAGAGATTGATTTTAAAAAAATCTCTTAGCTCGATCAGGGAATCAAAAACAGAACGCTCAACAGTTGCGATAGAGCGGCGAACGAGTAGGCAATATAATATTTGTTGAATATGAGCATAACCCAAAACAATTTTTTGCAACTGTTAGTGCTGTTGTTTGCTGTTTTACTAAGTAGGTATTCTAGCTTCCTTGTAATGAAACTGTTTGATCTGTAATAGGATATCGGAATCACTTTTAAACGTCATTCGTCATAACAAAAACAAAAAAACCAGATGCAGTTGGCTTCCTATCTGACTACTCCTGATAAGAAACAAACTCAAGGGTCAAAGCCTCTTTTAAAGTCCAGTCATAATCTTGGTCAGTGGTCAGATCATAGAGCATATCGAATAAATTACTACGGAAACTCATATCTGTCGTGTAATTTAAAAATGGAACGCAGGTTTTACTTCAACACATGGCAATCAAGGAGGTTGCGGGAAGTCCTAAGGGGAAACCGTGGCCCCTGGCACAGGCAAGGGAAGGAACACGGGTGGGTTTTAGTCAGTAAGAGTCTGACACGCACTTCCGATCCGCCAAGAGCGGGACAAGTCAATTGATGATTTCCCACACAAAAAAAAAAAAGAAGGAGGTAACTTATCAAAGATTTTATTTAAATTTCGATTTGGCTTGCAAATAGAGCTGTAGAAACAAATGGTGCGTAAAAAATTATCGTTGTTTCTTGTTCGTTAGGTATTGATTCTGGAATTTATAATTAATTCACTTAGTTTGAATTTCCGCACATTATTTGAGAAAAGTACCTGCTATAGAAACCTTGGCCGCAACCAGGCATGGACTCACGACGGCCCACATTCAATGCCCCTTTTGCAGGCCGCGGCAGTAATGTAGGTACATTTTATTTCATCATATCTTTCAACTTCAACTTCTTTAAATACACTTCATGTTAATGTAAGTAACTTGATTTGAATGTAGCGAACAGTTCTGCCTAATAAAAAGGACTTGGAAAAGTCAAAGTGCAACTTGCAAGAGACAGTGCAAGTAAAAAGAAAGAATAATTAGTTCAGGTAGCTGTTACTAATTGTGTTAGTTAGTGCCGGACGCCCACTGCGAGTAAATTGCAGGTAATTGTAACATTGTACGACTATTTCATTACTGTTTTTTACTTCGGAGTTAGTTGAATTGGCTGGGTATTTTACTCTATATGAGAAAAAAATTAAAAATATATTATTGAGATAGCTTAGGCAAAAACCAGTCGGAAAACTTTAGTTTTAGTTCATAAAATAGCAATCTAAATTTTAAAATTCAGTTCAAAGGTTTCAGCTTTTTTAATTTGTTTCATAACACCATTAAATAGTAGTCGCCATGTTATTACGTCATACGGCTATGTAAACTTAGAATTGTCAACTGTCAGCGTACCTTGCATTTGTTTACACAGCCAACTGTCATCATGACCACAGAGCAATATGGCGTCCACTGCGTCCAATGTTTTCGTCAAATTACGCGCGAAAGAAAATGCAAAATGCATTTTTATGGCACTTAACGATTTAATAAAAATAATTGTGATTTTTTTGTGGTTCATTAGCACTATACAACCTAATTGAGACACTTTTCAAAAATGAGTGTAATACGGTACCCTATTGTGGGTATATGCATTAAGCGCAGGCCACACCGCCAGCTAGCGGGCGGACCTGGCGGAGCGAACGAAGGAAACTATACAAACTACGCGATGCTTGTAGCTCGCGGTGTGAACCGAAGTATGTAAAGAGGTGAAACGTTGTTCGCCCGCCCGCCCGCTAGCTGGCGGTGTGGCCTGCGCTTTAGTGTTACCCTATGCCGTCTCGTTGGTCTAGCGGTCGCAAGCGCTACTGCTGAGCATGAGGTCTCGAGTTCGATTCCCGGTTCGGGCAAAGTGTTATTGGGGTTTCCCATATGTAATTTGTCAGTAGCAGCCTGGTGTCTGGATTTGTGCCCGTTTGATAGGCTCGGCTCCTATTACATGGGACTTAAACATAACTGGCGAATTGTGTGTGCACCTCTGCCTATCCCTTCGGGGAATACAGGCGTGATGTTGTTTTGTGTTACAGGTTACTCTATTTTTATTATACCCGATTTTCTATAACAAATGTGCTGATTATTATTATGGTTTATTTTGCCTGCCTGGTGCGGAAAAGTTTAAGTAGTCGATAGCCATTTGATAGCCATATTGCTAAATAATGCATTGTGGTTTCTTTTATATACTTACATTTGAGATTTATTTTGTGATTACATGGAGCAAGGTATGACGAATATAATTAATGTTGTACAAGATCGTAGTTGAATTTCCAGGTTTCTTGAAAAAAAACAATTAATCTCTAACCGCCTGGCCACGGAACGGGCGGCGCGACCGGCGGTGCGTCTTGCGGTGCATGACTAGTACATTTCTATTTATAGTCGCAAGACGCTTCGCCGTTCGCACCGCGCGAATTGTCCGTGGCCAGGCGGTAAAGGTGCTTAAATTTGTCGAACTGGACAACGAAGATAGCTAAACATCGCTACGAACATTTTCACGTTCAGTTTAGCGATCGCTCTAGTCTCAATCCTCGTCAAATCAAAAAATATACTTCACGAAGATGGAAACGGAACAATGACAGAATGGCTCGGCTAGACAAAAAGCTCGAAGAAAATTTACTGTCCTTTCGCTAGAATGATCTCTAAAACGCTCCCGTTTATTTTTCTATAATGTCACATTCACAACAATGCTCATTACAAGTGAATGCTCAAGTTTATCAGCACCTTAAGGCTGACTGTCCTCTGGAGCGGAGAGAAGAGCGGAGCGGAGCTGTGCCAATATTAACCGATGGAATTGCATAAAATCTCCGGATCGCTTCATTGGACAGGGATTTGCGAACAAGTTTAAAAATTCATAGAAAACCGGGAAGCGGGGCGAGGAAGCGGAGCGAGGAAGCGGAAAAACCCGGCGGCGGTGAATTACAGTACACTCATAGTACTCGTCGCGTGAACTCGTCCTAGATCCGCACAGTCCGCAACTCCGCTCCGCTCTACTGCCTCGCTCCGCTCCGCGTTAATGAACAGGCAGACTTAGGCTGCCTGTCCACCGGAGCGGAGAGGAAAGGAGAGGAGCGGAGTTGCGGACTGTGCGGATCTAGGACGAGTTCACGCGACGAGTACTGTGAGTGTACTGTAATTCACCGCCGCCGGATTTGATTCTATTAACCAATAGAATCAAAACTCCGCTCCAGAGGTGCGATTTTATTGGTTAATTTTAGCAAATCTCCGCTCCTCTCCGCTCCAGTGGATAGGCAGCCTAAGAGCTTGTCCAGAAAGGGCGAATTCGCCGCGATTCTCTCGTGCGTATCACGCGCGACCGTTTCGCACAGAAAGAGCGTACCTACGCGCGAGCATTTGGGGACTATAAACAATTCCGTATCAAAATTTTGGCGCTCCATTTCCCTGGATACGTGCATTCGCTCTGGAGTTCGCGCGTCAACTGGACGCAACAAGGAGTCTCTAGTATCTCGACTCGCGCTTGATTCGCGCGTATTGCGCGCGAGTCGAGATACTAGAGACTCCTTGTTGCGTCTGGCGAACTGCACGCGATTTACGCGCGTATTTTGAAATCGCGCGATGCTTGTGGGCGCGATGTATTGGCGCCTAGTATCTCCTTAACGCGCGAATGAATTTGCGCGAAACGTTTCGCGGCGAATTCGTTTCTTCTGGACAAGGTCTAAGACAGGCATCGCTTTCATAGTGCCGCCCCAGTGTGCAAAGGCGACGTTGCCGTGGAAGTGGCAAAGATTTGGGCCAACAACATTTTCAACACGACGAGGAAGCATAAAAATTTATTAAACATAACACTAACAATTTATCATTTCTTTATTAGTGAAAAAACATTAACAGAACAAAATAATACATTAAAATATGTTAATTTACAATAACAACGAACTACAACTAACAATAGTAACTTCGTTACGGAATAGATTAAAAGATAACATAGTTCCTCGCTATGTTAATTGTAAAACGACTACAAGTTTATGTTCAAAGGGACAACAAAACTTAACATTTATAACGAGAAATATTTAAATGATATAAAATGAAATTAAATGTAGTATTTTAACTAAATGATCCTCATAAAAAGTATTGAGCTTCTACTGTAAAACGACTTTACAAGTTTATGCTCAAAGGGACATCAAAACTTAACATTTATAACGAGAAATATTTAAACGATATAAAATGAATTAAATGCAATATTTTAACACCTACTAATGATCCTCAAAAAACGTATTAAGCTTCTAATGATGCACACTTTTTAAAATTAAGTACGATCTACCTCTAAAACTTTATGCGCTTCTAATTAATTAATTATCCACACTTTTTCAAATAAATACCCCTCTTTTTAACTTTGCGACCTTTTCTTACAGTTAGTTGTCGCAGTAACTAGCTAGTCGCAGTACCCCGACAAAATGGTTAGGTTAGAAGGGTGACCGGCGAGCGCTACGTCAAATTTGGTCGCAGTTAGCGTTTTTTAGGACCCCAAAATTAGAATAATTACAGATTCACAAAAAGAAGTGCAACCGTTATATTAAGGTGTTCAATAATATTTATAGGAGCGCAAAATGGCAATTATTAGAGGTTCCATTAAATACATTCCATTTTAAATGGTTTCTGTCCTTGTCATTTTCGAGACGTTAAAGTGAGAACGAAATAGACCAGTCCGCACATTTTGTAACGTTTAACTGTCAAGCCCCGCGGTTTGACATTGACGCGCGCTTACGTCACTTTTGACATTAAAAAAAAGTTTTGTTTTTCGGGTATGCCAAAAAAAATATATATATATGTTGAAGTACTAAAAAGGTAGTAAATATTCACAAAGCGATAAATTCGTTGATGTCTCGAACTAGAAAAAAAAAATGTGGTCCAGACATCCTGACGTCAGAATGTCTGAACATTTTCTTTACGCGTTTTTTCGCTGTCAATCGAGGTACTAAATATTTGAAGTTAGGTATCAAATAGTAGCAAAAAGGTAGTGCAGTTTGGTATTTTCTAAACATCAAATAATATATCTCTATTGGTCCAGGGGTTCTGACGCTTACAATTTTTTTTTTTCGGATAAGTATATATTTTTTGAGTTTATCTTTTACAAACAAATATACAAAAAATCAAATATTTTCTCTTTATAATATTCTACGAAAAAATTAGTTTAGATAATATTAGTTTAGATGGCATACTCCTGCGATCAATCAAGTCACGTACGTACGCCATTATTCAAGTAAACGATCGCGTAATCGCGTATACGCGCGACAGTGACTCTGGTATGAAAAGGCCCTAATAATCAAGTGCACAAAACAGCGCGACGCCTCTCTTGATCCAATGCACGGGCGGCTTGTGCGTGGGCATCTCGATGGTCATGACGTAGTTGGTGGAGTGGCCCGTCGTGGACAGCGTGCCCGCGCGCAGCAGCGTCTTGTACGTGGGGCACTCGTACTGGCCCTGCTGCAGCTTGTGGTTCTGTTCCGGCTTCATGTATATGATCGCCATTTCTGTTGGAGAGAATAATGTTGGTCATATTTATAAGGTAATTTAGAAAAGTTTTACGGTGTCTTAGTTTAAGCGGCCGATCACAAAATTGCGTTCTGATGACGCATCGCATTGTAGCAATTTGGCAGTTGTAATTACTTTTATTTTGAGATATATTTTTTTTTTACTATGTACATGGTACGATTGTTCACTTTCTAAAAGGGGGGCTCCTTTTAGAAAGTGAACAATCGTACCATGTTACGTTAAAAAATAAAAAAAGGTCATTTATTAGTTTTATAAACTTGTCGTTGTCGACACTTTTATAAAGTTAAAGACTTGACCGTCAGCTGCGCTCCAGTAGTGGAGGAGTCCAGAGTTAGGCTGCCTGTCCACTGGAGCGGAGAGGAGAGGAGAGGAGCGGAGATGTGCCATTATTAACCAATCAAATCTAAACTCAGGGGCGGAGTCAAGATCACTGATCTAAACTCCGAGGCGGAGTCAAGATTCTATTGGTTAATATTGACACATCTCCGCTCCTCTTTTCTCCTCTCCGCTCCGTTGGACAGGCAGCCTTAAAGTTTAAAAAATAGTAATTTCCTACCGGAACAAAACCTAATGGAACGATTTTTAAAATCTTCCTAAACCCAAAACAAATAGTCAGCTGCATGGAAGTGAGGAAAAATAATGGGATTTTTTTAAGAAAAATAAATCTGCTTATTTTGTTTATTGAAAAAGCCTCCTCTGACCTAGGAATCGAGCCCTATCCCATGCCTGTATAGATACACCGCTGTACTCACGGACGTGCAGCTCCTTAGGCTTGCTCTCCTCGAGCGACAGGTCGCCCATGTTCCAGCGCGCGCCCTCCAGGAACAGGCCGCGCACGCAGCAGCCGTCCTCGGGCTTCTTGGCAGGAGGCTGCGGCAGCGCCTGCGGAGTACATACATACATACATACATTATAATCAGCCTATAACGGATGAATTGTTAATTGCTAATTCCTGACCATTGACTAATTCTTGTTGAATTCCATCATTCATAATAATTGTTTTACATTTTATTGTTACATAGGATAAACTTTTTAATTACCTACTATAATTATTTAACTTCATTTTATAAATGAATGTATTTTTATTAATTTATTTGAATTTATAATTACTTATTATTAACTTATTGATTTTATTATTATTTTTATCACTAATTAATTATAAATAGGCAAAATATAAGTGCTGTACACAACTTTAACTTTACTGTAGTTTAAAAGTTATAATATGTTATGATTTCTGTAAATGTTTTTGTGATCTAGTCGTTGGAGTACCATATAAAATACATAAATAACGTGCCCACTGCTGGGACACGGGCCTCCTCTCTGTAAAGGGGAGTGGGCCATAATCCACCAAGCTGGCCCAGTGCGGGTAGGTAGATGTGACATTCACATGATTCACATGTCTTCGAATTTCTGATTCCAGAACATGCGGGTTTCATTTTGACAGTTCAACAATATTCATTGTAATATTTACTTGGTGGGGCAGACAAATTTTTCAAATCTATGAAGGAATGAGTTATTGAAAGGAACTGCGATTCGAGTGTGTTCCGAATATGCACATAATTCAACACTTATTCAATAATTAAACATAACATAAAATAATGAATGACAAAAATTATTTTATAATTCATTATTTTGTTATGTTTTTTGGTGGAACGGAACGCAAACTCAAAATCATGTGAAAAAATAATATATTTTACTAGCAAACTGCTTGAATTCTCACTGAGGTAATGTTGTAGGTAAATGCCATTTCTGCTTGAAAAAAGCACAAAAACAATTTAATTTATGTAATTTGGGGCTAAAAAACCTTAAAAAACAGATGTAAACAAAGCAGTAACTTGCCAAATGACGTCACCACCTGACCGCGACAGAAACGACGTTTGAACTGTAGTAGAAAATTGTTGGAGTTTAATAATTTTTTTGAGCAACAACCAGTAGTTGAATTTAACTTTTAATAGTTTTCTTGCGTTTTTATGAGTAATTTATTGATTTAGTGAAAAAAAATATTACATGCATATTCGCTATTGGGTCATCATCATCAGCCTATTAATGTTCCCACTGCTGGGACACAGGCCTCCTCTCTGTGAGAGGGAGTGGGCCGTAATCTACCACGCGGGCCCAGTGCGGGTTGGTAGATGTCACGTCTTCGAATTTTTTGGTTCTAAGACATGCCGGTTTCCTCACGATGTTTTCCTTCACCGTTTTGAGAGCAGTGGTGATGAAATTATTTACACAAAGTAAAGCGCCTGCTTAGGTTCGAACCCACGACCTACAACTCGTAAGTCGGGGCCGTTACCACTGGGCCACCACTGCTCCTATTATTGCTGACTGCTCCTGCGCTATTGGGTGCAGATGTATAAATGTATAAATAACGTACCTCAAACGCATAACTGATGGTATCGATAGCAATGACATGTTTCCTCGCATAGTTCTGTAGGGCTCCGGTGAGGAAGGCCTGCGGGAAGTAGAAGCCCGAGATCCAGAACACTTTCGGTATGCCGGACGCGCCCCACTCCTGCATGAACTGCACTCGGAGGCCCAGGTCCTTTACCCACGCCGCTAAAGTGGGAGAAACATTATAATAGTCATTACGTTGTACTCGATAATGTGTAAATTGTGGTTACCTGTAAAGGATTGTGCATGTCTGGATAATGTATGTAAGAAATGAGTAGGAAGCTTTATTTTTTTTCTGTTGTGTATCCAAACGGTAGCGAGTGGGATACTTTATTCATTTGATTTTGGAATAGTTAGAGAAACCAAGGCTTAACGTGTTATCCAGTAACTGAGTTGTTGAGGTCAGATAATCAGTCGCTCCGTGTAAAATACAAGTATTCAGCTGCATTTGGTTAGACTGGAAGCTGATCCCAACATAGTTGGGACAAGGCTAGGCAAATAATTATGGGCTATTGTTAACTTTTTTATGTTATAACCTCTACTTTATCATTTTCTATTTTCTCTTTGTTTTAAGCGTTTTAAGAGTGTTTATTCTGAAAGTGGACAACGTCGCAAATAGATGTCAAATATTTCGCTGTTTTCACTAATATTACTGTATGGAAATAAGAAATGTGGCTATAAATAAGAAACTAGCGAACTTAATGAATTGCAATTGTAACATTGAATTTGATGTCGAACCAGTTTTAGTTGTAAAAAAAACTTTTTTACAAAAAAAACAACCGACTTCCACTATAAAGTGAAAAATAACTAAAATTTCGGAAGTCGGTGGCAGAAACGAAAATTCAAAACCAAAGACACGGATATTCGTTACATGCCACCGACTTCCGAAATTTTAGTTATTTTTCACTTTAAAGTCCAGAAGTCGGTTGTTTTTTTTGTAAAAAAGTTTTTTTTTCTCGCTTTTTAGTGGGTCGGTTTGTAATTTATCTAAGTCACAATAGCCTCATGTCAACTGCTCATCACCCTGTACAAAATATTGCTTTTCCCGATGCAGGGACGTTCATTGTTGAGGAGTTCTTCTGGTACTTCGCCATCAGCTCCTCTTCACCCTACGCATTGTGACGGGCATAAATTGATTGGCAACCATATTAAAGTAATCGAATCGCAAGTTCGCAACCCGTGAAATACGTATTATTGAGTTGTTCCGGTGGCCATCTGTGGTCTTCATCATCAGTTCCACTTCACTAAATGGTGCTTTTCGAGAGCAAATTCAAGAATTACTATAAAAAATACCTAAATCGCTATAGGTGTGCCTATAATATTTCAAGAGTTCCCTCGACTTCTCCAGGATTCCATCATCCAATCCTGACTTGATGACAATGGGACCAACTAGAAAGTATATCCTTTCAAATAAAAAAAGAATTTTCGAAATCGGTCCAGCCGTCTCCGAGTAATCGGGGAACATACATAATAAAAAATAAAAAAATAAATAAAAAACATTCCGACGAATTGAGAACCTCCTCCTTTTTTTTGAAGTCGGTTAAAAAAGGTATTTGGAAACTTTCCTAATACTTTTTTTTACATTTAAAACTAAATATTCGGTGTTACGAATTATTTAATTTCATAATCAATATTCTAGTTCGCTAGTTAGCCACATTGCTTATGTCCATTCAGTATTAATTCCAAATTAATCAAAACAGTTAAATATTTGACAGCTATTTACGACGTTGTCAACTAGTAGGATGCACCCTCTTTTACTCTCAATTCTCGTACAATATCGAATCGCCGCCGCCTGAGAAGTTTCACTTCAAAAATGCCTGATGAAATCATGACTGCAATAAGTTGCATGGGATATACATAAACAAACCTTTACTTATACTTTACTTGATGCGCCCCGCGGTTTCACCCGGACAAATCTTGATCCCGTGAGAAAATCGGGATACAAAGTATTCTATGTCCATCCAAATCCGTTTAGCCGTTTTAGCGTGAAAGCGTAACAAACTCAGTTTCGCATTTATAATATTACTAGCGGACCTGGCAGACGTTGTCCTGCCCGAACAACGCCACCTACCGGGTCCAATTGTCTTTTCATACCAACCAAATATACAACAACAACAATGTCTTCGAATTTTTGGTTCTAAGACATGCCACTTTCCTCACGATGTTTTTCTTCACCGTTTTGAGAGCAGTGGTGGTGGTAGTGGTGGTGATTGCAGTGGTGGTATTTACACAAAGTAAAGCGCCTACTTCGAACCCACGACCTACAATTCGTAAGTCGGAGCCAATACCACTGGGCCACCACTGCTCTCACTCAAATATACACACAACATTTAGCCGTTTAGGAGGAGTTCGGTGACAAACACACCCACGGAAGAATTATACATAGAAAGATAGGTACCAAGCGGTTTTAACGAAGGGTATGCCTTATTGCTCCACATTAGAGGCACCACATTCCGGGACAGGCTGCCTCCCATCCTCTCCAGCGCCTCGGACATCACCACCAGACCTTTCATGGCTCTCAGCAGATCCCTGTAATGATACAATGCAACGCATCAGCTACCACTTTCAAATCCCGTTTTCTTACTTTTTTTTAAGATAATGACAAAACGAATGATTATTCTATGAATGTATATTGTGTGATTGTTGCTTAATGTCCCGTATTCATTGAAAACAATTAATACGGCGCACACTACACGGCATGCGACTGCGACAGCTCGGTGGCTAGACGCAACGACTCGCTGCGGCCGACAATTTTCATATATTTTGTAAGCTCTGCACACTTGGCGTCGAGTTGCAGAGTCGCAACGACAGGCTAGGGGAGTCGCACACTCTCGCTACTTGTCGCAGAGTTTAAACGCACAGTACCGGGGACACCTGATGACAGTCGCATGCGACAGGTCAGCGTTAAGGTAGCCACACACGTTACGATTTGCTTGCGCAAACCTAGGCTTGCGCAAATCTAAATTGACGGGTTTTCAAAGGAATTTGCGCAAATTTCTTCCCACACACATAACGATTTGCTTGCGCAAACCTAAATTTGCGCAAGCAAATCGTTACGTGTGTGGCTGGCATTAGTGTTTCTGTGAGCGCTGAGGAAGGTGCACGTGTGTACTGTTCTGCTGATTAACAATTATCATAGAAATCATTAACACATTTCTCTAAGTTCTGATATAGTTGCTAGGAAATATGGCTATTACACGGAACAAGATCTTTCTCTGTAAATATAACTTAGAGGAATATGTTGTTGACGACCATGACATTGATATATCACAGATAGGGGCGATAGGCAGAGGTGTACCTATAGTACAGTCCCATGTAATAGGGGGCGAGCCTATTGCCATCAACCGGGTACAAATCCATTCTCCGGGCTGCTACTGAGAAATTCCAGATAAAAAAAAACGAAGTGTATAGAGTGCCGCGAGTTTCTTGTGGCACTCTAGTGTCACTGCCTCGGCCCGGCTAGGGTGCCGTGAGCGTTGCATTGTCACTGTCACTTGTTATTTAGGTTAGGTTAGAACTGTGACCACACAACGCACGAGCCGAGCGAGCGTAGCGAGCGGTGCCGCGGTAGCGGCCGGCGAAGTGCCGGGGTCCGTTTAGGCACAAGAGAATGTAATGTTTTGGGAATGTGGTGTTTTACAGCAATCTAACCTCGACAATCAAACAAAATACCAAGTGACGTGACTTAGTGACAGTGACAATGACAATCCAATGCTTGCGGCACTTTAGCCGGGCCGAGGCGGTATTACTAGGGTGCCTGTACACCTGTAGGGTGTGGTGGCACTCTATACACTGCCAAAAAAAACCCTTTGCCCAACCTGGGGATCGAACCCAGGACCTCATGCTCAGCAGTAGCGCTTGCGACCACTACACCTACGAGACAGTCAATAAATAATAAAAGAAATGATAATAATAATTAGCCCATATTGTCCCACTGCAGGGCAAAGGCCTCCCTTTCCTTTTTCCACTCGACTCGATCCTGAGCCAATATGGACCAATCCCTCCTATAAGCGTCAAGTTCGTCCCGCCATCTACGCTTGGGTCTTCCACGATGCCGCTGGGCGTTTTCAGGAACCCACGTAGTAGTGGTCTTAGCCCACATTGTTTCCGACATGCGGCAAACGTGTCCGGCCCAGTCCCACTTGAGCTTGGCTGCTTTTTGGGTGACGTCAGCGATTTGTGTCTTAGAGCTTAATAGTAAAAGAGAGCTTAATAAAAGAAATATGGATGAAAAATACAAGTTGCGCCGACAGCAAATAAATTTGGATAAGGGCAGGAGACACAGCAGTGATAGCATAGTGGTGTGACCGTCAGACTGCCAAGTCATAGGGCTCGAGTTCGAACCCAAGGCACGCACCACTGTCTTTTCGGATTCATGTGCGTATTGTATAATTATCACTTGCTTCAAAACTGGCGAAGGAAAACATCGTGAAGAATATGGCATGCATGAGAGATATTTCTCGACGGCATGTGAAGCCAAGTCAGAGGCCCATGGGCAGAATAAAAATTCTGACACCAGGTTAGTTACTAACCACAGGAAAAGCAGAAGACGGGCAGGAGGAAGATTTTCAATATTAATTTGTATAATTGTAATAATTCTAACTGTGACATTTTAATTTGTAATTTTATTTCTAGATAGCTTCATAACAATTTTGCACGACTCGTAATGCGAAGCATTAGAGTGTGCTCTACGATCGAAAAATTATTTTTGCCCCATTTCTGCAACTGTTATTATTGTTACACTCCTGCTAGTACACAGAACCTACTTAATTTATATACCATTGTATATATGATTAAATGGAGATTAATACTGCACTTTTTACCAATTGATTTAATGCAGCAGAAATGAAAAAAAAATCAAAATAGTTGAAAAAAAATTCCTGTCCGTCAATTTATGAACTTGAAAATATTGTAGCTTGCGATAAAATCAATTAATTGAGTCAATTTTTTTTTAATACATTGGTTTCGGCCATAAAAGGAACCCTATTGAAAATGGCTCTTTTATTCAAAGTAGTTTAATTATAATTAATAAAATACTAACTAAAATATAATATCTTTATCTAAATATTTCCAACATTGACTTATCGTGTTGCCTCGCAACCCACAACGTAAATATCTAAATAAATAGTCTTTGACATTACGTAAGGATTGCGAGGTTAGAAATTTACCCATATTGATGGGTAAAACAGCAGTCAAAACATACTTCATGAAAAGTGATAAATTGTTAATTTTTGTTAGAAACTATGTTTTGAATTTCTTTTTCGTTTATGAATGTGTGTTATGAGGCGTGCACTTTTGGAATTTCAAAACTATTTATAATTTTTGCGTGCCTATTTCCAGGCAGAATGTACATTGTATGGCTCACTCCTTTCTATTCCACCTGTATTCTAATGTAACCTACAAATTCGTTGCAAATAAATGATTGATTGATTGAGAAAGACGATGATGATGGATCAAGTCAACGCGCTAAAGAAAGCTTACTTCAAGGAATTGTCGATAATTCTCAGCAGTTTGTTGTAACGATTAGCCTCTTGTATCAACACCGTGTTGAGAGACTCCTTGTACGACACAGGATATCTGCAAACAAATCATTTTATTATAGGCCCGTAAACCAATCGGTAGAAGGTCTTTCGGTTTTACGGTTTTATGAGACCACACATATACGCGAAACTCAATAGTCTATACAAAATACTGAAACTAGCAAAAAAATATTTTTATAACTACTTCCAAAAAAGACACTACAAAGTCAAAAATAACTTTAATTTCGGAAGTCGGTGTCTTTGAATTTTTGCTTTTTGCCATCGACTTCCGAAATTAAAGTAATTTTTGACTTCCTAGTGTCTTTTTTGGAACTGGGTTGTTTTTTTTTTGTAATTTTTTTTTATTTTTCACTTTTTAGTTGTGGTACCTACCCCACACAAATTCGAATACGACTACCAGCTATGTAAATAACCGTGACAGAAACTTATTATAACATCATCTACATAGGTTCAATAATGGTCGGTGGCGCTGTTCAGGCAGGACAACGTCTGCCAGGTCTGCTAGTTATTTATAAATATTTTACGTGGTAGAGATATGCTCCGTGTCCAGCAGCTTGGGCAGTGATTTCATAATATCGACGGCAGCCAGTTCTATGATGCTCTCGATGGACACTCCTTCGCCCGCTACGATCTCCTTAGGTTGCAGGTCGCGTAGCGTAACTGTAACAAAGAAAAAAAAAATAAAAAATAAAAAAAAATCAAATTCAATTTTTTTTTTTGCTGATATGGGTAATCACATAAAGTTGTTCAAAATTAAATACAATAGAGCATAGTTAAACCATATTACGCCTTGAGGCATGCAAATCTCTGACTGTGTCACAACATTAATAAACAATAAAATTACTTGCAACAATAACTTATAATAAATAACACAATTTTGGTTCCATACCACCGTATATTATTTAGCAAAAAAATTGTATTATAAACGAAGACTATCATTAATTTTCATCTTAAATTTTCAAAATCGCATAGATAAATTTGTATTTCATAATGATACTATTAATTACAAATTTATTTTTGCAGTTGCAGAAAATCATCCATATTTAAATAAATTCTTTATGGATCGGCGTTTTTAGTATTTGTTGATTATATAATATAAAAAAGTTTAAAATTTTCAGCAGTCTATGAAATAAAAAATAAAATATATTTGTTCTCTGCTCGATGAGTTCTAAACAATGACAGGACATGCCAGGGACAGACATTTTTTTTTTCAAAATCTAAATTTTATTGCATGGAGAACCTCTTTAATTTTTATAATTTTTTGATATAGCGGCGCGGCAATTGAAGTGCATAATCTGTAAAATTTTCAACGGTCTATTACGGTTCATGAGATAGAGCTCGCTGACAGACAGACAGACAGACAGACGGACAGCGGCGGCTTAGTAATGGGGTTCCGTTTGGCACCCTTCGGGTACGGAACCCTAAACATAACATGGCGGCATTAGTTCCGACTTTAGCCACGCGCCAAAAGAACGTTGTAGCATTGTACCACAGATTAAGACAGATACTTCACTTCTATAGATAGCTAACGCTTTATTTATCTACAAAAATATTACAGTACGACACAACTTAGATGTAGCATAGATTTGAATATTTTCATTAATTCATTTCAATTTCACGAATGTATTTGGCTAGAAAACTTTACAAGTTATTGCGTTTTCGAAAGATCATTTTCACCTAAAGCATTAGTAAAGATTGGTAATTTTGAAGGTGCACTCTGTTCGGATGGTGATCGGTTTTACGAATTTTGCCGATGTTGCTACATTTAAGTTATGTCGTAATGTACAGGCGTTTCGTGTGCGCTAAAATGTACGTTACGCGGACGCCCGAGAATACCGACTTGATTTTTGTTGCCCCGGGGAAATGCGAACTGTAGGCACGTTAGTGTGCGACCTCAAACGAGTGAGGGAGGGTACTAACAGATGCATGAATTGGTTTCTGTCATAGCGTAGCTGATGTTCGCGTTGGCGTGCAGGCCGAACAACACCGGGTCATCGAACAGCGGGAGCGTGCGGATGTACTTCGTGTAGTCTTCTATGCTCAGCGAAGGGTGTTGCTGTAACAAATATTTGTATTAACCGATTTGAAAAAAGGAGAAGGTTCTCAATTAGAGGTTCGAATAAGTTCGTAAGGTTCGAACTCAGCGATATCTACGTGAATCGCGGTTTTGATGATTCTGTTTTGTGTTTGAAAGAGTATATTCTCTAGAGGTGGTCCCCCTTAAATAAGGTAGTTTTACGAGACAGAGTGACAACTAATGCCCGGCGCCCACTATCGGTGGGCATCGGTGCGGCTCGGTACAGCCGACGAATAAAAATATAACTTATGTGTATGACAATAAAATTGAAATCAGGTGATACGCCGCAGTGTCCTTAGGCATGCATCGACGTCTTTAGGCATCATAATTGAATTCAATTTTATTGTCATACACATAAGTTATATTTTTATTCGTCGGCTGTACCGAGCCGCACCGATGCCCACCGATAGTGGGCGCCGGGCCTTAGGATGGTTCTACTTCGAAAAGGAAGAGGTTCTTAATTCGACTGTTTTTTTTGGGATGGGTAAAAAATGTTAAACTCGGGTCAGGACGTGACCGTAAGATCCGTTGCCTAGCAACCGACAAAGTAAATATTAATATAAATAGTCTTTGACTTTACGTAAAGATTGTGAGGTAAGAAATTTTACCCATATTGATGGGTAAAAAAAAGCAGTCAAAACATACTTCATGAAAAGTGTTTATTCAAAAATGCACAACGTTAATGTTCAAGTTTTCACTTCTGCCGGCACTCCCGGAGTGGAACTCGTTGTTTTTTTTTTAGCACTAACCTGCTTATAAGCGCCAGCCTCATCGTAGAAGTACTTATCGGACAGCACCGCCAAGGAGTAGTAGTCGGTGAGCAGGCACAGCAGGCAGCGCCGGTCCCAGTCGTCCGTCACGCGCCCGCCGTAGTTGATGTGGCCGGCCGTGAAAGTTAACATCTGGGAAAGCAATAATATCATGTCATTTCGTTTAAAATAGGTTTTTATTTTTATTTATTAATTTATCTTTTATATAGATTCTTTTCTATTTTGTGAATGTGAGAACGCTGTAGGCTTAGTAGACTGTAGACTTGTTGACCATCTTCTGTTTTGTTAAGTACTTAGTACTTGTTGAAAGACCTACACTGTCCTCGCTGCTCGCATACCTAATAACACTGTTTTTTGTTTAAATATTGTAAAGCCAATCATTTTTAAAAGAGTAACCGTGGAGTTTCTTGCCGGCTCTTCTCCATACGAAATGACCAATTGGAACCGTGCGTAGCTTCTGACGTTTCATAAGTGCCCATGTAGGTTTATGTGAAATAAAATATTTTGAATTAGAATTTGATTAATCTATAAATTGTATCAAATAAAGTCGCTTTTCGCGCTGTAGGTATTTTTATTTTCACAAAAAACCTTCATAAACAATTAATTGTGTTGGGAGCCTCCTTTTAGTGTGTTAAGAGGCTCTAAAGACCGCTTAGTTCTTCTAAACTACGCTACGTTATACAGGATGTATTTTTGTTCTCAAATCAAATCAAATTATATTATACAATTTTTTTTCTTTATTTTCCGCCAATCTATTCATCGTAAAACTAAGTTGGTAAATATCGTTTCCTACTAAATGTATGAGAAAAGATTTTTGCGATTTCTGACTTTTCTAGTACTCAAACCGCAGTTGGTTCAGAAGAGATTTTTTATCCTTATAAGAAACAGGATCGAATGGCATAAAAAAAAGTTTTTGTGAAAACTTCCCATTTTCTTGTAGACTGTATTTTTTTTCAAAATCTGTGAATGCAGATCAAAGTGACTTAAAAAGTCCGTTTTCCGTGTCCGTCCGTTCCGATTCCGACAGTCTCCTAAGACCGTTTTCCTGTAGCTACAGCGGTTGAGGTAGCTGCCCTTACTGCCCCATCTCAAAAATCCACCCTGTATATCCTTACCCTAACTAATATTATAAATGCGAAAGTCAGTTTGTTTGTTTTTTTGTTACGCTTTTACGCTAAAATTGAACAGATTTGGGTGAAAGTTTTTGATACTTACTATTAGATATAGTTTAATTCTATAAAATAGATGAAATTGAATAAAAGTAAAACAATAACTTAATTTATCCTATCAGAATAACCCTATATACAGGCACTTTAAAAAAAAAAGGTATTTCCTTTTTAGTTGGGGTATGAACCCCAACGCTTAATTGCACGACTCATAATGCGAAGCATTAGAGTGAGCTCTAACTCATAATGCGAGGCATTAGAGTGTGCTCTACGATCGAAAAATTTTTTTTGCCCCATTTCTGCAACTGTTTTTATTGTTACACTCCTGCTAGTACACAGAACCTACTTAATTTATAGGTATACCATTGTATAGATGATTAAATGGATATGAATACTATACTTTTTAACAATTGATTTAATGCAGCAGAAATGGAAAAGCATCAAAATAGTTGAAAAAAAATTCCTGTCCGTCAATATATGAACCCTGATAACATTGTAGCTTGCGATAAAATCAATTATTGAATAATTTTTTTTTTCATACATTCGTTTTAGCCATAGAAGGAACCCTATTGAAAATGGCTCTTTTATTCAAAGTAGTTTAATTATAATTAATAAAATACTAACTAAAATATAATGTCTTGAACTAAATATTTCCAACCTTTGACTTGACGTCTGTAAGTTGCCTAGCAACCGTAAATATCTTTGAAAATAGTCTTTGACATTACGTAAGGTTGCATCAACACTGCTCTCAAAAACGGTGAAGGTAAACATCGTGAGTAAACCGGCATGTCTTAGAACCAAAAATTCGAAGACATGTGACATCTACCAACCCGCACTGGGCCCGCGTGGTGGATTACGGCCCACTCCCTCTCACCGAGAGGAGGCCTGTGTCCCAGCAGTGGGAACATTAATAGGCTGATGATGATGATGATGATGATGAAGGATTGCGAGATTAGAAATTTACCCATATTGATTGGTAAAAACACAGTCAAAACATACCTACTTCATGAAAAGTAATAAATTGTTCATTTTTGTTAGAAACTATGTTTTGAATTTCTTTTTCGTTTATGAATGAGTGTTATGAGGCGTGCACTTTTGGATTTTCCAAACAATTTTTTAATTTTTAATACATTTTCATATAAATAAAAGCGGAGAAGCTCGTGGCTAAGTTATAACAGCCGCACGGGTCGATCGTTCAGGTTACGCTACGCCTGCTGAGGTTGGTACATGGATTGGTGACCATCTTTACATACCAAGACCCCTCCGTGCCTCGAAAAGCACGTTAAGCCGTTGGTCCCGGCTGTCATTCGTGGATCTTTGACAGTCGTTACGATTAATCAGAAGCCCGAAAATCTGACAACCAGTCTTACCAAGCAAGGGGTATCGTATTTCCCTGTAACTGGGTTGTAGAGGTCAGATAGGCAGTCGGTCCATGTACTGGTAATTAGCTGCATCCAGTTAGACTGGAAGCCGACCCCAACATAGTTGGGAAAAGGTTATGAAACAATTTAAAAATGAATGAAAAATAAATATAAACTCACCCTAAGTGGCACTTCAGAATATTCATTGAGGAACATATGTAGCTGAGAGATACAGATGCGCAGGTCGCCGTCAGTGAAGTCGTAGGGGATGTTAAAGCCGAGCGGGCCGAACTTGCGGCGTTCGAGTACCACGCCGTGGAACATACACAGCGCGAATAGGAGCCACTGGAATGAGAAACACGAAAACAAATACCAAGGAAAAAAAATTATTTCAATTAATAACATCAGTTGCACATAAAGCAAAACATAAATATGTCGGATCCTAGTACATAGGATCGTGATCAGGGGGCTTAGTGTGAGTTTCATTTTACCATCTCGATCAAACGCAATGACTGCGTTTAGCAGCGCCAATCGGAACGCCGAACGCGCTCGATGCGTATGATCGAGAAGGTTAAGGGTTCTTTTGCACGACTCATAATGCGAAGCATTAGAGTCTGCTCTACGAGTACGATCGAAAAAAAATTTTGCCCCATTTCTGCAACTGTTTTTATTGTTACACTAATGCTAGTACACAGAACCTACTTAATTTATATACCATTGTATAGATGATTAAATGGAAATTAATACTGTACTTTTTACCAATTGATTTAATGCAGCAGAAATGAAATAAACATCAAAATAGTTGAAAAAAAAATCCTGTCAATTTATGAAACTTGAAAACATTGTAGCTTGCGATAAAATCAATTAATTGAGTCAATTTTTTTTTAATACATTCGTTTCGGCCATAGAAGGAACCCTATTGAAAATGGCTTTATTATTCAAAGTGGTTTAATTATAATTAATAAAATAGTTTGGAAAATCCAGAAGTGCACGCCTCATACTTACGTATCACTCATTCATATACGAAAAAGAAATTCAAAACATAGTTTAAAATAACAATTTATCACTTTTCATGAAGTCGTAATGTCAACGACTGACAAAGATATTTACTTGGCGGTTGCTAGGCAACACGTAGGACAAGGTTGAAAATATTTAGATAAAGATATTATATTTTAGTTAGTATTTTATTAATTATAATAAAACTACTTTGAATAAAAGAGCCATTTTCAATAGGGTTCCTTCTACGGCTGAAACGAACGTATAAAAAAAAATTGACTCAATTAATTGATTTTATCGCAAGCTACAATGTTTTCAGGGTTCATAAATTGACGGACAGGAATTTTTTTTCAACAATTTTTAAGCTTTTTCCATTTCTGCTGCATTAAATCAATTTTTAAAAAGTACAATATTAATCTCCATTTAATCATCTATGCGGAAAACCTCAAACGGCGCAAATATTCCAATCTTATTGGAAATTATATGTTTGAGCCGTTTGGGGTTGAAACACTAGGGCCATGGGGCCCGAGTGCCCACTTGGTTTTTCAAGACATCGCCAAGCGGTTGGTCGACTCTTCACGTGACCAGAGGGCTGACCTTTTCTTCGGACAAAGACTAAGCATTGCCATACAACGTGGCAATGCTGCCAGCCTTTTGGGCACTTTTGCTGTTGACAGCGATGCAGACGAATTTTTTGATGCCCTATAATTGTTCCCCCCCCCTTTTTTATATACTTGTACATATTATTACTATTATTTTTAAGTCTGTATATAAATTATTGCACTTATTAATGAAAATAAAATATAATATCATCTATACAATGGTATATAAATTAAGTAGGTTCTGTGTACTAGCAGGAGTGTAACAATAAAAACAGTTACAGAAATGGGGCAAAAAATTTTTTTCGATCGTAGAGCACACTCTAATGCTTCGCATGACGAGTAGTGCAATACCAACTAAAATATAATATCTTTATCAAAATATTTCCAACCTTGACTTAACGTGCTGCCTAGTAACCCACAACGTAAATATCTAAATAAATAGTCTTTGACATAACGTAAGGATTGCGAGGTTAGAAATTTTACCCATATTGATGGGTAAAACAGCAGTCAGATAAATTATTAATTTTTGTTAGAAACTATGTTTTGAATTTCTTTTTCGTTTATGAATGTGTGTTATGAGGCGTGCACTTTTGGAATTTCCAAACTATTTTATTTTATTGTTGTATTTCCTGTGCGTCCCAAATAATCATTTTTTCTTTCTTTCTTTCTTTAAAATAAAAGCGGTGGGCGTAAAATTCAACGAATGGAATGAATCCGATGTTTGGAATTGCTCCCGAAACATCATCATTAACGGCGGCTCTTAATAATTGAACCCTATAAAGTATATGAAAATGAGTCTTACCTTAAATTGAGGAACTTTGGGATCCGCTGAATTGAAATAGTCTATAAAATCAGGCACTTGATTCATGTATGCCTTCAATAAGTTCGCTTTTATTCCTCTAGGTGGCTCCACTGTCATCTTATAACCTGGAAAAACAAAAAAACGAGCGAGTCTTACAGTAGTCGCATATGATATGTATCATATGACATCTTGGCTGACGTATATTTATGATAAACAATATTCATCATCATCATCATCATCACCGTCATCGTCACCGTCATCATCACCCTTTACATCCTCTCGGAAAATGTGTTGGTACCATCTGACGGCCAACTCTAGCAACACGCGCGCTCATTGATCAAATCAAATAGCGCGAGCTTCCCCGGCTTCCTGTTACACACTTCCGTCCCTTTTTTACGAAATCACTCCCATTATTTAATTATTTTGATTTTGATTGCAGGAAAGCGTGAAAAGAAGGAGCTTGTGGCTAAGTAATAACAGTCGATCCATCAGGTTAAGCTACGCTTGCCGAAGTTGGTCTGTGGATGGGTGACCATCTTTACATAGCGAGACTCCTCCGTGCCTCGGAAAGCACTTTAAGGCTGCCTGTCCACTGGAGCGGAGAGGAGAAAAGAGGAGCGGAGATGTGCCAATATTAACCAATAGAATCTTGACTCCGCCCCTGAGTTTAGATCAGTGATCCTGAGTCAAGATTCTATTGGTTAATATTGGCACATCTCCGCTCCTCTTTTCTCCTCTCCGCTCCAGTAGACAGGCAGCCTAAGCCGTTGGTCCCGGCTGTCATTCGTAGATCTTTGACAGTCGTTACACTTACAAGTCGTCAGAAGCCCGAATAGTTGACAACCAGTCTTACCAAGGGGTATCGTATTACCCAGTTACTGGGTTGTGAAGGTCAGATAGGCAGTCGCTCCATGTAAAATACTGGTATCCGGTTAGACTGGAAGCTGACCCTAACATAATTGGGAAAGGCTACCAGTTTGGCAATATTACTGTATGGAAATAAGAAATGTGGCTAGCTAGCGAACTAGAATATTATTGATGAATTGCAATAATATAACATTAAATTTGATGTTGTAACCGATATAGGTGTAAAAAAGGCATTTAGAAAGTTTCCAAATACTTTTTTACATCTAAAACTAAATATTCGGTGTTACGATAAATTAATTATTGCATTTAATAATCAATATGTTAGTTCCCTAGTTGGCCACATGTCATAATATGTCCTTGTCCTTAGAGTAATATTGTCAAATTAATCAGAACAGGTAAATAATTACTATTTGCAACGTTGCCAACTTTTAGGATAAACGGTCTTAAAGTAAGTAGAACTGTATAAATGAGGAACTGGTACCGTTCTGCAGTAGTGCCACAGGGAAGTCGGGCGAGGGTGTGGACGTGAGCCACAGGCGGAAGTCTTTGTGCACCAGCTCCGGCTGGATGTGCTCCACGAGCAGCTCCAGCACCGGCATCCAGGACGGAGACAGGTGACAGTTCTGGAAATAATTAAAAATAGTTTGGAAAATCCAAAAGTGCACGCCTCATACTTATCACTCATTCATAAACGAAAAAGAAATTCAAAACATAGTTTAAAAATGAACAATTTATCACTTTTCATGAAGTCGTAATGTCAACGACTGACAAAGATATTTACTTGGCGGTTGCTAGGCAACTTCAAGTCTCTGCCGGGGTTGCGGGTAGTCCCAAGGGGAAACCGTGGCCCCTGGCATGGCAAGGGAAGGAACACGGGTGGGTTTTAGTCAGTAAAAGTCTGACACGCCCTTCCGCTCCGCCCAGAGCGGGAGAAGTCATTGGATGATTTCCCACCCAAAAAAAAAAAAAAAAAAGGCAACTTCAAGTCCAAGGTTGGAAATATTTAGTTAAAGATATTATATTTTAGTTAGTATTTTATTAATTATAATTAAACTACTTTGAATAAAAGAGCCATTTTCAATAGGGTTCCTTCTACGGCAGAAGCGAATGTACAAAAAAAAAATTTACTCAATTAATTGATTTTATCGCAAGCTACAATGTTTTCAGGGTTCATAAATTGACGGACAGGAATTTTTTTTCAACTATTTTTATGCTTTTTCCATTTCTGCTGCATTAAATCAATTATTAAAAAGTACAGTATTAATCTCCATTTAATCATCTATACAATGGTATATAAATTAAGTAGGTTCTGTGTACTAGCAGGACTGTAACAATAAAAACAGTTACAGAAATGGGGCAAAAAAAAATTTTCGATCGTAGAGCACACTCTAATGCTTCGCATTACGAGTCGTGCAAAAAATAAGTTTAAAAAACTGTAACGGGCAAATAAAAGTGATCTAAAAAGTACGAAACAAGAAATATTTCAGACAGAACTCAACCGACTTCCAAAAAAAACACTAAAATAACTTTTCTACAAAACAAAAACGACTGAGGTACCTGGAAGAACACCCAGTTTCCGAAGTCACTGCCGATCTTCAACATTGATTCAGCCAACGGCCCCTGACCCTGGCCCAGGGAGATGCTCTCGAATCGCTTGCCCATCTTCATCTTATCCGCGAATTTTAACAGATCTGGAAATAATACGAACGGTAGTTGAATATAAGATGTCATTGTGTTTGTCATAGAATCAGTTAATGCTCGGTTCCTATAAACAAAACGAATCAAATTCAAAAGTCATTTATTCAAACTAGGCTCATCACTTTTCGAACGAAAGGAACGAAGGAGAATCAGCACTTTTCGAACGTCAAAATTACATAAGACAGTCCCCCAAGACGCCCACCCTTCACCACAATCGTTTTGTTTTTTTTACCAATGAATATTATCAAACCGCTCATATAATAATAGTAGATAGTTTGCCAAGGGAGCAAACAACTATTTTTAAGGCGAGAGTGTTTCTTTGAATCCAAAGCGGAGCGAAGGATCCTAGAGTAGAATCCTGAGCGCAGCGAGGGATTCAAAGTACATAACTCGAGCTTAAAATAGTGTTGCTCCCGAGGTGAACACTCTACTTTTTATCACCCTCTATGAGAAAACAAACGTGTGCGGTCCGATCAGGAACGAATTTCCTACTCACGTATGATAACACAAAATAAAATTTTTTGAAAAAAAAAATCGCAGCCGCTATGTTGGATTCACATTTTGACCTCACTATCGGCTTTACCACCCTCGAAAACTATGAAAACGATACCCATGACGAAAAATTTGAAAATTTTCGCATCCGCCATCTTGGATTTATATTTTGACCTCACTGTCGGCTTAACCACCCTCGAAAACTATGAAAACTATACCCATAACGAAAAATTTAAAAATTTTCGCATCCGCCATCTTGGATTTTAATTTTGATCAAATTCACATTTTCTCTCTCTTGCCAGCCTGTTACTTATTCATACAATGTTCGTGATCGGATTCTTTGGTGAATAGAACTTTTACTAACAATATCCACATTCCAAATTCAAATCACTTTTAGTCCCTAGGGATTAAAAAGCAGTTATGGTCCCTGTTTACGAGGACTAAACTATATTTTTGAATAGATGTGATAAAAACTAATTTTACCTGTGCTAGCTACTTCCATACGAGAGGGCCTACCATGCAAAGCTATGAGCTCTTTGCTTCATTATTGGTAAAGATACAATTTTCTTGTATTGTATGTCATCATTGCTATTTCTTGTATTCGGGTTAATATTTTACAATTGCGTAAGTTGATAAAAAATGCTATGCAATAGCTTCGCCGGGGCAGTCCCCGAGTGCCACACGTCTTTTTTACACCTAAATGATATTGCTCTACGTGCTTATTTTTTGCCCCACTATCCTTCTGCGGTTGTATACTTAGGTATAATAGGAGAAGTATTGAACAAGTTTTCATCGTGCCTCAAATACCTACCGAAAAATGTCTAATAGCTCTCGGGCTATAATAAGCGTTTCAATGTCTATCTACCTACATTGAGTTGGTCCAGAATTTAGTTTGTGTTTAGTTTGGGGTTTAGCGCCATCATTAGCTTCTAACCAATATATGTATAATAAGCATTGATTAACAATATTGCATCAGTTCGTGTATTAAATCATATCAAAACGAATTACCGAGCTAAGGGCTGAGTCTCAACGGATTGTAACACTACCGTGCTACTCTACCGAGCACAACACCCCGCCAGGAACGGAAGTCGTCTACAGACTATTCCGAGCCCCGACATCGAACTGAGTTAAATTCGGACCTTCGGAGCCGTGATGCACGCGTTACACGGACAGCATCGATCTCCGCGATCCAAATGGGCTTCGACGTCGCACCTCACGTGGTGAAGCGCGACTAGCAAAGTCACATTGTTT